>OU696533.1:28042629-28668786 GCA_916048285.2 Bellardia pandia | reverse complement strand
AAAAGAATACTGTGTTGGTTTGAAAGCTCGTGTTATTTGTTTGAAAGCTCGATCGTAATAAAATACGTTAAAAATTAAGTGTTTTAGGGTTAAGTAAGAAAAACACCTTTCATTATGAATAAAAGTGTATTTCATATTTCCTCATTTTAAAACTTTAAACAGTTTTTAAATGTGACATAAAACATTAATGTCAATAGCATTGACATTGTGATCTGTTTGTAAAACTTACACTTTTATATTTATGTATGTCTGTCTGTCTGTCTGTCTGTATTTAAATATACACAAAACATTTATAGACATACTCGGGCAGACCGTCATGTTGAATTGGTTTGTTCTGCATGGCACTCATTCTCGCAGACAATGAGACATGTTCTATGGAAGGCCAGCACCTCCGCGGAGAATTCAAGGTGTTGACATTAATGCAAATATTTAAATTTACAGCGAAAATGAATGAATGAAATGAAATGCTTTTTGCTTCAACTGATTTCCAGCAATTGCACACAACACACATAAAGGTTTTGTAGGATGGGCGTGAGGACAAACAAGTAAAGTGAAAGCTTTCTTCGGTGTAACGAACAAACAAAAATAATTGCGAGTTAAAATGTAAACAGTTAAAAAAGGTGCCAAAAGGGTTTGTTGTAACAAATTCAATAATCAGTTGGAACTTAAAAGAGTAAAACATAAAGTAAATGTGTTTTGTTTAATTGAAAATTAAAATTAAAGAAAACAAAATTTGAGAAATTTGGCTGTTATTGTCGAGAAATGTGTGTTATAGCAAATTGTGCTATTGATCGACAAATTTCTCAAATTTTCTATATATACTATTCGAAAGACCTCAGTTTCTTATTTCCAAATCTAGTAAGCAATTAAAAATCGGATCATTATTAACAAAATTACAGGCTTATAACTGCGCAAAGGTACAAAAACCGGGATTTTTTTTAACCGTAAAACCGGATTTTGGAGGTGTCCGGCATATTTCACTATTGGAATCTTGTTTTACTCGACAAGCCCTACAAGAAAAATAATATCCGGTCTCAGGTTTTTCTATTTCATTCAATTTTGTATCACTGTGTAATTTACATTTTAATGCGGTAAATAATATAAAGAAAATAAAAAACCTAGTAAGAATTAAGGGCCAGATTATCGTTCACAACACTAAAATGTTGTGCTGTCTCGACTGCAACACAACATGCATTTTTCATACGATTAACATCAAAACAACAAAATACTTAGTGTTGTGAAAGTTTTTGAACAAAAAATGTTAAACTAAAATAACTAAAAGTTTATTTTACGAAAGATTAGCTATTTTTAGGTCTATTAAGCTAAAAGAGGATGAGGTTTAATTTCCCAAACACTTCTTTCGAAATAGTTTTAACAAATATTGCAGCATCTTGCCGAGCGTTGTCATGATAGAATATTACGCATTCATAGTCTTTATATTTGGAATTAATCCTGCTGTTAGCAAACATTTTGAAATGATTTTACAAGTTCTTGTTGAATTTGACAACAATCTTTATGTAGTAATGCTGATGGATCTCATTCGTTATAAGCTTCGGTGAGCAATAGGTCAATTTGTTTTAATGAAATAAATAAAACAAAACTTCCTGCATATGGCGCCCTTCAAAATGACATATAAGTTACCAATTACAAAAACGTTTACAATATACGCCATATGTTATGAATCCCGAATTTTTAAGTTACTCAATATTGTATATAAAATAATTTCATCAAATGCAAGACAAAAAAACATGATACATTCTTGTAAGGTGTCTGTCTTAAGAAGTATACCTAAGTATATGAAAAAAGAATTCAGCAAAGTTTTCATACCCGGAAGTTCAATAAAAATCGGCATATTAAATTATAAGTTGCCCATTGTGTGACGTTTTAATTCTTTGGCCCGAAATTTTCTTTGGTATTCTGTGGTAATATAGTAGCTATGTCTTACATGAAGTATAAACCAAACGATACTTCATTGTCGGATAAATCGAATGGTCAAAAGGTCGATATAATTTGGATTGCAGCCTAATAAAATTTTGCACATTTTTTCCAGTCAGCTTTTTGCGCATATATATTTAACTAACTACTATCAGAACCTTAACGACAAACAAGAAGGAATTATTCATTTAACAGATTATATTTTTGGTACATGTTAAGATAATTTATGTCACCACGACAACATTGTGCGTTATTTATCATAAATGCACATTAAAATGTTGGAAATATATTTGAAGGATCTCTTTTCTCTTCATACTAAATACATAACTTTTTTCATACTAAATACATAATTAACTTTTAAATTGTAAAAAGATTTCATTACAATATTTTCATAAAAATTTAACATCCTTTATTGTTAAATTCTCATGGTTGGTTTGTATTGTTACGTTCATAAAATTGCTTCTATGGTATGATGAATACTTGCTTCAATCAGATTGGTGAGTTTGTTAGTGGAAAATTAACACACATTTCATGCAACTACATACGTACGAGTATATTCATAGATACATATTATAAAAACGTGCTGAGCATAAAAACTTATATTGCTGGCTGGCATTGTTTTATAGATGATTGAAACTTTTGTTTTATTTATTAAACACAACTCCATAAACGAGTAAATACGCATTTAAATATCCTAAAGACGTAATAGTACATATGTTATTTTGATACCCAACACCAAAACGATGAAGGTATATTAAGTTTATTTTTCCGTTTGCAACAGATCGAAATAATGGTCGTAGAAATTAAAAGTATATACTGTGAGCATCAAAATAAAGTCAACATCACATATTATTAAAAGAAAAGCTTAATTATATTAATATAAATATTATAGTAGAAAGTTATATTGCTTTTTATATGTATGAAAAGTTATTTAAGTAGAATTTAAGTAGAGTAAAGGCAAACAAAATCTTACACTGCGTTGCATAACTAAAAATACATAAATTTTTGCTCAAAAATTAAAATAGTTAAGGTGGATCACACATTTGTTGTTATCAAAAAATTTTTCCGTAGACAAAATTTATTACCGAGAGTTTTTTGCAGCACGATTCACCCATTTCGAACGATTTTTCTGAAAAATCAAAGCTGCCATATGTAAACAAAATCTATTAGATTTATTTTGCTTTGGGTTTTAAATGCCAAAATACAAATATTAAAATATTTTAAAGTATTGTGTATTCAAAATCACAGATATAAATTCAAAATGAATGAAAAAAGAAAGTTGCTTTTGCGGATGGCCATGGAAATACATAATACATTGTTATTTGTATGAAAAAATGCAACCTATTGGCAACTCAATTCATTTTTGTTCAGAAAAAATAAAAAATTAAACCAATTCAAGTTCGTGAACAAATATTTTCTCCCTTTCAAAAAGAGAGACGTCAAACTTCATATATAAAAAAAAATTGTTCGAACAAAAATTTTGTTAAGAACGAATCCACCTTTACATTCTTGTGAAACGAACGAAAAAGTAAATATTATTTGACAAAAAAAATCATTATTTTACCCCTTAAAACCGTATAAAGAAATTAATTTGTATTTCATAACTATAAATATAAAAATTAAATATCTTAAATATATTCACAAACAATTTAGACTTCAATAATTTGTTAGACTTCCTTTATTTTGAATCAACTCAAAAAGTCAATAAGGCAAATTTATTCTTATATATTCTTTAAATGTTCTCAATAGAGTTCTGTATTGGAGAACAAGCGGGCCATTCAAGAACATACAGTTTTATGAAGACAACCACCCCTTTGTTGGCCGACTTGCATGTATCTGTCTTGCTGAAATATAAATTGTTTTTGTACCTACCACCAAAAAGATTAGGGATATATTACATTTGTCATTCCGTTTGTAACACATCGAAATAATGGTTGTAGAGCCAAAAAGTCTATATATTCTGGGTCCATAGAACAATACAATTTTTGCCAAACATTCTCTGTTCCACCAAAAGATTTGGTAATGAAAATGTGCAAAATTGGTCCAGTAGGATACGAGTTATAGATCAAAGTTTAAGACTACCTTGATATTTTTTGCTACTTTCTTCAAATATAATGCAGATAATACCATGAAATTTTTCACACTTTACGTAATTCCATTAGAGAAGAACAAGTCGTATTGAAAATGATAGGAATCGATCCACGATTTATCATAGCCCCCATACAAATGTCTTCCTGGAATTTATGGTACATAAATGTCTATGGAAAGGCCATATTCATACAAAATTCTGCAATAATAAGTTTTATAAAAATCATTATTACTTTGAAATTCAACAGAAATAATTCGCGCACACATAATTTCAAAATTTTACACAGATCAGTTATAAGTATGTAAAAATTGACTATTGTGAAAATTGCTCCGCAGAGTATAAAGAGGTGATAATTTTGACGTTTTAAAAAGCCAAAATCAATTTCCTAGGGCCGTTTTGGTCTAAATTAATTGTCCATTAAAGTAAACCGCTTTATGTTACATACTGCACAAATATAAGCAAAGTGCAGTTCTGGGAAAAAGAGAGAAATCTAAATTCTTGACTATAACTGTAGTGTGCATAAAATTCTGTCGTTATTGAGATGAAATTCAACTAAAACAAACCTAAAATAAATATAAATTACGGTACAATATTTTATGAAGTTCGCACCACAACAGGTAATTTGGTGGTGGGTATATAAATTTTGGTACAGGCGATTATAAACCCTTACTAATTTATTACTATTTTCTAAGAATGGCACACAGTATCCTGTATATTCTAGACTTCGAAAAAAATTTAACATTCGTTGTTTCACTGAAATGTTTGGTGGGAAAAGTGGGAAAAATTGAGCCAATATTATCCGAGTTATAGACCAAATTTGAGAAAATCTCAATATTTTTCAGATATTTTTATTATTTTCTTTTGTTTATTTTCTTTCGAATAATACAGGTAATATCATGAAACTTTGTATACTTTATTTTTATTATAAAGGTTCAGTTGTAAATGGTAGCAATAGGTCCAGTATTTTTAGAGCTCCCATACAAATATATTCTAGAAATTGATGTCTATGGCACAAACAAAACAAAACAGTATTTTTTTTTCGGTCCATATTTGATTATATCTTTCCTATAACGACCACTTTCGAAAATCACTTTAATAGTTATAAATGAGTGTTTAAAAATAGTTATCGGTTTAAAATTCGAGGAAAATAATTCTCATCGAACTCGATGTGTCGAATTTTCCGAAAATAACCAAATATTCCAAATTTTGGTCGTAGCTTTCATACAGCAAAAGCTTCAAAAAATCACAAAAGAAGGCATTAAGCATTGTTATCAAGTTCAAATTTGAAATCGAATTTTATGAAGTTAAGCCCATTATAGCCAATATATAAAGATATAAAATAAGATAGATAGGTAGGTTGCATATATCAACAACTTTGTTCCCATACATATTTTACTCTCGATCTAGAATGTACACAGAAAGAAAAATGGCATTCTAAAATTAAGTTTATTTTTCTCAGTTTTAGCCTGAAATTTTCAAGTATGTTTTTACTAGTTCATACTTAAAATTAGTAAAAATCGGGATTGATTTGACAAATCAAACGCAGATTTTCTTAAAACAAATATATTGTTCTTGATTTAAGTAAAAAATTCTTAAATTAAGTCCAATTTGTTCCTAAATCAAGAAGATAAATCTTAAAACGAAAACTAAGACTTATTTTACTTAAATTAAAAAAAATCCTAAATCAATCCCAGAGAAGAAATGAGCGAAGTTAAACTTACTCTCTCAAAAGTCCTCAAAATTATTTTTTATAATTTATTGAGTTTTCTCTTGAACCAAGCTCATGTTGGGATTAATTCAAACTGGGACATACTTAAATAAAGTCTCATTTTTGGATTACATCAAGTACGAATTCGTGCTTAAATCTAGTTTATAATTCTTGAATAAAGCTTATTTAGGGATTAATTCAATCTCAGCCATTCTTAAGGAGAGCTCGGTATAAGAAAATCCGTATTTACCCTACTATTGACACCGCTACGGATTGATTTAAGTACGGATTAATCAATTTTTTTTTGAGTGTAGGTGAAATTTACACTTAATATTGTTGGTGGATACATAAGATTCGGCACAGCCGAATATTACACTTCTACTTGTTATTTCTTCTTTTGTAAACTATGTTGGAGTATTGCTCTTAAATTTAAAAAAAAAACTTTTATAACTGGATACAATTGGATTAAATCAACTTTTCTTAACTCAATATAAAATACTCCTATTGCTCTTAGGCATTGTGCTCTTTTGGTTATTAAATTATTATTCACAGAGCAAATAAGATATAAACTAGTTTTCGATTTCAAACTTAATTTGCGTCAGTTTTAAATACTTTCACACACGCACACATATTTTCACTCGTTCAAATGCTACACCTTCTTTTTCAACATACATTCGTTTTTCATTTTGTTTAATGGGATTTTTAATAGAAAACACTACTACATAAAGGATATAAAGTGCATAAATATATTTATTTTAAAATAATTTTATTTATACGATGTCAATGATTTCCTTGAAAATCTTTGCGCTTTATGTGTGCTAAGCAATGTGAAATATTCATGTACATATTTATTATACATTTACGTACATTAGACCTGCCCTCTAAAAAGAGATTTGCTTTAAAAATGTCAAATATTTACTAAATTGCTGCAAAGTTTGCTATTTAGTAGATAACGAGAACTCTCGCTTGAAAGCGATTAAAAGTTTCACCAAATTTTACAATTATTAATCAATATCCGGCACTTAGTTTTAAGAAATTTAAATAAAGTTTCTTCTATAAATCACGAATTTCAAATGAAAAGCAATTTAGAACTCTATATTCGATAGTGCCGACTCTTAAATACTGTCTCCACCTTAATAAAATTAACATTACTGAAAACTATTCCGCACACCAGAATATCTATTTATTACCTCTTAAATAAATAATTGAACAAATTATAATTTATCGTTTGATCTAATTTAGTAACTTATAATTGATGTAATCAATAATTGGTTTACATCACGTGATTCAATACAAGTGAAGGAAATACTAAAAGCGTTTAATAAAGGAGGATTTTTATATAAACCAAAGTGATTTTTGGACGAGTACCTTATAAATTTCAATACAATTTCACAATTGTATTTCATAATCAAAGAACATTTCCAGGTTTGACTGTATTAACTTTTGTATGTAACCCGTAGCACTGTGTCTATATTTCCAGAAATATATTCCCTGTGCAAGCATTTGTAAAATACATATTTTTCATAAAATAAACTTTTAAGTTTAGTTATCATCATTTAAAGCTTTTAAAAAGTATCATTATAAATTTTGTTTTTTTTTTCAAGGTAAAAAGTAATAATTATAATATTTATTTATTTTTCTTGTCTAAAATTTAGTCCCTTAGTTGAAAAATTGTAATTGTCTAATTGTTGATCTAAAATGTTCCATGATGAAATCAACCTCAAAATTTTAACTGCTCTTGTTCTGTGTTTGTTGCTATTTGCCTCTAATTGAATCCATATGAAAGCATTTTCAATACAAACACACACACACATACACCCACATACATACATATTTACAAATAGACATAATTGAATTTTCCCTGTTTTCTTAAAAAATGTTTTAATTAATTAAAGTACTCGTACTTCGGTACAAAAGTTTCTTGTCAAGACTCGAAGGTTTTAAAAAGTTTTTTCGTCTTTTTTTCTTGGTGTGGAGAAAATTGGTATTTTAACACTTTTAACTACGAGAAGTTTATTTAATTTGGAAAAAAAGAAACATCAAAAGGGTATAAAACAAGACCCATGGAAAAAAATAAAAAAGTTTTTGGCTACGTATGCAAACAATAATAAAGTTTGTGAAATAAAATTGTTTCAATACAATCATTGAGTAAATGCCAGCATTATACGTGTATCGAAAACTTTGTACATGTATACATATGTATGTATAGGAGGGTCATCAGAAAAACCGAATACATATTGCCAAATTGTTAATTTTTAAGGTTAAAAATTATTTAATAGCAGAACTTGCAACGTCAGAGTATTTAGTTATAGACTTGCCTAGTTAATATTTCGAAATTATGGGAGTAGAAACTTCAAATAATTGACATCCCTCGCATATGATAAGAAGCAAGCTAACTATTGTATGCAATCAATGCAATTGCTGCAAATATTTACACCATTGATACCTGTTGCCTGCCAATCATTGTAAATATTTATTTAAATTAAAAACACAAAAAATCAAATGAAATTGTTGAACTTATATGAGATCAAAAGCGTACGTTTAATTCAAAATATGCCAAAGTTGCTTTTTTTCTACCCTACACACATAAATGCAATGATTACATAAGGCATTTATAAACTAGTCTCCCTGTTTTGTAAAACACAATTTTTGTTCAAGTATTTATTAAATAAAAACCTAAAATGATAGATTGGTATTTATAAGTTTGAATTAGTTGATTTAATGTGAAAGCTTGAATGGATATATTATGCAATTATTTTATTTATCAAACGCAACTATACGAGTATTTTTACACAATTTTGGTATGGTCAGTTCCCAATTGTGTTTGTAAATCATTACTTTAGATGGAATACTCGTAATTATATAGATACTAGCTGATCAGGCAGTCGGTCAAGTCTAATCATATCACCCGAGTATATGAGCCATAACTGTTTTCCACTATATGTTGGCTTTAACATTAAATGAACCGATCATTATAAAAATTCTATCTCGCTCTCAATACTTGTAAAAGATTTATTATCGATATAAAATTTGAAAACATGACTTCAGTATTTATGAAACTTATTTTTGTTGGATTTTATTATACCCTACACCACCATAGTGGGGAGGGTATATTGGATTTGTGCTAATGTTTGTAACGCCCAGAAATACTGGTCCAACACCCAACTTAAAGTATTACCGATCGACCTTTCTGAGTCGATTTAACGATATTCGTCTGTCCGTCCGTCTGGCTGGCTGTCAATGTAAAGCTTGTGCGCAGAGTACAGGTTGCAATTTTAAAGATATTTCAATAAAATTTGGTACACAATATTTTTTCAACCGAAGGAATGATGGGATTGAAACTGGTGGAAATCGGTCCATTATTTCACCCGGCCCTAATACAAATGTCCTTCCGAAATTGGGGTTTAAAGGTCATAAATGTTTGAATTATGCAAGTATCCACACAAATTTCATCAAAAATGAGTGGTACATGAAGTCAAATCACATCTAAAAATTTTGTGCAGATTGGTCCATAATTACTCTTAGCTCCCATATAAGGCCACTTCCAAAAACCACTTTAAAGAGCATAACTCTCTCAAAAATGTTGGTATCTAAATAATATTGAACGCAAATATATCTCATATGTATACAAATAATACGGTACAATTTTATAATGCTCGTTCCAAAATTAGGCGAAACTTCCGTAATTCACTTTAAGCTTCATAAATCTTTTAAAACTATTTATATCGAGATAAAGTTTAACACATATAATATTTATATTCACAGACATTATGACACTAAATTTTTGGATAATCGGTCCACAATAGTTTATATCACCGATATAACGCCCATTTCTGAAAAACTGTTTTTACATGTACTGAGTGTAGGGTATTATATGGTAGGGCTAGATCGGCTATACTTTTTTACTTGTTTTTTTTATATTAAAATCTTTGTACAAGAGACTCAACGATTAAACGTTCAGAAAATAGTAGTCTATTTTATTTTAAATCAATATAATAAATCCATATTTTTAAAAATGTTATTGAATATCTTTTATTAAATATCTGGCATAAAAACGGCTTTTCAAACCATAATGATTTTACAACATTTCTAATTGTATTTCAAAACTTTCCATTTATATTTCAGAAATTTCTAATTACCCAGCAAACACTATACTTATAAATTAAGTTAAAAAGTAATAGGAATTTGTCGACCAGACTACTTACAAATCTACTAGAGAAAGTACTTGTTTTTGTTCGAAATGTCCGAAAAGTAATTCGTTATAATTTTGCCACTTTTAACCAAAAAATTAATAACTTATATTTATACCTAAAAGTTTTATAAAAATGTGTAGTTGTAGACTTAAGAGAACAAAATATTATAAAATAAGTAAACCAACTTAATAAATTTTAGGAAAACTTATTGCAAATTATATTAATAAAGATTTATAATATAATATACTAAGTGCTGTTTCACACATTTAAGTTTTTCTTGCCCAGTTTTGTTTAATTCTGTATAGAACATTTAGAAAATTGACTAGTATCTTCAAGTGTGTAATCCTTTTTTCTTTTTTCCCTTCTCACCCAAAAATACTTGCCTTGAAGAGTCGGAATTGAAACGTGTGAAAGTTAGTTCGCTTTTATAACTATTTATTTGAAGTAAATTTTTTTGATTTTATAATTATGATCTTTTTATATATACATATATATGAGGGTGCTGTAGCATAATTGCTTAGCGCATTTGATCATTAAGCATGAGTTGCTATTTGTAGCCTGGGTTCGATTGCCAGCCGCTGCCACTCAAACAACATCAGTTTCTGATAATTATTAGTTTTCTTTCTATCCATCATAATATTTATCACAGCGCCCTCCTTTGGTGGTATATCATTCAAACGCCACCGAAGTAAAATAATTAAAAAAAAGGCTATAAAATCAAGCTTTAATATTAATGCATCTACTCACCACCAAAGGCACTGCAATGCTGCACTAAAACAAACATAATGCGCAACTGCAGAGTTGTGATATTAAAAGCTTTCTTCTACTTTCACCACCTTTACTTCTTCAACTATCATCCCCTTTCCAAAGAAAGTAGCGCAAATAATATAGTCATATTAATTGCCTGAGTGTTACTTCTCTTTAAAAAAAAATGTAAGTAAAGGGTTTGCTGGGTATATCAGAAAATTCTGAAATACAATTAGAAAATTCTAAAAAACAATTTGACAATTATTCTGAAATAAGGGGTTTTTGTTAGATGTATGAAACTTTGAAATGGAATAAAACAAAGATGATTTTTTAAAATTGGCATGAAATTTACTTTATTCAATTGATAATCTTCAGGCATTATAATTTAAACATGACTTCTGTCATATTATGCCCGTACATATATCGGCAAATAACGTAGTACTCTAGCGACTTTACATATTCCCACAGAAAATAGTCAAGCGTCGTTAAATCGCACAATCTTGGAGGCCAATTCATGGATTCGAAACGTGAAACTATGCGCTTACCAAACGCTTTCTTCGCATGTTTCGTCGGCTTGTTGAAACCACAACTTCTGCACATCATGATTGCTCAATTGAAGAATGAAAAAGTCAGTGAACATGGCTCATAGCGGTCACCATTAAATGTGAGGTTCTGTCCAGCTTCGTTTTTAGAGAAGTGCGGACCAATTTTTTCACCAGCCCAAACAGTCAGTTTGTAACAGTGTCTCAACATACACTTGAGAATTTTCAATATGGCAGTTTTGTTTATTGACGTATCCATTCAACCAAAAGTGAGCTTCATCCCTAAACAAAATTTGCAAATGAAAATCGGAATCAACGGTAATCTTGTTTTGGACCCATATACCGAATTTACCAAATAAATTTGCACAATTTGGAAGCGTTGTTCAGGCGTCACTCTATTCATGTTGAAATGTCAAGCCAGACTAAACATAAATCACTTGATAGCTGACAAAATGGCAGCCATTTAAAAAAGTGTGGCCAACTTAAAGTTCTATACATCTAAAAAAACACCCTCTGCAATTGGATATTATGTAGAACCATTAAATTCAATGTTGGCTAGCGATTCTAGATAGTTAAAAGATATTATTTCGGTGAACTGTTAAGGTTATTAACCTAATAACTTTTGGTATTTAACTTCTATACGAGTAGGTTTTTAATTAACTGAATTGTGAAAATTAATTTTTTTGATTTTGTTTTTTCAAAATCACAAGGAAGCATTGCCCAGAATGTGCGGCCAGACATAAAAGCGCAATATTCCATCATGACAAGGCAAGAACACATGTTGCAATACCTGTTAAAAATTATTTAGAAAGAAGTGGTTAGCAAGTTTTGTCTCACCCGCCTTATAGTCGATACCTTAACCCGTTCGACTACTATTTGTTTCAATCGAATGCTGCCAGAAAGATGGTAAAAGGACATAGCTTACAATGGCCAATACTTGCTAAATACTATACAATACAATATGCTAAATTTTAAAAAAAGGCCTGCATTTCTAAGGGACGAATAGACTTATAAATTATACATATATGGTCCTGATTAAGTAAGAATCCACATATGACACTTTATTGACAACATTACTAATTTTTATAAAATTTTATAATTTAATTAATTAATAAAAGTCATATGATCCGAAATGAATGGTAATTTTTGTCCAAAAATTTTCTAATTAAAATTTCGTTTCTTTCTGTTATAATGAACTTGCAAACATTAAATTACTTGTGATCCTAAAAGAGTACGAATTCTCAAAGGGGTCGGAATGTTATTATTCATTAATTGTCTGCTTTAATGAATATAGAAGCATTTAATTGGGCGTTTATAACCCTGAATGAATGATGATCTAGAAAGAAGGGGAAGTGGGAATTTTTATTTTTTCTAATGCTACTTCTTGAATTTTCAACGTTAATATACTTAAGGTACGGTCACATTTGACAAATATTTCCTCAAAAAAGCGTAACCACTTGTTTTAGCACAAATTTGTTTGACGTTGTTTGCTCTTACAAGAGTTTTGCAAGATCAAACAGCATCAAATAAATTAAAACTAAATATTTGTTGTGCTTTGGCCTAAATAAGAAAAGTTTTTTTAAGTAAACAAATGAGTTCAAATAAATGTTATTTAGTGGTTACGTCATTTTCGGCAAATATTTGCCAAATGTGACCGTACCTTTAGAAACATAAAATTAGTCAAATTTTTATCTAATAATAAAACTTTATTTATTCTAAAAATTTAATTATTAATTAGAGATGTATGAACAGGACGCGTCAGCGATTTTTCGATGTATGTACAAGGTGGCGCAAAAGTAATCCTCCTATCAGAAAATGCTATAAATTTCGCGATTGGCCCCTAATGTTAGTTCTGTTTTGACATTTGTGTAGTAAACACATGCGAAATACACTTTAATAAACAATGTTACGCTACACTGCTCCAGAACGCGGAATATTGCTGACTATTTATTTGACCAATAATCGGTGGGTTTTTTCATCAAAAATAATCATGAGTGATGAGGCCCATTTCCATCATAGCGGGTACGTAAGTAAGCAAAATTTACGCCTTTGGGGCACTGAAAATCCGTGTGTAATCCACGTAGAGCCATTACACCCGCTCAAAGTCACTGTATAGTGTGCTGTTTTCGCTGGAGGAGTCATCGGACCTTTTTTCTTCGAAGACGTCGCGGACCAAACGGTTACTGTGAATGGTGAGCGCTACAGAGCAATGATAAAAATAATCCACAAAAATCAAATCAAAGTTTTTCATTTTGTTTTTTAATTACAGCCAAAAAACATCGGAAGTTTACTTTTGCGCCACCTTGTATTTATAAAGGAATCATTTGGATTGTTTAAATGAATTAACTATTGCATATTAAAATATGTTGTGAATATCATAGACCGCTATCATACTAACTGCCACTTACTCATTGGTAACTCACTTGTAAGGCATTATTGTGAAAATACTTAGAGTCAAATAAAATTTTATTTAATTAAGTGATTTTATTTATAACACTTGCAACAATCCTTAATTGAAATAAATCTTAGTAAATTTTATTTGTGCATGAATGTTTGTCTGTGTATTCGTATCTGGGTGCAACCAAAGATTCCATAATTTTCAATTAACTCTTAGTTGGCTCTTATAATGCATTTTAACTTGTAGCCGTCATAACTTTAAAGGTACGTTCAGACTGATAAAATATTTGACAAAATAAGCGTGGCCATTCAAAAATAGATAATAAAAATATAAATAAATAAATAAATATATAATAAAAACATAAAAAAATATTCATTGAGGTTGTTCGTGTAATGAATGTATTGCCTAAACTTATTTCATCAAATATTTAAAAAATATGAACGCACCTTCATGCTCGAAAGTTTAGATACAGTGCCCAGCATTGCAATGGATCCTGTAACGATACAATTACTCAATATGCTTATAACTCTGCCTGTGTATTATATAATATTTAAAAACCAACCAATAGACGGACAAATGACACACCAGATGTCTGTTGTATACAATACGTGCCATGTTTAACCTCTATTATCTCTTTCTTTCTCTCTTCCCCCTCCTCTTTGCAATATGAATAAATATATTTACAGAATGACCAACAACAAACGCAACAGCATCAATATTACAGCAATCAACAACAATTGGAACAACAGCCAACAAGTCAACAATATAATCATCATGATGGCCTACGAGATGTGAGTAGTGGAGCACCTGGTGACGGCGGCGGTGTCCACCCACAGCAAATGCCATTAGATACGACCCTGGGCGAAACACTGTCATCATTGCCTCAGGCTTCTTTCAACTACATCAACTCGATTGTGGGTAGTGGCGTTATTGGCATTCCATATGCGTTTCATCGTGCTGGTTTTGGCCTTGGTCTTTTGTTGCTCATACTTGTTGCTTACATAACGGACTATTCCCTCATATTAATGGTAAGTAATCATAAGCACCATATACAGACATACATATATTTATACACATATATATTTAGTATATGTACTTTCACACAGTGGTACGAAAAATAATAAATTCTTGTTTTATGTCGTCATCGTTGAATAAGTCATATTATGTATACAGAAAATATTTTCAATCATAAATCAGTCAATTAACCCAATGATTGAAATAATAAAATAAAATTAAACAATTTTTTTTGTTGATTAAATTAAATTTGTCAATCAAAACTCAAAAATGTAATTGAATCAACTAAAAAATTGTTTCATTTTATTTTAATATTTCAATCATTGGGTTAATTGGCTGATTTATCCCTAAAAATATTTTCTGTGTATGAGTGTTGTTATCCAAAAATACGTTCTAACTTCTATGCTGCGATTTAAATTTCAATATTTAAGAAAAAAACAACTGTTAAGCCTCTTTATATTTTAAACCAATATTAGCATTTCTTGTTGTAAATATTCGCACCAAATATTGTTTAAATTGACTTCAGTAACACAATTTTTCGACATTTTTGCATTTTGCATCTTACAAATGCGGAATTTTTAAGAATTAAATTTAGCTTTTATTTTGAAACATTTGAAGAATATGAATTTATTAAAAGTATTGGCCAGTGTTAGCTATTGCCATCCATCCATCCATATTTCTGGCAACATATTCAGCTTAAGTTTCTGTGAACATTCGCTGAGCTTCATTAACTAAGTGAGAAACAAATGACAGATATGATAAAATGAGACATATCATTCAAACGCCACCGAAGTAAAATAATTAAATAAAGGCTATAAAATCAAGCTTTAAAAAAATAATGCGCCTACTCACCACCAGAGGCGCTGCAATGCTGCACTAAAACAAACATAATGCGTAATTAGAAAGTTGTGATATAAAACTATCCCCTTTCCAAAGAAAGTAACACAATTATATATAGTCATATTATTTGCCTGAGTGTTACTTCTCTTTAAAAAAAAAAAAAAATACTAACGACAACACCCGAATTCATAAGATACGCCATCTATTATGAATTCCACATTTTTAAGTTACACACCCAATATATAAGACATAAAACTAGGTTTTCCTATTATAATGATGGTAGGTATGTATGATTCGTTACAGCCAAATTAACATTCTTACTTGTAAAATTACCAAACAAACTTTTCATAGGAATTTGCTTGATAAATGCAAGTAAAGTATATTGTCCCCGAGCCAGTAATGTTTAGGATTTAGTAGTAGTAGTAAAAATCTAGTAAATCCTAAAAATCAATGCCGAATTTTTAAACTTTAGGTTCGCAAGTGAATAGTGTAGAAATTACAAACTCTTACGGTTACCACTCAAGTTGAGTGTCATGAATCTAGATACATTTTAAAGTTGGCTCAAGGTTTCTGTATATTTTTGAATAGTATTGATAAGCTGAATAAACAAAAATACTGAATTAATTTATTACATTTTTATTATTACAACCAGTTCCACTGTGCTACCTTTTGCTTTTGTTTTAGCTTTCGATTTTAGATTTTCCAACGACTGACTTCGTTGTGGAAAGAATCATTAGGAAATAGGGTTGAAAATCCTTGATTAAAAAAAAAAAAAAAAAAAATAAGAAAGAAAGAAAAGCGAATTTTATTTAAATTGTGATGATGTGAGTATGATGACGATGATGGTGCCATAATGCAAACGATTATTTAGCATATTTTTTGCATGTTTGTGAATGTCGATGTGTGTGGGTGTAAATAAACGTTCTTATTAGATTCTGCCATAGTTGTTTCTTTAGATAGGTATCCATATTATATATTAAAATTAGTTGCTAGTCAGTGATTTAAGTAAAATTTTGTTGAAATAGTTATAAGCAATCAATATTTTTTTTTTTTTTTTGTAAATGTTAGCATTGAAGCCAGCCAAGCAAATTGTTAATAACAAGTCTTTAAAACTAAATGTAGCTATTTCGGGAATATACCCCAATGCTAAGAAAGCCAAGATACTGCAGGATCAAGTTTCAAATATGGTAACAAAGATAGAAAATTTACATGTTATAGCTATGTAGGACAATAATAGCCTTTCTAAAAATATTTTTTTTTTTTTAATACATTTTATTTATTTATTGAATCTTATCATAATACTAAAAGAAAATAATAAGTCCAGCCAGTGCTAGACAAAATATTATGATACTACAAAAAATTTACATCCATTGATCCAGTCATCTGTTTTGCGCTTGAGTTAAAGCAAGCGTATCCCTCCTTCTCATCCAAACATGGCCACTAAGTTAAGGATGTATCGTGCAAGTGGGTTTGGATGGTGTTCAAGTTTGCTGGCATATTTTGAGGCATATTTTGTAAATTCGACTTTCACCAAAGGAATGCCTAGATCTTTGTGAATTCGAGAATTTTTAACGTACCATGGAGCTGCAGTAATTATACGTAGAATTTTATTTTGACCCCTTTGAATTTTTTCAATGTTGGATGCTGAGGCAGTGCCCCATAATTGAATTCCATAAATAAATAATGCTGCAAAAAGAAATATTAAATAAAATCGTTTAAATAACACAATATGGTTAATACTGTGTTCAGACATAGAAACACAACAACCATTTATAGTATTTTTTGTATGCATGTTTGTTTTGGGCTTTTAACCCATTAGTGTGCAGAGTCCCTTATTAGGGACTCTCAAATTTTCTACTGTAGCAATTTGAAAAATTAAATTTCTTAAATAACAAATAGGCTTTACCGTAATTGACATTCCAACAAAGCGTGTTTTATTTCGTTTGTATAAAATATTGTGATTAGTGTGCTGCGAAAAAATAAAAATCTCGAACTGGCAAAGAAAAATTGGAATATATTAAATATTTTGTGAATATTTGTTATTTTTTGTGTGTTGGTATTTATAAAGACGTACAATGATTTAATTGATGTAAAAAAGTTATGACATAATGCTATACCAGCTGCATACAGTGACTTTGAATGCAACGTCCCCTAAAAGAGATACTGCGTCTGTGGTACAATTGTGATACGATGACTGATCAAGATACCGATGAAAACGATGATGAGCATGAGGCGAACCTTAATCATCTTGGTTCAAAACTATTATCTACCAAATGTGAAGTAGTACAGGCAGATAGTAAATGGGATGACAGTGATGATGAAGTTAAAAGAAAAATGTCCTCTTCCCTCAATCCCGGTAATGAAAAAAGAAGAAAGGGGGTCTGTAAATTTACATACAAATAATGAGAACATATTGCTCATACGATGGAAAGATAATGGTCTTGTCCCAATTGATGTCAATATTATGGGATCGTGCCAAGGATTTGTTAAAGAAAGGGGTGCTGTATCAAAAGTCCCAACTAAAAGTTTTTGATAGATATAATATGGGCAGTCTACCGCTCGCGTATCAGACAAAAGCAATGGTGGTGTATAATATTTGCACATGTCCTTGATGCATCAGTTGTTAGTGCATGGCTGCTGATGATGAAGCTGCTACATCCCAATGAATCGGCATGTGCGTCTCTTCTTATTTTTCGTCGAAATCTTGCTACATCCTATCTTGAAACGTATGGTACCCTATCTAAGCACTAACAAAATGAGCGCAGATACACAATATGGTGGCAGAAACCACCTTATTGAATATTTCAAAACTGATAAACGCTGTGAACATTGCGGAAGAAAACAAACTTCATTTGCAACAAATGTAATATATTATCATACGCCTAGTGTACCTACAGCACAGTGTATTTTTGTACGCTTTGTACGGGACAAAAGTCAACAGTTGGGGGGTAGTAGAATTCGTTTTAGAGGTATGGTTACTTCGGCAAAGTTTCTTATTTTGATCCCTAGAATACGATTTTCACTGAGCCATGGGCGATTATTAAATCGACCCGCCCTAATGTATATGTATGGATATTGATAATATATGTATGTATGTATACATACAAAATTTGAAGATTATACAATTTTAATTTTCAAAGATATACGAATTTCAGTATTTATTATTCATCGCACATTTTTCAGATATAGTTGTTCGTTACTGACACGAAACTTAGTACGTAGTTTGTAGGAGCGGATCAACTTAAATTTTTACAAACTCAACAACTTATGCTTGAAATGTAGATTTTTATCATATTTTTGCGCATAGGAAATTAGAAGATTTTTCCTGTGGTATTCTTCAAAATATAATAATTTTAGTACTTAAATAATTTGTATGATATTTCGCCCAATTTATGCCCACATGTTCGTATAATATTTGAGAAGTTAATTTATATCGGAAGTGCAATGCCCACTATTTGAGGTCCATCTATTTTCGTCTAAAATAATCATATTGACACTAAAGTTAAGAGCACATAATTTAAAGACTCTAGATGTTATATTTTCTCAAATTTTTGGCATTTACATTGTTAGGGGTAACACGCCCACTAATTTGCTTGCAATTTTAAAACAAACAAAATAAGGTCCATGTTTCCTTCCATACAGGTCTACAATGCGAAAATTTTACGAAAATCGGTTCAAACGTTTAGCCGTTTGTCTAAAAGCCAATTCTTGGAATTGCGACCGAAAAATATTTCATTCTTTAAACAAATCGGAAATGAGTTTAATATTACACTTTTATATACATATTTATTGTTAATTATATTTGCAACAAATTCATCTATAGTGTCATTCTTAATATGTGTGTGTGTGTGTGTTCGAATTTGTATATCGATGGTCTCATGTAAAAAGGCCCTAACTCGCATATTTGAAACTTTACAGGAGAAGGTAAAAA
Source organism: Bellardia pandia (assembly GCA_916048285.2). Lineage (NCBI taxonomy): Eukaryota > Metazoa > Arthropoda > Insecta > Diptera > Calliphoridae > Bellardia > Bellardia pandia. The sequence continues at coordinate 28,649,389 of OU696533.1, read as the reverse complement.
CATAATAGAAACTGTAATATTCAACATGTAACTTTTTTTGTACAACTGCTTATAAAAGCGATATTTTTTACACTATTGCAATACATTTTTGCGTTAAATGCATTGGAATCGCAAAAAAAAAACAAATTTCGAAAAAATAGCGAGTTAGGGTCTTTCTACATGAGACCAACCATATGTAACTCACGCTTAAATTACAGTTTGAGAACGATTTGTTGTTGACTCAACTCACAATAAACGAACTTTGAATGGCCCTGTTTGTTCTATATATACAATAGCGCCATTTCCTAGTAATTTCCGGCGGCATCTAGAGAAGACAATTGAAAGTTCCTATCTATGACCGTAAAAACATAATGTTGCCATACTGCGTGTTTCTATGAATAGAAACTTGTAATAATAAAGTTTTGATTATCTAGAATTACGAATTTTCAAAAAGTACAAGACACTTTCATTTTTTAATTAAAGGTAAAAAATATTAAAATTTGTTTCTAGCTTTATTAGTTTTGGAGTATGCAGTTACCATTTTTACCTGTTTTTGCCCGTTTAACATCCGAATTCTAAAAATTCCTATTTAATGTAGAAGGAATTCAACACCCGAATATCATGTTTCTAACTTTAGCGGTTTGGGCTGTGCAATAATGAATAAATCAGTCAATCAGTCACATTACTCTTTTGTATATATGCATATGTAGGTAGACTTATTTAAAAGATTTTGGAAAGTCTACTTTATATGGAGCGATCGTCATAAAATTCGGTATGCTAATTTAAATGTGAATTATTTTTGTAGAGTTTCCTTTTGATAGTGATTTTTATAAGATTTATGATCATTACAGTTCTTTTCGGATGGGGACTATGATCAAATATAGATTGATGCAAGCAAAATATCGCTTTGAGATTTAAACATTAAAATAATTTTTGCTGAATTTTGTATGAATACTGCTTTTTTCTAAGCATTTATACAACATAAAGCCAAATTCAGGAAAGACATTTGTATGTGGGCTATGAGAAATCGTGAACATATTGTGTTTATTATATTTTAAGAATATGGTAAAAAATATCTGACAAATATCGAGATTGTCTGAAACTTTAATCTTTAGATGCTACTGAACCGATGAACAGACGGACGGAAATGGCTAGACCATCTTAGAATCTTATGAGCACCCAGACTATACATATATACTTTTTTATTCTACGTCGAAGATTTCGATGTGTTACAAACGAAATAACATACTTATTATACCGGGGAGGTATTTTTTGTGGTGGCTATAACTGTTTTCAATAAAGAAGTCATTTAATGGCACAACTATGTGCGGACAAATGTTCTGACAATTCGAACAAGAACATAACATCGACAAGCGTTGTCCACACGAGAAAGCTTCTTGGAGGCTTAAGGTTTGTTAGTATAACTTTATAATATCATTGAGAGTACTTCTTGAAAGCAATCATTGAAGACGGTGATATCAGATATTGCTAAGACTGATAAACATTTTTGCTAGACTAAAGACAGTTATGCTTAAAAACTAAATCACTGGAAATAAAAGAGTTTTGCCAATTGAATTAAAAAAAAACTACTGTAGTGTGGCCGGATTTTAAGTGATTATAGTGGATTACACATATGTATGGAAGGTAATTAGCCAAATTGATATTATTAAAATACAATTAGTTTTCTAAAATAGATTTTGATACTGCAGTTAATTTTGCTATTTCCTTTACTGCAAATTTCTTTTTTGACTCCTTCAATGAAGTCCTACTTTAGTTACATCATTGTACCATTGAAAAACGTCGATTTTCCCACCTCGATTCCCGGTCTATTAATGTAAGTATGCATGAATATTAATGTGTGCTTTTGATGTGAAGTGCGGTCAATTCATATACATACATAAATATAAATGCTTTTCATTTTTTATTACATTTTGAATAGAGCAACAGCATCAAAGGAAAAGTGCTGTAAAAATCATGTTTAAACGATTTTCGTAAATATTTCTGTTGCTGTAATTCCAGTAAACAAACAGTTTTTTTCAGCGTATTTTCCTTTTTATGACCATGATTTTTTTGAACGAACAGAACGGAACATGTTTGGTTTTGACATTTCAGCAAAATTAAAGTTTGTGTTTTTTGTTTAAGGAAATTGCAAAAATGTTGTTTTTGGCATTGGCATTGAGGACCATGGCGACGAAAGATGGCAAAATAGTCCTCAACAATGTTTTATTTCTCAGTTCATTCTTCTCATCCTTGGGTGGCTTAGTAGTAGAGTCGTGTAGTGTAGAACAGAATGTTCTCAGTGTGTTGTTGGTTAAACCAAGTTTATACAAAGTGCAGTTGATATGTATGAAAAGCACGTTCTATCTGCTCCATGTCAAAACAACAACAAACATGTATCTAGATTCTAGAACTTAAGCAAAACTGAAAGTTGTTATTAAAATGCAATTTAAAATAAAGGACATTACTATGAGATCAAAAAGAGATTTTTTTTTAAAGAGGATATTGAAAATGGATGGATATTTATAAGATTTCTTTATTTTGTGCTTTATTAAACACATTCTAGTATATTTGGTAGAAAGTGGCAAAATAATAAAGACTTGTTATATTTACTACGCATATAAAAGATTTCTCAACAATAACTTTATTATTCATGTCAATGCATTTTATAAACAGAATCCTTTGAGATTAATTAAATACAAACTTGTTAAATTTTAGATATGAAATATGAATTACGGATTTAGTTACGATAATTCATTTGGAAAATGTGGTCAATCATTTTGAGAAATCAGCGGACGTCTGCCGATGTTGTAGAGGTGGTCATTTGTCCTGCATCATGTTCCATATTTTTACTTTAAATTGGTATCCATAAAACTTAATTTGTCAAGAAAAGTGTGTATTTGAAGTAAATTGTTTGCGTAACCGTAATTTTCCGGCACTTTACAGGGGCCACTTGCGAAAGTAATTTTATAGTGCGTATTTCTTGGAAACTTCTTCGTTGTTAACGCTCCATAATCTAGAAATATGTTAAATATTCCACAAAAATGTAGTGGAACTCGTAATCACTTCTTATTGTGAATTAATATTTTTTGAATAATTTTTTTTTATATTATTTTATACTAGTTTGCTTCATTGTTTTTAATTGTTTTTTAAATAAATGGGTTTGAATACGATGCATCTGAGTTTTATCTGTTTCCGATATAGCTGGAGAATTTTCTACGAACTTTAACAAAACATTACAGGCCTCTATTGCCTGTAATAAAGTTGGAGTTTCAATTTCAGTCTCTTCATTTTTGCAAATCCTGTGTGGATACTGCATCCCTAGAAACAGCTGCTCTCCATATTGCTATTCTTATATTTAATGATTTTACGAATTCATGTCTGCTCTTTCTGCACAATGCGATAATTGCATTTAAAACTTTGAATCACTCCTTGGTCCATGTGCTGAGCCAAAAACGTGCAATTCGGAGAAATATATTTTACTACCATGTTTTCAGACATCATTGCGTTCACATCTGGGTGAGCTGGGCAGTTGTCGAAAAGCACATGATACAATTATGTGCGGACATATGAAATTAAAACGGGGATTAAAATTAACATAATAAAAAATCATATGAATGATGCACAGATAATAGCATTATAAAACCAAAGCACGGATAAAAGAGGTAAAAATTCAAAAAAATCTGCATGCCGGTTAATAGATGTGACCGGTTAATGGAGGCCCGGTTAATCGAGGTTTAATGTATTTAGTTGTGGCTTTTTTTAAAATAAAATTTTCAACAGTCAGTGAAAGAAACTTAAGACATTAACATCGGACAACACTGTATTAAACATTAAATTATATTTCTTCCCTGAAGATGTTCAACAAAGTTGGTCGAAATATTGGAAATTAATAAAAGACAACAAAAATTTAAATCGAACAAGGGTTTTTATATTTTTAATAAAGGAGACCTCAAGCCGAATTGATAAAGTAAAAAGATTTTTAATAAAATTTTCTTTAGAAATGAAATTTTTAATAAAGTGCAACTGCTTTATCCGATAATTTTATTAACATTTTAATTTTAATTGAAGCATAAAGTACAAATATGCGTTTGTTCACGAATATATGTACGTGCATTAAAAAATGTTATAAGCAAGAAAATAAATTTAAAAATCTAAAAATATTACTTTTAATCAATTATTTTGCAGCAATATTCTTTTAGTTGAACTAAAAATAAATAAAGAAAAAAATTAAAAGTCAGCAAAAGATAACTTTGATCAATAAATCAATCCAAATTCACAATAAATTTATATGCAATCTGAATTCCTAACTTAATTTTGGTATACCCAAATGTTGAAAAACAGTTTTCTAGAAATCGGCACTATTAGGTCGATCATCCAAAAGTTTGACGGCATCACTTCTAAGCATATGAGAAAATTCGTGTCAAGTGACCCAATTTTTAAAATCGATGTCTTCCGGATGTCTTGAATGAAATATGCTCCAAGGTACTATCGGATAGTAGGCCAGACACAAATGTTCAGCACTATCAGTCAAGAACTGTCGGAGTTAGAGGGGGTCAAAGTTGGACATTTTGGTCATACAAGTTTTCTTTTAAATGAGTGTAACTTTTCACCTATTGGTCCTAGTAAAAGTTGTCCAAAGGACTTTATAGCTATTTCTTTAATTTTTTTAAATTATTTTTTTTTATTTTTTTTTTCAATTGGGCCCTTTTTTCTCAAAAGAAAGCTTATATAATTTCCTTTAACCCTTTCACGGACACCATTTAAAAAGAACGTTTTCCCGTGGGACACTTGTTGTATCTTCGTTATTTTTTAAGATAGGAAAGTTCTGAAAACACCAAATTGTTGGAAATTGAAAATAAAAACTATATGCTGACAAAAAATAGGGTTTTGATTTTGACGGTTATGAACGTCATGCGTTCTTTAGGGTCTTAGATATCATATAAAACAGCATGACGTCGATAAACGTCAGACGGATATACACGTCTAGGTAAATGTTAGCCGCCAAAAATAATATAACGGCGCACCTGACGTTTATAAACGTCATAATACATATTTTGGTATTTGAAAAATAAAATACAATATTTAAGTAAAAAATAGTTTATTTCATAAAATTTGGATAAAAAGATTAAAAGTAACATAAAATAAAAGCAAATTATTATTTTTGTTGGTTGGTTTGCATCTTAAAAAATTGTATTTTTTGTTGCTTTCTTTGTTGTATGGAATCTTTTCTTGAAAATGGTGATCTTCAGATAGCCGAGTCGGTTGCTCTTTGCCTTTTGCTGTCTTTGATCTATTTATGCCAAGTAGAAAATAAATAACTTCTTCTCTAAATTCCAAATATGTCAACGTACTTTTAGTATGTCTTTTATATATATAAAACGAATTATATAAACACATATCTAGAAGGTGAAATATAACTTTTTTATACCAACGTATTGTTTTGCGAGGACAGGAATAATAACTTATCATTTGGTCACTTTTATCAATACCTGCCATATTTGAATTATATGCTTCCACTTCTACAGGTTTCATTTTCTTCTTTCCAAATCGATTCGTACATTCTTTTAGTTCAGGTTTGTAAGCTGTTATTATGCATAACACATCTCTAGTATCTTTCCATTTACTTACATAAATTTTTCCATTTCTTTTCCATGTAGAGCCTCCTTTTTTAAGTTTTTGTTTAACAACTGATGAAGGATTTCTTCTTCTATTAGACCTTAATGTTCCAGTGGAATGCGTCTTATGCTTGAGTAGATCCTGACTTAAATCAACGCTGTTATAAAAGTTATCCATGTATAAGTGGTGACCCTTATTTAAATACGGAGCCATTAACCGTAATACTAAAGAATGGGTTTTTTTATTTTCGCCAGATTCTTGACTATACTTTCCTTTATATAATTCCATATTTAAAGTAAATCCATCTGGCGTACACAATTCAAAAAATTTTATTCCATATTTTGCTTTCTTTGCTTTTAAATATTGACGACAAAAAAGGCGGCCTTTAAAAAGTAATAATGACTCGTCTAAAGATAAGGATTCCTCTGGAAAGTATGATTTAGAAAAATTGCTAACTAAAGTATTCAACAGTTCTGATACTTTAGACAGCCTATCAGTTTCACTGGGATACCTTTCGTAATTAAAACAGCGCAAAAGTTGGTCAAATCTTCTACCGGACATAATAGACGATATTATTGGATGGTAATATAATGAGTCCATGCTAAACATTTTACGTATTGTTGGAAATTTTATTTGGCTTTGTAAAAGACACAAGCCTAAAAAATTTTTAAATTCCTTTTGATTTGTCTCTTCAAAAGACTTAAAACGAGAGCTTCTTGTCTTTGCTCCAAGGCTTTGAAACAAACTCTTGCCATATTTGTTGATGTACTCAACAAAATTTTGAATAATTTCGGGTGTCCAAAGTTTTATAAAGACATCATAAGGACTAGGACTTACGGGTAAAGTCAATTTTATGCCAGACTGACATTTATCAAACAAAAAATCGGGAATACTTTCAGAGTCTGAAGTTCAAATATCATCTTCTGTATCTCTGGCATTTAAGATATTTTCTTCGTTGTCATGAACAGGTACTTGTATATAAGATTCAAAATTTGCATCACTTGAGCTGGAAGTTTCAGAGTTTAATTTTTCCGGGTAGTAATTTGGATCTCTACCTGAGAATTCTCCATCATCAGCAAATGGTTCCGACGAATCGGAATTCATTTCGGAGTAGCTTTCATCAGAATCTGCTTCAGCAAACAACTTTTCTAAATCGTATTTTTGTTTTTCGTAGGCCATTATTTTAAGCTTTGAATATAAGAAAATACAATTTAAGTTAAGTAATATTTCACAAATCATATTTTCTATATGAGAAATAGAAAATAATTTAACTGTTTCCAATATTTAACAATTTTTAACCATACCTTCAAATTAATAATTTTAAAATTTATAAAATGTTTTCACTAAATTTTTATGAGACTTCCCACAGACACACACTTTTACGTAATGAAGGAATTCTCATATAAACGTGACGGCTATATACGTCATGCGTTTATGTGAAACCCCGAATTGAAAATATTGCAGTTTTTTAACGACTTTTATCAGTTGTACATTTTTGTAGTGTATTTTGTCTAAAACAATGTTAACACGCATATGATAGTATGCTCCATAGATGTACATATGATCTAAATAAGGTTTTTATTGAAAATGTTCACTAATAAAACTTCTATGAGTCAAACATTTTATGACGTGAGTGTACGTCATGTCCCACGAGAAAACTTTGTTTTGACGTCTATATACGTCAGTGTCCGCGAAAGGGTTAAGGCCTTTATAATCGCTTAATGGGATGCGAGTGGGATATCTATCAAAAAATTATTTTTCAGGATTTTTCAATATTTGGCGCATGTATCATTTTCATTTATATATTAGTTTTATTAAATTATTTATTATTATTTAGTATTATAAGTAATAAAAAGGAAAATAATTAAAATAGTGCATATGGTAAAAATTGAAACACTTTCTTCTTTGAGTTGGAAATTTTTTTATAGATACCGCACTTGCATCCCATTAAGTTACCAAAAAGCTCTTAAAGGAAATGGTCTAAAGTTTCTTTTGAAGAAAATAAAAAAAAACTCCATTTTGAAAAAAAAAAAATAAAAAGATGGGGGAAAATGAAAATGATACATGTGCCAAATATTGAAAAATCCTATTCTTGAGTTAAAAAATAATTTTTTCGATGGATATCCCACTCGCATCCCATTAAGCGATTATAAAGGCCTTAAAGGAAATTGTATAAGCTTTCTTTTGAGAAAAAAGGGCCCAATTGAAAAAAAATTAAAAAAAAAATATTTTTTAAAAAAAAATTAAAAAAAATATAATTTTTGCTAGGACCAATAGGTGAAAAGTTACACTCATTTTAATTAAACCCTGTATGACCAAAATGGACCAAAATGTCCTACTTTGACCCCCTCTAACTCCGACAGTTCTTGACTGATGTACCTGAAAATGTGTGTCTGGCCTACTTGGTGCAAATTGGTGCATCCAAATCGGAAGACATCGATTTTAAAAGTTGGGCCACTTGACGTGAAATTGCCCATATATATATTGTTTGTATTCAATTTAATCTCGATTTAAACACTTTTTTATTCATGTTAAACTAATTTTCAGAAGTGGATTTTATATCGCAAGTTTGACTAATTGTGCACCGACCATTATCGTACCAACATTTTTAAGAGATTTATGCTCGTTAAAGTGATTTTTGAAAGTGGGCCTTTTATGTGAGCAATGAGTAATTATCGACCGATCACCATAAAATTGTGCCGAATGATTTGTATATACGAGTACATATATGAAACATATGTATTTGTATTGAATATTATTTGTTAAAGTGATTTTCGAAAACAGGCCATATATGGGAGCTGTGTTCAATTATTGACCGATTTTTTGGTGTGTTTTGGTACATCATAAAGATTATTTGTAACAAAATTTGTAAATAAAACATTTACGACCGATAAATTCCTATTTCGGAATCACATATAATGTACCAATTTCCACTAATTTCAATACCAAGCGTACTTGAGTTGAGAAATTTTATCGCAAGATTTTTAAAATTCCGACCTGTAGTGTAGGAAAGTGATTCTAAGTCGATCGGTATACTTTTGGTGGACATCCCAATATGGTGGTGTAGGATATAAAAAACACGCAATCCAGTGCACTGAAAATTGCACTTAAACAGACAAAGACGACCAGCTCTAGTACAGAATAATCTCTAGAACACAATATGAAGAAAATAACAACTTGAAATTTAACAAAAGCTAAGCTAATTTATTACAATAAATTACTACTTTAAACCCTGATTTGTCTCCAAAAATGACTCTTTCTTCAAAAGAAGTAGTATTTTGCAAAGCGCAAGAACTTTTAAAAAATCTCATATGCCAACCTACAAGAAACCATTTTACATCCTCTTAACAGACAACCAATACAGCACCAAAAGGGACGAAATTTGTAAGGAGCCAATTCCCAGTTTGATAAGAAAACTAACAACTTACCGAATCAGGAAATTTTGATCGAATATGAACCACACAAGTCAAAAAATACTCAGCACAATATATGATGATTCAAGTGATATAAGACCCTATGCAGATGTAGTTATTTTTGGTAAAAATTAGCAGGTTACCTAAGGCTGAATTTATTGCTAGCCTAGACTTGAAGGATGCGAACTGGCAAATATCACTAAATAAATCGTCAAAGGATAAGATTGCATTTACTATCAGCAGTCAAAATCTTTTTTTCCATTGAATCATCATCTGGCGAATATAATAGTCATGTATATAAAAGTGTTACATTCTGTTTTTATACCCTACACCACCATATTGGGGGATTTCAACAATCACAACTTTGTCAACATTAATTGCTTCAAATATGATTGGCGACGTGATAGGAGCCGAAAACATGTTGCATGCTATATCTGCTTAATTTTTACAAAACATTACATGCTACAAAATATAGTATATTTATTTAATACATTTTAAAATTGTATTTATTTCTAGGTCAAGTGCGGACACATATGCGGACGTTTTAGTTACCCTGGCATTATGGAGGCTGCCTACGGCAAATACGGTTACTATCTATTGTCCTTGCTGCAGTTTATGTATCCATTTTTAGGTATGAATACAAAAAAATGAAGGAAAAATACCGACAAATTAAAATGTTCTGCACAAAAATACACACAACACAAAAGAATTGAACATCCACAATAACAAACACAAATTTACTCAGCGGTGACAACATGAAGTAAATAGGCCTCCTGAATGGCCTTATTTAGCAAACGTTGTTTGCCAAACTTTACCAAAATACCAGTAAAATATCGACTTACTGTTTAATTACTAGGTTTACGTTGGAAATATCTACATAAAGTTTCAAAATAGATTGCATGATAATGGTCTTCAACTATTCTGATAATTTACTACTTTTATAAACTGTGGTTAACAAAGTCGCAATGCCACGCAGGACACAGCCACGTCTTTTAGCACAAATTTTAAAAACATTTTAAAATCAGTTTTCGAAATAAATACAAATACAATTTTAAATATACATACATATTTTATTTAGTCCCCTTTTACAGTTGAGAAATTGAAAGACAGACAGACGAAGTTCGTAGGCGATGTATTGAAGAGGAAGAGTGTGCGGTAGACCTCTACTGTACTGGACATTTTAAGACATTTTTCGTTTACAGTTTCCACCCTTCGCATTTTTCATGTTGTTGCTTCACATCATTTTTCTCACTTTAACGCGCGTATTGCAAAAATAATTAAATTTATTAACCAAATAGATTTATTGATAACAAAAACTTTATAATTAACAGTTGTTTGAATATGTTTTTTAATTTCTTTTATTTTCAATGCATTTTTATAATAAAAATTTCCACAACAATCAACATAGAAGAAGAACGAAAAAATAAACAAAAAATTTCTGTCTGTCTATTAATTTCGCAACTCTAAAAGGTTTAGGCAAGTCCAAAGCGGAATGAAAAAAATGTCTGCCTTTAATTTCTCAACTGTAAAAGGGGACTTAGTTGTTATATCTTTATCGTCAAATATTTGTCATGTGTAACTAAAATATATAGAAATATTTTCACATTTTATTTAAAAGTAAATATAATCATTAACAAAATAAATGGCAAAAATAAAATAAAAATCTACAATCAACAGCCAACACTAAAACCAACTATTTGATTTCCTTATAAAGAAAGATAGGTGGAATATTTGTGATTATATAGACGTGAGAGTAGTTGTCATTTGAATGCGAATTTGATCTTAATTAAGATTTAAGTTGGCCTGCGGCCTTTTATTTTAACTTCTAGGTACAAATTTGCCTTGGAGTACATGTAGACAAACACTCAAACGCACACACCAACACACTTTTAAATGAATTATTGAAATTGGAAAAACACAAAAAAAAATCAACCAATAAAACTGAACATTTGACATTCGAAAACATCTAAAAGCATTTAATCATCCTTTCATTTGAATTCTTGCGATGCCATTTTATTCTTTGTCAGTGCATTGTAGTTTTTTATTCATTCATTTCACCAATTTACGTAATTACAGCCATGATTTCCTATAATGTGGTTGTGGGCGATACTCTGTCCAAGGTGCTGGTGCGGCTTATACCCTCCTGGGGCCCATCGATGGGTGCTGTTCGTTTGGGTGTGGTATTCTTTGTAACGGTCGGCATTGTTGTGCCCCTGTGTCTCTACAAGAACGTTTCACGTTTGGCACGGGCAAGTTTCATTAGTTTGGCCTGTGTCGTTTTCATTCTATTCGCTGTGATTATCAAGCTTATATCGGGCGATTATAAAATGTAAGTATTTCATTTTAATCATGGACGTGTATTAATGCATTCTGCATTTGTAATTCATTTATTCATTTTGTTCGTTTTTTTTTTATTTTCTGGTTGGCATTTTAAATAGGAGTCAGTCATGCTAAACAGAAATAGTTTATAAACGGAAATTCTATTCGTATTTGAATAAGTGAAGGAATAGACGAAAACAAGTAAACTGTTTAAATGTTTAAATCAAACAATTTCCGGTTATTATTCTTGTTATTATATTTGATTTTTTTTTTCTCCGTTTTGATTTTTTTGTTTAACAAATAAGGCAAAAAGGACTAGAAAGTGTTTAGAATTTATTGGGGTAAAGTAGATAATTGCCACAATTAACACACAATTTTGCAAAATTAAATTAAGTGGGGAAATATTCCTAACCAAACAACTTTAAATACAGAAATTTTGAATCAACTTTAATAAAAGTTCGTACATGCATTTACAATGGCAACAAATTAAATGTTTTTTGCGCGTAGTTTATACAGAAATATCTTATTAAAATGACTTTAAAGCCATCGATTATAAACCATTAGAAGCATACCACATGTAAAGGAAAATGAATGCAAAACCTTTAGAAAATCTACCTACACAGAAGCTCTTTTGTAATTTTTCTAACTAGTTTACTTGTCCGTTCCCTTTAAGGCCACAAATAATATATTTTAAATCAGCAGTTTAAATTTTTTTAATTAAAATTTCTTTAAACGAATTCTAAAATAAAAATTTTCATTACTTTTTAAGCTTTTATTGGCCTTATTCGTACGGTACAATTGAAGAACACACACATACGTACTCTAAAATTATTTTTAGTGTTTGTGTACATATGTGTACAAAAATTATATTTACAAAAAGTTTGCATATGGGCAGTTCCACGAAAATGTCAACCACGACAAAAAAAATAAGAGTATTTGAAAAATGTTTCTAATATGATTAAATAAGAAAAAAATATTCGATTTCTCATAATATGGAAGCATTTACAGGTTATTGGAATTTAAAAACTCAAAAATGGAAGAGAAAAACTGAATGTCTTTTCGAGTCAGTTTTTGCAAATAAAATAAATTATTTTCTCTTTGCTATTAACTAAATTAGTAGATTTGAAGCATTACAATTACATCTTAAAAATAAATTTGCAATAACAAATAACTATAAATGAGAAAAACGCGAAGGTAGAGCTTGATGATTTGCTTTTGATAGTATTCTAATGTCACGTACGTTATGTAAAAACATTGTTTAAATATGTCATTTGTAAAGAAGATTACAATTCTAAAATAAGAATTCTTCCAATTAAAGATATTAACTAAAATTTCCTTTTCAACCGAAATAAAAAAAAGTTATTACCTTTTAAAATTTGTCGCATACGTTATTGTAAGTATGATAAATTAAATTAAATACATCAAAATTAATGTTAAATACAATGAAACGGATGCAGGATGAGTTTAAAAAAGACGAAGCAAAACTAAAAGAGCACAAAAAAAAAAGAAGCTGAATTAATATTAATAAACATTTTATGAAATTGCTATTATTTTTATTATCACACCGTTTTTTGAATTAGTAAACAGTTTTATTTTCTTTCCCCAAATTTATGTCTAAAATTATCTACAAAATACATTGCATAATCTATATATGAGAAAAATTGTCACGTACGTTATGTCGCGTACGTTATTAAGTTTTTCTTTTATATAAAACTAACCAGAAATGATTTCTCTTTAAATATTAAAGGATTGTAAAGGTACGTTATTTAGCTTATTTTAGGAATATTTAAAGAAAATAAAAACTCCCATGATTCGCAGACTTTCGTATGTATGTAAATATGCCTTAAAAATACTTCCGTGTTTGTCACGTACATTATCGCCTTATTTTGATCGGATATTTTCGACACCAAAGTTTCGAGCCTACCCATTTTTTCTCAAACATAAGCTTTTGATTGCAACATAACTGTAATATTGTTTTTCATTAACTTATATTTTTACGTTTTTGGCGTTTTATTTCCTTTAAATAAACCGGATTCCTTTTAATTGCAAAATAAAACCGTCAAATAGTTTAAAGAAAATATAATGCGTCTTTTTTTATTTAAAATAAACAAAAATAATTTTAGATGAACACTTTGCCTTTTTTTCTTTTACTACATTTTTACGGTTTGAGGCATATTCGCCACAGCAGGCTGCTAACGTCAAAATAATATTGTAGGCGGTAGCCTGCTGTGGCGAATATGTTTAATGCTTTACACACTTAAATTACAGTTTGAGAACGCTTAATGTTCACACAACCAAACTAACTAGATTGGTCCTGAGTATACACCAATCATAATTTCTGGATGGTTCGAAACTAAGATACTAGTCTGCAAATCTAGAATGTTCAGCCAAAGCCATTAAAACTTATGGCATTTTCTTTCCTGTCAAAAATGTTACACGTTTTTTCCCATTTTGCACCTTTTTTAATTTGTTTGTGTTATTTTCTGAAAAAAATGTCAACACTGCTAAAGTGTACATAGTGTGACATTTATAGAAAATGGATGACTTGTTGGATTCATCTTCATCATCTGATGATGATGAAATATTTGATATGATTATGGAAAGAAATCCACAACCGCGAGTGAAAGGCTTTGTAGAGAACATAATTAATGAATACACTGAAGTTGATGTACTTATGTCAAATTTCATAGGACAATTTCTTATATATGCAATGAATGTTTATATATATAATTTTTATAGTTTAAGAAGAATTTGCGTATTAGTCGGGAAGGTGCGCTTCTTCTTTTTTAACAAAAAAAAATTTTTCCAAAAATTTTAATCGAAGTTACCTTCAAGTAATTGTTACACTACATTTATTTTTGAATATTTCTGTTATATGTTTAGCAGGCCAGAAAATTCATTACATTTTGCTTTGAATATTTTTGTATGTTTTTACATTTATGCTTTCCAACGGAAGGCTATGTAGAACATATAACAGAAATATTCAAAAATAAATGTAGTGCAACAATTTATTTTCAAATAAATTGTATATTTAACTTGAAGGTAACTTCGATTAAAATTTTTGGAAAATTTGTTTATTAATACTCGCAAGAGGAATAACTCTCATTCAAAAAAAAAAAAAAAAAAAAAAAAAAAAAAAAACAGCTGTACATGAAAAAAGTGTTACACTGTTGTGATGTTATGTTCTATTCTGACCATTAAAAATGCGACATCTATAAAAATGTACATAATAAAGTTGAAACAGTTTATTTCAGAAAAGAAAACATCATAAATCTGATTATATTTGGCATGTTTTTAATTAGCTGTTGCGAATACTTAATATTATATACCTTAACCGAATTAAATAATACGCATACGCCACAATTGAATTTTCTAGTCGTTCAGAAATTAATGACATATAAGCAGTGTTGCCAGGACCAAAAGTGAAAAAAGGCTTAATAGGCTTTAAAAAAAGGCTAGAAAAGGCTAAAAAAAATCCAAAAAGGGCTAAAAAAAGGCTAGATTATTTCAATTAAAATTTCATTTATTTATTAACAAATACATATAAAAATGAAGGCTAAACTTAAAATATAACTTTTATTTAAGTAACAATAAACTTTACCGTTAATAATATTTTATAAGTATAAACATTTTTTATTAAAAACAAAAATTATTTTAAAAACTCGAAGACAAAGAAATTGAGTAAAATACTAAAAATAATGTAAATGTTTATGAAATGTAATAGCTGCCGGAATTGGCCCTGCATTTGAACTACCCACGATTGTTGGTGATAGTTCTTATTCCAACAGCTATTGGATTTCATTACCAATTGAATCTTTTTTTTTTGTAAAAAATTCAAGTTTTTTGAATGACTTGAAAATATATAAATAATTTTATTCTATTTTCTACGACCTTTTTGTATGATATTTTTATTAAATAATTTTTAAGCTTGAGATTAGTTTTTGTTTTTTATAAAAGATTTTTTATTTTTATATATAAATTAGTCGATATTTATATACACATTTGTTATTTCTTAAATATTAAAATAAAATAACTCCTGACGAAGATTTCCAAAGGAAATCGATTTTATAAAAAGTGACCTCAAGCTTAAAAATTATTTAATAAAAACATTAAAATATTTATATATAGAAATTTGTATAATTAGGATTCACATAATTTACTTTTATTTCAGCAAAAATATTGTCTGATTTCTGATTGAGGAAGTAACTATGCCCATTTTCGCGGTATCTGAATCAAAAATATCATTACAATATACATATATCGCGAGAGTCTAAAAGTTTTGAAATACCTTGCAAGATTTGCTCACCTTTTTTAAATGAAATTATATGTATCCACAAATGTTTTCTTACCTTTCCATATTTACATCGAATCAAGTCACATATTTAAACAGAAAAATACATAAAATAACATTAATTAGCACTTTTTAATCGAATTTTGGTTTCTTTTTTACTTCTGCTTGCCGGTATTTGTTTTTGTTTTAAAATGTCATTAACAAGTAGAGATTAAGGTCGGTTGGAACAAAGTCGGCTTACAGCCGCCGCTGATATTATTTTATATACAGCTAAAAATTTAATAGATAAAGTTCTAAATATTAGTGACAAAATATTCATAAAAGTAATAAAATAAAAATCAAACAAATTTTAAAAGATAATAGTTTTCCAAATGAACTAATTTATAAATTAATAAGACACTATAAAAGAGCAAAAAATAATAATATAAATATAATTTCTGAACCTAAAATGTATTAATCTTTAAATTATATCCCATTAACTTCTGAAGGACTAGAAAATTCAAAATTTTATGACAGGAATATTTATAAGATTGCCCATAAGACTTATAATACATTAAATAGATTATATAGTAAAATAAAGGATAAAACAGTAAAATTAGACAAATCCAATATTGTACAAAATACCACAAAAATAATGGAAAATGTAATAAAATATATGTAGGTACAACTAAAAACAAATTGAAAACTAGAAATCTGACCAAAAGCACAAACATACTTCTGCTCAAAAAACTGCATTAACATCACACTGTTACAATTTAGATCATTATCCAGATTTTGAAAATACTACTGTAATAAATACAGAAACAAATTATAAAAGACGATTTATGTTAGAAATGCTACAGATTATTAATGTACCGATAGAAAAGAAAATTAATTTTAAAACATTTACAGACAATGTAGCTCAAAATTACAGACATTTAATTTATAAGAATAAGTTTAGAAACTAAAAATATTACATATTTAATTTTGCATTTATTATTCCAAACAAGTTTTTTATATATGTATGTATGTATATATCAGAATTGTTTATCATAATTGTAAACTTTTAATTTTCTGTTAAAAATTTTCATTTTTATACTTCAATTATTATTTTATTATAATTCAAAAATTGTTATTATCCCTGAAGGAGCTATCCATTGTGTAAGCGAAATATTGAATATAAAAATAAATATATACAACATTTTAATATAAATACTAAAAGTGATCTAATTGCTTGGAAAAAAGAAATTATATTTATTTTAATTTTTACTAAGTAAACAATTTTAACAAATACTATTTTACACAAAAATACAAACGTTAATGCACGGAATAATTTATATACATACATATGTACTAGTATATATTACTTTCCAAAACTTTCCCCTTCAATATAAACTAATATAAAAGTATTTTTTTTTTAATTTCATTTCATTAGTAAATACTTGCAATTTTCTAGTAAATATACATATAAAGAATTTACCCAAAAATATAATTTAATTTCCTTTATTTCGTTGCAAAGTTATAATATATTTATGTTTGACAATTAAAAACAATTACATGTACATATCTATCTATCTATCTATCGAATTTCCTGCCTGCTCATCATCACACACGCATCTGTACAACATACTCGTACACTAGACATAGTGTATGTGTACTTTGTTCCGTACTTTATTTGCAGTGTACGAAATATAATCTCACAGTACAAAGGTAAGGTCACACATGGCAAATCTTTGCCAAAAAAGACGTAACCACTAAATAAAATATTTTTGAACTCGTTTATTTATTAAAAAAAACTTCAAATATTTATCTTATTTTATTTGATGCTGTTTATAATCTTGCAAAACTCTTGTAAGAGTAAACAACATCAAACAAATTTGTGCTAAAACAAGTGGTTAAGCTTTTTTAAGTAAATATTTGCCATGTGTGACCATAGCTTTGTGAATGTGTATATGCATTGTTTATACAAATTCCCCATACCGAATACTAACATACGGAACATTAGTGTTTTTTCGAACGCTGATTTACGCTGAAATGCCGAAATTAATTAGAAGCCGCATATTTCACAATATGTATTTTGGAGTGAGCTAAAAAGTTCGCTACTGCAGAGCAGATTCGTCAACGGTTAACCATATTCGATCATATTGCCTAATCTTTATGTAGTTTAATTTGAGTTTCGATTAAAGTTTACTGTAGGTGTTTATGAACGCAGATTTGAGCTTCAAGTGTATTTCTCAGTGGTTATTATATCGTAGGACAGTATATCTATAATCAGCTTCAATCAAAAGTACTAAAAGATCTAAATACTAAATACCACTATCCAGATGTTGATAACACATCTATATTGAACACAGAAAATCATACAAAACGAAGATACATTTTAGAAATGTTGCATATCAATAATGTACCATCAGAAAAAAGAATAAATTTTAAAAAAGACACAGAAAACTTGGCTCAAAATTACAGACACCTATTGAACAAAAATATAAATATTAATAATAGGAGAAATTAACACAATTTATGTATTTAAACAATTTTATCATTTCAAAATGTTATTATTCAAAATGTTACTATATTTCTGTTAAAATTATTTACTGTTCAATGTTATTATCGAAAATTTAAAATTATTTTTCTGTAAAACATATTTTCAATGTTGGGTTGACAACTTATATCAAAAAAGTTTTTTACGCATAGAAAATTTATTATAATATTAAAATAATTCCTGAAGAAGATTTGCAAAGGAAATCGAAATATTGAGTTAATTACATATAAAAATAAAAAAATCTTTTATAAAAAACAAAAAAGTGACCTCAAGCTTAAAAATTATTTAATAAAAAAAAATTAACTAATTTAGGAATTGGAATATCAAAGCGCTGATTGTGATTTTCAGAAGGTACATATTCAATTATTTTATTCCAATAAAAAGCGATATACTACTCCATGGATAGAACTAAAAACCACATTTTAGTAACTTTGGGAGAAACTATACAACATCTCGCTTTGTTTACCAATTCATTCAACAATCGGAATGAAATAGAAAACAGATGGATGTGGCTGTGTGTGTTTTTTTAGATGCGTGAATGTCAGTGTATTGTGTACAGAAAAAGTACAAACATATTTTTATATACATATATATGTAGGTACATGGAAAACAAAAAACGAACAGAAAAGTGTGCAATCGAGAAGTGTTTCAGTTTGAAACTTTGTAGTTGGTTGAATGCCTTTTATTTGCAACGTAATTGCAACTTGTTTCTTTCTTTTCACATTCTTCTTAGAAATACAACAGCTCTGTATTATAAGTGCTACGCTTCAGGTTGTAATTTATCTGTAACAACACTTTTGTTGTATAGATGTATGTATTAAGTGTGGTGGATGCCCTGTCGAATTTTTGTGAGCTAACTCAAAATAAAGTTAACTTATTGCTAGCTCATTTACAACTGACTTCTGAAGTAACTCAAAAATGATGCAGAGATGAACTATTTGTTTTTTAAAACATTTCATTTCTTCTCGATAAGTATTAAACTAATCATTGGCTCACTCAAAGCTGGTGCAGAATTAAACAATCATTAAAGAGAGTAAAATGCAAAGAACACAAGAAGAAAAAACAAGTTCTTACTTTTTTTCTTCATGATCATAACAATTAAAACAAAGAATGGTAAAATAAAGATTACGGTCCATTCTAAGGGTTACCAAGAATGTTTCATGTGTTAGAAATTTCTTGCGAAAAATTTATGTTTTATGTGATAGTTGGCAACCTTGAAATTGAAATCTCTGAGAGTTCTAAAATAAAATCTGTTTAAAAAAGAAAAACAACAACAAATATAAACATGAAGAGTGCAGTGAGCAAATGCAAGCAAAACATGAGTAAAAAAACAAGTAAGAAAAAATTACCCAATAGAAATAAGAATGTGTGACGTCACAGGGCCAAAATGCGCAGAACATTATAAAATTGTACGCGTGTTGGCGTAATCTTTATTTTATCATTCTTGGTTAAAACTGTAAATACATATTTGTTTTGTTTTGTTTTCATTTTTATTCAGTTTACATCTAGTAATTTGAGGTGGATGTGACAAGTTTTATAAAATTAAAACAATTTAATTTAAAACAATTTACATCTTTTTAAGAAAAATAAAAATAATAATAAAAATTTAATATGAATTTGAATAACTTTTAATTTTAAATAGTTTTTTAACCTAATCATTAGTTAGTTAGTTTATAGCTAACTAATAGTGCCTCTTGCTTTATGTGCCACAAGCTAACTCATAATGAGCTAGCTTGTGGTTAGCGGAAACTTTTGCAGAGTGAGTGAGTACTGACTCATTCTGATGACAACGCGTGGAAAAACTGAATAGCGTTTTACAAGGAAAACGAGTTAGCTTTTGAGTCACTTGTGACTTATTTTGGATTGACCATGAGTTAGTTTTAAGTGAACTCAAAGTCCGACAGGGTAGCAAATACACACTAACATACACACACAACAGCATTTTCTCAGTTAACCAAAGGTGTGATGACCAACAAAAGTTATGGACAACAAAGGGCAGTAAGAAATGAAAAGAAAAAAATAATATTGCTTCCATAGAGTTTTATCACTCATTCTTCTTTTTTTCATTTTGTTTCCAACTTGTTGATATTTTAAATTAAATGAGTTTTTTTTAGGAAAATACAGAAAATTAAAGGGTCGTTTTACCTTTGACCTTGATGCAATTTTTCAAATTGTTGCTTAAATTAGATGACAAAACATAAATGTAGAGTTTCACTATTCCCTATTTTCATCTCTTTCCAAATAGAATACCACAATACACGTTATAATCATAACTGCCAGATTTGATGATTTATCGTCATTTTGAGGATTTTTTATTTCAAAAATAGCAAAGTGGCGATTTGATGATTTTTTGTGAAAAGTGACGATTTTCTGAATTATTAAAATTTTCCATCATTCGTTTTTTTTTTATTAATATTTTTGGTACCAAATTCTCTTCTTTTTTGAGACAATAACTATTTTACTAATTTAATATCATAAATATTAAGAAAAAAATTACATATTACTTATGTGTATGTAAACATGACAATTAATAATAGATGCTGAATTCCGCGAATTAAAATTTGTAAAGGAAACAATATCTGAAATTCAACGGGAAAATTCTAAAAAAAAATGTTTGTATTTTTTATTTTTTATATTGGATGAATTCTCTACTCAAAATGTTATTTAAAGTTTAAAAAATTAAACGGGTTTGACATTGTAATTAAACCTAAATTAATAAAATATGTTACAAACAGATATTTATTAGTAAAATACTGTAATAAAAAACATTATATTTTTTGTAATTTCTTATTCAAGAGACTATAATATTGTTACGAAATTGTATTTCAATTTAAATATAACGGTCGCTAACAACATACAGCATGTTCATCAACATACAGCATCTTTATCAACAGTTTATCGACAAACAACTTGTTTAGCATTTTTAGAAGTTTTAATTTATAAACATTATTTAGAACACCCTGTTATAAACATAGCTGAGCAATATGGCAACATTAAGTTTTAACGACTTTGGCTGAATATTCTAGACATGAACATTCTAGACTTGCAGTCATGAACATCCTAGTGTCTTACTTCCGAAAAATCAAGATATTATGCTTGGTATATAAATAGACTAACAGGGCCAATCAAGTTAATTAGTTATTGTGAGTCATTGTTGAGTAAACATCAAGCGTTCTCAAAGTCTAATATAGTGTGTAACACTTAATTAAATAAATCCTTATATTTTCTTCAAACTACTTGACGCTTTTAATTTGCAATAAAAAGAAATCTGGTTAATTTGAGGAAATAAACCACCATTTTTAAAACGTAACAATATAAAACTTAAATGTTTATGTTTTCGTTTAATAAAAAAAAATTAAAAACTACTATCATCATTTATTTTTCGATTTTTACACATACTTACATATACAGTTACAGTGTAATCTCCCCTAAAGGACACCTCCCATATTCGGACACTTTTTTCAGTACCAAAAAAATTGTAAGGGATTTTAAAAATGTTTCCCTCTTAAGCGGACAACCCTCCCATAACAGGACATGGACACTTCTTTCCACAATGTATAACATTTTATTTCCCCATAACCAGACAGTTTGATGGTGAAAAATTGCTTCAGAGAAGCTGGTTTTAGATACAATTACAGCCCAAATGATGATGGCTGTTGGACAGCACTATCAGCGCTTGCTCAATTCTCCGACATCGTTAATCGAGTTCAGAGCCATTTACTAGTTGACGTCGAAGATGATATCAATTTAGATAATGACATAGTTATTAATGATGAAGATGTGGAAAGCATTAGTAGGTACTGAAATATTAATAGCTTCCGAAGAAATGGTGGAAAGCTTGTCTAAAGATGAGCTTGAAAATGAAATTGAAGACAAGTTAACTTCTTATAAAGAGGCTTATTTAGTCATAAGCAAACGTAAAGGGTTAAAATGCTAACTGATCTTCAAATGTGTTTCTAAGATATTGAAATTAAAGGAAAAACTCGCCAATCTAAAATTTCGACATTTTTTAAATCAAGCTTTTTCTTTTTTATTCTCAAAAATATTAATGAATATTTTGTTTGCTTTGCCTTATTTTTAAATTTTTTTCGTTTTTCGCAAGAACATAAATGAAAATTCTGTTTATTTTATCTTATCTTTATAGGTATGGTTTTGTTTTGGAAATAAAAATGTTTAAAGATAAATATATGTACAATATTACAGATTAGTGATTACTTTTTTTGTGTTTCTCTCATAAGCGGACAAACTCGTCAGTCCCTTAGGCGTCCGCTTAAGAGAGAGTACACTGTACTATGTACATTTATTAACACGAACTTCAATTATTCAAACGAAATTCATAATTTAGTTTTAATTCATACTTTAGTTTATTCTTTTAAAATATTTATTTTTATCCGTTACGTGGAACCTGTTTTTTTTTTTGGTGTTTTTTTTACTTACTTCGTCTGTAACAGGTTGCAAAATACACATTTGCAGTCCAACCGATATTATAGTTAAACTCTGAAAATAAGCAAATATGTAATACATAAAAGTGCTTACTTAGTGTTCAATATATGAAAGTCCAGATATGTTTAAGACTATTTACTAAAGACTTCTTCACCCTTTTTGGGTAGAGTAGTATAAAAAGTTTATGGTTTTAGTTACAAGATATAGATACTAATGTTCAAATATTTAATAATGAAACTCAATTGACAAACTGAAATAAATGCTTGTAAAGTTTAAGTGTGAGTAAATTTATAAGTTTTATAATGCAAATCTACCTGTGGTTCCTATGATAATTGATACAGCGCTATTCATGATCTAGTTTGAAAAGTAAAGTATACCGATCAATTCAGAATAACTCACTGGAGAAAATTGTTTTTCATTCATACATAAAATGGTAAAAAACAAATAAATTTATTAAAATCGTTTGCTGAAAAAACTGAAAACTGAAAAAAAAATTGTAACAATACTTATTTTTGTTTAGTTGTTGTTGCATTTTATTGATTTGTATCACAATTTGAAGGTCATACAAGTACTTAGCTTTCTTTTTAAATTGTAGTTAATTTATTAAGTATTTCGGTATTTATTTTTAAACTTTGTTGGATTTTTTTGTTAAAACATTTGTAACAAAAAGCGTTTGTCAAGATGTATTAAAAGTGTCGAAGGAAAATAATTTAACAATTCCGAAAGAAAAATTTATATTAAATACATTTAAGAATTGTTTAATAGATGTAGTTATACAGTACAAATTGTAAGAAATTTGTTAATAATAGTGTGAGCCCAAAATTCAATATACAAACAACTAATACTCTTTATTTATCGGCTCCAGAGATGAACGACAAACTGAGAAGGACAAATGCAAGCAGCGAAACAGTCAGGGCATATTCGTTCCATTATGCAGCCTATTCCGAAATATCGAAATAATACTTTTCAGTTTTAATTACATATAAATGTATATAGGAATCTATAAAAACAAGTTAGAAAGTATAGTCGGTCAAGACCGACCATATGATATCCTACACCCAGTATATGTATAAAACAGTTTTTCAGAAATAGGCGTTATATGGGAGATATAACCTATTGGGGACCGATCATCCAAAAATTTAGTGTCATGATTTCTGTGAATATAAGTATTATATGTGTTAAAATTTATGTAAACGATTTATGGAGCTTAAAGTGAATTACGGAGAGGGTCTTTTATAGGAGTTTCGAATAATTATGGACCGATTATAATAAAATTGTACCGTATTATTTTTATATATATGAAATATATTTGCGTTAAATATTATTTGGATACCAACATTTTCGAGAGAGTTATTCTCTTTAAATAGATTTTCGGAAGTGGGTCTTATATGGGAGCTACGGCTAATTATGGAGCAATCTGCACAAAATTTTGTAGATGTGATTTGGCTACATTCACCACTCATTTGTGATGCAACTTGTTTGGATGCTTGCATAATTGAAACATTTATGATCGGCAAACCCCAATTTCGGGACGACATTTGTATGTGGGTCAGGTGAAATAATGGACCAATTTCCACTAATTTCAATCCCATGCATCCTTAGGCTGAAATAATATCACGTACCCAATTTTATCGAAATATCTTCAAAATTACGACCTGTACTCTGCGCACAAGCTTTACATGGACAGCCAGCCAGCCAGACAGACGTGCGGACGGACGGACATCGTTAAATCGACTCAGAAAGTGATTCTGAAAGTGATTCTGAGTCGATCGGTATACTTTAAGATGTGTATTGGACCAATATTTATTGGCGTTTCAAACATCAACACAAATCTAATATACCCTCCCCACTATGGTGGTGTAGGTTATAATAAAGTATTTGGGAATCACTGAAACGGAATTCAGCTGGTTTGTATTTCTTTTATATGGAAAAGGATGTTGTCGAGAATTTCCTTCGTGAATGGGTACAAAAGTTAGGTTAATTATTTTAGAAATATTGAAGTTTCTGTTTCACCGTTTTAATATATATTTTTTTTAATTGTATTATATTAATATTTCCTTATATGTATAAAATACTTGATTAACTGAGACTCAGAAGAAAATGATTCGATAGTGATGCGATAGGTGTACTTTTAAATGTCCTCAAACTATGGCAGTATAATATGTATTAAAATATTCGGAATTTACAACACTTGTTCGGGGTTTTTCGTATAGAAAGTTATTTATGTATTTATTTATTTTCTCCTAGTTTTCAGACTCATTAGGCGCTCCTCACATGTTTTGTTGTTTACATAAATGATTTCACTCATTTACGAATATAATTATAATGAAATACGAATATTTGTTTTATTAAGTGTTTCTTAAGAAAATTCTGTGCAAAGTCATTCGCTAATAACCAAAAGCAAAATTACCCAAAATCTGTTGGGTTGTGATGTTTAACTTTCACTTAAAGCTTCTTGAAGCAAATGAGGACAAATAAGAGTTTTTTCATTCTTTTTTCTCTTTCCATTCGCTTGCACAAAAGAAAAAACAAATAAAAAAACCAACCAACACTTATTTATGTGTGAACTATATGGCCCCTTTGTGGGTGTTAACATTTTAAGGTGTTTTTTTATGGAAGATTTGTAAAACTGTAAAAACGTGTTAATTGCTGCTTTTTTTACGGACAGAATGTGTGTTAAAGCATGTTTGTTTACTCACACCCGCCTACTTCTTCTCCACCAGGTTCTTGTTAGGCACATTTCGAGCATCTATTCAGTAGTTGAGTTACTTCAGCAAATACTTACTTGTCGACCAACAACATTAAATGTCTACTTTTCAGTCTACTTTTTTTCTGTTTTCAATGAAGTGAATGTTAAAGAGGATGCGAGAGATACAGTGGAAGTGTATGTAAATGAGACTGTAGAGTCCTTTAAATGTTTTACCATTGTCATATAGAATAATTTGTGAACTAGCTGCTAGAATAAAAAAACGATAGAGGAAGTGGAAATGCAAATAGAAAAAATTAATCATAAATACTTATGCATGCATTTTAGTTAGATTAAGATTTTGTTGCAAACTGCAAGTCATTTGAATTTTATCATCAACAGTTTTTGTATTCAGCTTTTTATACCCTACACCACCATTGTAGGGAGGGTATATTGGATTTGTGCTGATTTTTATAACACCAATAAATAATGGTCCAATACCCACCATAAAGTAGACCGATCGACTTAGAATCACTTTCTGAGTCGATTTAACGATGTCCGTCCGTCCGTCTGGCAATTTTAAAGGTATTTCGATATTTTTTCGGCCCAAGGATATATGGTATTGAAACTGCTTTAAATCGGTCCATTATTTCACCTGGCACCCATACAAATGTCCTCACGAAATAAGGGTTTAACAATCATAAATGTTTGAATTGTGCAAGTATCCAAACAAATTTCATCACAAATGAGTGGTAAATAAAGCCAAATCACATCTACGAATTTTGTGCAGATCGGTCCATAATTAATCTTAGCTCCCATATAAGGCCCACTTCCGAAAATCACATTAAAAAGCACAATTCATTTAATAATTCAGGTATCCAAATAATATTAAACACAAATATGTTTCATATATATACAAATAATATGGTACAATTTTATGAAGATTGGTCCATAATTAGTTGTAGCTCCCATATAAGGTCCACTTCCGAAAATCCATGTAAAGAGCATAACTCTTTTAAAAATTTTGGTATCGCAATAAAATTCAACACTAATTAGTTTCATATATACAGAAATAAGAACACCTAATTTTATAATGGTCGGTCCATAATTACTCAAATTTCCCATATACGTAATTCCCCGTCCGTAATTCCTCCATAATTTCTGTAAAAGTATTTATATCGTTTAACATACATAATATTTATGTTTACAGAAGTCATGGCACTGAATTTTTGGATGACCACATAGCGCCCATTTCTGAAAAACTGTTTATACATATACTGGGTGTAGGGTATTATATAGTCGGGCTTGACCGACTATACTTTCTTACTTGTTTATTTTTATTTTTATTATATGACATTTTTCAATGTGTTTTTCTTTTGCTATTTTTTTTTTTTATTTTCGAAAAGTACGGATACTGCGGATTCTTGGAAATTTGCAAATTCTGATGTCATACCAGCTACAGGCATTATGGTATTTGGTGAGTATGAAAACAAGGTTAAATATTTAATACTCGTACAGAACTCCTATACAAACCATCACACAATTGAACATTTATACAGGTAAACCTAATATTTCTGTGAGTAATAAAAAACACAAACTTTTCATTGAATAAGTAAGAAGAAATAAAAAACTTTCTTTCTATCATAGATTTTGAAAAGCGTTAGATTTATTTAATATTTGTTAATATTTGAATATTTGTTTCTTTTTTATTTGAGGAAAAAAGAAAAACGTTATAAAGACATTTTTTGAGAAAATTTATAACTTCTCATAAAACCCATTGTTGGAGCATATTTATAAAGGTTTCTACTTTGTTTGATATTTTTTAAATTGCATTTCACATAAATCACTAACATCATGCCGATGGTTTCGTATATTTCTATTACTAGTTGGTTGCCTTTCGCCTAAAATCGTTTTTAGCTTAATTATATAAAAATAATTGATCAAATTAGAGGCTATTTGCGCCAATAATAATGCTATTCAAGCTTTAAACAAAACACCCTTCTCTGTTAAATTATGAGTTTCACAGATGATATGTCATAAGTCCATTGACCCTGAAAATTATAACTACAAAAAAGTTTATCCTAAATTAGTCATGAAATATGGGATGCCGGTGTTGGAGATACATGAGAAAGCTGTACCTACATACATATAGGACACGTTTTAACAAAGCCTAAATCTAACTTACTTTGATTCCTGTTAAGAGTTTTCCTGATAGCACATCAATCATATAAGGTTGTTTCCATTGATGTTCCTTTACTTTAACTTAGTCTCAATTTATACGAAGCAATTTGTATTGAAAATATTGATACAAGTTTTTCCTTGACATTTCTTCGATGTTCACACAGCAGAATTCTTATTGCTTAAATCGCTTGTATTTTAATTTATACGAATAAGAGAGTAACACGAACTGCCTTATCTTCTCCTCACACTGATGTCTAAAAGAAAATTACAAAATGGCTCTGTGTCAATTGGGCCTTATTTCTGACACGTACTTCGAGTTTTCAAGTTTTTTTTTCACCAAACTATCGCTAAGTAATACAATATATTACTGATGGCTGATATTGCTCGTTATAATAATGCTGAGGATATGACACATTTGCGAAATATTCTCTCCACTCACAATTGAATCTAATAACCAAATATGTAGATTTGAGGCGTCTATTTCACAACACATTTCGACTAAATCATTGAAGTGTGTGCTAACTAAAGTTCACATGTGTCGGTATTCCACTGTCATTATTACCTTTTTACACTTTTATATATTATTTCTCGCTTCGAAAGTTCTTCCTTGCTGATAATACTTCCGGTTCATACAGATAATTTAATAATCTTTGGCCGAGTGAACTTGAGAGCCAATATCGAAAATTAAGCAGATAGAAGTTATTGTAATAAACACTCACCCTTGTTCTTTATTGTCAAGTACCTCCACAGATTATGATGGCCATTCAGTTGACATATTATTATGAGATCATGGTCACTTGTCCACTAGGGTGGTTACTATTCGTAAGACTATTATCATGGTCATTGGTATTTTGCTAACATTGGAGGGTCTGATCATTATAATGCTGATATAAGGCATAAGATATGTTCACATGCCCTACTGCGTTTGTTCAGAGTTTGTCATATCTGGCCCGACTTTCTAGCAATGTCCGTCAGTTCGTCTTTCATATCACCTAATTTTTTAACGATCGGTACATATGTATAAACCTTTCTTTTGAATATTATTTTAGAAAGTGTTAATGCAAAAAATATGTTAGAAGTCATGCCATTAAGTTTTCATATCGTGACCACTTCTGATGAACTGTTTGTGATCATATACTTTACGATGTAACTGTTCTTTTGTGAGTCTTCTTTTGCCTGAATTTGATCTCAATAACATTCCTTATAAGGGATATATGGGTGGCATAGTAGAAATGAACTTTGGTTTTTAAATCCAGTATCTAGTAATGCGATTTGGTTGAAATTCATCTCAATGACGTTATTTACAAGAGTTGGTTGTTATACTTGGAAGCGGACTTAATTTGGGAGCTATTGCCAATTATTGACTGACAGCTACAAAATTCAGTATCACAATTGCCGTATAACCGATACTAGTATGATTTGTGGATTAAAATTTCTGATCTGTATAAAATATTAATTCTATATCGATATTTGTTTTACATTATTGAGGGTTAACTTGTTTTGTGGTACGTACATATATGTGAGCAACTACAAAACATGGATCGATCTTCTTAAATTTCGGATATGAGGATACCCCACGTTAAATTTCAATATAATAATAGTAAATTTAAGATTAAATAATATTAACGTGACATATGGACCGATATTTCAACAGCTTGATTTTGGCATATATGTAAATGCAGCGTATAAAATTTTGGATCGGTATCGCTATTTATACGAGATTTATGAGTATGTAGTATGATATTTGTGTATATGTAAATGATCTGTGAAAAGTTTTGAGCATATTCGATACCGATATTTAAAAAGATAAATATAAAGATAAATGACTTTTTCGGATGTGGTCCTCATATAGGAGCAAGGACCAATTTTGTCATACAAATTAGTAAAACAATTTATATATAATAATTATTTGTGTCGAATTTTAACATGGTACCTATGTGAGTGACACACAGAAACATTCATCTGAGACACAACAAAGTATGTATATTATTGATCATTATGTCTGTCCGTTTGTCTGTCTGTCTCTGTAAAACACTCTCACGTCCAAAAGACACAACCAATAGTTTACAAAACTCCGTTTATAATTTTCCAAAGCAGTTTGGTATTAAAAATCAGCAAAATCGGTGTAGTAGAACCAGAGTTATGGACCAAAATATAAGGCGACCTCCATAAAAATTTTATATTTTTTAAAATTTTTCTTGCAATTTTTTTAAATATATTGCAGATATTGCTATTATATTTTGTACACCTTATTTTAATGATCGGTCCATTATTTCTCATAGCCCCCCACCATACAAATATATTCCCGAAATATGGCTTAATGAAAAAAAAAAAAATTGGAATGAACAATTATTATTTTTAGTTGAACTGTTATTTTTAATTTTTGATATGTCTTTAGTTAGGCTTAATTTTAATTTTCATTGAATTATTTTTACTGAAGGTAGGATTTGTTACATGAAAATTATTATTAAAATTTATTGCTAATTTTTTTCGGCTGAGTTGGGGATTGAACCTGGGTTATTGAATTTACATGTTTCGAGAACCACCACATTCTCTCATCAGAATTCTTTGTGTTCTAATCTCTGCACCACTGCGGTGCCCGCTAGCCAATAGTCAAACATCAATCTTTTAACCAGTGTTACCGGTGGTTCGAAATTTGTTGTAATTATCATTTTTCAACATGTAGGCTCCTTTTTTCTTTAGTTTTTTCGTATTCATGTCAAGAATTCGTCTTGAAAACCTGAATACATTTGTTTATTATTGGAATATTAATAGAGAATTCGGCGAAAATAAGTGTTATGTAAAAAGAAATCGCAAACCGAAATTTTTTTTAGTTCGGTCCATGTTACACCATAGACCCCATATAAAGTACATTTCCAAAATTCACTTAAATACGTATAAAACAGATATAAATAATGTTAAACGGTTAAAATTTGGCACAAATAGGTGAATAATTTGCTGTACTAAAATTTTATGGTGGTCGGCCCATAATTGGTCATAGCTCCCAAACAAGGACCACATCTGCAAAAGATTGTATAAATATCGGTACCGACTCAAAACTTTCAACAGATCATTTAAATGTATACAAAAATCATCCCACTAAATTCTGTGAATTTCGGTCTATTTTTAACCGTATGCCCCATATAAAGCCCTCTTCCGAAAATCACTTTAATACTCATAAATCGCTTATAAATAAGGGTACCAATCCAAAATTTTACACGGATCATTTACATACATGCCTAAATCCAACTGCTGGATTTTGAGAATATCGGTCCATATTTGACTATATCTCCCACATAACGTCTATTCTAACGTTAACGTTAATTCTAATATATATCTTAAATGTACCGGTATTATGTTGAAATTCGACGTGAAATATCCTCATATGCATGAAAATAACTATTTCAAAATTTAAGAAGATCGGCCAATAATTTGTTATAGCTGCCATATAAGAACCATTTCCAAAAAACAAATAAATTCGGGTCAAAAAATATTCTTTTCGGACTTAACCCATATTCGGTCCATTTTTTATAATCATGATATATATCGTTGGAAAGGTATTTTTAATACCTTTTATTTAACGTATTAAAAATTTTCAAGCACCCAGTAGTTCCCGAGATATAGTCCTATATATTTTCAGCTTTACGGGCCCGCCCCCTCGAAAATAGGCGTGCCCGCCAACAATTTTTTTTGCTGGCATTTTTTCTAAAAGCCCTATTTGATGAAGTTTTTTTTGAGCAAAATCACTAAAACCGAATTGTACCCCTTTTTTATACTCTGTTAAATCAATTAAAAATGGTGAAATTAGACAAAATTACAAAATATTTAACATAAATTATGTTGGTCGTAAAATTGTCAAATACATACTAATAAAATTTGCACTAAGACTGAATAGAAAACACAGAATTAGGATATTCTAGTCTAGTGTAGTTTCTGTATTTCTTATTACGTTTTGGTGGAGGGTATTTAAGATTCGGTACAGCCGAATATAGCACTCTTACTTGTTTTTTTTTTAATTTTATAAATTGTTAAATTGCACTCAAGATTGTTATGGATATCAGACAAACTCTGTGAATTATGGTGAGAATTAGTATTTACATCAATTTTAAATGGTGAAAATTAGATAAAACATCTAAACATTTCAAAAGGATTATGTTGTTCGTAAAATTGTCTTTCAAACAATATTTAAAATGCTAAGTTATAAATATCTTATTATATTTAGGTGGAGGTTATTTAAGCTTCGGCACAGCAAAATATTTCACTCTAACTTGTTCTATATCATGTATAAAATTTATGAATTTGTTGAATTTTCTCTTCATGCGTGAGTTTTGGTATTAACAAAACTCTCTGTGAAACATTTGTGCAATAAACACAAAAAACATATTTAATTCTCAACTGTTCGAATGTGTAGGAATTTTTAAAATTTTATATATTAAACCTTTAAAACAATTTTAACTAACCACCCATTATTTATTCATTATTCGTGTATTGTTTTCCGTTTTCCCGTTTTAGCATTCATGTGCCACCACAATACATTTCTCGTTTATCAATCAATGCGTAACGCCACCATGGAGCGTTGGGAAAAGGTTACTCATATATCAATTGGTTTTGCCTGGACAGTGGCAGCTTTATTTGGCATTGCTGGCTATTCAACATTTAGAGCGCTATCACAAGGTATGTATGTATGTATACAAGTATATGTCTTATGAATGTTTCTATGAATGTATGTACTCGTATGTCCGCATTTATAAAGTGCAAATAAAAACAGAAAACCATCCGAATGAGAAAACAAACAATAAAATTTATTTATCTACGATAAAATATCACAACATTGCACGTTGGGTCAAAACTATTTAAAGTGTGTTATTAAATAAATCACAAGAATTTGCCACAAGAATTAGATATCGCTGAAAAACGAGAATTACAAAAATTACAAAGCCAATTTTTGAAAAATAAGCAGATTTTTTTATTTAATTTCTTTACAATATAGTTCAATTACTGAAAGGAAACTCGGAAAATTACACAAAAAAAAAATCTAAAATTAAATGAAAAATTAATGCAAATATTTTAATGATTTTAGATTCAATTTTGTTCTCAACTAGTTTATCTAGCAGTGTGTTTAGAGATCAAGATTATTAATCACTTATACAATTTAATAAATTTAATTTTATACACTGCGTGTCAAAACTATAAACGTTTTTTAATTTTCGTTTCATATAAACGTATGGACATGTGTTACAAGATATCTGTTAAAAAAATATATATTTTCCTTCTGTTTCATAACCATAAACGCACTTTAAGTGCTTATGGATGACATATGTTCAAAATTTTGTTATTATAATTTAAATTTAATTATTTTGTTAATTAACACACAAAATTCCATGTGCAACATATCTCAAAAAAATCGGATAAAATAAATTGTTGCGCAATTAAGCACAAGATTTAAGATAATATTAGGTTTGGTCGAAACGATAATTTTTAAAATATTTTAAAAGAGTCTATGATTATATTGACGGAATAAGTCTGGAAGCTACAATCCAATTATATTCGAATAATATATAAGAATAATATATGCTAAATCGGCCCAACAAAAAAAAAAAAATAGTAAAAAACGTCCTTCATTTAAAAACAATTAAAACACGATTGGACTTAAACGAGGTGACCTTAAGAGAATTTGCCACAACTAGTTATGGCGAATATTAATATCCAAACACAACCAAATAGGTTGAATTAGTAAATAGTTTTATATGAAAAACTTTATAACATCAAAAAATAAATATTAGTAGTGGGTGTAAAAGATTCGGAACAGCCGAACTATATCATATTTTAATCTGTTACTTTACATACTCTCTACAACCACAAGTGTGTTTTTACTAAATATTTACGAAAATATAAATAAAACGAGTCCTTATTCGAGCCTATGTATGTATGTCATTTTTAATTATATAAATAAATCAGAAATACTTAACTATGGTGTAACTATACAAGGTGAGTGCAAGTCGGCAACAAATACAACACAATACAGAGACAACAGGCATTTTGTTTGTGTCAAATAATGTACTACTGTCAAAAACACTTGAAAATGTATTTTTTTTGACATAAGTAAATTGTAAACAAAGTCAGTCAGCTGTGCTACTGCACTCACCTTGTATAGTTACATTCAAAAATGGTCCGTTAGAAACAGCTCTTAGATAATGTCAGAAAAGAATCTTTTATGAGGGGTTTTCGGGCTCAAAGAGTCCTACACAATTTAATTTATATGCTTACCTGAAGATCGCCATCATCCAACACTCCAAATATCCACCCTAATTTCGCATACGAGTACATTTTAAGTCGCTAGTGTTGTCCAGACACTATGCTTTAAATGCACAAATTTCCAAATGTTAAATGAACTATTATCCAATACTGATTGGTTAGAAATTCAATCCATCAATGATAATGGGAGGAACTTTGATCAAGTCATCCGAAAATTTTATTTCACACTAGAAAAAAATATATTGATGACAGCCCCATTAATTAAGCAATCTAAAAAGGATGCACCTCCTTAGAATATTGTAATACTTGCTTGGATGAAGAATGGTAAAACCGTCTTTTTAAGAAAATTCAAACCAAGTACAAATTTGAATGATCAAAAGAATTATTTTTTTGCTAGAAGTCATTACAACTTGTAAAATAAGAGATGCTATAACATGTACAATGTACATCAATAAAATGCGAATGAGCATAAAAAAGAACCTTAAGTTATTTTGTAATTTCATTAATTCCAAACGCAAAATATCGTCTTATCCGACTACTATGAAAATGAATGGCACTGTGTTCTCCAATGATGTTGACATTGCAAATATTTTCTCCGATTTCTTTGCATCAACATTTTCAACAAAATCGTTTATTAATACACAATATCCTTACGAGACTCCATAATTTTCCCGTATTAGTATCTCCTCTTTAGATATCCCTATGGTCCGTAAGAGTCTATAGAATTTAAACAATTCATTCAATCCTGGACCGAATGGCATTCCCAGTTGTATCCTAAGAAATTGCACAGAAGTGTTAGTAGAACCTCTCACCATCATATTAGACTATTCTCTAAAGTTTAGTAGTTTCCCAGAGTTATGGAAAGAATCCTCTATAATTCCTCTTTATATGTCCGGCAACCGTAATGATATAACGAATAACCTTGGAAAGCAGAAGAGTCATGCTTAATGTATCTTGTTTATTTAATTTAATTAATGGTAATATCTATTCTGATTTTTTGCTAAGCAATATAAATTTTAATGTTCCACAACGATCAACTCGCTATTATATACCATTATATCTGTAAGTTTTTCAATCCAATTATGCCAATGCTGATTCATTAAGAAGATTATGTAGAATTTATAATGAATTTTATTTTCTTATTGATTTTTCTATTGATGTCAGTGTTATAAAACGTAATATTATATTGTACCTTAATACTAATTAATAATTATATTATATTGTAAATTACGGGTCTGTAAGGATTTCTATCCGTAGACTTATAAATAAATCAATAAATAAAAAAAAAATAGAGCTATAGCGAAGCTAAGTGCTATCCCAAAATTATTTGAAAGGAAACGTCATCCATAATCTCTACAAGTCAACATGGTTTCTACCGTGGACGCTCAACGTCAACAAATCTTATGCAACTAACATCATATATAATTTCTGGTTTTGACAAAGTTAACCATGATTTATTAATATTGAAGCTGGATAGTATTGGTTTCACAGGTAGCATTCTTAATTGTGTACACTCCTACCTGAAAAATCGTAGACATTCTGTTATTTTCACTGCCTATTTCACTAAATGCGAACAAATCTTCCTTTCGCACAAGTACATTTAAAACAAAAACATATCTGGAGTCCAGCAGGGAAGCCATCTCGACCTTTACTATTCCTACTATTTATTAATGATCTTCCCAATTCCATTGAACATACTAATATCCTAATGTGTGAAGATATTTTCATCTTTGACGGAAAAAGTGCATACAACTCATATTCAATCCGATTTAAACAAATTCCACAACTGGTGTATAAATAACCTGATGGAATTTAACCTGTAAAAATGTCAATTTATGTCCTTTTCGAGATATTCCCCGTCCATTCATGAATATCTTTTTGGGAACTCAAAATTAAAATCCGTTGACTCTATCATTGATTTGGGTGTCAACTTTAATAGAAAACTGAACTTTAACTATCATATAACTATGACTGCTAATAAAGCAATTGGTGTCCTTAGTTATATGAAACGTTGGGCAAAGGAATTCAATGACCCATATGTGCCAAAAAATCTATTCACAACGTTGGTAAGACCGATACTTAAATATGCATCTGTAATCTGGGACCCGCAATACAATGTGTACATAAAAAAGCTGGAGTCTATTCAAAAACAATTTCTTATAGGTTGTCTTCGGAATTTACGTTGGAATACTGAAATAAACCTTCCGCCATACCGAAGTCAACTGGCACTCATAAAGCTCCCAACATTGAGAAGTAGAAGAATAATCGCAAACGTGACCTTTTTATTGAACCTAATTAATGGTACTTTTGATTCCGATTATCTTGTTTCTAAAGTTTGCTTCAATGTCCCAAACAGACAACTAAGATCATACACTCCAGTCCATCTGAAATTCCATAGATCGAACTATATTAGTTTTGATCCTATTCGAAGAATATGTGCAGAATTTAACAAATTCTATGATTTAATTAATTTTTCTGATACAACTGAGAAAATAAGGAGCAGAAGGGAAATCAAATGAATATAACAATGATGGTTCTTCATAGTATTAGTATTGTACTTAATTAATTATTGTACTTCCTATCATGCTCAGATGTTACTAATATTTGTAGCTTAAATTTTAAATAAATAAATAAAATAAATAAAAACCGTAGACACATCAAATAGTGCGTTCGTGTTTGGCAAACCAAAATTAATTTTACTTCTTTCACCTTTATTTCTTCGACAAACTTTTTAAAATTTAAACTTTTGTTGATGATTTTTTTGAATATAATTTTGAAATGGTTGTGACCTTTTTAATTAATGATTTAATATGAAATCTGTCGGTAGATATCTTTAATTTTCTCTTATTAAAAATGCTAAAGAATCATTGATTTATGTTAAGTGTGGATGTTGTTTTTTATGGCAAAAAAGCAGATAAAAACAATTATACTTTCCTGGATCTTTTACACAAATACTAAAATTCCGGGATTCAGGATTTGTCAAATCGGGATCGGGATATTGAGATTGGCAGCCCTATCTGAGATCCACCAAAGTATATATTGCATAATTCTTGAGACATTGAAATATTATGTTACTAATTAGGGAATGGCCTTCAAAGATCCAGAACATCAATAAATTAAGATTGTAAAAGAGACTCTACAATTAAAAAGAGTATAATTTAAGTAACTAAAGACACAGGTAATTCGATACGAAATATATTCAAAGAAAAGTTAAACAAATAAAACTTTGAATTTGTTATATTTTAAGAGCTTAATTTTATATACTTTCATTGCATTAAGGTATACAGTATTAAATAATCGGCACATCCGAATATAGCACTGTAACCTGTTCGTAGTACTAGTACTTTAATATATACGAGTATGTAAAATAATCTTATTAAATTCAGTACGCAGTGTACATTTTTGTAATTTATTAATTTAATACAAAATTTTATCTTTGTCTTTTATTTTATTTTATTTTTATTTTGTGGTTTCTGTAATAAATTTTTATATTTTATTTTCTTGTGGTTGTTTTGGCGCAAATGTCTTATCTGTGCAATGTTTTGTTTTCAGACAGAACCGCCATTCATTTGACTATCGCCACCCATTTAACTATCGCGTATAACAATCATACTCGCAACCACCGCCCATTTGGTTCTATCTTGTGTGTGTGTGTGTTAAAAAAATATTAAATATGAAATTTGGTTTCTGTTTAAAGAATATTATTTATGAAATTATTTTGCTTTAGGGACTTGTAGCGAAGAAGTGGTAATCTAAAATGTTTGTAATGTTTAATCTTCTTATACGAGTAACAATATATTTTTATACCCACTACCAAAGTTTGTTAATCCGTTTGTAACACATCGAAATAATGGTCGTAGGGCCAAAAAGTATATATATTATGGGTCCGTTCTAAATGTCATATAAAATTTTTACCAACCATTCTCTGATCCACCGGAACTAGGATTTGCATAAATATTAGGAGTGGCCTAGAAAATTTATGAAATCATGAGAAATTTCAAAATCGTGGCAAAATTGCTGTAGTCTTTTTAATGAACATTGAATATTTAGAAATGTATTTAGCATTGTTTTTAATTTGATTTCTTTGATTTCTTTTCGGAATTTCATTAGTACAAAATATCCTCCGAAAAAGCTTTCGCTTTTAACCCATTAAAGACGGCTCATAGGCCGCTCGTACGATTTTGACGAAACTTTCAGAATTTTACCTGGAGGTCCATAGAAGTTGCTTGGTGTAAAAAAAAATTTTACCTCCCCGCATTCGTCAGATAGGACATGGGTATTTAAATCGCCAGCGGTATAGCAAAATTTTTCATTTTCAATGTGAAGGAATATACATATATATTTGGTTTTACTATTTTTAGTGAATTATCAACAGATAAAAAGTAAATTTTCGCAGTGTATCCATATTAGCCTCAGTTGTTCTATTCGTTTGATAATGAGCAAAAACTCAAGTTGACACTTTAGTATCAATGGTAAAAGTAAATTTTGTTTTTTTCTTGAAATAGTTGATAGTCCAACTTAAAATAAATTTAGCATTTAAAAGGCTGTTTTAAAATAAAAGAATGCTAAAAAAACATAAGCTAAAACATAAATTTCGAGACTAAAGGGAAAATAAAAAGGCTAAATCTAGCCTCAACAACTAAGTGTTTATATTCGCCTATGTCGAATCTTATATACCCACTACCGAATCAAAAATATCAAGGTAGACTGAAACTTTGATCTTTAACTCAGATCCTACTGGACCGATTTTACCTATTTGCAATACCAAATATTTCGGTTGATCAGAGAATGTTTGGTAACAATTTCTTTGTTCTATGACTTTTTTCGAAGCTCTACAACAACAGACGGACGGAGGGACGGATATTGTTAGATCGTGTTAGAATCTCACAAGAATATGTAGACTTTTTGGCTCCACGATCAAGCGGAATGACAAACGTAATATATCCCCCATCTTTTTGATGGTAGGTATAAAAAGGTTAAACTGGCAACACTGGTTGATTTGCTGAATCTAAATTTAACTGCTTAAAATGGTGATAAATATTTTTCTGTAAATCTTGTTGTTTTTGCTTGTATAAGAGAGTTTTAGACAAACGGAGATATTTCAAACGATTATGTCCGTTAACTATGTCTAGAAAATATACATATATGTATGTGCTCCGTCCTAAATTAATAATGTTACACATGAAATGTCAAATTTATAAATTTATGCTCTCATTAACCACTTTGGTATTACGAGTATAAATAACATAATCATAATTTTTATTTTGTTTTTTTTTTTGTATTAAAGGTGATTTACTTGAAAACTACTGCTGGAATGATGACCTGATGAATTTTTCACGTGTACTCTTCTCCATTTCAATACTATTAACATTTCCTATTGAGTGTTTTGTCTCACGAGAGGTATGTTAAATATCATTCACTAAATATCAATCCTTACAACCTTATAATTCAAATTCTACAAAGATTGTAAGACACATGGTACATCGTTTTGTGCTTAAGGAGCCCATCAGTGAGTTGACCGACGAAAAAGATCCGAAGCATGAAAAGGGAGCTGAAGTGGATGAGTATTCAAGAAATATTACACTGGCTATAGTGTTTAGTGCTTTTGTTATTTCACCCATGACGGAGTGTTTGGGTTCGGTATTGGAATTGAATGTGAGTCTATTTATTAAGTTTTATCGATAATGAAAATGTTTAAAATTATGTTTAAATTTCATTCAATGAAAGGGTCTTTTGGCTGCCATACCTCTGGCTTATATACTGCCCGGTTTGGCGTACATAAAAATGGATCCAAATCCGTTATTAAGCCGAGAAAAGTTACCAGCTTTAGGTTTAGTCGTATTTGGTGCATTAGTTACTATTTTGGGTGCCGCTGTTTTGTTGCCCAGCATCGATGAAGATTGTCGGGCAGATATTGTAATGGATTATTGTAAAAATTCCAATTCGCTTGATAATGTAACACTAACAACTTAATTTGTCTAATACTAACTAAAGCGTTTATCTCTAAACCTAACACATAAAACAAACTCCAACCTCCCCCCCCCCCCTCAAGCTTGTGATTGTTAACGATTGTTTGTCGCCATACACATTGTTAAATTTGCAACAGATCGTAATGAGCATCAAACATTAATTAATATTTATAAAACTACATATTTATAACTACTATACTTTAATACATATTTAATTAAATACATATACGAGTACATATATATTTTATTAAGAAGAAACAATTAACAAAATATTAAAAAAAAACTACAAAAAGATATTATATTCCTCTTTAGAAGAAATGCCATTATTTAATAAACAAAAAGGTATTAGTTTTTAAGTAGAACAAACATATTTACCAAATCAGAGAAAAAATTAGAAAGTTTTAAAACGCTAGTTTCGAAGATACTCTTCAGAAAACTTTTCACATTATGAGTTTTAAAAATTAAACAAGTAAGAAAGTACAGTCGGTCAAACCCGACCATATAATACCCTACACCCTGAAAATTATTATGGACCGATCATCCAAAAATTCAATGGCATAACTTCTGTGCATATAATATATTATCTCCATATAAACACTTTTAAAAGATTTATTCAAGTTAAACTGATAATCGAAGGGCGTCTTATATGGGAGCTTTGACTAATTACGGACCGACGATTATAAAAATTGATGCCATGATTTTTGTATACTTGCGTTGAATTTTTAATAGATTTATGGCCGAATTCTCAGTCATTAGTTAACCATTGGTAAACTAATATACTAACGGTTCTTTAACTAATACTTGTTATTCTTATGGCAAACTAAGCATTGCGAATAAAGAATCATTAGTTAAGCCTTTGTCATTAGCTAACTAAAGACTGTGAATTCGGCCATTAGGGTCGTTAAAATGATTTTGGATACAAACATTCTTAAGACAGTTATACTCTTTAAAGGGATTTTCGAAAATGGGCCTTATATGGGAGCTCTAAATTTTTAGATGTTATTAGGCTTCATATACCATTTATTTGTAGCACAATTTTTTTAGATACGTTCATAAATCAAATATTTTGGGAGGACATTTGTGTGGGGGCTAGGTGAAAGAATAGACCGATTTTAACCATTTTCATCCTATGGGCCAGCCATCTAGACGGACGGACATCGTTAAATCGACTCAGGAATGAATTCTATTTCAGATTTTTTGTTAAATGTGTATTTATAATTAGTTTATAAAATTATTGTATGAACAATAGAATTTATAGGTATAGGCTACCTAAATTTCCGGAATTCCATTGCCGAGAAATAACATAAAAATATGTTCATTCCCGAGAATTCCTGGTAATTTGTTATACTAAAATTATTAAAATTTGTCAAATAAATCATATATTTTTCTTAAAAATTTAAAAGACCGACTAAGTAAAATTTTAAAAATGGGTAATTTGATATTATTTATTCAATTTAAAAATAAAAAAATATAAAATATTCTTCCATCCACTGTACACTTGTATTGGTACTTTTTGAAATTAATTTCTACTATTCTATTCTCGCAAACAATGCATCTGATCATGTTATTATCTTTAGCAAAGTTATTGTGCATGAGCCCGGGAAGGTTTCTGAATCGGCACGACCACGCCTACTTTAACGCCCACATTTTTTAAATTGATTAATTGCTTCTGCATGTCTTTTTACAGATTTACTTCAAACAAGTTGTATACACATCTTACTGAAGGCGAGGTAAAAATAAAAATGTTATGTGCCACGCCCACTTTCATGCCCCATCTCAAAAAATAAATGTTTGTATGTATATTCTTTATGGAATCGTAAACTATGTATTTGATCATTTGATTATCTTTGGCAAAGTTGTTGTGCATGAGCCCGGGGAGGTTTCTGAATTGCTACGACCACGCCTACTTTAACGCCCACATTTTTTACGTAAATACAACGCCTGCCGGGAAGGCCAGACCGCTGGACCGATCTTACTAAACTTTTGACGACCGCCTACATGTCTTAAAAATTAACAAAATCAATAAAATTACTCAAAACGAATTGAATATTTGTGTAATGACTTTCTTTCAAATTAATTTTAATTGGTGGCGTAGCAACGCGAGCAAATGCCATCTAGTATCTATATACATATACGTATACGAGTAATTTATTTATAATATAGTTTTAAAATATTTTATGAGATATCAATATAAAACAGGCTGTTATGGTGATCAGCACAAACCTATTTTGAATACTCCATAATTAAATCACATTTAATGCAATGCGGATCTGTATCTTACTCTCGCATCTTATTTTCACGTCGATCTCTTTTAAATGCTTTAACAATTATTGGAATATAATTTATAAACTTTTTAAATCTCAATTTTTTCTCTGAGGAGTATTTTAGAAACCAAATAAGAAAAATCTAACCACTTGTAGCAACGAAAATAATATTACAAATCATTCTTGTAAATTTAATAAAATTTAAATAAAACAATATTTATCTCTCATTGTCTTTCACAAATAAAACAGCCAAATGTTTATATGTACCTACATACACATATAATATAATAAATAGCAAATATTTAAATAAATATATATGTATTGTATGTACATATGTATTTGATTATACAAAACAAACTATATCAAATTAAATTCATAGAAACAAATTGACCAAATAACACAATTTAGTAATATTTAAATCAAGACAACAACCACAAAAACCAAACCAACAAAAATATTATTACACTTTTAATATAAATAATGTATAAAAGAAAAAAAAAACATATTTATTTATTTATATTTGCTATAAATCAAAATATTTATATAAGAACAAAAATAAAAAATAGCTACATATAAAAAGCTTTTCGTTTTCTATTATTTACAAAAGTTTTGCCTGCATTAATTCATTTAACTGCTATTTTTACTATTAAATATTAACCGGGTTATAGTAAAAATAGTAGTTAG
This sequence comes from Bellardia pandia, assembly GCA_916048285.2. Lineage (NCBI taxonomy): Eukaryota > Metazoa > Arthropoda > Insecta > Diptera > Calliphoridae > Bellardia > Bellardia pandia. The sequence goes on along the minus strand of OU696533.1, from coordinate 28,606,768 downwards.
ATAAATAGAATAATTATAGCAAAACAAAAAACTAAATTCCAATAAGTAAATAGCAAAACCAAGAGTAGTAAAAAAGTTCCTAGTATTTAAGAAAAATAATCTTAAAAGAATTTCTTTAGAGAAGAAATGCAGATTTGTGAAAGCATAAATAAACGTGTTAAAATTAAAATTAAAACAACTGATTTTTAAGATTTGTTTGCAGTCGTAGAGTTTATATCAATATTGTATTCAATTTAAGAAATAAACTAAATTTACCATATAATATTATGATTAATATATTATTTATTGATTTCTTAGGGATTTTCTAAATTAAATATTAAAACTTTTTAAACTATTTTGTTATTGCTATAACACAGTCAATAAATCTGCTTTAAATTTCTTAAACATCACTCACTTATTGAATTTAAAATTGAATACCGATATTATAAACAAATATCTAAAAATAACAAAAACCTTTTTTAAAAACTTTGTAGAGAATTTACAAAAATTACAGAAATAGTTATCTAAAATGTATGGGGCACCAAAACTAATTACTTCTTAGTCTGTATTGAATCGTAAAATAATCATCGAAAAATAAAATCTAAATAAAATTTGCACCGATTTTTATATTTATAAATATTTATTTAAATAAAATTGTATAAACAGTTAAGCAATTTGTAGAAATCATAAAAGGTATCTAAGGGATTTCGTTTGAATTTATTTGTAATATTTTATTTATTATTTGTTATTTTCCGTCGTCTGAAAAAATATTTTTCAAGCCATTTTATAAGCCCATAAGAATAACCAAAAAAAGTACTTTTAATCAACAAGAGCTTGTGTTTGTTTATTTTAGCAACACACACAACTAACGAGCTAGTATTAGTGCAATTTTTTATTCGAAAATGAAGATTGATGCCATTTTTAAGTTCAGACAAATATATTTCCTGTTCCATTCTGTCTCCAATAGACCAAAATTATTTTTAAAAATTTTACAAAAAGCATTGTTTGTAGATTTCTAGCGCTGATCTTACAAATTTTACGCGCTTAAAATGTAAATTTTTGATATATCGGTTTATAAATATAACTAGCAGGGATCAAATGATTCTTGTCGAAACAACGTTTGTATTTTTATTTTAAATTATTTGACCTTATAATTTTGACACGCCCCTTATGTCATTTCGCGTGTAACATTGAGATGTCCTTAAAATGTATGTGGCATCTAAAATATATGCCAGAATTGAATGACCTAAAGTACTTGGCGTAAGTAAAACAATTAAAAAGTAAAGTAAAATACAAAAATTTTCAAAGTCACTTTTAAGGGACATTAAGGACTTGACCAGATTATACAAATGGAAAGTAAAGTAGCTAGTCATAAAATATAAATGTAATTTAAATTTCGAAATTTCTCTTAAAGTGAAATATAAACTAAAAAATAAAGATTCTACACAGATTATAAAGGTTATTTCAAAACTAGGGCACGTCTTGATTTTTTTTTTGCAAAATATGAAATACTATCTTAGGTTTGTAGAATAGATATAAAATTTATTCCTCAATAATATTACATTTTGTACAAACATTTTAAAATGTTCATTAATTGCAGCTTTATTGAAGTGGGTGGTTGAACGAAATGCTATTTCCTACAATTTTGTTTATATATTGCACGATTTTTTAAGGCTGGTAAAATATTTTAAAAATAAATAAGTTTTCAAAAACTGCTTTAATTTTTGTAATCACACCTTTATTTTGCAACATGTGGTCTAATTGTTGGTTTAGTATAAATTTTTATAAAAAATAAGTTTAATTCGGAACGCCACATATCTGTAAAGATTTCTTTCAGAAAAATATTAATTTGTTACACGTTCTTAAATAAAGTTGCTTATAACAATTTAAGACATCAATTCAACCAAAAATTTAAAAATCAATAAATTTTTCTATTTAAAAATTCAAATTCTTTTATTTTGGAATTAAAAAAATAATGCTTTGCAATTTTTTGTGTATTTTTGGAAATTTTATTAAAAAAATTTAAAATTTAAAAAAAAAACTGGAGCAGGGTATGAAAAACTTTTGAAATTAAATTTTCAAATCCGTACAAGTCAGAAACTATTAGTGAGCATAGCAAACATGTCCTTTAAATACGATTATCTATTAATAAAGTTACCTTACTTAGAAACCGCACAGAGATTTTTCTGGTGGGTTTGTGGGGAACATCTTCAAAAATTAAACTTAAATACTCTTTGGATACGCCCTTGTAAACTGTAGAAATGGCAGATGTATTTCTAAAAACTTTCGATTCTGTCTTACTGAGCATTACTGAAAATTACTGTTTAACCCTCCGTCTTACACTGTTGAGATTTTCACATTTGTAACGCATGGTGTCTAGCCAGACCCACTTAATTTTTCATGCACTTAATTCCAAAAGAAAACAATTTTTTTAATTAAATGTTAATAATATACATACATACATATGTATATATGTATTATAATTTTTAAATAAATATATGTACATATGTTAAAAGTGGAATCACAACTTTTATTAGTTATCATCCCGAATTAACCTAATCTAACATTGTTTATATCGATTAAATAAATAATAATAGATAACTGGATAAAAAAAATAATTCAAACCAACAAGAAAAATTTAAGAAAACAGCATTTACAATACAAATTATATATGACCAGACCCATGTGTTACAAATGTGATGTGTGCAGTAGAATATTCGAATAAGGGTCCTTCTATATACTTTCCAGTATTTATTTTTAAATATTTATAGCGAACTAAATTGTAGAAGAATACCTTATAATAACATTTAAAATTGAAAAAGATCTGACCAGACTCGTGCGTAAGACGTAGGGTTAAAAGATACATTGCTTATTCGTAAAACTACTGCCTAATTTTAGGCTTCAGAAATTTATTTCGACGTTTAAGTATTTTGTTACAGAAAGACATGATAGTTAATACGATTTCATTATCATTTAATTGTTTATTATTAAAACAAACGTGTGGTATTATGCTATAAAAATATATTACTATTAAAAAATAATATTCTCGTACAACATTTATTTATTGTTAAATAATTCTAATTTCTTATTAAACAACATCTAAACTGAGCTTAAACCAAACATATAAACAACTGAAAAAAACTAAACATATCAAAAAAAAACTTACAGTATTTACAAAAACTAACAATTTATTTATGTTTTCTTTTTAAAACAAAAAAACTCTGCTCAAAATTCTTTAAGATAATCAGTCATTGGGTTGAACTTTTTTATACAATAAAACTACAAACACAACAATAAACACTTGCATAAATAAAATCTACACCAGAAACAAAAACTATTTTGCTATAAAAATATAAAAAAAAACTAAAAGAATTAAATAAAACAAAAAGTTTTTTAATATTTTCATAAAACTTATTTTATATTTATGTACATTTCTAATCTAATTTATATAAAGTGTATTGTATAATTTATTTTTTTATATAAATATTTTTTACAAAAATATCTAAAAATCTTTCACTATGAAAAACTACTATTTAGGGAAAAATTGTTAAAAAAAACAAATATTAATAAACTATACATAATCACATAAAAATAATTATACTATTAAATATATATGTTAATTTTATTATCAAAATTATTATTATTATTATTTCAATTTAAATTATATATACAGATATAAATCTTAATGGACAATTTATGATAAATGATTTATTAAAAAAGAAAAAAAAATAAACATAAAAACTTGTTCAGTACAATTATTATGCCATGAGTCCAAAAGAAAACCAAAATTAATAATTAAATTTAAACCAAAAATAAAAAAAAGGATCAAAAACCATTACAAACAAGTTATTTAAAAAAGTTTTTAATGCAAATAATAAAGATTTAAAAGAAAACATTATATAGAACAAATGTGAAACAAAGTAACTACATATATTTACTTATATTAAATAATATATCGATGTATGTTATAAGTAGAGGCATGTTATTGTAATTATAATTACATATTTTAAAGAAATATTAAATAAAACATTTGAAAAATACATAAATTATTTAAACATCAAGTGCAGTATTGTTTTATTGAAGAGGTTACAGGCTACATAACTAACGGATTTAGAACACTATTGCAACGAAATTAACGGTTTATCCATGATCATCTAAAACAGGAGTGCCCAAAAGTTGCTTATGTAAGAACAAACACCAATACATTTAAATAAAAAGAAATTTTTATTCAGTATTTTTTGTTGTAAAAGCCAATACATACAAAGAAACAACACACTTTTTTAAACGGTATCATACGTTAAACAAAAACAAAATCTACATTGACGATTGCAGTCACCAATTTTTACCAGTAGAGCATACGAAAATGTTATTTCTTTGCGCTTGCGTGTATCAGTGTGCCAGTGAAATTTCGAGAAAGATACATTTTAGTTTCCAAAAAGATACATTTTTTCCCGAAAAGATACATTTTGAAAAAAAATTTGAAAATTCATTTTTAACATAACATTTTTATTTCATATTTTATGGATATTGTAAAAAAAAATGATATATTAATTTATTTTTATATTTATTTAAGTCATAAATATTAGGTATGTAATTTTTAAAAATACAGTAAGTAAACTTTAAAATTAATTATATGTAACTATCTTTGGATGTTATCAAAACAAATTAATTTTTGTAAAAATTAATATACGAGTTAAGTCGTTTGTACTGATTTGTTTTAAAACTTTAATATAAAATAATTGGCAATTTTTTTAGTTAACATATTTCTTATTCTGATCTTCTATTAGGGTAGCACCTGAATAAATTTTTTCAATTGGTAAAAATTGATTTGGATTTAAAAATTCTATTTTTAAAGCATCTGTTGCCTTTACATAGTTAAATTCTAAACACATAGTTGCTAGCAATTATTTTAATTAATTTTTCAACTTCAGATTGCAAAAGGTGTAGACGAGGCTTTTCCGCCTGGAATATTAGATTAAAATCGTTTAAAAGTTCCAAAGTGTATGGCATAAATTCCAAATATATTTTTGTAATTTCATTACTCAAAAAATATTTTATTTTTGCACATTTTTCATACAGATTCAAAAGATACGAAAAATGTCAGGATTATGCATGGTACCTGAAGTTATCAAAATATATGAAAAATGTATCTTTCGTATTCTAATGGCATCACTGGCGTGTATAGAGTGAAGTACGACAAAAAAACAAATTAGGCAAAGTTGTTTGTGTATTTCGTATTGTTATTGCTGAGTGCTGTAATGAGTATACAAAACACACAGCCTATAGCTAAGAGTTTTTACGAATACAAAAGAGCACCAAGAGTATAGGGCTTGGGCACTCCTGATCTAAAACTTCTGAAGTTTTCAAGACACATAAGAAAATCTTGGAGAAATTTTGCCCAGTACTTAACGTATTAAGAAAACAGCTTAACATATTTCATAGGCCTTACAATTATTAGCTATTTAAATCCTATAACTAAAACTATAAACTCTTTTGCTCTCAGTTGAAAAATCCATATTGAACAAATTCCCTCAGAATAGATCGACTCTACGAAGATTTGTTCTTGTTTGAGTTCTAGTGATTAATCTTGCAAATACTTGACAGTTGACAAAATGGCCGCCAGTTAAAAAAGTGTTGCCAACTTAAAGTTCTATACATCTAAAACAAGTAAGAAAATATAGTCGGTCAAGCCCGACCATATAATGCCCTACACCCAGTATATGTATAAAACAGGTTTTCAGAAATATGGGAGATATAACCTATTGTGGAGCGATCATCCAAAATTTAGTGTCAAGTATTATATGTGTTAAACTTTATCTCGATATAAGTACTTTTATTTATGGAGCTTAGAGTGAATTATGGAGAGGGTCTTATATGGGAGTTTCGACTAATTATGGACCGATTATAATAAAATTGTACCGTATTATAAAATATATTTGTGTTAAATATTATTTGGATAACAACATTTTCGAGAGAGTTATTCTCTTTAAAGTGATTTTCGGAAGTGGGTCTTATATGACAGCTAGGAGTAATTATAGACCGATCTGCACAAAATTCGTAGATGTGATTGGGCTTTATTTACCACTCATTTGTGATGAAATTTGTTTGGATACTTGCATAACTCAAACATTTATGATCAGTAAACCCCAATTTCGGGAGGACATTTGTATGGGGGCCAGGTGAAATAATGAACCGATTTCCCACAGTTTCAATCCCATCCATCCTTGAGCCGAAAAAATATCAGAAAGTGATTCTGAGTCTATCGGTATACTTTAAGATAGGTGTTGGGTCAATATTTCTGGGCGGTACAAACATCAGCACAAATACAATATACCCTCCCCACTATGGTGGTGTAGGGTATAAATATATTATAAATATAGTATAAATATAGAACATTCACCCTTATTCCAGTTGTCGTCGTCGATGTCGTCATCGTTTTTTAGTCGACATCACTTCGTATCGACATCGACATCACATCGACACTAATTTGGTATTCTATAAACACCTTGCGACGATGACGACTGTTTATCGATTTTTGTAAACACATCTCTAATACTTGTCAGTTGATTTATTTTGTTTTAGTATTTGATACAAAAAATATATTTTCAGTTTGATTAAAATTTAAATTTTTGTGGTATATTTTATTTGTTTCATATTTTTGTGCAAAAATGTTTTTTATTTGCGAATCAAATTGTGAATCAAATTCGATTCGACATCTTCAATTTGGCAGATAAAAAGTGGGTGTTAACATTTAATTATTTCCTAATGTTTATTTTGTTATTTCTTCAAAAGGTTTGAAAATTACTTTAGACTTAATAAAGCAGTCTTTAAGTATGTGTTGGAAGAAATAGATCATTATTTGAAAAGTGGAATTAGTTCAACATTTATTTCAAAAACAATAACATTAAGATTTTTAGCCCAGGGGTCGTACCAACTGAGTGTTGGGAACGACTTTAACTTAGGACTGTCGCAGCCAGTCGTCTTGGATATCTTAGAAAGCAGAATTTGTCCCCAATGAATCAATTTTGAAATGACCAATGCGAAGAAAAATGAAGCTAAACTACATTTTTTTGAAAAAAAAAAATAGATTTTCCCGCTGTTATTGGTTGTGTGGATGGGACCCACATTAAAATACTGGCTCCAAACAAAAACGACCAGCATATATACTTCAACCGAAAAGGGTTTTTGTTGGCGATCAACTTCTTTTTGACTTTAAATTTTAAGTCTCGCCAAACCTGTAAGTACAATTTTTTTATATTTTAATACTACACTCCTTAAATGATTTCCTTACTTTATGCAAACCATCTCCATCTCTCCTTCTTTTTTTTGTTGTTCTTCCATTTTTTTTATTTCTTAAAAAAATTTATTTAAAACATTTTAGTCGTTAACAAAAATTATGATGATAAGAGCAGAGTCGCATCAACACAATATCGTCATCACATTTTCTTACAGAATACCAAATATCTGTCAATAGTAATCGATAATCTTCAATAACGATACAAAACGACGTCGTTAAGGTTCAATGACGACAACTGGAATAAGGGTGATTGTAATATCGTTTCAATTTTACACGACCTGTCATTGGTTGCCATGGCTACTGGTTAGATGCCTAATAGAAGGAATACTTGCGAAAGGCAGTTAGAAGGTCAAAAGTAATGCCCCATAGAAGGAGTAATTAAAGAACTGCTAAATTAGTATTTTTATTACGGAATATGTTTTTTATGCATTCAACTTAAAATATTAAAGAAGGGTTTCAAATTGATCACATTGTATATTATAAGCCCTGCTTCACGCGTACTTTACACCACAAACTTTCATAAATAAATAAATAAATTTATACACATTTTCTTTATTCATTTTTATTACTCGTAAAGTGAGCTAAATTGTTGCTGCAGTACCGAAATATAAGAATAATGCAAAACCATGCATGTTTGATAATTAAACCATGATTTGCTGACCTTCTGCTTAAATGCAATTTTGAGTGTGTATGAAACACCTTCTGAGAGAAGGCATACTGGAATGAGTATCGATTCTTTAAGAATATGTAAACAGGTCTTCTAAAAGATCTACAAATGGCAGCCCTAGCAGTTTTAACAGCTGGGTACATTTACTTACAAAATACTTACTTTCTTATCTGTAAGTAGTCGTTAAAAATAACATTGTTACATGTTTTAAACTAGATGTACTTTTAAATTTTATTACTTTATGTTTATTTTACTTTTAACTCGAAAAAACCAGAAAATTCGTGTTAAAATTCTGTTGGCCTTTTTTAACCTTCTTTAACTTTTTCTGGCATTCTTTTAAAGTCCATTTAGTTTCTTTTTTCCGCAGTACCTGCCAACACTGGAAGTCAAATTAATCAAAACTATTTTTTTTATTTGCAATTAATCCTTTCCCTGTCCTGTACATCACATGTGATTCACAAGTGATATACATTTTCAAGGTTTGTATTTTAATGTGCTTCAGATAAGATTCACAATTTTTTTTTAAGAAAAGACAGTTTCTTCATTACTAAAATTACATAAATAATAAAAGAAATAAAAAACAGTGCCTAAAAACCGGTTTAAACAAATTAAAATTTTGGACGTACGGTATAATTTTTTTTATATGGGGACAGGGAAAGGGTTAAGCTGTTCGACAGCTTTTTTAAAAATTTTCAATAAAATTGGTTTAAACATGTCCTAATCACTTGGAACCGAAAACTTTTAATTTTTTTTTACAAATAGAAGCAAATTGCTTTCACTTTCTTGGCGATACATTTTTTTGGCTTTTTTTTGTAATTTATTTAAGTTTTTGAATCATCTTAAATGGTAAAATCTTTTAGAGAGTAAAGAAAATTTCTATCAAAATTAGAATTTGTTTAGGTCGTATCTAGGCTTTTATTATAAATAGCTTTACTTATTGGTTTTAAATTACATTAAATGCTGATAATATAAAAACATCTAGCTACTTATGCATGTAAATGTAATTTACAATTAATGCGATAAATAAGTGCAGTTTCTTGAACTTTTTAACCCAACCACAAATTTGCGATATTAATTATTAAACTTTAATAAAGTATAATGCAGTTTATTAATTTCTTGCATTTAAGCGCTCCAGTATAAATACCGAGTAAATTGCATTTACAAAATCAGTCTGAATTCAAATATTTATTTGAGTAAACTGAATTTTGCACAAGGAAATCCTAAATAGTAAAATTAACAACATGTCCACGGCCAATAAAGAAAACCTCTTGTTGCTCTTCGATCGTCCTACAGAGCCAGTATTTATGGAAAAGGGTAAAACCTCTACCGTATTCGATGTGCCTGATAAGTTTCTAACCGACCGCTATCGGCCTATTGGCAATGAGGTACAGTCACGTTTTGGTGACTCGGCTGACAAGAAGGTACCGGTACGTGATATACGAGTACCGGACCTAAGAATACCCATGTCCTTGGGTCGGGATGAACAATTTTCTTTGTTTATACCTAAACACCGAGCTATTGCCGGCCGTTTGATTGATATTTTTATGGGCATGCGTTCTATAGACGATTTACTGAGTGTGGCAGTTTACGCTCGAGACCGTGTGAATCCCTATATGTTTAATTATGCTTTATCGGTGGCATTGCTACATCGTCCGGATACAAAGGATTTGGATTTACCTTCTTATGCTCAAAATTTTCCCGATAAGTTTGTAGACTCTCAAGTTTTCCGTAAAGTACGAGAGGAGGTTACAGTTGTGCCGGAAGGTTCCCGCATGCCTATAGTGATTCCTAGAGATTATACAGCTTCCGACTTGGATCCCGAACATCGTCTGTGGTATTTTCGTGAAGATATAGGTATAAACTTACATCATTGGCATTGGCATTTAGTTTATCCATTTGAGGCTTCCGATCGTAACATTGTCGCAAAGGATCGTCGTGGTGAATTGTTCTACTACATGCATGAACAGGTTTTAGCACGATATAATATGGAACGTTTCAGTAACAATTTGCCTCGTGTGACCAGATTAAATAATTTCCGCGAACCAATACAAGAGGGATATTTCCCTAAAATGGATTCTTTGGTAGCAAGTCGTGCATGGCCACCACGTTTTCAGAACACTCAAATTAAAGATTTGAAACGTCAGGCTGATCAAATAAATTTGGATGTGGGAGACTTGGAGAGATGGCGTGATCGCATTTTAGAAGCAATTCATATGGGATATGCAATGGATGTAAGTACCATATGAATTAATAAAAAATATTTCTACAAATTGTATGACTGTTTTTATAACTATAGATTCAGAAGCATTAAAACAATCATTTATATTGGAATTTACATATGTACATATGTAGTGTAATCAAATTTTAAGACTATTTACACAGATCGTTTAGTTAAATAAACAATATTTATTTCCAGGAACAAAGTCAACGTAAAAACCTCGATGATGATACTGGTATTGATACTTTGGGCAACATGATTGAATCATCAATTATTTCACCTAATCGTGCTTTGTACGGCGATTTCCACAATCAAGGGCACGTTTTTCTTTCTTATTGCCACGATCCCGATCATCGTTTTTTGGAATCATTTGGTGTTATTGGAGATTCTACAACTGCTATGCGAGACCCAGTCTTCTATAGGTGGCATGCTTATATTGATGACATATTCCAGGAACATAAGAAACGTCTACCGCCCTACACCCAACCACAACTACAATACGAGAGTATTACCATAACGGGCGTACAAGTTGCCTCTGAAGGTGGCCAACCGAATATTTTGTCCACATTTTGGCAACAATCAGATTTAGATTTATCTAGAGGTATGGACTTTGTGCCAAGAGGCAATGTGTTTGCCCGTTTTACTCACTTGCAACATACACCCTTCACATACACGATCAATGTTAACAACGCGGGCGGTGCGATGCGTTTTGGTATGGTGCGCATATTTATAGCTCCCAAACATGATGAACGTGGCCAGCCAATGCTGTTCTCTGAACAGCGCTTGTTAATGGTGGAATTGGATAAATTTGTGGCATCACGTAAGTTTTAACATATAATCGGAAACATGTTTTCTGTATGACTTATTTTAATTATTTCTAGTCAATCCTGGTAAGAATACCATTAAACGTCGTTCCACTGAGTCAAGTGTTACAATACCCTTCGAGCGTACTTTCCGTAATTTGGAAACAAATCGTCCTTCCGCGGGGTCTGCTAATGAATTAGAATTCAACTTTTGTGGTTGTGGTTGGCCTCAACATATGTTGATACCCAAGGGTCTTCCGGAGGGTATGCGTTGTGAAATGTTTGTCATGGTTTCCAACTATGAAGAAGATCGCGTAAGTGTCTCAATACAATTTTTTATTAACGCTTCAAATTAATTAAAATTAAATCCGCTCTCTTTTAAGATTGATCAACAATTAGTGGGTTCTTGCAGTGATGCAGCTTCATATTGTGGTGTTCGTGATCGCCTGTATCCGGATCGTCGTCCTATGGGCTTTCCATTTGATCGTTTGCCGCGTCAAGGTGCTGATCGTTTGGTTAATTTCCTTACAACTAATATGAGTATGGTTGATGTGTCTATTCGTCATGATCCTAACAGAGTTGTGCAACGTCAAAACTGAACGATTAATTAAGAATTTCTAATATTTCGGTGATGAAAACATGCAATATTTAAAGGTTTATGGGTTTGGAACACGGCTTGTATTTAGTTTTAAGTTTCTATTCTTGTATATTCGAAAATAAAAATACGTACACACATACATATATGGTGACTTTCACGTCAAGTGACCCAATTTTAAAAATCGATGTCTTCCGATTTGGATGAAATTTGCACCAAGATTAGTACTATTGGATAGTAGGCCAGACACAAATCACTTCAGAAGTACCGGAGTTAGAGGGGGTTAAAGTTGGACATTTTGGTCAATTTTGGTCATACAGGGGTTTTTTAAAAGGAGTGTAACTTTTCACCTATTGGTCTTAGCAAAAATTGTCCAAAGGACTTTAGATATATATTTTTTCAATCATTTCAAAAATATTTTTTTTTAATTTAAAAAAAAAAAATTTTTTTCAATTTGGGCCCTTTTTTCTCAAAAGAAAACTTATAATTTACTTTAAGACCTTCATAATCGCTTAATGGGATGCGAGTGGGATATCTATCAAAAAAATTATTTTTTAACTCAAGAATAGGATTTTTCATAATTTGGCACATATATCATTATATATACAAATTTTTATTACTAACGCCATGACAATTAAGGATATAAATAAGTTTGTCATTCTTATAAAGTTTGTCATGCCCCCACATACATACGAGTATATATAACGAAACCCCGCAGACACATGTGGAATCAATACATCAGATATGCTCTTTCGAATGATATCCATTTGTAATTGGATTTAAAACAGGGTTTAAAAATGCTTAACTATTTTCAAGTACTACGTATGTGCTTAACTTTAACTAGAAGAAAATACACAAGCAAAGTCAAAAAGCAAAAATAAAACTATTGACTGTAGCTTTACTATGTGATGTTATTTGTTGGCGCAGTCAGTCACAGCAATTCACTTTAAAAAATTTGCTGCTGCTTAAAACTTAAGGCCCAACCAATATGTGCATAAACTGGCTTAAGCCAGCTTAAGCAACTGTGCGAATACATGTAAAACGTATGTGCAAACCATAATGTACTTAATGAGACTTTTCGTTAAGTTTCATTTGCTTAAGCAAAGTGCCAAACTGAACGCACTTTCCGTAAGGAATCCTCTGGTTTTTGATTTCATTAAATAAAATAAAAACAATAGTATGCAAAATCAAGAAATAGATGATATTACTCATATCATATCATCACTTTTTTATTATTTATTTACTGTTTTCAAATTTTCAATAAAATAAAACATCAATAAACAAATACAGGGCTGTAATTTTTGGTACTTTTTAATTTAAAGTACTCGCAAAAACATAAAATACTGCACAAATATGTAGCAAGGGTTACATGCATCATGTAAGTATGTACATTATGGCCACCTAAAAGTCTTCTTAAGTTTACTTATACATTTGACAGACTTTTCGTTCATTTTTGACAGTTGCTTAAGCTAGCTTATGCACATTATGGTTGGGCCTTTACAGTTTTTGAGTTTTTCTTTTATGCTTTTGCTGAGCTATAAACTGTGAACGTTTGCTGTGCTGAAGTTAAGCAGGTCTTATTTTCGTTGTAGTGCTTGTGTTTTTTCAAAGTGTACAAAATGTGCACAATATGAAAAACAAGTTCGAGTGATATATTCGACTGTGCCGAAACTTAAATACCTTCCACCTAAAGAGATTTATGAGTAATAAAGTGAGTTTCGGAAAAGGGCTTTATATGGGGCATACGGTTATGAATAGAGCGAAATTCACAAAATTTTGTGGGATGATTTTTGTATATATGTAAATGATCTGTGCAAAGTTTTTGAGTCGGTATCGATATTAATACAATTTATATAGGGATAAATGTCGTTTTCAGATGTGGTCCTTGTATGGGAGCTATGACGAATTCTGGGCCGACCACCATAAAATTTAGTACAACAATTTATTTGCCTATAAAGATCACTCATGTCAAATTTTAGCCGTTTACCGTTATTTATTTTTGTTTTATACAAGTGAATTTTGGAAGTGGACTTTATATGGGGTATATGGTCAAACATGGACCGAACTAAAAAAAATTTCATTTTGCAATTTATTTTTGTATAAAACTTATTTTTGCTGAATTTTATCTTGATATTCCAATTTTATAGGCATTTATGTATAATTGAGCAATATTTCGAGAAGATTTTTGTATGGGGGCTATTTTCCGCAATCTTTCTTTTTTTTATCATAAAATATATTTCAAAATATTGCAATAAAATGTACAAAAAATTTCAAATTTTTATGAAGGTTGTCTCATATATTTGTCCATAACTCTGGTTGGCCTAACCCGATTTTGCTGATTTTCAATACCAAAGTTACCTGTAAAATAGAAAATATTCTTCTGGAAATTTCGTTTAGTTAAGTTGTATAGTTTGGACGTGAGAGTGTTTTACACAGGCGGACAGACATATGGGCATGGCTCAATCGACTTAGAATTTCATAAGGATCAAGAAAATATTTACTTTGTTGGGTCTCAGATGAATATTAAAAAAGTTTGGAATGACTAACGTAATATATCCTCATTCACCACTCTTGGTGGGGGAGGGTATAAAAACACAAATAAAAAAAAAACACATACATACATATTTACGACACAACAAAGAGAACTGTAACACAAGCAAGCACTACAACGAAAGTAAGACTTGCTTAACTTCAGCACAGCAAACGTTCACAGTTTATAGCTCAGCAAAAGCATAAAAGAAAAATTCAAAAACTGTAAAGCATGTGTCCACGAACGTCAGATATTACAACGTTGTCATATCTAGCAATGTGCTAGTAATGTACTGACATTGAAAAATTTTTAGGAAAAGGTAAATTGTCAGTTTAGACGACTGTAAGAAAACTAACAATTTCATTTGCACACAATTGTCACACAATGAATTTATCTGTCAACCGAAATTGTCAGTTTACACGGTTGGCAGATTGTTGTGTGGCATTGTCAAATTGGTTTTGCAGCTCTGTGTATGTGTTTAAAAACTTTAAATATTGTCATGGAACAAAAAAGATGCATAAAATTTGCACATATGAATATGAAAAGTGTTTGACAATTGTCTTAAAACAAAATTGTGTGTTTACACGATTGTTAGATGTCTGACAATATTTTTATCTTCCAATGTACTGAAAATGCTTTTTCTTACAACGTTGGAAGGCAAACTTTTAAGTTTACACGGTTGTTAGTCATTTTCTGAACATTTTTCGGACAACGTTGTAATATCTGACGATCGTAGACACATAGCTTAAGTTTTAAGCAGCATCAAATTTTTTAAAGTGAATTGCTGTGGCTGACTGTGTCAGTAAATAACATCACATAGTAAAGCTACAGTCAATAGTTTTATTTTTGTTTTGTTTGGCTTGCGCTGCGCTATTGCTGGCTCACTAACAAAGTTTTAAGTGTAAGTTAAGCAGAAATTTGTGTGCTTTTGTAATTCATAGTCAGCAAATTCAACGCTGGTTTTAACAGGGTAGATACGTAAAAATCGAATCACAAGTAAACAGTTTATGCAAATCGCTTAATAATTGCCCAAAGCTCCCATATATGGTCCACTGCTGAAATCACTCTAAGTAGCTAAAATGTCTGCAAAATATTTGTGTACAAATACAATTCAACAAAACGTATTTAAAATATCAATCGGCCTAATTATATGATGATTTGTCAATTTGCTACTTTCAGAAATCACTTTAATGACGAATACATTTAATATGTATGTGTGTATGTCACATTATTTTTATAGCGATCGGTTCATAATAAGTCATCGCTCCCCTCTCTTAATCCCCTCATCGGAGCCCTCTTCTTAAAATTAATGCAACATGCATATATGTATGTGCCTACATATGTATACAAAGAAGTCATGCTGTTAAATTTTATGAAAATCAATAATTTTAGAAAACAAATTGTTTCTCATATGACCAACTATACTTTTTTTACTTGCTTTTTATAATGACACTTTATAAATTATCTAAATTAATGAACGTAGAAACATGGTACCTTCTTCAACTTTAAAATGCACACTGGGAGTTACAGTTTTAGGATGAAAATCCTCAATTTTCTAAGTAATGATTCCGATTGCAGTAATGCTATCTTATTCACTCTTTCACGAAGATGTTAACAAATTAGTTCCACTAATTGTCAAAACGAACTTAAATATTAAATTACGCTTATTAAATATAGTGTTAAGTGCAGAAGTTAGGTACCATTTCGTTACAAAACTCACGCACCTTCCTGTCAGCAGTACTTTTAACTTTGTCTCTAGTAATTTGATTCCATAACAAAAAGCATAATGTCATAAAAAGCACAAAATTAATTGCCATTCACACACAATTGCCAATAGCAGTACATAAAATCACACACACACAATTGTTATCGCTTATCAGCATAACTACCCAAAATTTGCTATTTTTTATGCAAAATTGCAATATCGCTTATAGTGCAAAAACCCCAAAAATTAATAAACTACAAAACAAGACCACACGAAAAACATCAAAATTACTGCAATTAAGCTTAACAAATAACTATAAATAGACAAACAAACTTAACACAAGCATTAGTTTGAGTCTTCAATTCAAGACACCGAGAAATATACATTTTACGAACCGAAAAGTTTTTTAAATTAATTCCATAATGGCTGACAGAAAAGATTTATTGCTGTTGTTCGAGCGTCCCAATGAACCCGTGTTCATGGAAAAGGGCGAAATCATTACTGTTTTCGATATACCCGACAAGTTTTTAACCGACCGTTATCGCCCCATTGGCAATGAAGTGCAAAGCCGTTTTGGAGAAAAGGCCGAGAAACGTATTCCCGTACGAGATATATCCCTTCCTGACTTACGTATACCCATGTCATTGGGTCGCGAAGAACAATTCTCGTTGTTTATTCCCCGTCACAGACGTATTGCCGGTAATTTGATTGATATCTTCATGGGCTTGCGCTCAATTGATGATCTGCAAAGTGTTGCTGTTTACGCTCGTGATCGTTTGAATCCGTTCCTATTCAACTACGCTCTCTCGGTGGCTTTATTGCATCGACCTGATACCAAGGGCTTGAATTTGCCTTCATTTGCCCAAAATTTCCCTGAAAAGTATGTAGACTCCACAGTTTTTCGTCGGGTAAGAGAAGAAGCCACTGTTGTTTCGGAAGGTTCTCGTATGCCAATTGTGGTGCCTAGAGACTATACTGCCTCTGATTTGGAGCCAGAACATCGCTTGTGGTATTTCCGTGAAGATTTGGGTATCAATCTGCATCACTGGCATTGGCATTTGGTGTATCCTTTTGAAGCCGGAGATCGTTCAATTGTAAATAAGGATCGTCGTGGTGAATTACTTTACTACATGCATCAGCAGATTGTGGCTCGTTATAATATGGAGCGTTTCAGTAACAATCTGCCTCGTGTTACAAGATACAACAATTTCCGTGAACCCATTGCTGAGGGTTATTTCCCAAAAATGGACTCTCTGGTTGCCAGTCGTGCCTGGCCACCTCGCTTCGATAACACCACTATTTCTGACTTGAACCGTGAATTAGATCAAATTAAATTGGATGTTGCTGATTTGGAAAGATGGCGTGATCGCATTTATGATGCCATAACTCAAGGCTTTGTTGTTGATGAAAGTGGTAACCGCATTACACTGGATGAACAACGTGGTATTGATATTTTGGGTAATATCATGGAATCATCGATTATCTCTCCTAATCGATCACTATATGGAGATCTCCACAATATGGGTCACGTATTCCTTTCATATGCCCACGATCCTGATCATCGCCATTTAGAATCGTTTGGAGTTATAGGTGACTCAGCGGTTGCTATGCGTGATCCTGTTTTCTATAAATGGCACGCTTATGTCGATGACATATTCCAAGAACATAAAATTCTTTTACCTACGTATACTTTACCACAATTGCAATATGATGGCGTTACTGTTTCCGGTATTCAGGTGGCTTCCGATGGTGGTCAACCAAATATTTTGTCCACATTCTGGCAACAATCCGATGTGGATCTATCTAGAGGCATGGATTTCGTACCTAGAGGCAATGTCTTTGCACGTTTCACTCATTTGCAACATGCTCCCTTTACTTATACGATTAATGTGAATAACGACAGTGGAGCTCAACGTTTCGGTACAGTGCGTATATTCTTGGGACCCAAGACCGACGAGAGAGGTCAACAGATGTTGTTGAGAGATCAACGTTTATTGATGGTTGAATTGGATAAATTTGTGATAGCGTGTAAGTAGAAATACGAAACAATAATTATATGTTATGGTAAGATTTATTTTCCTCTCTTAAGTGAATCCTGGTCAAAATACCATTCGTCGTCGCTCTACTGAATCCAGTGTTACAATACCATTCGAACGTACTTTCCGTAACGTGGATGCTAATCGTCCTACAGCTGGTACCCCTGAAGAGTTGGAATTCAATTTCTGTGGTTGCGGTTGGCCCCAACACATGTTGATTCCTAAGGGTCTTCCCGAAGGATTGCGCTGTGAATTGTTTGTCATGATCTCCAACTATGAGGATGATCGTGTAAGTGTCTTAAATATTTACAAAACATTTTTATTGTTCTTCATCATTTTAATTGTGTTTCTTTAAAGGTTGATCAACAACTGGTTGGAGCTTGTACTGACGCTGCTTCCTACTGCGGTGTTCGTGACCGTCTATATCCTGATCGTCGTCCCATGGGTTATCCCTTCGATCGTTTGCCTCGCCAAGGTGCTGATAGGCTGATAAATTTCCTGACTCCCAACATGAGTATTGTAGATGTTGCCATTCGCCACGATCCCAACAGAGTGGTTCAACGCCAAAATTAATTAATGGTACATGGAGATTAAATTACTTTAATCTTGTATACGTATGCATTTGCGTGTTAGCTTAAATTTTGAGTGATTAATAAATTGATTATAAATATTACAATAATTTATTCGCCATTATTATTATTATTCATCATTTATTCATATTTCCATACCTTTTCCACCCTTAAAAATTAATGCAATTTTAGGGAGCACCACAATCTTTTTTATTGTTTTTATACCCACTATGAATATGATCATGGCATTAAAAAGCCTAAATATTCTGGATCCTTATAAGATTCTAAGACGATCTAGCCATCTCCATCTGTTGAAGGCATGATAGTGTTTCGCAAAAAAAAAAAACCAAGAACAATGAAATTTTTACCGAACACTTAAATGCGCGTAAATCTTTTATAAACATCACTATTGAGAAGAAATTAACCATAATTCGTCCAAATATTTTTAAATATAAATCACCATACATAATTTCATGCTGAACGGTTGAGAAGAGGTCATAAAATTGTTACGAGGACTCATTCCAAAACACTTATTAAGATACGTAAACATCTATATCGAACCGAAATTTTACACAGAAAAATTATACTATTGGCTTCTGTGAAAATTAGTCCATAACACCGCATTACACACATTCTTTCCTATGAACCAAATATACTTTTTCAGAAAGGGGAGAAAAAATAAAAATACACATGTTTTGGCGATTTTCATGTACCTACACGTCAGAATTTTTTTATACATATATAAAGTATAAAGCTCGTAGTGTCCGTCTATCCGCCTATGTGAAAGAATTTGGATCGATTTTTAACCTTTTTTTCGTGATCCAATCGAGCTGAGTTTTTTTAGGCAGACTCGTGGAAATGTCTGTATCACGTCAAATTTTTTAAAAAATTAATTTTTATCAATTCTCATATTTTCCTGATTTTTTTTGTTTAATGGTTATCGGTTTTTATGTAACGGTTTCCGTTCGTTAAAAACCCGATTTTTTTTAATTTTGTTATATTAAAATTAAAAATTGTTACATTAAAATTTCAATCCTTTTAAAGAAACTTAGGCATTTTATTGTTTGTAAGCATTTGTGTGAGTATCGCGACAAATAGATCAACAGTATTCACCAAACATATGCGTAATGTCTTGTCCTTTAAAGCGCTTTTCAATAGCTGCAATGTCCTGATGGAACCTTTCGCCATGCTCAATGCTACAAGCTCCTAAATCATCAAGGAAAAAATCTAAATGATTGTGAAGGAAATGGATCTTTAGCGACATTAATATGCCCATTTCGCCATATGCCGAAATCATTTCTGAAGCTCGTTTGTTGCCAAGAAACTGCTCAATAACGGCAACTGTGCCTTTCTATGCACGTTGTTCTATAGCATATAATTTTGATGAAAATTCATAACTTGCAGCTATTTTTTTTATCTGCGGACCATTGAAAACACCTAAATCATACACATCATTAAAAACATAAAGTTACTGAATGACTTCTTAAAAAAAATACCTGCCTGAATCTTTTCGCCGCTCAATTTGGGAAAAATTTTGCGCAAGCTTGCAATCGCCTCGCCCTCACGATCCAGTTTTTTAACAAAATTTGATACGAGACTAAGCTTAATATGTAGTGGTGGCAAAATGATTTGAGATGGCTGCAGCAATAGTAGATTCTCTATACTTTCAACGCCTACTTTGTAGCATGTTCGCGGCTTCCACTTAAATTCAGTGTAATGTCGATCTCTTTTGCGACCTTCCCATGTACACAAAAAGCACTGGTGGGTTGGAAGTCCACGCTTAACACCCATGAGTAATCCGACCACTTTCAGATCACAGCATATTTCCAATTAAGCTCTTGGTAGTTTATCAGCTGTAATATTAATTCCATGCCTTCGTATGTTTCTTTGAGGTGTGTGGCGTATGCGATCGGGACAGATGGATGTTTGTTACCGATATGAAGCAGTACGACTTTAAGACTGTTGACCGATGCATCGATGAAAAGTCGCCATTCTTCTTAAATATGAGGGTAACCAATTTTTGCAAACATCGAATCAATCAGGTTTTTTCCCGATCTTCGTGAAATTAAAAAAATTCGTCACATGGAATAGTGCTACCTCGATCACGAGCGACTGTTATTTTAAAATCAGCCGCTTTTATATTCCACTGCTTAAAGCGTGATGCAAAGAGTTCCGCTGTTCTCCTCGACAAATTTTCGTCTCGTACAAGGTCATTGACGTCGGTTTGCGTTACTAAATGCGGCACTGCAGTCCCAAGTTCACTGGGTGTTGGTACAAATTCCGATACTTCTGGACTCTCGCATTCGATGCAAGAAATGTTGATAATATCGCTTATTTCGGGAACATCATTAAAATGTCCACTGAAGCCGCTATACGTTCTTCTGGTGAGTATAGAACCGCTGGAATAATTGATTCTACATTAGCGTAGCGAATTTTGTTGCGGCGAAAGTATTGGTACCCTTTAGTTTGAGTAAAAGTTACGCAAAAGTAGCACAATTCATTGCAGTGTTCCGTGCGTGATAGTCAAATTGTTGGTACAGCGTCCTTTATAGTTGACCTTCCATCAGTAAACTTGCATACATTTTCAGAGATCAGTTATGAGTACTGAAAAAGTGAGTATATCCAAATAATATTTAACGCATATATATTTTATATGTATACAAATAATACGGTGCAATTTTATTATGATCGGTCCATAATTAGTCGAAGCTCCTATATAAGACCCTCTCCGTAATCCAATTTAAGCTCCATAAATCTTTTAACAGTAATTATATCGAGAGAAGGTTTAACACATAAAATAATTATATTTACAGACATCATGACACTAAATTTTTGGATAATCGGTCCACAATAGGTTATATCTCCCATATAATGCCAATTCTAAAAAACTGTTTTATACATATACTGGGTGAATACCCTACACCCAGTATATGTATATGGTCGGGCTTGATCTACTATACTTTCTTACTTGTTTTAATTGCGTTTGCGTACATTTAAATAAATAAAGACTCGTTATACATATTTTCTTCAAACTACTTGACGCTTTTATTTTGTAATTAAAAAGAATCCGGTTTATTTAAAGGAAATAAACCACCGTTTTTAAAAGGTAAAAACGTAACAATATAATATATATATGTATGTATGTATATAATATAATTCTGCATCCACAACAAAGGTGAAGGGTATATAAGATTCGGCATAGCCGAATATAGCACTCTTACTTGTTTTTCTTAAAACGATCCAAACAAGCTTGAGCAATTTTCATTATTATGCGTTTTAGGTCGGCTGTTAACGAATGCGGTAGCAATCTTGCAGAAAGCTTTTTCATCCGTAGTTCTTCATGCAAAATTAAAGTGGACTCGATCATTTGAGTTGCCCATGTTATTAGCTATTTCACGCACTCTTATTCATTGCTGCACTTTGGCTACAATTTCTGTTGTTGTTGCTGTTTTTGAATGTGCACTACGTGGTTGGTTCATCCTCAATGCTTGTCCGACCACGTTTAAATTCTGCAACCCAATATTTTACTGTTGCATATGAAAGATCACTTTTCCATATCATTTTCACCATATCATTATGCATTTCTTGTCCCGATAAAAAATCGCAGATGCACCTTTTTTGAACACCTGTTTCTATATGAAGGAGTTGGCAGATCAAAAAGCAATTTAATATGTATTCATAGCTGAGATGAAAGTTTCCAAAACACTTAACTTCTTTTTTTGTTCTATTTATACCGCGCTTTCTCTTCTAGACTAAGAAGTTTCCGAACCACCATCGTATTTACTTCGCAATCCCGCCTTTTCATCCTTAACATCCCGCTTTTTGATTACAACTTTTCGGTCACGTTAGTCATAGCCCGCATATAAAACCCATTTCCGCTATTATAAACATTGTTGTCAGGTTAAAATCATTTATAAAATATGAATAAAAAAAATGTCACAATAATGCAGATACAATCATTTTTTTAATCCATTTGCGCTACTAAGGTTTCTAGGAACACCTTTGCTGCTGTAAATTATTATCGATATTTGTGGCTTGAAGCTAATTTTTCCTGCAGATAATGGTTTTAAAATACAATTGCGTATACGAGTATATGTGGTATTCATTTAAATTTTATTTTAAGAATATCAATGCTCCATAGAACTGCTACATGTAAAAAATATATGGAAATATCTTCTGTAAGAATAAGGGTTTGAGATTTGAGGGACGAAATTTTATATCTTTTTATTTAAAAATATAAAATTAAACATTACAATTAAATTGTATTAACATAAATAACAAGTAAGAAAGTATAGTCCGTCAAGCCCGACCATATAATAACCTACACCCACTATATGTATAAAATAGTTAATCAGAAATGTGGGCTATATGGGAGATATGACCTATTATGGACCGATCATCCAAAAATTTAGTGTCATGATTTCTGTGAATATAAATATTGTGTATGTTAAACTTTATCTCGATATAAATACTTTTAAAAGATTTATGGAGGTTAAAGTTGATTACGGGAAGGGTCTTATATGAGAGTTTCGACTAATTACGGACCGACCATTATAAAATTAGGTGTCATTATTTGTGTCGAATTGTTTTTGATTACCAACATTCTTAAGAAATTTATGATCGTTAAAGTGATTTTCGGAAGTGGGCCTTATATGGGAGCTATGACTAATTATGGACCGATCATAATAAAATTGTGCCGTATTATTTGCATATGAAATATATTAGGGTTCAATTTTATTTGGATACCGATATTTTTGAGAGAGTTATGCTCTTTAAGGTGATTTTCGGAAGTGGGCTTTATATGGGAGCTACGACTAATTATGAACCGATCTTCACGAAATTTGTAGATGTGATTTAGATTCACTCATTTTTGGTGAATTTAATTTCAAGAGGACATTTGTATGGGGGCCAGGTGAAATAATGGACCGATTTCCACCAGTTTCAATCCCATCCATCCTTGGGCCAAAAAAATATCACATACCAAATTTTATCGAAATATCTTCAAAATTGCGACCTGTACTCTGCGCACAAGCTTTACATGGACAGCCAGCCAGCCGGACGGACATAGTTAAATCGACTCAGAAAGTGATTCTGAGCAGATCGGTATAATTTAAGGTGTTGGACCAATATTTCTGGGCGTTACAAACATATTGACAAATCCAATATATCCTCCCCACTACGGTGGTGTAGGGTATAAAAACTAGTATCCGATATTTTTTTGTGGCAAAAACTCCAGTCACATTCGCTAATCATTAATGTTGACCAGCAACTCGAAAATGTTTGTCGGATTTGTAGATGCTTTAAATAATGCTAATTTGAACCGATTTTCATTTCGATATTAGATTTTTGTAGTTTTTTAGAATATTCGTCTAATATAATTATTATTTTTATTTATTTTTCAAGTTTTAACTGTTTGATTGAATTTTAAGTATAATTTTGTTCTTATAAACTTTAATTAAATTTTAATTTTTAAATAAAAATAAAATTTTTATAAATGAAAAATATGAAAATTTTAAATTAAAATTTTATAAAATCGCAAATTATTTTTAAATAAATTTTAAATTCTGCTGGTGTAAAATTTCCTATGTAAAACTTAGTTATTGTTTGATTGTTTTTTTAATTATTTGATGTTAGCTAACACAAAAATGTATATGCATGTACATATATAAGAATGAATACCACCAAATAATTTCCATGTACCATTAATTAATTTTGGCGTTGAACCACTCTGTTGGGATCGTGGCGAATGGCAACATCTAAAATACTCATGTTGGGAGTCAGGAAATTTATCAGCCTATCAGCACCTTGGCGAGGCAAACGATCGAAGGGATAACCCATGGGACGACGATCAGGATATAGACGGTCACGAACACCGCAGTAGGAAGCAGCGTCAGTACAAGCTCCAACCAGTTGTTGATCAACCTTTAAAGAAGAACAATTAAAATGATGAAGAATAATTAAAATGTTTTGTAAATATTTAATACTTACACGATCATCTTCATAGTTGGAGATCATGACAAACAATTCACAGCGCAATCCTTCGGGAAGACCCTTAGGAATCAACATGTGTTGGGGCCAACCGCAACCACAGAAATTGAATTCCAACTCTTCAGGGGTACCAGCCGTAGGACGATTAGCATCCAAGTTACGGAAAGTACGGTCGAATGGTATTGTAACACTGGATTCAGTAGAGCGACGACGAATGGTATTTTGACCAGGATTCACTTAAGAGAGGAAAATAAAACTTACCATAACATATAATTATTGTTTCGTATTTCTACTTACACGCTATCACAAATTTATCCAATTCAACCATCAATAAACGTTGATCTCTCAACAAAATCTGTTGACCTCTCTCGTCGGTCTTGGGTCCCAAGAATATACGCACTGTACCGAAACGTTGAGCTCCACTGGCGTTATTCACATTAATCGTATAAGTAAAGGGAGCATGTTGCAAATGAGTGAAACGCGCAAAGACATTGCCTCTAGGTACGAAATCCATGCCTCTAGATAGATCCACATCGGATTGTTGCCAGAATGTGGACAAAACATTTGTTTGACCACCATCGGCAGCCACCTGAACACCGGCAATAGTAACGCCATCATATTGCAATTGTGGTAAAGTATACGAAGGTAAACGAATTTTATGTTCTTGGAATATGTCATCGACATAAGCGTGCCATTTATAGAAAACAGGATCACGCATAGCAGTCGCAGAATCACCCATAACTCCAAACGATTCTAAATGGCGATGATCAGGATCGTGGGCATATGAAATGAATACGTGACCCATATTGTGGAGATCTCCATATAGTGATCGATTAGGAGAGATAATCGATGATTCCATGATATTACCCAAAATATCAATACCACGTTGTTCATCCAGTGTAATGCGGTTACCACTTTCATCAACAACAAAGCCTTGAGTTATGGCATCATAAATGCGATCACGCCATCTTTCCAAATCAGCAACATCCAATTTAATTTGATCTAATTCACGGTTCAAGTCAGAAATAGTGGTGTTATCGAAGCGAGGTGGCCAGGCACGACTGGCAACCAGAGAGTCCATTTTTGGGAAATAACCCTCAGCAATGGGTTTACGGAAATTATTGTATCTTGTAACACGAGGCAGATTGTTACTGAAACGCTCCATATTATAACGACCCACAATCTGCTGATGCATGTAGTAAAATAATTCACCACGACGATCCTTATTTACAATTGAACGATCTCCGGCTTCAAAAGGATACACCAAATGCCAATGCCAGTGATGTAGATTGATACCCAAATCTTCACGGAAATACCACAAGCGATGTTCTGGCGCCAAATCAGAAGCAGTATAGTCTCTAGGCACCACAATTGGCATACGAGAACCTTCCGAAACAACAGTGGCTTCTTCTCTTACCCGACGAAAAACTGTGGAGTCTACATACTTTTCGGGGAAATTTTGGGCAAATGAAGGCAAATCCAAGCCCTTGGTATCAGGTCGATGCAATAAAGCCACCGAGAGGGCATAATTGAATAGGAAAGGATTCAAACGATCACGAGCATAAACAGCAATACTTTGCAGATCATCAATTGAGCGCAAGCCTATGAAAATATCAATCAAACGTCCAGCAATACGTCTGTGACGGGGAATAAACAACGAGAATTGTTCTTCACGACCCAATGACATGGGTATACGTAAGTCAGGAAGGGATATATCTCGTACAGGAATACGTTTCTCGGCCTTTTCTCCAAAACGGCTTTGCACCTCATTGCCAATGGGGCGATAACGGTCGGTTAAAAACTTGTCGGGTATATCGAAAACAGTAATGGTTTTGCCCTTTTCCATGAACACCGGTTCATTGGGACGCTCGAACAACAGCAATAAATCTTTTCTGTCAGCCATTATGGACTTAATTTAAAAAACTCTTCGGTTCTCGGTGACTCAAAACTGTGTTCGAATTTTTTGTGTAATCTCTTTTCGATTATTCCTTTAATGGAACTAATGCCTGTGTTAAGTTTGTTTGTGTATTTATAGTTAGTTGTTAGGCTTAATGGCAGTAGTTTTAATGTTTTTCATGTGGTCTTGTTTTGTAGTTTATTAATTTTTGGGGTTTTTGCACTATAAGCGATATTTTAGTTTTGTATAAAAATTAGCAAATTTTGGGTAGTTATGCTGATAAGCGATAATAATTTTGTGTGTGTGTGATTTTATGTAGTGCTATTGGTAATTGTTAATCAATGGCATGCATTTTTATGCTTCTATGACATTATGTTTATATGGATGAAGCATTATTTTATGAAATCCGAATGTTAGAGACAAAGTTAAAAGTACTCCTTATCGAAAGGTGCGTGAGTTTTCCAAAGGAATGATACACAACTTTTGTTACTTTTGCCCCAAATGAAAAAAGGTCCAAATTTTGGGGTCACATTTCATTATTAAATTTAGTTCTAATATTTTTAAAAAAATTTAGCGCAAGGTTATTAAAAAAATATCCCAAGGTTAAAATAAAATGTTGAGGCAATTTTTTATAGCCAAAAATTGCCCCAAATATGTAAATGAATTTTCACTCCAAATATTTCCGAATAGTAATAATGAAACCACAAAATTTTGCATTCGATTTTTGGGGTAATTTTTAATTTCTAAATTTTTAGCCCCTTATTCATAAAAACTTACAAAAGGTTTCTAACAGGTTTATAAAACAAATTTCCATACAAAGTTAACGAATGAAATTTAGCCCCGAGGTACAAAAATAAAATTTTTTGAACTTTTTTTCGGCGCCAATGAACATAGTCCCCAAATTGAAAATAAATTAAAACCCCAAGTTTTATAAAGAAAAAAAGAAAAACGAAATTTGGGGTCACAGAATTTAATTCCGTTCGGAATTGGAATTAATTCCGTATTTTCCTTCTATAGAAAAAGCCAAACGAACAATTTTTTCGGAATGAAACCACTTTTAATTTGCTATGTGGAATTGTAATTTTAAGAATTTCTAGGTTTCATTCCGAAAAAAAATTTTGGTTTGCTTTTTCTATTGAAGCAAAGCACGGAATTAATTCCACTTCCGAACGGAATTAAATTCTGTGACATGACTGTATGTATATTATAAATGCTCAATATAAAAACTTAGATTTACAGAAAACTATTTTTGTTTTCTTTAAATGAAGTGAAAATTTCAAGACCTAAAAAATTAATTATGAAATAATTACCGGGTTTCGTAAAAATAGTGAACTACTATGGGCGAAAAAATGATTTATGTTAAAAAATCTGTGTAAATATGAATGCAGACAAAAACAACGTGCAAGGCCAGGGTAAATATTCTTCCAGATGGAAAGTGTGTTCCTGCTAAAAAAAAAATACGTCGAACACAACTAAGGCCATGAGGAGGAAACTTATAAGGAATTCAAATCACTAAATGCGATAAAAAAAGATATAGCTGGCGCTC
The DNA here is from genome assembly GCA_916048285.2 of Bellardia pandia. NCBI lineage: Eukaryota > Metazoa > Arthropoda > Insecta > Diptera > Calliphoridae > Bellardia > Bellardia pandia. Next base: position 28,578,938 of record OU696533.1, on the reverse strand, counting down.
TTGGTGGTGTAAAAACAAATATAAGCACGAGAAGGAATGCATTTAGGAATGCATGCGAAGGGTATGTAAATAAATAATAACAGTTTTTTTTTATCAAAAGTATTAATTACTTTTCGTATAGTAATCAAGCAAATACAAAAAAATTTATATTTTCGAAACTGCGAAGATGTTTGCAGAAAATTATAAATAAAAATTTTATCACGTCTCCTAAAAATGCGCTTCAGACAATTGAAGCATTTAACTTGGAAAACGTATGGAGCGAGTTTGGTTTATCTAAAGACGAATTGAATCCTAGGCACTTTTTACAGCAGCAATTGATGATGAAAATTACTCGTTCTGCTTGTTCTCCTCATTAAAATCTATGGATTTCATAAAATAAAATATTCATACGTACTTAATTGATGCCACTTTTAAAATTGTGCCCTGTGGATGTTTTAAACAGCTACTTATTATATATGTATATTAAATATTTTGAAGAGGTAATTTAAGAAACTAATATAACATATTTTTTTTTTTATCGGTTTAAAGGTTATAATTTTTCCAATATTTTTCGTATTGATGACCAAACAGTCTGAAAAAGTCTATAAAGAACTCCTTTAATAGCTATATTCATGAAAATATATTTGATATGGATCCTTCAATATGCATAACCAACTACGAACAGGGATTAAGGTCTGCATTAAATTCAGTTTTTCCAAGAAGTAAGCTTGTAGGATGCTGGTAAATGTAAAGTACATGTACATACATGTAAAATTGTAAATAAATGTAAAGTGTGAAATGGATTGAAAATTTCAAACTGTTTTATATTGTAGTACATATTTGAAATTGTTTCCTTTGGAAATGGTTTGAAAATAAAAAATTCGCTCGAATTTACATATGGATTGGAAACATCTTTAAGCATATTTTTTTTAAATTTAGGGTTTACCAAACATAAAACCCTATTAGAATTTTTAAAATATTCTAAAAATTGATCATTACTTTTCCACAAAATATTAGCACTACCGTTATTACCACCTGATTTAATGAATAATTCATTTAAGAATATAAACTCTCAAATATTTTTAATGGATAGCATGTCATGTGTAGACATAGGGTGAGATATAAGAGGTTGGCAACGTGAGATAAGCTAGGGCATAAAAATATAATGAAAGAGATAGTGATAGAAAAAAAAAAACAAAAAAGATGGAAAATTAAAAATATAATTGAGTAGATTGCTGAAGATATTCCCGCCAGGAAAAAGCAAAACGGGGAAATGGACATTTTTGTGAAAAATGAAGATTTCGATCGATGCAAGAAAAGAAAAATTTCGACACTTCTTATTCTGGGGTACCGAAGTGAAGAGGTAGCAAGCGGCCGGCGGAAAAAGATGAACAGTGAACAACATTCCCAACCAAGAAGAAACACATATATATATTTATAAACAAAAGTGTAACCATTTATTAACAAAAAGAAACACAAATACATATAAATAAATAAATAAACAAAACACCAACATCAAATACCAGTAAACACACCAGCCATCTTAACCTACCTAAAAAGCCGCTACATCAACTTGCCGTTGTCTCCATCGGTGGACATCACAACATCCTGGAACCAATCCTGGTAAAGGGACAGGTATTCGCCAGACTAAGACAAACACAGACACGAACCTACAAGTGTAAATAAAAATTAAATATGTATATGGTGAATTTTACGTCTAGTGACCCAATTTTAAAAATCGATGTCTTCCGATTTGGAAGATAGTAGGCCAGTAAAGTAAATTCTATAAGCTTTCTTTTGAGAAAAAAGGGCCCAAATTGAAAAAAAATTAAAAAAAAAATATTTTTTAAAAAAACAATAATTTTTTTTTTAAGAAGAAATAGCTATCTACAGTCGTTTGGACAATTTTTGCTAGGACCAATGAGTAAAAAGTTACACCCATTTTAAAAAAATCCTGTATGACCAAAATTTACCAAAATGTCAAAATTTGACCCCCCATAACTCCGGTACTTCTGGACTGATAGAACTGAAAATTTGTCTCTGACCTACTATCTAATAGTACTAACCTTGGTGCAAATTTCATCCAAATCGGAAGACATCGATTTTTAAAATTGGGTCACTTAACGTGAAATTCACCATATATGCATATTTCAAACAAAGTGAATAGGTTTTTTGACTTTTTTTAAAACAAATTATCATTGTTAAAGTGCTCTGAAAGTGATGGTGAGAGCAATCGTAGCATAGGTAGTGAGCTCATTCCCTCGGTAAAAGTCGCTAAAGGTCCCATTGACCATGATAGGAATATAATAAAATATAGAAAAAAAAGAAAACCTTTTGTACGAGTGCAACAAATTCGTATATATTTAGTGCAAAGAAAATTTGATAATAGACCGTACCGGTTAACACAAACAAATTTCCCGGCGAACAATAAATAACCAGCTCCTAACCAGCAGAATATATATATCAAGAATGCATTGCTGACACTCCAAAGATCCGTCACCAGCTCAACCATAATTAATTTTGTTTTTTTTATCGATCTATAATTTTGAAAATCAAAAATCCTTTGAAAAATAATGAAATTAAGAATTTGTGAGTTTTGTTTTTTTATAATGTTATTTTACTGAATTGTTATTATAATTTCCGAATCAATAGCAAAAATTAAACCTTTGTTTGAACATGAATGTATACGCGAATATTTATAAATAATTTAGTTACAGAAAGAATTTGTTAAATAAAAGCATAAATGAATTGTGATAATGAAAAATTTATATAATTGAGCTTTTGATTAGAATGAAGTGGTAAAATTTAACAGGTGGGGGCAAGTAGAGTGAGAGATAGTTTGAAGAACATTTATGGGACGTCCTAAGAACTATCAGGATGTCATGGTGAGCCTTCAGGCACAAGTGGGAGGGCTATCCTGGCATATCATCAGCCAGAGAAGGTGTAAGTGTAGATTGACGGCGGTTATAATCGTGATATTGCATACCTTTCAGGTCTCAGCAAATTTTTTAGTTTTTGACAAGTAAAATCTGGTATGTTTCTTAAATTGTGTGTGTTCGGCACAGATAATTGGTAAAGAACCACTCCCAATCCGGCGAGCCTCAGCCTTGGCAAGACGCAATCATACCAGTAACACCAACGATCTGGCCACCGCTTCACCCCACCCTGTTCTAGGTGTTTAATAAATACCACAAAGTATACAGAGGGCTCAACTTTGACGTTTTAAAATCGCTACAATCAGCTACAATAAGGCAGTTCTCTTAAAAAGAGAAAGAAAATATTTTGTGGTAGTATTTGTTAATGTGAAAAAGCAAAGCACTATATACAACAAGAATTTTGTGGACAAAACAAAATAAACAAAACAATTTGAGAAGAATATTTGAATTGAAATATTTTTTATACTATGTTTCCACGGTACATGCTTCACTCTCTATTCATGCTTCACACCCCAATCATGTGCGAAACAACTTGCTTCACCATACAAAATTTCAAGAGCGAATCAAGTAGATTCATATTGATTCAACTTGCGAAGCACGAAAAATTGCACTCTTCTTTAATTTTTATCGCAAGTTTATCTGCACTAGCTGTAAAAATTTAATATTATTGTAAACAAAGCAAATTATTTTCTTGTTGCTGGAAGTAAATAAAGTTAATACGTACGAATGTATGTTTTTTTCAAATAAGCTAACTAATTTCCACTCACTTTTTTTTTTTGTCCATTAAAAAAAAATTATTTTCCACAAATTGTAAATTCTGTTTTTTTTATTCTGTTTGTTTATTAAAAACAACTGTCAAATCGAATCAAGTCATGTAAACTCCATGATTCATAAACATGATTCAGAAGGCGAAGCACCTCTGTATGCTTTGTGATAAATACAAAAAACCACACATACACACACACACAATAAGCAAAAACATTTTCCTACCATTTCTAAAATATTTTGAAAATCAAATCAGTGGATAAAGAAGCTAATAGTAATAATGCGTAATTTTCTTAATTTTTCATTGCATATGTAAAATTTTATACGTAGGTTGGTTGCAAAAAATTCAGCGTGTATAATGAAAATATAAGAACGACATCTGCCGTTAAGGCTTATAATGGAGTTATTGGACGTTCAGCTGAAAAAATGGACACTCTTTTAAATTTGTGAAAGTTATTCGAGACGAGGAGTTATTTTAAAGTTGCCATTTTGAAATGAAAAAAATAACAAAAGAAGAAAATATTTTTAGGGAAGAATCTTTAGACAATGATTTGTCTGAAATTTTTTATGATCCACTGTCAAATAATTACAATAATGAAAGTATTATTTGTAAAGATAAAGTACCAAATATTGTGCTCCTGCCATGTAAGCATTTAAAAATTTGTGTGGATGCAACCTAAAACTACAGGCTGATGCCATATCGAAAGGCTTAAGGCCCAACTATAATATGCATATGCTAGCTTAAGCAAACGTGCGAACACATATAAATTGTATGTGGCAAACTATAATGTACTTAACGAAACTTTTCGTTAAGTTTTTCAACTGTCATTTGCTTAAGCAAAAAGCGAAACTGATCGCACATTCTGTACGGAATCAGCTGTTTGTTGTTGTTTGTTTGTGTTTTGAACAAAATGGAGAAAGAAGAAAATATATTTATTTAAAATTTAATAGAAAATGCGGAAAAAATAAGTGCCTTTACAATAAAAGGGACCCTTTTTATTTTAACAAAAATGTCTTTCTGTCGCGGTTTATTTCTCTGACAGAACAAGAGCGTCTTCTTCTTTTACAGTGTAGTTCACTTATTTCTTTTAATGTGCACAGGCCTTCAAGCGCTAACTTTAACATTTTTATATTATTTAAATTTTTAAGTTTTTTCTCAATTTTTGCAAACACAATACGAAAGTTAACAAAACATATGTAAACGTTTATTATTATTATTTACAATGTAGTGCTGCCACAGCTGTACATTTTAGTACTTTTGCCGATAAATTAAGAAAAAGGAAAAATTATGCGTTTCTGGTACGAAGTTTTCTTTTAATTATAAAATAATATAATAATATTTATAAAATATAGTCATTTAATGGCTTTTTGTTAAAATAAAAACATTTTTTTTTAACATAAATGAGCAACTGTGGACAAAAAGTTTCAAAGTCATTGTAGCCACCTAAAAGTTAACTCTGAACTGGTTATGCATTTGACAGTCTTTTCGTTAACTTTTGCAATTTGCTTAAGCTTGCTTATGCATATTATAGTTGGGCCTTTAGATAATTATAATTGTCCACTTTGTCGAAAAATTGTTGAAGACTCAATGCAAATTTATAATTAATTTTGGTTTTATTAATTGAATATGCGCCTTATATTTTTGTATATTTCAATTTGTTTACATTTAATTGAATTTTCATATCAATAAAATAAGAAAAAAATTACGATTTATGTATTTCATTCTACATTTTTTCACCATGACATATAATTGGGAAACAAGTTCAATTTACGATTAGTTCCTTTTGTTGGGGATTACTTTTTTTAGAACATTGGGGTTTTAATTCATAATGAATTCAATAATTTGGGGAATTAGTTCATTTTGGTATGGGAGTTTAGTGCTTTTGGTTTGGGTATTTATTTCATTTAGAACTTTGGGGCTTTAATTCATAATGAATTAAGATCCCAGTTTTGGGGCTTTAATTCATTTTCAATTTGGGGACTATGTTCATTGGGGGTTTCGTTCGTAGCGCCCTTTTTTTGCTTTTATTGCACTTAAAATGCAAAATTATAACAATGAAAAGTGCATTATAACCCCAATAAAAATAAAAAAGGCCTAAAAATTTCGTGTTTTTCTAGTGAGTTTAATTTGTATGGGGTTATATTTCGTGTTTTATTTTTGAGCCATTTTTCCTGAGGCCATTATTCGCAGCGCCACTTTTGCATTGAACACGCTACCTAATTAGCAAAATTAGTTACATAAATTTGTTAATATTTAAGTAAATTTTTGTGCAATTAAATTTATGTTCATTGATTTAGACATTTCATGAACTATCATGAAAGTAAGAAAATATAGTCGATCATATGAGCAAAACCAAAATTGGATCTATAATCTGCATTTTGAATTATTTATGTTCGTTAAAGTCATTTTTGGAATAGATCTTTATATGGGAGCTATAAATACTTTTGTACTGGTCTTAATAAAATTATTCCGAATGTAAATTTAAAACTTATTTTTATTGAATTTTATTTTTTGAGATATATTCTAAAGAGCGTGCATTGTTTTTATGGCCAGCTAGAGTGGAACGGACGGAATAACATCGTTAAATCGACACCCACCTTAGTCTTAGACTAGTATTTTTCCACTATGGTGGTGTAGGGTACAAAAACTGTCTAATCCAAACATTTGAACTGTATATCAAAAATAAATGATTGTAACTTAGAATGATTTTCCGAATTATATGGTACACACATATGGAATTTTTGAAATTCATACCTTTACTTAATTGTAAATAAAAGCGAAACGCGTTCATCGATTTTCATGATTTCTATCTCATTTTGTTCATAGGTTATACGACTTGACCATTTTTTACCACTTTTGATTTTTTTATGAATTAAAAATAAACAAATTCAATTTTTTAGGCAAAAAATAGTTTTTTTCTTCATACATTTATTTATAACTGTGAAACTGTTGCTTATGTAGCGAAAAGTTGTATGAACAGATTAACCCTAGAACACTAAAGTTCGATTGTATTCACTTGATACTTAATTCTACTTGATTCGTGATGCTTGATCATGATTGTGCATGCCATGAGTTGTTTACTTAACTTCTAACGGTCTCTATTTTTATTTGTTTTATCAATAGAACCGTTTAAATATGTATGTTATATTAATAGCATTTTTTAAATTGTTTTGATTTAATTTAAATAACCATCCAGTGGTAGTGCATAAAAAGGGAACATACTAAAATGATGAAATATTAATATTGATACAGATTGAGTGCATATACATACATATAATATAATTGTATATATAACTTTTAGGTCCTCCCTAATCGGAAACTTATTATACTTTTTTTCAAAAAGTAGCGTGAAAGTTTTTTACGGTCCAAATTTCTACGTTGTGGAATTTCAATTAAAATTATATTAACTGGGTTAATTTTTGTGGGTTATTGTTGCCTATATACATATGTACAAGGTGGCGCAAAAGTAATCCTCCTATCAGAAAATGCTATAAATTTTGCGAGGCCCCTAATGCCAGTTCTGTCAGCAATATTCCGCGTTCTGGAGCATTGTAGCGTAACATTATTTATTAACGTGTATTTCGCTGTGTTTACTACACAAATGTCAAAACAGAACTAACATTAGGGGCCTTGCAAAATTTATAGCATTTTCTGATAGGAGGATTACTTTTGCGCCACCTTGTACATATCTCAGCCAAATTTTGAGTACAGAATTGTTCATGACCATATCTTATACATATCTTGCATACTCGTATTTATAAAACCCATTTCAACTAACAGACAGACAAACTAACATCGCTAGGTTAGGTTAGTTTAGAAGGCTTTAGAAGGAGGTTGTGGCCACACCATCACCCGGAGACCAATACGGTCCATTGTGATGTCAACTAATATCGCTAATTTTCACCAATTGTGAAATAGATAAACAAATTTTTTAAATAAACACTCAACAACTAGAGTCTAATATTTATAAAGGTAAATTGAGAGATTGGCTAGTGTAACCGCTAAGCCCTTCCCGAAAAATCCGGAATAACCGAAAATACCGATATCGTTATTCCAGAGACAATTTAAAATTATAAAAATATACATTTCTGTTACACAATAATCAAAAAGCTACAAATTGTATAAACTTATCAGCAAAACTACCAAAATTATGCCACTAGTGCAAATAAAAACAAAAATACATGATTGATATGAAACCCCAAAAAAGCAAACAACATCTAATGTGCAACCGCAAACACACACAAATTGCAAACATTCGCTCAAGTGTGCAAAATTTCAAAATTTGCAGTTCTAAATAAAATTTATGTATAAATAGTCAAACACATTGTAGCAATCAACCAGTTCCAGCAGTGGGACAAACCAAGAGAGAACTATTAAAGTTCGTAAGCATAATATACGAGTAATAGTATTTTTAAATAACTACGAAGTAAACTGCAGAAATGGCTGATAAACATGATATTCTATTATTGTTTGAGCGTCCCAATGAACCCGTGTTCATGGAGAAGGGCAAAACTATCACCGTCTTCGATGTGCCAGACAAATTTTTAACCGACCGTTATCGTCCCATTGGCAATGAGGTGCAAAGCCGTTTTGGAGAAAAGGCCGAGAAACGTATTCCAGTACGTGATATTTCCCTGCCTGACTTACGCATACCCATGTCCTTGGGCCGTGAGGAACAATTTTCGTTGTTTGTTCCACGCCACAGACGCATTGCGGGACGCTTGATTGATATTTTCATGGGCTTGCGCTCAATTGATGATTTGCAAAGTGTTGCAGTTTATGCTCGTGATCGTTTGAATCCTTTCCTTTTCAATTATGCTCTCTCGGTGGCATTATTACATCGTCCTGATACGAAGAGTTTGGATTTGCCATCATTCGCACAAAATTTCCCGGAAAAATTTGTAGACTCCACAGTTTTTCGTCAGGTAAGAGAAGAAGCCACTGTTGTGTCTGAGGGTTCTCGTATGCCAATTGTGGTGCCTAGAGACTATACTGCCTCTGACTTGGAGCCAGAACATCGCTTGTGGTATTTCCGTGAAGATTTGGGTATCAATCTACATCACTGGCATTGGCATTTGGTATATCCTTTTGAAGCCGGAGATCGTTCAATTGTAAATAAGGATCGTCGTGGTGAATTATTTTACTATATGCATCAACAAGTTGTGGCTCGTTATAATATGGAACGTTTCAGCAACAATTTGGCCCGTGTCGCCAGATTCAACAATTTCCGCGAACCCATTGCTACAGGTTATTTCCCAAAAATGGATTCCTTGGTAGCGAGTCGCTCTTGGCCACCTCGTTTCGATAATACTGCCATTTCTGATTTGAATCGCGAGTTAGATCAAATTAATTTGGATGTTGCTGATATGGAGAGATGGCGTGACCGTATCTTTGAAGCTATTCATCAAGGTTTCGTAGTAGATGAAAGTGGTAACCGCGTAGCTCTGGATGAACAACGTGGTATTGATATTTTGGGTAATATCATGGAATCATCGATTATCTCTCCTAATCGATCACTATATGGAGATCTCCACAATATGGGTCACGTATTCATTTCATATGCCCATGATCCTGATCATCGCCATTTAGAATCGTTTGGAGTTATGGGTGACTCAGCGACTGCTATGCGTGATCCTGTTTTCTATAAATGGCATGCCTATGTTGATGACGTGTTCCAAGAACATAAAATTCGCCTACCTTCGTATACTCTGCCACAATTACAATATGATGGTGTAACTGTTTCCGGTGTTCAGCTGGCTGCCGATGGTGGTCAACCAAATGTTTTGTCCACATTCTTCCAACAATCTGATGTTGATCTATCTAGGGGCATGGATTTCGTACCTAGAGGCAATGTCTTTGCGCGTTTCACTCATTTGCAACATGCTCCCTTTACTTATACGATTAATGTGAATAACGCCAGTGGAGCTCCACGTTTCGGTACAGTGCGTATATTCTTGGGACCCAAGACCGACGAGAGAGGACAACAGATGTTGTTGAGAGATCAACGTTTATTGATGGTTGAATTGGATAAATTTGTGGTCTCATGTAAGTTTATTAACAAATATATTTGTTTATATTGTTAATTTCTATAAAATATATTTGTTCTTCAGTGAATGCTGGTCAGAATACCATTCGTCGTCGCTCCACTGATTCTAGTGTTACCATTCCATTCGAACGTACTTTCCGTAACTTGGATGCTAATCGCCCTGCTGCTGGTTCTGCCGAAGAATTGGAATTCAATTTCTGTGGTTGCGGTTGGCCCCAACACATGTTGATTCCTAAGGGTCTTCCCGAAGGATTGCGCTGTGAATTGTTTGTCATGATCTCCAACTATGAAGATGATCGTGTAAGTGTGTTAAATATTTACAAAACATTTTAATTGTTCTTCATCGTTTTAATTGTGTTTCTTTAAAGGTTGATCAACAACTGGTTGGAGCTTGTACTGATGCTGCTTCCTACTGCGGTGTTCGTGACCGTCTATATCCTGATCGTCGTCCCATGGGTTATCCCTTCGATCGTTTGCCACGCCAAGGGGCTGATCGTTTGGTTAATTTCCTGACACCCAATATGAGCATAGTAGATGTTGTAATTCAACATGACCCCAACAGAATTGTACAACGTCAAAGTTAAATGTTTTGTTGGAGATGTGGACCTTTTATGTTGACTACTTGGATTTTCTTACTGATTATTTGCGATGATTTCTTGAAATATATAACAATATCTTTTAAATATAAGTGGATTTGATACATACATAGATGATAGCATATATGTACATATATACAAATATTGAAAATACTAAATATAAATACATATAATATATATGAAATGAATTTTAAAATATTAATCTTAAAGGTTTTATTTTCTTCGGAATATATTTATAAAAACAGTTAAAGACAAGTAAGAATGTTGCATTTATATATGATGAATCATATACATATAATACAATTTTTCTTATAATACCGACCAACAGAAAAAATATTTTATTATTAATACCGTTGGCGTGTAATGTACTGTATACGAATTAAAAACAAATATGTATTATTGATACAGCTGCTAACCTTTTTGGAGAACATCGTAAAATAAATCAAAGATTATTTCCAGGGGATTACAGAAGCACGTTTTCTTCCTTTTTTCAGAGGCCATGCAATTAGATGAGGAGACAAAGACAAATTTACGTTCGTATTTTGAAATATATTGGCTATAATATTTTAGATGCCTGAGACTTTTTAGGTTATTGTTTTTAAAAAAGTTCTAATTTTCTTCAAAAAACTATTTTTAATAAAACTGACTGTGTTTTTCGCTACATTTTGGACTCTGTGCACAGTAGAATATTTTAATATTTCATTATTTTAATCTTAAGGATTTTAAAATTAAGAAGCATTGACTGCAACTTTATAATTGGAGTAATCAACCCAATTGGCTCAACAGAAGACATCAAAGTTAGCAAATCAATATAAACACCTAAAGGAACCTAATCCTTATTGTTTACTCAAATTAATATTTGAAAGGTTTATAGTCTTCCTAAATTTTTTGAATATTTTTTATAAAAATCTTACCAGTATTTTAAAATTCATCATAATTGCAAATAATATTTTTTTGTATAATGGATTTGTATTGGAATATAAAACCTTAAATTACAAACGAAAAATTTATACTGATCAGTAATTTTATTCCAGAGATCATACTAATATCGGTCATACGGCAGTTATACTTATATATAAACTTCCGTGTATCATTATAACAACGATTAAACTTATGTAAACTACGTTATCGAGAATCATTCACCGCCACAAGTGCTGACTGAGGGTATATGTATGTATAAGTTTGTCTTTCCATGTGTAGCACTGAGAAATATTCATCTGAAACCCTACAAAGTATATATTTTATTGATCCTTATGAAATTCTAAGTCGATTGAGCTTCTCTGTAAAACAAACACTCCCACGTCTAAAATACATAACTTTTGTTTACGTAACTTTTTAATACGTATTTTAGTCGTATTTCCAAAAAACTATATATAATTCTTCTAAGTTGTTTGGTTGTATTTGTTGTAGAACAAAAGTTATGGACCCAAATGTATGGCAACCTCCATCAAAATATGATATTTTTCATCAGTTTTTTTTTGTTATCTTGTTTAAATATATTATAGGAAATACAATGAAATTTTGTATACGTTATTTCTATGATAAGAGAACAATAATAAGAATCGGTCCATTATTTCTCATAGCCCTCATACAAAATGACTGAAGTTTTATTTAGTTCGGTCCATATTTGACCATAAACTACATATAAACTCCACTTTCAAAACTCACTTAAATACGTATAAATCTGGTAGAAATGTAGAAATTCGACACAAATAATCCTTATAGAATTTGTTGGGTTAATAAATCTCGAAAACTAGTATTTGTTTACAAATTTAAATAATTATTATTTTTATTTAAACTGTTAATTTTAAATCTTTGATATTTTTTTTATTTCGGCTCGAGTTCTTAAATTTAATTTTCATTAAATTATTATTTTTATTATTATATTTCGAACCACCGGCAATACTGGTTAAAGGATTGATGTTTGACTGTAGGCTAGCGGGCATCGCAGTGGTGCAGAGGGTGAGAACACAAAGAATTCTGATGAGAGAAAGTGGTGTTTCTCGAAACATATGCAAATTCAACCAACAACCCAGGTTCGAATCCTAAGCCAAGAAAAATTATCAATAAATTTTTAATAATAATTTTCATGTCAAAATTCCTACCTTCAGTAAAAATTATTTAATGAAAAATTAAATTTATAAACGAAATTTTATAAGTTATAATTGGAATATTATTATTATTACAATTTACAAAATTATTAATTAAAGAATTCAACTAAAACTGTTAAAATTTAAAATAAAATATTATAAAACATAAATAAAAATTAGAACTTTACTGTTATCGAAGAAAAGACAATTACCAACAATTTAATTTAGTTGAATTTTCTTATAAATATAACGAATTATTATAAAATTATATGCTTAATAAAATGTTGATAAAATTAAAGCAAAATCGATCAAAAAACTAACATTTTAACATTAATATTATAACAAGCATTCGAGAATGGCTCAATGCTGAACTTGACTTGATATCATATTCGAACCTAAAATAAGATTAATTTAATTTAAAAATCTGCTTCAAAATCCGCTTAAGACTTTAAATATTCATTTTATCATATTCAACTAATTGAGTAGTGAATATTTGGGATTCATTTTTCTAATACTATGTTTCCACGACGACTTGAATCACCTGCTTAGCCCTATGAATCATGTTTATGAATCATGCTGTTTACATGACTAATTAACTTGATTCGATTTGACAGTTGTCTTTAATAAACAAACAGAATAAAAAAAAAAACAGAATTTACAATTTGTGGAAAATAATTTTTTTAATGGACAAACAAAAGTGAGTGGAAATTAGTTAGCTTATTTGAAAAAAAAAACATTCGTACGTATTTACTTTCTTTACTTCTAGCAACAAGAAAATAATTTGCTTTGTTTACAATAATATTAAATTTTTACAGCTAGTGCAGATAAACTTGCGATAAAAATTAGAGAAGAGTTCAATTTTTCGTGCTTCGCAAGTAGATTCAATATGAATCTACTTGATTCGCTGTTAAAATTTTGTATGGTGAAGCAAGTTGTTTCGCACATGATTGGGGTGTGAAGCATGAATAGAGAGCGAAGCATGTACCGTGGAAACATAGTATAACTAATCTAAACATGATTACCAATCTACTTTTTCTAAATATATGTAAGTGGATCAATCGTAATTATATTTTTAATAGTAGTCACAAAAACGAAATAGAATTCGAATTAAAATCACATTCCCTGTAAAACAATTAATCCAAATCGAAAAGTATTTAAAATGAGAGTTATTTCGACGATGTTTTTGTTTTTAAGCCCATATTTCATGCTACGGAGGCTCGAAGACAATAATATTTAGTGGATAAATTTCAAATTCTTCAAGCCTTATTTAAAACGATCTTTTCATAATATGACAAACAGAAACTACTGAATTTTTTAACAAAGTAATGTTTTATTTAATTGATTTAAATTTATACGAAATATTGAAACAAAACAATTTAAATTGGAAATAATAAAATTTTATAATTTTTTAAACAAAAAATATTGTTTTAGTTTTGACGCTGTACAATTCGATTAGGATCGTGGCGAATGACAACATCTACAACGCTCATGTTGGGAGTCAGGAAATTAACCAGACGATCAGCACCTTGACGAGGCAAACGATCAAAGGGATATCCCATGGGACGACGATCAGGATAGAGACGGTCACGTACGCCACAGAAAGAAGCAGCATCACTGCAAGTACCCACCAATTCTTGATCAACCTTTAAATAAAAAACAAAAATGAATACTTATTTTTAATAGTAATAACTCGCACGTTTTACTTACACGATCATCTTCATAGTTGGAAACCATGACAAACAATTCACATTGCATACCCTGTGGCAGACCTTTAGGAATTAACATGTTTTCAGGCCAACCACATCCACAGAAATTGAATTCCAATTCATCCGCAGAACCAGCAGCAGGACGACCGGCTTCTAAATTACGGTAAGTGCGATCGAATGGTATGGTAACACTGGATTCCGATGAACGACGACGAATAGTATTTTCACCAGGATTCACTAAAGGAAAAATTATATTTTATACTATGTACACAATGCTATTATACAACTCTATAACTTACATGAGACAATAAATTTATCCAATTCTACCATCAATAAACGCTGATCTCTCAACAACATTTGCTGTCCCTTCTCATCAGTCTTAGGTGCCAAGAATATACGTACTGTACCGAAACGTTGGGCACTACTATTGTTATTTACGTTGATAGTATAGGTGAAGGGAGTGTGTTGCAAGTGAGTGAAACGAGCAAAGACATTGCCTCTAGGTACGAAATCCATGCCTCTGGATAGATCAACATCAGATTGTTGGAAGAATGTGGATAGAACATTTGGACGACCGCCATCAGCAGCTACCTGAACACCAGAAATAGTTATACCATCATATTGCAATTGTGGCAAGGAGTAGGGTGATAAACGTGTCTTGTGTTCTTGGAAAATGTCATCGACAAATGCATGCCACCGATAGAAAACAGGATCACGCATAGCAGTGGCAGAGTCACCCATTACACCAAACGACTCCAAATGGCGATGGTCAGGATCATGGGAATATGAAATGAACACATGTCCCATGTTGTGAAGATCACCATACAATGATCGATTAGGTGAGATAATTGATGATTCCATGATATTACCCAAAATATCAATACCACTTTGTTCATCCAGAATGATACGGTTGCCACTTTCATCTATAACGAAACCTTGATTAATGGCATCGAAAATACGATCGCGCCATCTTTCCATATCAGCAACATCCAAATTAATTTGATCTAATTCACGGTTCAAGTCAGAAATAGTGGTGTTATCGAAGCGAGGTGGCCAGGCACGACTGGCAACCAGAGAGTCCATTTTTGGGAAATAGCCCTCAGTAATGGGTTCACGGAAATTGTTGTATCTTGTAACGCGTGCCAAATTGTTGCTAAAACGTTCCATATTATAGCGGGCAATGATCTGTTGATGCATGTAGTAAAATAGTTCACCACGACGATCCTTGGCGACAATAGAACGATCACCAGCTTCGAAAGGATATATCAAATGCCAATGCCAGTGATGTAGATTGATACCCAAATCTTCACGGAAATACCATAAACGATGCTCGGGCTCCAAATCTGATGCAGTGTAATCTCTGGGCACCACAATTGGCATACGAGAACCTTCCGCGACAACAGTGGCTTCTTCTCTCACCTGACGGAATACTTGAGAGTCGACATACTTTTCGGGAAAATTTTGAGCGAATGAAGGCAAGTCCATGCCTTTGGTGTCAGGACGATGTAACAAAGCCACCGAAAGGGCGTAGTTGAAAAGGAAAGGATTGACACGATCACGAGCATAAACAGCAACACTCTGCAAGTCATCAATTGTTCGCAAACCCATGAAAATATCGACAAGTCGTCCGGCTATGCGTCTATGGCGAGGAACAAACAAAGAGAATTGTTCATTGCGACCCAAGGACATGGGAATACGTAAATCAGGCAATGCAATATCGCGTACTGGAATACGTTGCTCAGCCTTTTCGCCGAATCGAGTCTGTACTTCACTGCCAATAGGGCGATAACGATCAGTTAAGAATTTATCGGGTACATCGAAGACGGTGCTGGTTTTGCCCTTTTCCATGAACACAGGTTCATTGGGACGCTCGAATAAAAGTAAAAGATTTTCTTTGTTGGCCATTTTTTAATATTTTTTTAAATAATAGCCGTTAAACTTGTTTAAGTATGTATTTCTTTGCTTCTTATTAAAATAATATTTTAAAATTTTGTGAATTCAATTAACGATTTGACTTGAATTGTTTCACGTTTGGAACTGATACTTTCGTTAAAATGTGCTTAATATTTATACTGAATATTACATGTACATTTTACGCATGTACACGCACATAAATTGTTTAACGCACAATTTACTTAATTTTCGTATCTTTTTTCTGCGGTTTTGGTTTCTTATCAGCAATTAATTTGCAGTTTAAGAAAACAGTTCAGTATTGAATATATTTGTAAAAATGAAAAGAAGATAAATATGTAATTATTTTTTTAATGTGTTTTTAATTCAAGGGTTTACAATTATCATCCACCAAAATTCCGCTCACCAATTTACATATATGCATTTGTGTCGAAATTCTAATTGATTTACTATCATATTATAATTATTAATAGACAAATATGGATTGTTGCTGTTGTTGTTGTTGTTGTTTTAAAAATCTGATAAAATATACTTCATTTAACAAGACATTAATAAATATTATGAAAAGTAAAAAATTATATATTCATTAAAATGAATAAAATTTTTATAGATCCTTATTTTATATGGATTTGTTCGGTGATAACACTTCTGATGACATAATAGGGCAGAGATTATGTGGAAGCTAGAAATAGTTTTTTTTCTTGAAACAGCACTCAGGGGATGACCTCTACTTATGCAGTGCATTGTGTTGCAACTAGGAAAATAGGTTATCTGAGGGAGGATAGAGGGAGTAGTGTTTGTGAACATTTGACTTGAATTTTCCTATATTGAAAGTGGCAGGGAATACTTCTGCTGGGAGTTTGTTCCACATACGGACAGTACGGTATATTAGCTCCCTAATATGGGAACAGTGAACAATTTTGGGCCGATCTTCTTAAAATTTGGTACAACGAGTTTTATACATATGTGGATATATCGCGTCGAATTTCAACATGACACCAGTATATTTAAGGGACATATATATGAGTACTTAAGAGATTTTTTGAGATTATATGAGGGTATGGTCATATATGGACCGATATTAAAAAAATCCAGCAGTTTGATTTTGACATATGTGCAAATAATTTGTGTAGAATTTTGGATCGGTATATATACACTGAATCAATTAAGTCTCCGTACAGACATACTATTTATATATAGTAGTAAGTTATAATCAGTTTTTAGTATGTATTTTATGATTTTTTTGTTTAATTTAAAAAAAACACTTATAGACAAGAATTCAACGTAAAAAATCAAATATTTTCATTAAAAATATCAAAAGTTTCATAAATTGCACGAAAAATAATTCTTAAAAAAGTATCCGTACAGTTAACCGTTGTAAGTAGAGTTTTTTTCTCGCAGTTTTTTGCTTCCCGTGAAAGCGGGAAATTTTTTTTAATTTGTTTACACAAATCAATAATTAAAACCAAATGCATCAATAATTATAGACACATAAGGATGGAAGCGTTAAAGAAAACTACAAAAAAATAATTTGAGAACACAGTAATAAAATTGTAATCTTTTGTAATTCTCTGATCAATATTTCAATGTAATTTGGCAAAGGAAGTTCGCTTATTTTACATCTTTCTTTAACATCTGCTGGCTCTAATGTCGACCGTCAAACGGTGAATTTTTCTCTTTAGATCTCTAAAAGAGTTATTGCTAACCTACGTGGGCAGACGTACAAGATCCGATATTAGAGTCAGATCATTTGAACTGCGTGAAAGACCAAAATTGCGATTAGATCAAAAAACAAAAAAAAAAATCGAATCAATTTAAGAAACGATATAAATAGCTTGCTGAAGCAAAGATTAAAAGTTGCTGAAAGAAAGCGAGCTTATCGGAAAAAAATTAAAGATATCACGAAAGGCAACGCATCGCTTTCAAAAGAAATTAAAGCTAAGAACAAAAATCGAATGGCGAATTACAGAGAAACACAAAATAGAAAAAAAACAACAACGCTAATCATACTCTAAGCAAAGCTGTAAGAAGACTTGAGCGTTTTGCCAAATGATATGGAGAAGAAATGTAAAGTCCTCAGTGTACTTTATGAAAAATACATTGGTAATAGAAAAGAAGCTGAACCTGATGAGGAATTAGATGAGAAAACAAAACTGATTCACAACTTTTTTTTATCGAGATGACATTTCCGTGCAAGCTGCTGGAAGAAAATCGACACTACTAGCTGGATCTCATAAATTACCAGTAGCTAAGAGTTTTATGATAATGACGTTTCAAGCTGAGTTTACAGATCAAAAAATTTCTCGAACTAAATTCCATGAGAATCGACCAACAATAGTAGAATTATCTGATAAGTTGCCTCACAACATGTGTATTTGTCAATACCATGCGAATTTTGGTTTTTTATTGAAAAGTTTAAACAAAAACATTCCTGTATTCTCTTTAAACTTTGGTGAGTTTTTAGAGAAAGTTTGCTGCGACGTTGAAAATTAATTTTTCATGTCAAATGATTGCAATAACTCTACAAAAGACACTAAAGATGCGCTTGTCCCTTTATTTTATAATAATGGCATTGATGAGGTTACCAAATGGAAGCAATGGAGAATAATAGAGAATCGTATGGTATTAAGTTGTACCGAAGCCCCAGTGGCAGATTTAATTTTTGAATTGGAATCCCAACTGCCGTCGTTCAAACTACATACTTTTGTTAAACGATCTCAATAAAAATACTTTGGGGAAAAATGGAAAGCATTGGACCCAAATGACCTGATTCTGCAAATTGACTTTGCCGAAAATTACAGACTTATTTCTCAAAATTAAATTCAGTCTGCTCATTTCAGCTATGCTCAAGTAACTATTTTCACTTGTGTAGTATGGCTATATGGCTGCATTAAATCATTTGCCATTATAAGTGATCAGCTAACACACAATAAATACGATGTTTATTGCTTCAAAATATTCCGATGGATGCGGTAGTCAGTTTAAAAACAAATTTATTTTACGTAGCATTCCACACGCTACAAAAATTTCATAATGTAAACCGGGACTAAGGAGCAAGAATATATATACTTTGTTGGGTCTTAGATGAATATTAAAAAAGTTTGACACGGAATGCCAAACATAATATACCCTCATTCACCACCACTCTTGGTGGTGGAGGGTATAAAAAGGAAAATAAAATTTATATTTTTTGAAAATAAACACGAAAATATTTTTTTATTTATATGAGTAGGACAGTGGTCAAAAATGTAACATCCGCAACAAATGTAAGACAAAATTTTGAATAAACTAACAATTTTTTTTGACTCGAAAGTGGGTTTGATATGCTTAATTAAACATTCCTCTTTCTTTAATGTATTTGGAGTTTTTTTGTTTATACTGTAAAATTCGCTAAAATTTATGAAAATGTGCATTGAGCTCCACAACGCTTTTGTATTGTGTAGTTTTTTTCTATTTAGTATTAAGCTAATGATTTCACATTGCATGAGAATGGAGATTTTGCTAAATTTATACTATAAATATATACTTAGACTTTTTTAACCATTTTTCCTTTAAATTTGAACATAAATCATATCACCTTGATGTATTTCGCCAATAAGGAAAAAATCATGCCAGCTTTTTATATAGAAATTTCCAAATTCCAGAAACTGTAGACACATCAAATAGTGCGTTCGAGTTTGGCAATCCAAAATTAATTTTAATTCTTTCACCTTTATTTCTTCGAAAAACTTTTTTAAATTTAAATTTTTGAATATTTTCATTAAATTATTTTTACTGAAGGCAGGAATTGTTACATAAAAATTATTATTAAAATTTTATTGACAATTTTTCCTGGCTTAGGATTCGAAACTGGGTTGTTGGTTGAATTTACATATGTTTCGAGAAACACCACTTTCTCTCATCAGATTTCTTTGCGTTTTCACCACTGCGATTCCCGCTAGCCTACAGTCAAGCATCAATTCTTTAACCAGTATTACCGGTTAAATTTACGTTTTATTTTTTCTATGGAGCGGGGTCCCGGGAAATTAAAAAAAAATGTCCTGCTTTCCCGGAAGCGAAAAACTGCGAGAAAAAAACTCTACTTACAACGGTTAACTGTATGGATACTTTTTTAAGAATTATTTTTCGTGCAATTTATGAAACTTTTGAAATTTTTAATGAAAATATTTGATTTTATACGTTGAATTCTTGTCTATAAGTGTTTTTTTAAATTAAACAAAAAAATCATAAAATACATACTAAAAACTGATAATAACTTACTACTATATATAAATAGTATGTCTGTACGGAGACTTAATTGATTCAGTGTATATATACCGATCCAAAATTTTACACAAATTATTTGCACATATGTCAAAATCAAACTGCTGGATTTTTTTAATATCGGTCCATATATGACCATACCCTCATATAATCTCAAAAAATCTCTTAAGTACTCATATATATGTCCCTTAAATATACTGGTGTCATGTTGAAATTCGACGCGATATATCCACATATGTATAAAACTCGTTGTACCAAATTTTAAGAAGATCGGCCCAAAATTGTTCACTGTTCCCATATTAGGGAGCTAATATACCGTACTGTCCGTATGTGGAACAAACTCCCAGCAGAAGTATTCCCTGCCACTTTCAATATAGGAAAATTCAAGTCAAATGTTCACAAACACTACTCCCTCTATCCTCCCTCAGATAACCTATTTTCCTAGTTGCAACACAATGCACTGCATAAGTAGAGGTCATCCCCTGAGTGCTGTTTCAAGAAAAAAAACTATTTCTAGCTTCCACATAATCTCTGCCCTATTATGTCATCAGAAGTGTTATCACCGAACAAATCCATATAAAATAAGGATCTATAAAAATTTTATTCATTTTAATGAATATATAATTTTTTACTTTTCATAATATTTATTAATGTCTTGTTAAATGAAGTATATTTTATCAGATTTTTAAAACAACAACAACAGCAACAATCCATATTTGTCTATTAATAATTATAATATGATAGTAAATCAATTAGAATTTCGACACAAATGCATATATGTAAATTGGTGAGCGGAATTTTGGTGGATGATAATTGTAAACCCTTGAATTAAAAACACATTAAAAAAATAATTACAAATTTATCTTCTTTTCATTTTTACAAAAATATTCAATACTGAACTGTTTTCTTAAACTGCAAATTAATTGCTGATAAGAAACCAAAACCGCAGAAAAATGATACGAAAATTAAGTAAATTGTGCGTTAAACAATTTATGTGCGTGTACATGCGTAAAATGTACATGTACTATTCAGTATAAATATTAAGCACATTTTAACGAAAGTATCAGTTCCAAACGTGAAACAATTCAAGTCAAATCGTTAATTGAATTCACAAAATTTTAAAATATTATTTTAATAAGAAGCAAACAAATACATACTTAAACAAGTTCAACGGCTATTATTTAAAAAAATATTAAAAAATGGCCAACAAAGAAAATCTTTTACTTTTATTCGAGCGTCCCAATGAACCTGTGTTCATGGAAAAGGGCAAAACCAGCACCGTCTTCGATGTACCCGATAAATTCTTAACTGATCGTTATCGTCCTATTGGCAGTGAAGTACAGACTCGATTCGGCGAAAAGGCTGAGCAACGTATTCCAGTACGCGATATTGCATTGCCTGATTTACGTATTCCCATGTCCTTGGGTCGCAATGAACAATTCTCTTTGTTCGTTCCTCGCCATAGACGCATAGCCGGGCGACTTGTCGATATTTTCATGGGTTTGCGAACAATTGATGACTTGCAGAGTGTTGCTGTTTATGCTCGTGATCGTGTCAATCCTTTCCTTTTCAACTACGCCCTTTCGGTGGCTTTGTTACATCGTCCTGACACCAAAGGCATGGACTTGCCTTCATTCGCTCAAAATTTTCCTGAAAAGTATGTCGACTCTCAAGTATTCCGTCAGGTGAGAGAAGAAGCCACTGTTGTCGCGGAAGGTTCTCGTATGCCAATTGTGGTGCCCAGAGATTACACTGCATCAGATTTGGAGCCCGAGCATCGTTTATGGTATTTCCGTGAAGATTTGGGTATCAATCTACATCACTGGCATTGGCATTTGATATATCCTTTCGAAGCTGGTGATCGTTCTATTGTCGCCAAGGATCGTCGTGGTGAACTATTTTACTACATGCATCAACAGATCATTGCCCGCTATAATATGGAACGTTTTAGCAACAATTTGGCACGCGTTACAAGATACAACAATTTCCGTGAACCCATTACTGAGGGCTATTTCCCAAAAATGGACTCTCTGGTTGCCAGTCGTGCCTGGCCACCTCGCTTCGATAACACCACTATTTCTGACTTGAACCGTGAATTAGATCAAATTAATTTGGATGTTGCTGATATGGAAAGATGGCGCGATCGTATTTTCGATGCCATTAATCAAGGTTTCGTTATAGATGAAAGTGGCAACCGTATCATTCTGGATGAACAAAGTGGTATTGATATTTTGGGTAATATCATGGAATCATCAATTATCTCACCTAATCGATCATTGTATGGTGATCTTCACAACATGGGACATGTGTTCATTTCATATTCCCATGATCCTGACCATCGCCATTTGGAGTCGTTTGGTGTAATGGGTGACTCTGCCACTGCTATGCGTGATCCTGTTTTCTATCGGTGGCATGCATTTGTCGATGACATTTTCCAAGAACACAAGACACGTTTATCACCCTACTCCTTGCCACAATTGCAATATGATGGTATAACTATTTCTGGTGTTCAGGTAGCTGCTGATGGCGGTCGTCCAAATGTTCTATCCACATTCTTCCAACAATCTGATGTTGATCTATCCAGAGGCATGGATTTCGTACCTAGAGGCAATGTCTTTGCTCGTTTCACTCACTTGCAACACACTCCCTTCACCTATACTATCAACGTAAATAACAATAGTAGTGCCCAACGTTTCGGTACAGTACGTATATTCTTGGCACCTAAGACTGATGAGAAGGGACAGCAAATGTTGTTGAGAGATCAGCGTTTATTGATGGTAGAATTGGATAAATTTATTGTCTCATGTAAGTTATAGAGTTGTATAATAGCATTGTGTACATAGTATAAAATATAATTTTTCCTTTAGTGAATCCTGGTGAAAATACTATTCGTCGTCGTTCATCGGAATCCAGTGTTACCATACCATTCGATCGCACTTACCGTAATTTAGAAGCCGGTCGTCCTGCTGCTGGTTCTGCGGATGAATTGGAATTCAATTTCTGTGGATGTGGTTGGCCTGAAAACATGTTAATTCCTAAAGGTCTGCCACAGGGTATGCAATGTGAATTGTTTGTCATGGTTTCCAACTATGAAGATGATCGTGTAAGTAAAACGTGCGAGTTATTACTATTAAAAATAAGTATTCATTTTTGTTTTTTATTTAAAGGTTGATCAAGAATTGGTGGGTACTTGCAGTGATGCTGCTTCTTTCTGTGGCGTACGTGACCGTCTCTATCCTGATCGTCGTCCCATGGGATATCCCTTTGATTGTTTGCCTCGTCAAGGTGCTGATCGTCTGGTTAATTTCCTGACTCCCAACATGAGCGTTGTAGATGTTGTCATTCGCCACGATCCTAATCGAATTGTACAGCGTCAAAACTAAAACAATATTTTTTGTTTAAAAAATTATAAAATTTTATTATTTCCAATTTAAATTGTTTTGTTTCAATATTTCGTATAAATTTAAATCAATTAAATAAAACATTACTTTGTTAAAAAATTCAGTAGTTTCTGTTTGTCATATTATGAAAAGATCGTTTTAAATAAGGCTTGAAGAATTTGAAATTTATCCACTAAATATTATTGTCTTCGAGCCTCCGTAGCATGAAATATGGGCTTAAAAACAAAAACATCGTCGAAATAACTCTCATTTTAAATACTTTTCGATTTGGATTAATTGTTTTACAGGGAATGTGATTTTAATTCGAATTCTATTTCGTTTTTGTGACTACTATTAAAAATATAATTACGATTGATCCACTTACATATATTTAGAAAAAGTAGATTGGTAATCATGTTTAGATTAGTTATACTATGTTTCCACGGTACATGCTTCGCTCTCTATTCATGCTTCACACCCCAATCATGTGCGAAACAACTTGCTTCACCATACAAAATTTCAAGAGCGAATCAAGTAGATTCATATTGATTCAACTTGCGAAGCACGAAAAATTGCACTCTTCTCTAATTTTTATCGCAAGTTTATCTGCACTAGCTGTAAAAATTTAATATTATTGTAAACAAAGCAAATTATTTTCTTGTTGCTAGAAGTAAAGAAAGTAAATACGTACGAATGTTTTTTTTTTCAAATAAGCTAACTAATTTCCACTCACTTTTGTTTGTCCATTAAAAAAAATTATTTTCCACAAATTGTAAATTCTGTTTTTTTTTATTCTGTTTGTTTATTAAAGACAACTGTCAAATCGAATCAAGTTAATTAGTCATGTAAACAGCATGATTCATAAACATGATTCAGAGGGCTAAGCAGGTGATTCAAGTCGTCGTGGAAACATAGTATTAGAAAAATGAATCCCAAATATTCACTACTCAATTAGTTGAATATGATAAAATGAATATTTACAGTCTTAAGCGGATTTTGAAGCAGATTTTTAAATTAAATTATTCTTATTTTAGGTTCGAATATGATGTGAGCCATTCTCGAAGGCTTGTTATAATATTAATGTTAAAATGTTAGTTTTTTGATCGATTTTGCTTTAATTTTATCAACATTTTATTAAGCATATAATTTTATAATAATTCGTTATATTTATAAGAAAATTCAACTAAATTAAATTGTTGGTAATTGTCTTTTCTTCGATAACAGTAAAGTTCTAATTTTTATTTGTGTTTTATAATATTTTATTTGAAATTTTAACAGTTTTAGTTGAATTCTTTAATTAATAATTTTGTAAATTGTAATAATATTAATATTCCAATTATAACTTATAAAATTTCGTTTATAAATTTAATTTTCAAAAATATTATTATTAAAGTTTCATAAATACCATTTTACGTTTTATTAGAGTTTTAGTTTTAAGTTTTTATTTTATAATATTTTATTCTAGTTAATAACAGTTTTTACATAATTTCAATTATTTATAATATTCTTAAATTACAATAAAATTTTGTTTATAGCACAAATTAAATTTACCTACTCTGTAGGCTGGGTACTATTTTACGACTGATCTACAAAGAATAAGAACAACGTAAAACAAAAGCAATAACTTCTATGCTCTCAGAGACCAAACTATTAATAATTAAAAGGTAATGCCAAATCAACGATTTTTTTGACAAGCAATATCACGCTACAAGTCGTATCTTAACTTATATACGTTTGTCATTCCGAGTTTAACATTAACACATATTCATCTGAGAAACAACACAGCATATTATTTTCTGTATTTATTGTTTTAAATATGTCCATCTGTGTGCTTCTGTAAAACAATCTTCAGAAGAATATTCTAAGCTATTTGGTATTAAAAATCACACAAATTCTAAATTTTACAAGATAAAACCATGAAATTAGTCTTCCGGTTTTTACTGATTAAGTTAAGAAAACTGTAACAGAAAATCTTTCTGGACCCCTGGCAAGTTTTTTATAAAGATTATGATGATGTAACTGAAATTGAAAGTGAAACAATCGAAAAGAGCCAAGCCAAGCTATCAAAATATCACCATTTAAAGTGTTAACACAAAATACTGAAGATAGGTTTAATAAAATTATTGAATAGTAAAGGTATAACTAAATACGTAACTAAAAAAATTGCGATTGCTTTTAAAATTTTGTATGAAATGAAACTATAGGTATACAAACTTATAATTAAATTTTAATAATTTTGCGTGTAAATAATTGCCAATTTTCTACGCATGAAAGCAAAAATAATAAGCCTTTCAAAGTTGTTCTGCACGGCCAAGAATGCAAAACTAAAACGCAAGTAAAGAATGAACTAGTTCCTCTTGGTCTGAGTGTACAGAAATTAATCTTGATAAGAGAACATTGCACAATTATGGTGATACTATTTACATTGTATACTTTAAAAATGGTTCTTCAACAATGATTGATCTCAGGAAAAATGTAGGATCTCTTTTTCGCACTATTATATCTTGGGAATATCAACGTAAAATACAAAATTAAGAGTTTATATTCGGTTGTAAGGAATCTTATCCCTTTAACCACTGAAAACCCCAAATACGAGATATTTTGCTTGAATAAATTTGATTTAGTATGAATTTGGGCTGAAAAACACGAATTTAAAGTCCATTTGCCGAGAAAATGATTTTTGGAAGACCGTCTATAAGCGGTCTTAGTGGTTTAGCGAACATAGTCAATTCTTTTTCTTTTGGGCTGGTATCTGAGTTCTCCTTGATTTCGGCACTGAGTCTACGATTTAAAATATATGCATTTGTAATGCTCATATAGAGAAGATGGTAAAAAATCCTAATTGCCATATCTTTCGTTTTAAGTTTAAGGTCATTCCGGCCCATATAAAAGTCCATTAGATCAATTACGCCCATATGCGCATTATTTTCGCCAATAATTTGTGGGCAATCAATATTGTGGTATGATTTTGGCTTTCGATTATAACGAACAACTTTCGCTGGCTGACTGAATGAATTGGTTCTCTGAAAATGCTTAGTATCTACACAGAAAAAATTGAAAACGCGCTTGAATTACTAAATTCATCCAGTTGAGTAAAAAAATGTTTAGATTTCAGCCTATGAAAATATTCGCAAATGCAAGTAAAGAGTGATATTTCTTTTATTGGTAATTTTAAGAAATATTTTCAATTAAAATAATATTATATTAACAAACAATTTTATTGGAAAATTTAAAAAATATCAAAGAAACTAATAATTGTTTCAAATAAAATATTGGTTGGAAACAAAATTTTAATTCAATAAATATTTTATTTAATTTGATAATCATCGTGATTAAAACTTCTATATATGTATAACCAATTAATAAATGAATTACTTTTTGTAAAAAAAAGTAATTCAAATTTCAATTGATTTAAATAATATTTTACTTAGTTTTACCCCCATAAAAATACTTGGAGTTTTTTTTTAATTTTTTATTACAAAAAATTAATATATTATATACAATTATACAATAATTTATACATTATTCATTTGATTTACATATACGTATTTACATATGTATGGCAAGAATAATAAAGATTAGATAAAATAAATCAATTATAAGAATTATCTTAAAGTTTTAGAATTTCATGATTTAAGCTGTGTTGACATTGTGTGTATTTGTCATGTGGAATGTCACTTTTCTATCCACATGTGTTTTCATGTGTATGTCAAAAATTGAGTTTCACATACGGTTTATAATTTACATGTTCAAATGTTGGTATGTCAATTACATTTGACATAATCTATCAAAAAAAAAATCTTAAAACAGCTGATATGGTAACACTTATTCCGCGGGTTATACAAGTATTCCTTCTCTTGCCACCTTTCGATCAACTGTAGAACCGCTTCTTTGCACCAGTCATACTTTAACAACATAAAAATAACTATAAAAATTGCAATAAAAAATACATATGTATGTACTTACTTTTGTTAACTCCTTTTCAATTTTTCCCTCCATTTTCAATAATAAACTATATTTATTAAAATTTCAATTCATTTTTGCCGCCACAAAATTATTGTTATAAAAAACAGCTGATGTCAGATGGTTTGTCACTTGAAAATAGAACTCGTTCTAAATAAAAAATGTCATGTGTATTGCACACATAGAAATAACACATGCTATTGTTTGAAGGTGTTCAGACTATATGAACAAATTTGGCATGCGAAAAAGTGACTGTCCACATGACAAATACACATAATGTGAACACACCTTTAGGTTTTACACCTTTACACTTTTTTTTGAGGTAGGTAGATAGTCATAAAAAAAATCTTGAATAAAATTATAAAATATTTTGGATTCCTCGGGAAACTGAAGATTGAACACAACAAATATTTTAAAAAGAAAATCAAATTCTTTTACAATACTCAAAAATGGATACTTTATGCCATCGATTTAGTATCCTCTAAACAACCAGAAATTAATAATTTGGGTTGGATATTACGCCCTTGGAGCACAAGAAGTTTTAATTTTATATCGATTTCTTCTTCGGATTCTGCCAAAATTGCAAAACTTTCCTGGGAATCTAGTACAGAAAACTTTTTGCGTATTTTTGCCCCACTCATGTCCGAGGAGACTTTTTGTGTTGGAGGAAATAAATTATGTATACTCCCAAGTGCTATTAAAATTACTGATTCTGAAAAGATATATGTAAACAAATGATTAAAAAGTAGAACTTTTTAACAAAAATAAAAGTGAATTAAATGTATGTATTTGTTGCATTTTTTTTGAAATAGCAGCGTTGCTGATTTTACTTTGCAGCAAATATATCTATAACTTTATCCTTTCAGAAAATTGTTTGGCAAAGGGAAATTTCAGTTCAAAGTCTATATAAATCTATAAATGAAGAAATTGAATTTGAATGTTTTTTGTTGTTTAAAAGTTACTTACTAGAATTGAACCAGAAGGCTTTTTGCATTCAAAGTTTTGGCAGTACTTTTGGTTTCTGAAATCTGTTTAAAACGGTAACGGACACATTTGCGCCAGTAAAGGTCAAACTCGTCCGCTGTAATTGTAGGTAGCCTTAAATACTGCAATGCGACGGCAACATTTTCTTCTAATTGGTTCCAATTGGAAGTAAAACAAGTAAGAGTGCTATATTCGGCTGTGCCGAATCTTAAATACCCTTCACCTAAGCGTAATAAGAAATACAGAAACTACACTAGACTAGAATATCCTAATTCTGTGTTTTCTATTCAGTCTTAGTGCAAATTTTATTAGTATTTGATATATTGTTTGAAAGACAATTTTACGACCAACATAATTTATGTTAAATATTTTGAAATGTTGTCTAATTTTTACCATTTTTAATTGATTTAATTACCAATTCTTACCATAATTTACAGAGTCTGTCTGATGTTCATAATAATCTTGAGTGTAATTTAACAGAGTATAAAAAAGGGGTACAATTCGGTTTTAGTGATTTTGCTCAAAAAAAAAAAAAAAAAAACAAAATCAAATAGGGCTTTTAGAGGAGATACCAGCAAAAAAAATTTGTTGCCGGTCACGCCTATTTTCGAGGGGGTGGGCCCTTAAAGTTGAAAATACATAGGCCTATATCTCGGGAACTACTGGGTGTCTGATAATTTTTAATACATTAAATAAAAGGTATTAAAAATACCTTTCCAACGATATATATCATGATTATAAAATATGGACCGAATATGGGTTAAATCCGAAAAGAATATTTTTTGACCCGAATTTATTTGTTTTTTGGAAATGGTTCTATATGGCAGGTATGACAAATTATGGGCCGATCTTCTTAAATTTTGGAACAGTTATTTTCATGCATATGAGGATTTTTCACGTCGAATTTCAACATAATAACGGTATATATACGATATATATTAGTATTAACGTGGATTTCGAGAGTGGACCTTATGTGGGGGATATAGTCAAATATGGACCGATATTCTCAAAATCCAGCAGTTAGATTTAGGCATGTATATAAATGATCCGTGTAAAATTTTGGATTGGTACCCTTATTTATAAGCGATTTATGAGTATTAAAGTGATTTTCGGAAGAGGGCTTTATATGGGGCATACGGTTAAAAATAGACCGAAATTCACAAAATTTTGTGGGATGATTTTCGTATATATTAAAATGATCTGTGCAAAGTTTTGAGTCGGTACCGATATTTATACAATATATATAGGGAAAAATCTCTTTTTCAGATGTGGTCCTTGTATGGGAGCTATGACCAGTTCTGGGCCGACCACCATAAAATTTAGTACAGCAATTTATTTGCCTATAAAGAATATTTATGTCAAATTTTAGCCGTTTAACATTATTTATATCTCTTTTATACGTATTTAAGTGAATTTTGGAAGTGGACTTTATATGGGGTCTATGGTCAAACATGGACCGAATTAAAAAAAATTTCGTTTTGCGATTTCTTTTTGTATAAAATTTATTTTTGCTGAATTTTGTCTTGATATTCCAATTTTATAGGCATTTATTTATCATTAAGCCATATTTCGGGAATATATATATTTGTATGGGGGCTATAAGAAATCATGGACCGATTCTTAATATTTTCCGCACACTTTCTTCTTTTATAGTACAAACAACGTATACAAAATTTCATGGTATTATCTGAAATAGTTTTCAAAATATTGCAATAAAATGGATGAAAAATATCAAATTTTTATGGAGGTGGTCTCACATATAGGTTCATAACTCTGGTTAACCTAAACCGATTTTGCTGATTTTAAATAGCAAACTTCTCGAAAGCACTTCTGACAGAATTATTGAAGGTTTGGATCCCGAGTATGTCTGGGGACTTCAAAAAACTGATTTCAACAGACAGACAGACAGACAGACAGACAGACAGACGGACATGGCCTAATCGACTTCGCTATCTATAAGGATCCAGAATATATATACTTTATAGGGTCGGAAAATTTTTTTGTGGAAATTACACACGGAATGACAAACTTATATATACCCTTCTCACGATGGTGAAGGGTATAAAAAAGAATCATTTAATTTTTTGACTAAATTGAATTAGGTGTATACTAACCGAACGTTTTATCTTCTTCCGGCGAAGATTTTTCTTTAAAAATGTCTTTGGAAAGCTCTTGTGTTCTTACTCTCACATTTCCTAACATACAACCTTCTCATGGTCAGTTAGTTCTGTCGTTAACAACAGCTTGTTGTTGGTGGTTGTTCTTGTGCGGTAAGTTCAGCGTTTTCAACTTGGTGCGTTTCGCACCATTTTTGGTGCTTTTTTAAATTTTTGGTGCGAAAAATTCTTTAGTTGGTGCGCGGTGCGCTTTTTTAAAATTTTGGTGCGTTTTTTAATTTTTGGTGGCACCAAAGCAAATTCAACACAACTTTTTGTTTTAGTGTGAGAAAAAATCTTTCTACAATAAAATACTCCTGTTTGAGTGTTTTTTAATTTTTTCGAAAATGTGATGAAATCTTTATTTTTACTAATTTTTAATAATTCATAACTAATGAAAGCTATACGATGAAAAAATGTATTTTAAATACAAATGTATGATAAATGAAATCAAATTCTTCAAAAATCTTTGTTTGAAAATCAAATTAACATTTCAAACATGTAAATAAAAATTCTTGTATAACCTGATGGTTTGGTCTACTGAACTGTAGACGAACAACCAGCGTTAGGGTACCAGTGGAATCCTAACAAATTTTATTGGAAAAAATCAACTAGAAAACAAAAATATATAAAAAAAAAGTACCAAATATGTACTGAAATTGGCTTTTTTACCAATTAGTACTTTCGTTCCGAATGTCATATTGTGAGTTAAATTTTGAGTGGTTAAATGCTTATTTTATCTTTATTAGCTCATTTATTAAAGAAAAGCTTTTACTATTATTACTTTTACTAATAATCGTTGATAAAAAGTTTTTTCAATATTCAATAAATATTTGAAACAAAAACGGAATTCTTAACTTGGTGCGTTTTTTTGTAAATGATGCGCTTTTTTCTCCATTTCGGTGCGTTTTGAAATTTCAAAGTTGACAACGCTGGATAAGTTATTTATTTTTTGAGAAATAAACACAAATAAACACAACATACGTCTGAGAGGCGTATCGTTATCTTTAGTTTATTTTTGTAAATCTTGCATATAATGCAATTCGAATTTATTTTTTTGTGGTTTTAAATTTACCATTAGAGTAAATATCCCGAAAAATAAATTTTGAATTTACGTAACACAAATTTAAATTTACGTAACCCTGATAAAGTCAACAAATAATTGACGAAACTTTGGAAAACATGTAAAGAAAAGTTTTTTATTTACATTAAATAATATAGGCCCAATTAGCTGACTTGATGCAATTCAAACATAAAATATTATCGTATTACTTCACGGTTTATTCCACTTTAACGTTTGTCTCCTTTTAAAAAAGCTTATCATTAATATACGTGTTGTGTCCTCGAATTCACGTTCAATATTGATAGCAAAAATATATATTTAATTATACCATTGCATGACTGTCTTTGGTGAACAATAAACGGGAAGCCTACAATAACAACGTCACACTAAAAAAAACAAGATACCGAAACTACTTGATCTCAGTTGACAGAGCCATAATGGACAAATGGACCCTAAATTACTAGGGTAGTAGATCAGCTCTACGAAACCTTGTTTCTCTTTGAGTTCTAGTAAGCACTTTCACAAGCGGGTTCGGATGGTTTTGCAACTTCAAGATATATGTATCTCTCACTTTAACCAATATTACTTCTAAATCTCTATGGATGTTTTAATTTCTTATGTACCATGGTCCTCCCGTCATGGTTCTAAGAATTTTCGATTGGGTCCTATGTATAAAATTCCCAGTTCCCCATAATTCAATTCCATATGTACAAATTGGTTTTAAAACAGTCTTATACAGGATGTCTTTACAATCAAGACTTAATTTAGATTGATCGTTAATTCACCAGTGCAGATTAGAAGATTCCAATATCATATGAACCCTCTTGGCTTCTATGTGGCGACACCAGGTAAGGCGTCTATCCAGATGTATGCCAAGGTATGTGGCATGATCAGACTGTAGAATATTGAAACAGATGGACAATTTCCTTTCCTAAGCGTAAACGTAACATGTCTACTTTTCTATTTTTTTACACGTATTCTCCAGTTTTTTAGCCACGTCTCCACATGTCTAAGATAAGTACATATCGAGTTCTCTAGATGCCACACTTAAATCCACATGTGTGCTAAGAATGCCAGTGCCGTCTGCAAATGTAGGAATGGTTAAATTTTCACTCGTTGACAAATCAGAGGTGTATATCAAGTAAAGTGTTGGTCCGAGAACACTCCCCTGTGGAACTCCAGCTATGATTTCGTAGTCACTTGTCACATAATTACTGTATTTAACCCTAAACTTGTGTCAAACTTTATCAAAGGCCTGGCGACATATAAAAAGAAAAGCCGAAATAATATTGTTTAAGCTCAAAAGATTTTTTTATCTCTTCAGTTAAACGGTTAACTTTAATTATGTAGATTCAACATCCTCAACATACATATATACCATAAAGCCATATTCCGCGAAGACATTTGTATGGGGACCATGAGAAATCGTGGACTGATAATAAACTAATTTATAATAAAATTAAAGTGTGCAAAATTTCATGATCTGAAAAATTTGGAGGTAGTCTGAAACTTTGATCTATAACTCGTATCCTACTAAACCGAATTTGCTCATTTTTAATATCAAACATTTCGATGTATCAGCGAATATTTTGTAAAAATTTCATTGTTCTATGTCTTTTTTTTAAGCTCTATCGTGCCTTCAATAGACGGACAGACGGACGGATATAGCTAGATCATCTTAGAACCCAGAATATATAGACGATTATTTTGATGTTCTACAAATGAAATGACAAACGTAATATACCTACCATGGTGAAATTAAATACCAGGTGACCGCATTGCTACAACAATTACAACAAGGCAAGAACAACAGGCATTTTTCTATATGAAAAACTTTCGTCACTGTCAAAAAGTTTTTTTTTTATATAACTTTTTGGCATTTTCAAATTCACCATGAATAATCAGCTGGCGCTACGCTATCACCTAGTATTTAAATTCACCTTGATACCTACCATATTTTTGGTGGTGGGTATAAAAATCACTTAAATACTCATATACATACATATATCTTAAATACACCATTATTATGTTGAAATTCAACGTGATATATCCTCATATGTATAGAATTCTGTACCAAAATTAATAAAGATCGGCCCATATCGATCCATTATTTCACCTGTCCCCCTTAGAAATGTCCTCCCGAACGAGGGATTTACCGATTATAAATGTTTGAATTACAAAAGAAAATTCAACATAAATGAGGGGTAAATAAAGCCAAATAAAATCTACAGTTTTTGTGCAGATCGGTCAATAATTGATCCCATATAACCAGTGGTGATATTCGAAACAATTAACAACCGGTTCGCTTAAAAAAATTATATTTTTGTCAAATTTTGATAAAAGTCGCTTCCCAGTAACAGACCACAAGCCTCTTGAAGGAAATGATATCTTTCGTTTAATAAAAAAAAATACGTTTTTAACAAAAAATAGTTTTGATTTTGCAAAATAAAAGTCAAAAAAAAATATCTATCTATCGAAAACATCATCATCCAAGAATCCAATGTATGACCAAAATAATATCATTTGTTTGTACGTTTGGACAATGAACAACTGAACAATATTGTGTTTGTTGCCGAGACTATATCACCTTGATAAATACACATTATATAAAACCGTTAAAGCAAAAAACATAATCACCCCTATCCTGAATAATAATTTCACATGAAATTTGTTCCCTTTTCACATGTTTCCTATTAAAATTCAATGTTAAAAAATAAAAGGGAACAAATTTCATGTGGAATTTTTTTTCACGATAAGGGTGAATATGCAACAACCGGTACGGAAAATTTTTAAAATTTTAACAACCGGTTCGATGGAACCGGTCCGAACCGGCTGAATATCAGCACTGCATATAACCCCCATTTAAGGCATACTTACGAAAATCACTTTAACGACAATAAATCTTTTGAAAATGTTGCTATTCTAATAAAATTCAACACATATAAGTTTCATATATACAAATATGATGACACCTAATTTTATAATGTTCGGCCCATAATTAGTCGAAACTCCAATATAAGACCCTCTCCATAATTCACTTCAAGCTCCATAAATCTTTTAAAAGTATTTATATCGAGATAAAGTTTAACATTCACAGAAGTTATGCAACCACATTTGTTGATGATCGGTCCTTAATAAGTTATATCATCCTTATAGCGCCCATTCTGAAAACCTATTTTATACATATACTGGCGGTAGGGTATTACATGGTCAAGCTTTCTTACTTGTTTAATTTCTTTTTTAATTAAAACCAATTTATATCATAGTGAAACAGATTTATTCTTCATTACACATTAAAATACAAGTTACAAATATTTATCTTCTTCTCTATTTAAACTGCACTATTCATTAATTATAAAAAACATAAACCGCAAAAAAATGATAGGAACGTAAGTATATTGTGCGTTTGTCAATTGATAGTGCGTGCAATTACATATATGTATGCAATTTAGTATAAATACTTAGCATATTTCAACTAAAACCATCAGTTCCTAAAGTGAAGCTATTCAAGTAAGATCGTTAATTAAATTCACAGGCATTTAAAAATATCCTTTTAGTTAGAAACCAACAACTATTTTTATATTATATAAAAAAATCAGCATCTTTTATTAAATTTAGAAGAACAACCTAGAAAAAATGGCCACCAAAGAAAATCTTTTACTTTTGTTCGAGCGTCCCAATGAACCTGTGTTCATGGAAAAGGGCAAAACCAGCACCGTCTTCGATGTACCCGATAAATACTTAACTGATCGTTATCGTCCTATTGGCAGTGAGGTACAGACTCGATTCGGCGAAAAGGCTGAGCAACGTATTCCAGTACGCGACATTGCATTGCCTGATTTACGTATTCCCATGTCCTTGGGTCGCAATGAACAATTCTCGTTGTTTGTTCCTCGCCATAGACGCATAGCCGGACGACTTATTGATATTTTCATGGGTTTGCGAACAATTGATGACTTGCAGAGTGTTGCTGTTTATGCTCGTGATCGTGTCAATCCTTTCCTTTTCAACTACGCCCTTTCGGTGGCTTTGTTACATCGTCCTGACACCAAGGGCATGGAGTTGCCTTCATTCGCTCAAAATTTTCCCGCAAAGTATGTCGACTCTCAAGTATTCCGTCAGGTGAGAGAAGAAGCCACTGTTGTCGCGGAAGGTTCTCGCATGCCAATTGTAGTGCCTAGAGATTACACTGCATTAGATTTGGACCCCGAGCATCGTTTATGGTATTTCCGTGAAGATTTGGGTATCAATCTACATCACTGGCATTGGCATTTGGTATATCCTTTCGAAGCTGGTGATCGTTCTATTGTCGCCAAGGATCGTCGTGGTGAATTATTTTACTATATGCATCAGCAGTTGGTGGTTCGTTATAATATGGAGCGCTTTAGTAACAATATGGCACGTGTTACAAATTTCAATTTCCGTGAACCCATTGCTGAGGGTTATTTTCCAAAAATGGACTCTCTGGTTGCCAGTCGTGCCTGGCCACCTCGCTTCGATAACACCACTATTTCTGACTTGAACCGTGAAGTAGATCAAATTAAATTGGATATTGCTGATATGGAAAGATGGCGTGATCGCCTTTACGATGCCATTAATCAAGGTTTCGCTATAGATGAAAGTGGCAACCGTATCATTCTGGATGAACAAAGTGGTATTGACATTTTGGGAAATATGATAGAATCATCAATTATCTCACCTAATCGATCATTCTATGGTAATCTTCACAACATGGGTCATTTGTTCATTGCATTTTGCCATGATCCTGACCATCGCCATTTGGAGACATTTGGTATTATGGGTGACTCTGCCACTGCTATGCGTGATCCTGCTTTCTATAAGTGGCATGCATTTATCGATGACATTTTCCAAGAACACAAGACGCGTTTGTCACCCTACTCATTGTCACAATTGCAATATGATGGTATAACTATTTCTGGTGTTCAGGTAGCTGCTGATGGCGGTCGTCCAAATATTCTATCCACATTCTTTCAACAATCTGATCTTGATCTATCTAGAGGCATGGATTTCGTACCTAGAGGCAATGTCTTTGCTCGTTTCACTCACTTGCAACACACTCCCTTCACCTATACCATCAACGTAAATAACAATAGTAGTGCCCAACGTTTCGGTACAGTACGTATATTCTTGGCACCTAAGACTGATGAGAAGGGACAGCAAATGTTGTTGAGAGATCAGCGTTTATTGATGGTAGAATTGGATAAATTTATTGTCTCATGTAAGTTATAGAGTTGTATAATAGCATTGTGTACATAGTATAAAATATAATTTTTCCTTTAGTGAATCCTGGTGAAAATACTATTCGTCGTCGTTCATCGGAATCCAGTGTTACCATACCATTCGATCGCACTTACCGTAATTTAGAAGCCGGTCGTCCTGCTGCTGGTTCTGCGGATGAATTGGAATTCAATTTCTGTGGATGTGGTTGGCCTGAAAACATGTTAATTCCTAAAGGTCTGCCACAGGGTATGCAATGTGAATTGTTTGTCATGGTTTCCAACTATGAAGATGATCGTGTAAGTAAAACGTGCGAGTTATTACTATTAAAAATAAGTATTCATTTTTGTTTTTTATTTAAAGGTTGATCAAGAATTGGTGGGTACTTGCAGTGATGCTGCTTCTTTTTGTGGCGTACGTGACCGCCTTTATCCTGATCGTCGTCACATGGGTTATCCCTTCGATCGTTTACCTCGTGAAGGTGCTGATCGTCTGGTTGATTTCTTAACTCCCAACATGAGCGTTCTTGATGTTGTCATTCGCCATGATCCTAACAAAATTGTACAACGTCCAAATTAATGAATTAAGACATCAAGCAGAGCTTGTAACCTCAAAGCCGTGGGGCCCTGCCCGTTTCGTATCCCACTTGGTTCTATACTTCTGGACTTCAAGCAAATAAATCACGTTGTAAAATCCTAGTTTAACATATCCTCAAAAATTAAATAAAATATTATTAAATAATTGGTAGTCTACTAAGCAAAGTTTTTAATTAAAATAAATTTTAATGGCGCATATTCAGAAATCGTAACTAAAGTCGAAACTTATTAAACAGAAACTAAAAAAATATTTCACAAATAGTTAAAGATCTTATACTATGTTTCCACGACGACTTGAATCACCTGCTTCGCCTTCTGAATCATGTTTATGAATCATGCTGTTTACATGGCTAATAAACTTGATTCGATTTGACAGTTGTCTTTAATAAACAAACAGAATAAAAAAAACAGAATTTACAATTTGTGGAAAATAATTTTTTTAATGGACAAACAAAAGTGAGTGGAAATTAGTTAGCTTATTTGAAAAAAAAAACATTCGTACGTATTTACTTTCTTTACTTCTAGCAACAAGAAAATAATTTGCTTTGTTTACAATAATATTAAATTTTTACAGCTAGTGCAGATAAACTTGCGATAAAAATTAGAGAAGAGTGCAATTTTTCGTGCTTCGCAAGTAGATTCAATATGAATCTACTTGATTCGCTCCTAAAATTTTGTATGGTGAAGCAAGTTGTTTCGCACATGATTGGGGTGTGAAGCATGAATAGAGAGCGAAGCATGTACCGTGGAAACATAGTATTATTCACAAATCATAACTAACTTAGCAACTGCTTTCAGCTGTTAAAAGAAATGCAACACTGCATTTAGTAGATTTTTGTTGACGAAAAGCACATCTCTAGTTTGTTTTCTTTTTTTTGTGATTTTTTTTGGTCAAAATGGGCACAATTAGCAAAGAAAATAAGGTAATTTTATTATTATTGTTAGAAAAGAATATGTATTTATTGCTTTGTGTATTTTAGAGAGACTCAAATTGGTGGCCAAATGAAAAAACTATATTTAAAAAATTGGTGGCCAAATATGTTAACATCATCGGCGACAAGAAATAAATTCAATCAGCTGTTCTTTAAATGTATTTCTTAGTTGACATTTGGTTACAGCTTTACCCATAATTAAGTTGTAACTTTTCGTGCTGAAAGTAATCAACTAAGAATAACTTAAGTTGGTACTTAAAAAAGTTTCAACTTAGATATCATTTCTGAATAAGCGCCAATGTAATTACGCAATTTAATTCCCTACTTATTGTTCCGATCGATTTTGTGTTGGCTTTTTCAGGTGTCATTTGATTTTGTAATTTTTAAAGGTTTCTTTGATTTTAATTTGGTGTGTTTATTAAAAAAATAATCTGATAAAATACATTTAAATTACAATTGCAATTGGGACAGTATCGAAAACCCTACATGAGAGTAGCTGAGTTTATGTTTGTCGTGGAACCCACAAATTTCTTGCGATGTCACTTCAAAATTTGAAACTCGAAATTTCACATTTAGTTTTGCTGCTAGCGACTTTAGTAGTTTGGTTTTTACGAGGCAAGTGAAATGTTTGAGAAAATTCATCGATAATAAAATTTAATTTAGAGCAAGAATTCAACAAAGCACGTCCCAATTGAT
The DNA here is from genome assembly GCA_916048285.2 of Bellardia pandia. Classification (NCBI taxonomy): domain Eukaryota; kingdom Metazoa; phylum Arthropoda; class Insecta; order Diptera; family Calliphoridae; genus Bellardia; species Bellardia pandia. Next base: position 28,539,637 of record OU696533.1, on the reverse strand, counting down.
AGTGACCGGTAGCGTCACGTACTAGAACTATGGCAGTAGCAAGCTGCACCTGTTCCGACGGAGATTTTTCCATATGAGTATGGACCGAAGCAAGAGATTCATTCAAGGCAGCACGAGAAGTAGATGATTCAGCAGACGGTGACGAGTGCCTAGAAGCTGGCTGAGACCAATGAAGCAAACTATTATGCAGGCAAGAACAAAATGTGCACTTGAATATAGAAGAATAGCTGTTAACTTGATGCCCTTTTGACCAGCAACTAAGACAAAGTCCTAGTCTTTTGACATTTTAAAAACGTTTCAAAACAACATCCATATCTTTAAAGCGATGGCAACGACGAATTGCATGGCCAGTTTCTGAGCAAATTGTACAAACGCGTTTTGAAACCAAAAAAGTATAGCCCCAACAAAGACCACTTCCGAAATACGATGATCGGTCTATATTTGATTATAGCCCCCATATACGGTCCATTTAAAAAAATACAGGGGTGACAATTTTCAGGCTAAGGCCTTTATCGTACTTAATTTATTGTGTGATAAAGTAAAACGCTTTATGGTACACGCTGCAAAAATATAAACAAAGTGTAAATTCTTGATTATAACTGGAATATGCATAAAATTCTTATAAATATCGACATTGAGATGAAATTCTACTAAAATAAATAAAAATTGCGGTACAATATTTTATGAAGTTCGCCCCACAATAAGTGATTTGGTGGTGGGCACAGCCGTATATAAACTCTTACTAGTTATATTTTATAATAACACTGTGTTAGAATTTGACACTTTTTTTTTGTGACAAATGGGGCACCTGGCGGGTTAACCTAATTCGGGTACGCTGAATCCAGTGGTGCTAACCGTTTTTTTAGGTTAGCTCGTTTTTTCAAAATATACCGTTATTTCGAAAATGAAGGAGGTTGCACAACATATCGAGCCATTACCGCCAAAATAATGTATCCCACACCATAATCGATTGTTGTTTTTTTTATCGAAATCGATAGTTCAACATCATTTAAAATTATTAAAATTAAATGTATTACACAAAACAATATTTACATTATAAATTTTAAAATAATGGCTTTATTCAAACTGATTTTATTTAAAAAAAACCTTCCCCTGTAAAATTTTGAGTTTGTGTAACTCAAAAACGGTTTAGTTTATTGAATAAACTAAAAAAACCGAAATTCCGCAATGAAATTTTCTTTAAGTAAACTTTCCAATATGAGCAGTCGTTGTAGAAACATATTTTTTTTTTACCAAAAAAAAATAGTTTTTTTTAGCAAAATTTCAAAAATTTTGTTTTTTAAAACGGCATAAAAAATTGGAAAACGCAGCTGTGCTTCTAATTTTTTCTGCAGGTATAGCAAACGAAGTTCCAAACAAAGCAAGACATAAATAATTAAAATCTGTCTACAACTTTTGATTTTATTCACAAAAGATGAAATATATAATAACCAGACGAAACTTCAAAAATTAAAACATTTATTTTTGTTTTGCTTCATCCACTCCACATCAAACTGGGTATTGTAAAAAATTTTATAAAAGCATTGAACCCAAATGGAATTGCTTTTACCGAATTGCGCCGAATTTTTCCACGATTAAGCGGCATGAAAGTAAAATAAGGTATGAACTCTAGCTACTTTATTAAATTAGATTTATATTTCATATCATAATGTTTTTATTTTGCAGGAATTCTTAATGGACCGGACATTCGTCGTCTAATGAAGGACCAACAATTTGAACTTGCATTGCATGATATGGAGCTATTGGGCTGGAATTCTGTGAAATCAGTAATAGAAAATGTATTAGGAAATCATCGGTCTGAAAATTGGCGAATTTTAATTGGAAATATGCTAACCGCATTTAAAAACTTAAACGTCAAAATGTCATTGAAAATACATTTTTAGCATTGTCATGCAGAAAAATTTAATGAACAATCACCAGTCGAGTCTGATGAACATGGCGAGAGATTTCACCAAGTAACAGCCAGACTCGAACACTGGTATAGTGGCAAACAACTTGATTCGCTATTAGGGGATATTTGTTGGAATCTGCAGGAGGAAGAAGAATAAATTTGTAAATAAAAACTTAAACTTTAATTAACAACAAAAGTAAATGTTTTAATTTTTGAAGTTTCGTCTGGTTATTATATATTTCATCTTTTGTGAATAAAATCAAAAGTTGTAGACAGATTTTAATTATTTATATCTTGTTTTATTTGGAACTTCGTTTGCTATACCTGCAGAAAAAGTTAGAAGCACAGCTGCGTTTTCCAATTTTTTATGCCGTTTTAAAAAACAAAATTTTTGAAATTTTGCTAAAAAAAACTATTTTTTTTTGTAAAAAAAAAATTATGTTTCTACAACGACTGTTCATATTGGAAAAAAGTTTAACCTTGCTTAAAGAAAATTTCATTGCGGAATTTCGGTTTTTTTAGTTTATTCAATAAACTAAACCGTTTTTGAGTTACGCGAATATATGTTGTGCAACCTCCTCCATTTTCGAAATAACGGTATATTTCGAAAAAACCAGCTAACCTAAAAAAACGGTTAGCACCACTGGATTCAGCGTACCCGAATTTGGTTCACCCGCCAGGTGCCCCGTTTGTCACATTTTTCAACTAGCACAGTGTAATTGTTTTCGTGGATTGTTCTCACAATATACTCGTATGTATGTAAGTATATCTGTACTTCATGATTGGTTTAACGTTAATTAGTTCTTAGATTGTAAATTATTATTACAAGTTGTTCCACATGTAATTTTAAGCAAATATTTACATACTATACACAAAAAACAACGTTCACTTTTCATTATTTCTTATCAGTGAAAAATAATAAACTGCAACATGTGGTGAACAGTATTTAAAACTTCAAAGAGTGCTTGTCATTAAACCACAAAGAGCATTTTATAGTGCGTGTGAATTATTAAAAATTTTATTCATTTAGCGTGCAAGATTTTACCAAGTTAACAAGATAACATTTCTAAAACCAATATTTATTGTATATCATCTTTCATACATATACGAGTACATGTTTTATAATGTCTTATATGTAAGTATTATCTTATGTATGTATATCCAAGGGTGTTCTTAAATAATAATTTCAAAGATGGTTTTTAGAAATACAGGATCTGAGTGACGCATAAGTAATATAGGGCGATCTATTTAGACCTTTTTTCCACTGATTATTTTTACAGATCACGAGTCATACAATTTATTATTATTTTTATTCAGTATTGATTGACAATTCATCAGGAAGAGGCTCACATCGCAACATCGTTTCCAAATTATTCAACAAAAATCAGGGTTCTGTGAGAAATGTTTTTGTGGACAATGGCTTTGTTGAAAATCATTTTTGTTATGTGGAGCCAAAGTTATAATATGAAATGTCAAAGATTGTATTTTCAGGCAATAATAAATATTCCGACATCCAGTTTTTATTTAAAATTAAAAGAGGACTAACTTGTATATCAGCAATCTTAAACAAATTAAGTTTTCAATCATGCTGCAAATTATTAACATGGCATACATATGGTGAATTTCACGTCAATTGACCCAATGTTAAAAATCGATTTGGATGAAATTTGCACCAACGTTAGTACTATTGGATAGTAGGCCAGGCACAAATTTTCAGCTCTATCAGTCCAGAAGTGCCGGAGTTAGAGGGGGTAAAAATTGGACATTTTGGTCAATTTAGGTCATACAAGGTTTTTTTTTTAATGAGTGTAACTTTTCACCTATTGGTCCTAGCAAAAATTGTCCAAAGGACTTTAGATAGCTATTTCTTCGATCATTTCAAAAATATTTTTTTAATTTTAAAAAAAAAAATTTTTTTATTTTTTTTTAATTTTTTTTTTAAATTTGGGCCCTTTTCTTCTCAAAAGAATGCTTATACAATTTACTTTAAGGCCTTTATATTCGCTTAATGGGATGAGAGTGAGTTTTAACTCAAGAATAGGATTTTTCAATATTTGGCACATGTATCATTTTTCACTCTTTTACAATAAAAGATGAAGACAATGTAAATAAATTATTTTATCGACGTAAATGAATATAATGTGAAGAACCTGGTAAAAGTAGTAGTTTACAGCAAAAGTAAAGCAACATACTATTTGTTACGATTTTCTTTTTTTATAAAAGATAGATATGAGGAAAGTATCTTTTTGGGACTCTTAAGCCTCAGTTAGCCGACTGTAATGGAATGTAACTGCAACAGTAAGAAACAGCTGATGAATATTGTTATGTGTAAAGTAATGCAAATGGTTATGGAGATGTAAAGTAACGCAACACCGTAATGTATGAATCTGTAAGAAATAGAATTTCCTTACATTTTTACGTCATTACACTACATTCAGTTACAGTCGGCTAACTGAGGCTTTATTCGAAGAAGAAGTTAGTTTCAATTTCATTTAAAATAAAATATCTACCAAAAGTTCATCACATCATTAACATTAATTTGCAAAATTCTAACAGTAAGGGGTAAAAATGTAATGCATTCTATTTTTGATATACATACATACATATGAATATTGTATTCTTTGTTATAAATCTAGAACTTTTGTGTTGTTTTTGGATTTTATGGACAATGTACATGTATTTTTACTAATCAAATTTTATTATTTACACTTTGATTATTTTTAGTGCAGAGGTATAATTTTTTTATCATTAAGAATTTTGACGGGTTAACAATTTAAAAGAAATTTAACATTATAAAATCTAAAATTTGTCAGCTTTATTGAAGACAAAATTGTTATTTTTATTTTATATAAATTTGCGTAAATATTTTATGAGGATTTCTCTCTGTAAGAAAAAAAAACTTAAATAGGTATAAATTATTTTTTAAATGTTCTAAATTTAAAATAGATTTTGCTTATTTTTTTAAATATGTAAAACCGAGGAGCCAACTTTGAAGAGCTGCCCATTAGCCACCATTTCAATTAGGTAACAGTTCAATAACGAACTCAGAAATTCATTTTCTAATCAAAGTGTAACAAACCAAATCCTAAACTTAATATGATCTCCATTATGTTTAAATTTTCACACTTTAATACTGACAGCTTTAATACACTAAATAACTTTAGTATAAATAGAAATGCATATGCATTTCAACTTCTTAATGTCAAAATAAAACCACATTCATTAAAAACTCTTTTAAATATTTTTATCGTTTTTAATTTATTACCACAGAAATGGCCAACAAACATGAGTTTTATTGCTGTTCGAACGTCCCACAGAACCGGTGTTCGTGCCAAAAGGCAAGACTTAACAGTGTTTGACGTGCCTCGAAAATTCCTTACTGATCGATGTTGTGAATATTTTCGGTGAATATGCGGACATATTTCATTACCCGACCTACGTGAAGCCACATCTTTGGATGGACTGGTACAATTTTCCTTGTTTATACCAAGCAAGTAAATTTGATTGATGTTTTCATCAAAGCTTATTTGTTTAATTATGATCTCTCGGTAGCGTTGCTACATCGTCGCGACACCAAAGGCTTTGACTTACACTCATTGGTGCAAGTGTTTGCAAAGAAATTCGTAGATGCCAATGTATTTTAACTGGTAAGAGAAGAAGTGATTTGTCTCCGAGGGTTTGCGTATGCCTATTGTGGTGCCTAACAATTACACATTTTCCAAATTGGAACCCGAACATTGTCTATGGTATTTTCGTGAAGATTTGGGCACCAATTTACATCATTGAAATTGACATTTTTTTGTGCATTTATTTCTTTATTGTATCTTCATTAAAAACAAACTATCTAATAATAGGTGAACTTTTCTACTACATGCATCTTTAGATCGTTGCCTGTTATAATTTGGAACGTTTTTGGAATAATTTAGAGAGTGTAAAAAGTATTGCAAGAGGATACTTTTCCAAATGCCAGTGTATTCAATGTTAGTCGTGACGAGCATGAAATTAATATCACTATTGCTGATATGGAATTAAACTGTGATCGCTTATATGAACCTATCAAGCAGGGCTTTGTTGTAGATGAAAATGGCTAGTGCATTTATCTAAAAGAGCAACATGGAATAGATATCTCAGGCAATATGGTGGAGGCCTCCTTATTATCGCCCAACCGTACATACTATGATGGAATTTATAACAAGGCATATTTGTTAATTTCTTTTTGCCACGATCCTGAGCATGTTCACTGAGATTCGTTTAGTGGCATGGTAGACCTGGCCACTGCGATACGGATTCAACAGTCAACAGTCTATCGCAATTGAAATGTGAAGGCATAACTATAACCGATGTTGAAGTGGCGGAAGAAGATAGTAAATCCAATATTTTGACAACCTTGTGTCAACAGTCTCATATAGATTTTTCTCATGGCGTCGATTTTATGCCACGAGGTAATATATTTGTGCGTTTTATCCATTTACAACATGGCAGTTTCATTTACACCATTAGTGGCATCGTGCCAATATTTGTAACTCCGAAGAATTATGAAACAGGACAACTATTGGTGTTTAAACAGATTGACGCTTGCTCATGCTGGAATTGAATAGATTTGTGGAAACAAGTAAGATACGAAAAGTTCCAATATTATACAAACAATAAATAATTTTCTGTAATTAGTTAATCCGAGTGTTAATACTATACGCCCTCACTTTGACGATTCAAGAGTTACTATACCTTATGAACGGACTATTCAGGGCATAAATGCAACAGATTCGTCTTCTGGCGCCAGAAATTATGAAATAGATTTAAATATGTGCGCTTGTTTCCCGGGAGACATGCGTTTTCAATTGTTTGTTATGATATCCAACTATGCTGATGTTCATGTTTGTACTTTTTAGAATAATCCAAATCGCCGTGCAATGGGGTTTCCTTTTGATGTTTGCCTCTCACAAATGTGGATGGTTTGGAAAATTTTCTAACACCCAACATGTTCGTAGCAGATGTTGTCATACATCATGAGGATTAGACGGTTTTAAGACCAGTTCATTAAATAATATCTCTCTTTGTCTCTCTATAATTTAGTTTTTTTTTTTTTATTTCAATCTTGATACTTAAATGTTATTCTGAATAAAATAATTTAAAAATATATATATATTATTTTTGTATATTCTGATAAGCTTTAAAGCATCACACAAATTTTATAGAATATCTTTATCAGTTTCACTTTTCGCACATTGTATTTATTTCATTCGATCATTCAAGATCAGTCAGCAGGCGAATCTCAAAACTTAAACATCGTTCGCATTACATTTTGAAGCGGTTTGTGGAAGGTTAAAAATAAAACAATGAAGCTTTTACAAGCTTTTCTTATCGCATTGATTTGTAAGGTAATTTTAACAAACTAATACTAAGTGCGTTAAATTTTTGATAAGACTGTGTGTGATTCATAGAAAACTAACAAAAATATATTTAGGTTAATTTGATCTTTGAACTTTTCTTAAAGTGTGCAAAACTAATTCGTTTCTTTTCCCCTTTCAGATCTCTCTGGCTGCTCCCAGTAATGAAACAGATACCAGAAATTTTATGGCTAAAGCCAGTGATCGTTACTATAATCTCTATAATAAAATAGCAGCTGAAACATATTCTTCCATAGATGATGAAGATTTTGAAGAGATTTTCAAGAAACTAAATAATGTGAAGACTATTTCCCAAGAACTTGTGGAGATTTCCCAAGATGCGGCCGAATACGATTTGAGCAAAATAAAAGATCCTCAGCTTAAGAGAGCTTTGCGCAAACTGCGCAAGGTGGGAAATCTTTTTGTGTTGGGAGAAGATTATTTTTCTTCCTTCTTGTTGAATTTAAACTCGCTGAAAAGTCTATCAACCGATAAGGATATTGAGCCATATATGGGAGGTATAAATATGCCGGATCAAGACGACAGTGCCATCGCCTACTATCCGGATATACAAAAGATCTATGAGACCAGCAATGATGCTAATGAGCTGAAATACTATTGGGAGACTTGGAGAGAAAGAAACTCTATATGGGCTTCGGTAAATTTCTACACCACAATTGAGGGTATTCAAAAGGCAGCCGAGATTTCAGGTGAGTGACAATAATTACAAAGTTTGGCTACTGAAAGTATCAGCATGCATCTTCATTTGTTTTTGTAATATTGGATCAAGTAAAATAAATCTAAATTATTTATTTAAATCGGGTTAACTTAAATCCTTTAAAAGGGGAACATTTATTTTGTCAGCTTTGCCAACATTTGTTTTTATGAAATATTAAATTTTGCTATTAGTTATAATGACATCTGTTAAAAAATGCTTGATATGTTAACAATACTTCCTACAATATTGAAAAATCCATGAACAAATGATTTGGTCAATATGGCATTATTTTATATACAGTTGCCAAGTATTAATAAAACTAAGTCGGAAGCTTTTACAACAATTGGGAACTTTGTTTAGAAACAATAAAAAAATAAAATATTATAAAATTTTTAGATATAATTCAGAACTATTCAAAAGTCTAAACATATGAATTCATTAATCGCAGAACAACCTGTCTTGGAACTTTACTACAGTCAATATGAAAATAAAAACTTCTTGAAGGAAATGCAAAATGTTATGGATGAAATAATGCCAGCCTATCAGCAATTACATGCCTTCGTACGTTACGAATTGCATAAAAAATATGGCAGTGATGTTATAGATCCCAATGGTCCCATACCAGATCATTTGTTTGAACAAGTGTTATCGCAAGCCTGGAAGGAGGGCAGTGTTATAGAATCACATTTCCCCTTCAAAGAGTTACCTCCCTACGATGGATTCGTCAAGAACTACGATGCCAAAAAGGTGCTACAGGTAGCACAACAATTTTACAAATCATTGGGCTTTTCCGATCTCGATGAGGACTTCGTCAAAGACCACCTCAAGGAACATGATGAATCGACAAATATAGGTGATTGCCGTGCCGATATTTTCGATTTAACTCCTAAGGTTTATATGAAGTATTGTCCCAAGGTAAGCTTTAAGAAGTTTATGCAAATGCATGGTTACATCAGTCGGATACACTATGCCCAGGAGAAGAAAAACTTACCAGCCTATTTCTTTAACTCGTACGACTTGGAATATCCCGTGGGCGAAGCTGTTATTTTGTCAGCCTGCACTCCCAAACATTTGCAGGCTATCGGTTTAGCCAAGGACTTTACATTTACCGATAAAACTCTAATGAATCGTCTTTTCCGCATGGGCATTCATACAATATTGAATGTTCCTCAGTTCTTTGTTCACAGTAAAGTGGTACACGATCTACTGAATAATACGGTGGATATGGAGGGGGCCAATAAGCATTATTGGAAACTTATGCAACAATACGTGGGTACTGAGCCACCATCGGACCGTGAAGAAGGTTCTATAGATTTCCCCTATAAGTTCTATTTGGATTTGGAGCAAAATTATCAAACCAAGTAAGTTGAAAAAATATATATTTTGTGTCATATATCGTTGCTATAGACTATAGAATTAAAAACGTATTTCTATTGAAAAGGTATAGCTGAGGTATAGCTGAGTTAATATAATGAGTTAATTTGTTCTTGATCTAAGAACAAATATATCAGAAATATTTTCTGCGAATATCATTTAACTACATATAACAAATAATATATATAACAACTCGTAGGACGGCCGTAACTATACACACATATATATATATTTATATAAAGGGTAATTTTTCAGGAACTTTCTTTATTGCAAAACTGTTTTTCGCAGTTTAACGTTCTAATATTTGTAATATCTTGTCATATCAAAGACTTTCACACCTTAATATTTAACTTTTATCAATGAGGAGATCCCTTGAAGATCTTAATGAAATTTTTATTTAAGCAATGTTTCATGTCGCCCTGCAAATTCCATTAATAAGTTGATAAAGAAATTTAAGCCACATTAAAACTTATATTATATTATACTTATTTATCATTTAATTTATTCCACTCATTTCCTAGGAAATTCGTATCTGAAATTTTGGGTTATCAATTCTATAGAGCTTTCTGCCAGAAAGCAGGTCAAACGGGTCCATTGCACAATTGCGATTTCTACAATAATAATGCAGTGGGCAACGATTTAAAGTAAGTTTTAAATATACATACGTTTATAAATGGAAAATAAAAACAACATTAAACATAAATATTTTTCGTAGGTCCATGATGTCTTTGGGCTCTTCAAAATCCTGGAATGATGTTATAGCCAAAGTTTTAGATAAACCTGATATAAGTGGAGAGGCCTTATTGGAATATTATGCACCAATTATTGGTTGGGTTAAATCACTGAATAAACACAATAAGGTCAAAGTTGGCTGGAATGAAAGTAAAAAGAGTAAGTAATATATTTTATATTGAGAGTTAAACGCAATTTTCACTTTGCAATTTTTATTTTCAGAGGTTCTTTAGATGTTTTCTAGAACTACATATTTGTAGATTTTATTGTAATAACAAGTTGTTTGAAAATGAAATAAATTTTTTAAATTTACATTTATTTAATTTTGTCATTCCGTTGGTAACAAGTAGTATGGAACTGGTGAGGTAGAACTGCATTTACATATATATACATATGTATGTACGTATGTGGAACGAAAATGCTTATAACCAAAATAATATGGGGAAAATAATTTTTTGTATAAAATCTATACTTATTAAATATATGTAAAAAACTATGAAATGAAACAATTCAATTAAAGCAACTTAAATAAAGCAATATTAAAAACCAAAAATTTTCATGTGCATTAGATATTAATTTTAATAAATGAAGTTTCTCTACTAAAACTCAAATATTACACAATACCATACAAAAAGCAATTATGGAAAACTAAAAATAGTCATTTGCATTAAATAAATTTTTAAGAACATTCATGTTCTCTATTACAAATTAGTTTAAATAAAATACTAATACTCAAAGTTTACACAAAATTGCATTCCTTATAATGCAGACAAAATGGGAGATATGACCTAGTATGGACCGATCACAATAAAATTATACCGTATTGTTTGTATACATATGGGATATATTTGTGTTAAATATTATTTGGATACTAAAATTTTTGAGTGAGTTATGCTCTTTAAAGTGATTTTCGGAAGTCAGCCTTATATGGGAGCTAAGAGTAATTATGAACCAATCTGCACAAAATTTTTAGATGTGATTTGACTTCATGTACCACTCATTTTTGATGAAATTTGTGTGGATACTTGCATAATTCAAACATTTATGACCTTTAAACCCCATTTTCGGGAGGACTTTTGTATGGGGGCCAGGTGAAATAATGGACCGATTTCCACCACTTTCAATCCCATCCGTCCTAGGGCTCAAAAAATATAACTTACCAAATTTTATCAAAATATCTTTAAAATTGCGACCTATACTCTGCGCACAAGCTTTACATGGACAGCCAGCCGGACGGACGGACGGACATCGTTAAATCGGCTCAGAAAGTGATTCTGAGTCGATCGGTATACTTTAAGGTTGGTTTTGGACCAATATTTCTGGGCGTTATAAACATATTGACAAATCCAATATACCCTCCCCACTATGGTGGTGTAGGGTATAAAAACAAACAACGAAAAATTATTCTTGTCTACAAACCAAAAAACGAACACAATTGGGGAGGCAGAGCAATGGTTCAAAATGTAGAACAACCTCCAAAAAAGTTAATATTTTTACTATTTGATTTAGTTATTGTTACGTTTTTACCTTTTAAAAATGGTGGTTTATTTCCTTTAAATAAACCGGATTCCTATGTTAAATGAGCATATAATTCTCAATACAGTAGAATCTCACAAATTAGAACTCTCACAAATTAGAAATGTCCAGAAATTAGAACCGGCCATTCCAATGTATTGTACGCTCTGAAATTAGAACCTGTGGTTTTAATTTCTGGAAGTTTTTTTTATTTTGTTTTGCATTTTCACTACAAAATATTTTTTTGCTTATTGAAGTAAAAATAAAACGGGGAATTCCCGAGTTATTCGTGGTGAGTACAATATGCATGTGAAATTTGATTTGACATGCAAAGTAAAAGTTGTTTATACATGTGAAAGTTTAAAAAAATGCCCAATAAACGTAAAAAACACCTTATCTTTGGATACTAAGGTTAAAATATTAAAAACTCTTAATGAAAGCGTAAGTGGAAATCGTTTAGCTCAAGATTTGCAAAATCTGCCATAAGCTACATAAAATCAAAAAAAAAACAAGAAATAATGGATGCAGTTAGCTGCACCTATCACAAAACAAAAAAAAAAAACTCTACACAACGCAGAATATGAGGAAATGGAAAAGTGTCTTTATAAGTGGTTTTTAAATCAATGTCAAAAGAAGAATACACTGACAGGACCCGTATTAAAAACAAAAGCTAAGTCAATTTTTTGTGAAGTGTACCCCGAAAAAGGTAAAAACGCATTTACTGCAAGTGATTTGCCAAATTTAAAACCCGTCATTGAAACGGTTTTTAAAAATTGGTGGTGAAATACTTTCGAGTGATAGTGCGGTCATTCCATTTCTACACAGGTTTCGTACAAAAGTCGCGGAAATGGGTTTATTGGAAACACAAATCTATGATGCTGATGAAAGCGGATTATTTTGTCCTTATTACTGATTTTTTCAATTTACATTTACAACTGAGATTAATGAGTTATCATCAGGGTTTCAGTAGCAACATTTTAAACAATTTTGATATTATTGACAACAAGTTCATAGGGCAGTACGACATCAGCTGATCCCCATTCATCATTCTGAAGACTTATAGGAGACTCGTATGCAAAAGGGCATTCAATTATTGTCACTGTTTTCCATAGATTATAATAAGTTATTAATAAAAATTCAAAATAAATGTTTTTCAAAAAATTATTTTTGTGTGTATTTTCGTCTCGCACGTCTCGGCATCCCATAACAAAATTTTTAAGTTTTCATTTAATATAAACCGCTTTATCATAGCAGAAAAAGGTTTGTGTACATACTATGCCTTAACTAATTCCTAGCACAAACACACACCATTCCATTTACATAAGCGGAGAGTAGAGACAACATCAACGGCAGTACTAAAAAAATGTTTTAGGGGTTTTCAATGTTCAGTGTTGCCAGCACAGAAATTGTAAACAACAAATAACTGTTTCTTAAATTACACATCAGTAGAAAAATTTCATGAATCCTTAACATTCTGTTAAAACTACTTTCACGTTTGATATAGCAAAACATATTAAATACAATAAGTACATACTCTCCGTGCTCAAGCAGCCAACAGTTATTAAAAATATACTTAAAGAATTTTTTCATAATCACAATGTTCAAAATAATTGAATTTGTTGAGTTTAGAAGTTTCCTGATGTGAGGTTGTTGTATAGAATTAATGGTCTAGTCATACGACCATTACTACGTTACGTTTTATATATCGATTCTTATGATGATTATCATGTTGGAGAAGACAGCAAAGTATGATCGAAAGCCTTCAGTTCGACTTTAAAAACACGCTGCCTTCTTTTATTGACAATGAACAATACATTTATTTGTTTATTAACTTATTACGTATATCTATAAAGAGAAAGTTTATCATTCCGAAATTTACCTGACTTAAGCATTTTTAATATCTAAATCGCAATTAATCAAACAGTTAAACCGTGTTTCAAATGTGTACAATATGAAAATGTTTTTTAAAAAGAAAATATCCAAGTGAACTTTTTAATTCGGGTCTTTAAAAAAACCAGTTGGCACAAAATCAAAGAAATTCAAAGTAAGGCGCCGATATACATTTTTAGTTTTTAATCCGATTTGAATACTTGAGGTTTACAACTTTGTTACACGTGTATATAAAATACATAATATGCATGAGTATCAATTAGAAATCTAATAAAAATTACTATTTCTCAACTTCAATTTGCATTTTCTTAATATTAATTCACTTTTCCTAATTTAATTTGTTTTTCTCGATATTAACTTGGTATACTGAATTTCAATTTATATTTTCTTAACACTAATTTGGATTTTTAAAATAACTAACAAAATAATTCGCAATACAATATGGAAAATAATAATTTTCGGGAAATAAACAATTAGAACAATAAAACTTGCATGTACTCAATTTGGCACATGTGTGTCTTTCCAAACATTGGATTGTTTGAAAATAAAAAAAAACATTATTTTCATATTAATTGAATTGCATGTGTTAAACACTTTTTGTAAATTATCCAACAGAAATCAAATGTTTATTTATAGGTTGATTTCCTATAAATACACCGGATTCCTTTTAATTGCATAATAAAAGCGTCAAGTGGTTTAAAAAAATATAACGAGTCTTTATTTATTTAAATGTTAGTCTATTTATACAGCAATCATAATTTCTAGATGGTTCGAAACTAAGACACTAGAATGTTATGCCTGCAAGTGTGTTCTTCAAGACTGTCTAGAATATTCAGCTTAATGTTGGCATATTGCTCAGCTAGGTTTATAACATGGTGTTCTCAATAATGTTAATTTTAAAACTTCTACAGATGATAAACAGGCCTTCTGTTGTTAATTTTTAATTTAAATACAATTTTTAAAAATAAAAATTTTAATAAATAATGTAGAAGCTGTTAAGAGCCATTGAGGACAATATTCTAGCACTGACAAAACGTAGCTATGCTCCGCGAGAACTAGTTGAATAGCTTAAGGTCAATCAATGGTAATAAAGGCATTCTATTGTTTCCAAACAACAAATCAGGGTTCGTAAAAAGCTATTAATGTATGCAGACTCAACAAAATAATGAAGGACGGTCGGAGGCATGTCATGACATGGGTTTACTTTACATGGTGGCATTTAGGAGCGACCAGAATTTCCTTTTGATTTTGATCCGATTGAGAATTTGTGGTCAATCGTGAAGAGACAGTTTGGACAAAATCGATTAACTCCAACTTATTTCAAAGAACTTGGGCAGCGGGTTTAGCGCGAATTAGAGAGCATTTCAAAACGTTTAAAAAGTGTTTTACGAAATAACTGGCTTTGGAATAAATATTGAAAATGCTATTATTCCCTAAATTTGTTGTATAGCGCAAAATGCGTGCTGTTTTATTGGCGTTTGTATTTTTGGTCCTAGAACTTGATAATTTTAGTTTTGATTTATAAATTATGTTGTTAATATAAATGTCTAAAAATATTTTCTAATTTTCTTTATTAGTTTTATTTGTATGCAATAACACAGTGCACAAAGTACTAACATGTACTCATTTTTGCTCATCACTGTATATATTTCTACAAAAAAAAAATATATTTTACTTGAAAAATAAAGTCGACCTGCAAAAATATTAATATAATAGAATAGTATAGTGAGCTATCTGATATGTCCTTAAAAATAGATATATTTTGGATGATTCTTTTGCTAGTATCTAAAAACTAACTGATGCGAGTTTAAATTTCAAGTTGAAACAATTTTGCATTAACAATTTTGAAATGTATAAATATCAGTCGTTAGTGAAGATTTAATTATTTGCTATTATAAATTTAAATCACCTCCCTCGTGGTTTAATAAATGTGCATATTAAATTAAAAAGATTAAAATAACTAAATCCTATATGTCTGTTTACTGGCTATATAAAAACAGAAATATGAACATATTTTTTATTTAGTGCATTTTAATTGATTGAATCAAAATAATTGGAAAACAAAACAAATCACAAAAAAAAAAGAAAAACAAACGATAAAATATAAAAATCATGTAATAAATTAAAAACGGATATATTTGATTGCAACATTAAAATACGTAATTTAGAAGACAGAGTTAAAAAAAACTACCTTCAGTAATTTAACTACATGTTATTTTACCTATAGATAGATTATTTTTAAAGAAATTTTCATTTTTGCGCAAATTATTCCTGTTAAACAGAAAATTCATTTAGATTAAAAATATTAATACCTGAAACTGTAGTAAATAAAACATATCTATAGATACATATTCATTGAAAAGTAAGATTTCTATTTCTTTTAAGAAAATTCAAAACAGATGCTTATCTTCTATTTTCAAGGATAATGTAGTTTTTCCATTTTTACTAGTCTTCCAAATGCATATACATATGCATATAGGGATGTCAAACGGGACTTGGTTATCCCAGCATCCCAGAATTGGGATTTTCGGGACTTTTGTTTCATATGAAAAAAAAAAAATTCATTTATAAATAAATATAAATATGTTTTTTTGAAAACAAAAATTTTAAATTTATTAAAAGTTTCTAAACCATTAATAAATAAAAAAACATAATAACATTCTTAAAACTATTTAGGTATCTGTAGTAAACAGAATCTTGTTTTAATTTTGTTTTAATTTAAAGCTGACGAAAAATATCGTTTGTAGACAAAATTGTTAGCAAATTCTTATATTATGATTACAATAAACAATCCTTTCTCACCCTCCGAAACAAATAATTCTTATTAAATATTTTATTCCATATTATTAGGGACATTATTTGCTATTGTGGGAGGCTTTAACATATTTAAATTACATTCATTTTTTCATTCGTGTCACAATTAACGTTTTTAATTCATTCCTAATAACAAACATTTCCATCTCATTAGCAAATTCACTCCTCAATTTTGGTTTTTTTCAAAAATTTAAAAAAGTTGAGCAAATCATCCTTCTTTTCTGGTTTCTTTTAAGGTGGGATTTCACCAGATCACTTTTTGATATCTCTTTGAGCATAAATAAAAGGGCAACATCACAGAGCGACATAGAGTTTTGTCTGTTTCTTTAACCGGATTTAAAATGACAACTATTTGTTTAAGTAAAAAAAATTCTTCATCTCTTGAGGTTTTAACATTTCCAACATTGAATGCATTCTTTTATTTCTATTTAGTATCCCAGTAAAAAAATTGGTGTTTTTTGAAGCACTTCAGAGAAAAAGTGCTTAATCGAGCGCTTCAATAAAAGCATTCTTTTGAAGCAGTAAATGCTTACGAATAAAATATACAAAATATGTAGATGCTTTTTTAGTACTAACAACGAAGAAGGTTTTAAAGCGAAAAAACAAAAATGAAATTATAGCCTACAGATTTACGTATTACAACGAAAGTCAATTACAAAACGAATATCGCGCTTCTCAGTTACTATGAATTTTTCTTAAGCAAAAACATTCAGATAGAATTAAAAACACACTTTAGGAAAGTGCTTTTATTGCATGTTTGATTAGGTTAAAACAAGCGCTTATTTTCAGCAGAAAGTAGTCCTCCAAACTGGGAACACCTCATACAAAAATCATGCATCCCATCAGTAGGTTTGAAGCGATTTGAGGTATAAATTAATACATAAAACCTGCTCCTTTTGGAGCACAGTTTTTTACTGGTATTAAGCTAATGATTTAACATTGCATGATGATGGAATTTTTCGTAATATTGTTTTTTGCTAAATTTATACTATTAAAATATACCAAGATTTTTTTTAAAAATTTTTGCTTTAATTTTGAACATGAAAAATCATGCACAGAAGATTTAAATCAATTCAAGCTTTTTATATAGGAATTTAAGTCCAACAACTGTTGACACATCAAATAGTGCGTTCGAGTTTGGCAATCCAAAATTAATTTTAATTCTTTCACCATTATTTGTTCAACAAACGTTTTAAATTTAAATTTTTGTTGATTACTTTGTAAACAAATACTAGTTGCGGGATTTATTATTCCCAAAAAATCCAGGGATTTTTTAAAACAACCCCAGTCTTTACAAAGTGAACATTTTATTTTTCAAAATAGTTTTAAACATTTTCCATTTAGTTGTTGTCAAGCTGTTGTAAGGTTTAAACCTCGATTCTGAAAATGGATTTTTGCCCCTTCTTATTATTATTTTTAATATACGCCCATCTGCCTTTTGTGCTTTGTGTATGTTTTTGTCTAAAGTATATCATTGGAAATATTTGTAGGAAGTTCGGATTTCTATTAATTTCTAGAGAATTTAATAACTATATGAGGTGGGTTTTAAAAATATAATTATGGTTTTTTATCTGGCTAGGAACTCTCAACAAATAGTTACTTTAAATTTTAGTTATTTCTAGAACTGATGTATCACTTAATTAAATGAATTTTAATATATCTAATTAAGAAAAATATATCAGTAAAATATATTATAATTAGTGTGGGATTGCCATATTTTTGACAATACGGACAGTTTAAAATTAACGGACGAACACTGATATTGGTATCACTGACAGATAATTTTAAGATAATTATACGACATAATAGAATTGAAAAGTTGAGTAGAGAGTAAAGGCCCAACTATAATGTGCATATGCTAGCTTAAGCAAACGTGCGAACACATATAAATTGTATGTGGCAAACTATAATGCACTTAACGAAACTTTTCGTTAAGTTTTTCAACTGTCATTTGCTTAAGCAAAAAGCGAAACTGATCGCACATTCTGTACGGAATCAGCTGTTTGTTGTTGTTTGTTTGTGTTTTGAACAAAATGGAAGAAAATATATTTATTTTAAATTTAATAGAAAATGTGGAAAAAAATAAGTGCATTTACAATAAAAGAGACCCTTTTTATTTTAACAAAAATGTCTCTGTCGTGGTTTATTTCTCTGGCAGAACAAGAGTGTCTTCTTCTTTTACAGTGTAGTTCACTTATTTCTTTTAATGTGCACAGGCCTTCAAGCGCTAACTTTAATATTTTTATATTATTTAAATTTTTAAGTTTTTTCTCCATTTTTACAAACACAATACGAAAATTAACAAAACATATGTAAACGTTTATTATTATTTACAATTTAGTGCTGCCACAGCTGTACATTTTAGTACTTTTGCCGAAAAATTAAAAAAAAAATGAAAAATTATGCGTTTCGGGTACGAAGTTTTCTTTTAATTATAAAATAATATAATAATATTTATAAAATATAGTCATTTAATGGCTTTTTGTTAAAATAAAAACATTTTTTTTAAACATAAATGAGCAACTGTGGACAAAAAGTTTCAAAGTCATTGTAGCCACCTGAAAGTTAACTCTGAACTAGTTATGCATTTGACAGCCTTTTCGTTAACTTTTGCAATTTGCTTAAGCTTGCTTATGCATATTATAGTTGGGCCTTAAGTTATAGTTTGACCGTCGTAAAGTAAGGACACAAGTCTGTGGAATTTTGACAAAACAACCAATGTCGAAAAACTGAATTTTACAGGAGGACCAAAAAACACTTTCATAGGGTCACAGAATCGTCCCAGAACATATCTAAGCAAATGTAACCTATTTTTATGGTGGAGAATTTAAATACCTTTATTTTACAATTTGCATCTTTCTTCCAGATACAACTGTTGCCGAGAAAATGTCCAAAAACCGAGATGTGTTGTTTTGTCAAAATAATTTTTGATCGAAAAATCAACCCTTCTCTAGATAAACTCTTTTTTCATACTGAAAAGTAACAAATATTTCGCAACCTTTGTCGGGACTAGTGCTTTTATTAAAATAAAATAAGAAAAATTCAGTGACATATGTTGTTTTCTTAAATAGAATTCAGTTTATCTTAAACGAATATTATAAAAAGTTATGCTTTCTATTAGACCAATTACATGTATTTTTAGGTACGAAAAAGAAAAGTTGAAATTAATTAATTTAAAAATACAAATACGAAATAGTCAATATATTATAATATATTCTAGTTCACATTTATATTAAATTGCTTTAATTTTTATTATTCAGAAAAATTAAAGAATAATTCAGTCTACAGCTAATCATATTCGTCAATATCCTAATCATCTTCCAATTGTACTTCACCTTCAACGTGCAAGTTATTGTAAAAATTATGAAACTTTGCATTTATAAATGGCAGAACGGACTGTAAATCATTTTTTTTTTATTAGAAGATATTGGCAAAAGATCAGAATAACATTTATTAAATTCGAAATTTGTTATTTTCCGTCGTCGCTGTGTTATGTCTCGTTCCTTTAAGTCCTCTCCCGGCTGTAAAGATAGCTTGTACTGTAAAATTACAGACTTAGATTTCTCATATCGCATACAACGTATTAGCTTCCATTCAAATTTGTCACCTTGAAAACAACAAATAAAAAGTATACTAAAAATATACAAACATAAGTAGTGGTACATGCACCTAATGTATTAGTATTTCTCCACGTGCATTTGTTCTTTAATATACTACCAAAGTCAAAGTATTGATCTTGTTCCATCTAGATTGCATTGTATTTGTGATTTGTAGTTGCTATTAAAGTAACCCAGTCATGTGTGTGATGTATGGAATACACAGATTTTTTCTTCTTTTTTTCTATTTGGGCATGAACCATGTCACATTCCATATGCGTGTGTCCAACAACCAGAAACTTGTAATCAATTAATTCTATAGTATGATGATCTTCTAAATATCGGCAGTTGAACAAAGGTGTAATTCCTTCGATAAACACGGCACCCTTTGGAAAAGTCGGAAATTCTAAAACCATTGAAAATTCCATACAAATTGACAAACTTTTTGGAGCCGTGATGTAGGTACCTTTAAAAATGCTGATAATTGCCGTAATCTTGTAAATCTATAATTCTTGTAGTCAATGTATTCACTTGCGAGAGAGTCACTGCTCCTCCAAAACTTTGGAACCTTTGTTTTTTTTGTCTTCTTCTGTAAATTATTTTTGTTTTTCAATATTAGGAAACAACATATTTTCATTAAAAACGTCTTAATTTGTTACACATGCACACGACAAAAGCACTTGATTTGATATAGGTTCCTCTTATTTTATTAATTCCCACTACACTAAAGCACTCATGTTAACATAGGTTGTTTTGTCACAATGAATGCTAATGATCAAATGGCTATTAAAAGAACTTAACTTTAGAAGGGAACGTGTTATTTTCGTTTATGAATTTGATAAAATAACATGAGTGCAAATAGGTTGTTTTGTCAAAATAATTTTAGTAAATTATTGGAAACCCATATTCAAATAGGTTCTTTTGTAAAAATTACGTTATGATATTTCTCTTTGTTCCCTGCAGCGTATTTCGATATGTGTTCTTTTGTCAAAAGCAGATTGTAAAAATTGCGAGATAGGTTGATTTGGGGGGTTCTATATCTTCCGATCTACACTATCTAGAAACACGCGGAAAAGACAGAAAGATGCGCTTTTAAAACTTATACATATGGTTTAAAAAGTGGAAAATTGTCCGATCTCGAGTTAGGTTCTTTTGTCAAAACTCCACAGAAGTAATACCGCAGTTTAAGTTTTCTTTCATGGATCATTCTATATTTTAAATAAATGAATTATTACACCTAAAAATAACAGTGTTTGATTCAAGGAATAAATAAATTCCTACATTAGTATAATGTTATAATCCGATACTGAACAAGGTTGGTGTAATGTGTAAACTTCCTTCTCAAATTTATATTTAGAATTCTATACATAAGTAAATATAACTGACATTTTACATTTATTTTGCTCTAGTATTTTTACTCTGATTGAATTATTCTAAAAATATAATGCTAATTACAAATTACCTTTCTTGTTCTCACTTTTTATTTCTAGATTTTTGTAAGCCAACTTTTTTCGTTTATAGTCCTTTAATGCAATGTCAGTTATACGCCCATACTTTTGTTAATTAATTTGTAAATATATTATTTATACTCTATTGCTGTTCTCTTGAACTCAACTCAATAACATTTCATTTCTATTCAGTAATAAAAAAAATAAATATGTTAAAAGAAACTTAATCCTTAAATATTGTATTTCATGTTGCAAATAATTAAAAAATAATGTTTAAATACATACATAAAATCCTAATTGATTTTTACATCGAAATTCTTTTATTTTTTATTTTCATACTGAGATTTTTAATTTGTTTTTCTTCTTTTTTGGGTAAAGGTCCTTTTTTACGTTTTTTTTTAAGAATTTTTGTTTTTCCCACCACTTAATAGAAGCTGTGCCAAAAAATGTTTATTTTAAGAAATACAAAACATGTAAAGAGTAAATGGAATATTTGGTTGATTCGAGTTTAATGTACCCTATAATTATTAATTGCTAATTGTATTTGAGGTCTTTATCGATATCCATAATATTTTATCGTAAATGTTAACCCTTTTTATTTCTTTACGTGTATGCAGATTTCACAAACATTAATAAAATGTCTAATTTGTAAAACGGACACATCAAAATGTACTATGTCTTTAAAATTTATATGAAAATCAAACATATTCAATTTTTTATATTCAATTATTTTATAATCTTGTTCAAATTGAATAAAACCAATTCTGAATATAATTACTTAATCGATTCTACTGAAATTGCGAAATAATATCTCTTAACCACTGGAGTCAAATTTAAATTTCCTTGAAAATTATCTTTGTACTACATATATATAGCCGATAAAGTAACACAATCTGAAACATGAAGTATTTGCTACATTATTTATTATGTGTATGTATGTTGAAACATTTTTGTTTAAAACTGTGAATAGCCTGACATTCACAAAAAAGTTGAAATACTGATTCTTCTTTTTCGCAATCCTGGCAACTGCAACAGTGCCTGTAGAACGGAAGTCCGAGTCTGCTTGAACGTTTACCAATCGTCCAGTGACCGGTTAACACTGCTATTATCCTCTAGGTATCCTTTTAGTTTCTTACCTTCGTACTGCGTTTGTTGTTGTATGCTAGCTACATTTTGCTAGGCCCCTTTAAGATTAGGCAACTTTAATTGCGCAAGTATAATTTTCAGTTCTAATTATTTTTTTGTGAACGTCAAAAACAAATAAATATCCCAAGAAAAGAATGACAGCAGCTACAGAATTGCCAAGTACAAACAAGCCTGTTTTCAGCAATTCTTTCCCCTTTCAACCGACCTTTCCTCTCACACCCACAAACACAAGACTTGGGCAAATAAAGTTGCCTAATCTGAAAGAGGCCCTAGTAGTCTTGCATCTACCCATATTGCGCCATCTATTGCCAATCTTTAGAAGGTAGTGGCTGAAAATTTTACTTTTAATAGTATAAAGCGGTATTGCGACTGCTATGGCTGCTAAGACAGTTAAAGCGTGATCTTCTCTGGCCAGTGTGACTAGTTTCCATGCGCATCAAACCCAAACGGGAATGACGTCAGTAGGACGACTTATCCTAGTTCTTTCTAACAGTGTCTGACTAGACAGTCAAGTGACATGTGTGCAGCCCGGCTGTCTACTTTCACATACAATTCTATATGCTTTTCTAATCTCTAGTATCTCAGACTGAATCTCAGACTGAAATACACTAAGTTTATCTGGGAGGTGTATTGAGAGTTTTAAACAGAGTTCATCGCAGAATATGCCTGATCCATCGATTCATCTTTGAATCATTATAATATACTCCATTTCATTCTTATTTAGACGAAGGATTTTGAACATCTAAGTAAAGTTATAGATTTAGATAAATGTTACAAGCCAACTGATTAAATAAAAACACCATTATCCTTTGTAATACAAAAGCTGGAAATTAATTACTTTCAGTTGCTGTGGCAGCCGTTGTATTGGCGAGTCTGTATATTTCATTTGCGCTATTTTCTCTTTCCATTTTCTTTTTTGTTGCCTTATTTTTCGTGGCCATTATTTTGTACAGTGATTTGTACGTAAATTTCTCTCCAAATCGTTTTCTGTTCTCATTGTATTTTAATGTCAAAATATTAAAACAAAGGATGGAGAAGTAAATATTTTTCGTAATCCTGTCACGTCCTCTACAACATAAACAAACAATCGACAGGCAGTGTGTATTTCACCTCTATTTGTTTCGTATAGCATCCAACAAAAAACAAAAAAAATACATAAATATTTGTTGAGCTTATGCGACATTCCATTTTGAATTAATTATTTTAATCTCCAAACACTTATTTAAATTATTTAACCACTACGTTTTTAAAACAGATACAAAAAATGACAAAAATTAGAAATTCAATTTTCAAATTTATTGTTCGAAATAAACCTGAGCTTCCTATTAACTTTGAACGAGTATATTAGGAGTAGGAGATTGTACATTCTTCATTGCAGATTTTAAAATTTTACATCTGATATACTTTTTAGTTCATGTTATTTTTTTTGGCAGGATATTTGTTAACACCTGCTTAGGTATGTGAGGTATTTTAGAATATGTCAATTTTAAATTGATTAATATCAAATTTACATTCCATTAGCAAATTAGTTTTATATACAAATTTATAATAAAGGTTGACTAAAAAGCATGAAGAAAATACACTTTTCTTTGTTAATTTTTGACATTTTTTATTTATAATTACACGTAGCATAGATTTAACAAACACTTTAGAGTGCACAGAACAAATTTATGTATATTAACCTTAAGAATGCTTAGAAACAAACAATTTCAACAGCTCAATGTCAATCACATTTTTGTTATTTGAACATAAAAAACTTAACGAGTTAAAGAAAAGCTATAAATATAATTACACAAATTATATATTATATCATAACCATATTCCATTTAAGCAAAATTTCAAGTGCATATTTGGTCAAATCTTGACTGTAAATAATTGCTGTAACTTTGGGCTGAATTTCAGTTTATGGGGGACACCCCTAGAGAAAAAATCTAAATATGCCATCCCCTTCAGAATGTTCCCAGGAGTACGAAAATCATAATGAAAAAGGGGGCTCACGCCCCCTATGGGCGTGGCAGTCGAAAAACGACCCGGCCCACCTACGTAGACAATATGGGTATCAAATGAAAGCTAATGTCTTCACGATTCCAAAAATAGCCATAGTTGCCAGATCGGGCGGTTTTTGCAGCCGATACGGCCATTTTTGTTAAATAGGGGCGGGGGTGAAAAACGACCCATGCCACCTACTTAGGCAATATTGGTATCAAATGAAAGGAAATGTCTTCACGATTCCAAAAATACCCGTAGTTGCCAGATCGTCCAGAATTTGAGGAAGATATGTTAATTTTTATAAAATGGGGGAAGGACTTTTTTTGTTTATTTCTTTTTAGCTCGGCCAGAGGCCGAGCACTCGAGATCCCCGCCGTCTAGAATTAAGACATACTGGAGTTAAAAACCCCTAAGCCCGGCCATAGGCCGGTCACGCAAAAAAAAAAAAAAAAAATTTCCCCCACCCCAAATTTTGCCAAAATGGCCATATCGGCTACAAAAATCGCCCGATCTGGCAACTACGGCTATTCTTGGAATCGTGAAGACATTAGCTTTCATTTGATACCCATATTGTCTACGTAGGTGCGCCGGGTCGTTTTTCGACTGCCACGCCCATAGGGGGCGTGAGCCCCCTTATTCATTATGATTTTCGCACTCCTGGGGTCATTTAAGGGGGCGTGGCATTTTTTTTTTTTCCCCAGGGGTGTCCCCCATAAACTGAAATTTTGCCTAACTTTGTATACTTGTGTATTTAAATTAATGAAATTACTGGCCTACTGATCTACATAAAATATTGAATGTTATTGTTTTTAGCACCAAAACTGTATCTGCCCCTAATATAATAATAGAAACAATTGAGTTGCCACCATTCGTAACTCATTTTAGAACAGCTGTGCCACTACATTTTGAAATTAAATTCAATTTTTTTTTCAAATTCTATTCTATATTATTAGTTAATTTCAAATTCGAGAGAAGAAAGTTATTGTTGATTAGTAACATTGCAATAAAAATAATTATTCTAATTTTTAATAAATTATTTATTTTAATGAATTAGAAGTTTTACTGGTTAGTACGATAAATAAGCCAGGAAGATATCATACAAAAGTAAAATCATATAGATCCATTAGCTAGTTATCTAATATGTTAAAGATCGAAGACACAATGTCAATTTTTTTTGTGATATATTACCGTATTCATGATATATTTGATGGTTGAATATTTCTTGCACACAGAATGGTGAAAAGAGTGAGACAGCTAATAATTTATTTAAAATTTTAAAAAAGTTCCATTCTATACCAATTAATTTTTGGGAAACTTTCAAAAGTTTAATAATTTAAGCCGTATTAAAAATTGAAAAGCTTTTTTCACTGATCTTAAATAATTTTTCTTAATTAAGCTAAAGATCGCAAAATTGTTTACCATAATGAACTAAAGTTTAGAATTTACAAGTTTATACATACATTTTGAAATAACTTTATGCTATAATATGAAACTATTTAAAGTAAATATAAAATGTGTGAAACAATTATTTCCGGGATAGTAAGATACATATTTACATTTATTTACAATTATAATTTTGTTATGAAAATTACTTAAGATTGATGTACAATCGTATGTTTATGTTGATCTATAAAGAATTACAATAACGAATTTTTATAAAAACATAAAAAGCTACAAAGAAACAATAAACTATAACGCCAGACTTTTTTACACAATTGTTTGTGATATAAGTTTTTACCAATTGAAAATAGAAATAGAAATAAGAATAGTTTCAATAAATTTAGCTCTAGACTAATCAATTGTAACTTTTGTTTAAATAAAAAAGTTTTATTAAATTTAAATTAAGATTCATTATAAATATTAAAAATTAAATAGTGATACAAATAACAATAATTTGATTTGTAATTGTTAAACTTAATTTAATGTTTAGTTAATATGATGTTGTCATATTATTTTAGATTTTATACAGTCTCTTCCTTAATTGCTTCAATAAAGTGTGAAATTTGCCTTCGGGTTGTTAATTTCCATGAAACACAAGCCACTGAAGAGATGAAGAAACCAATACCTAAAACGATTATATCACAATTAATATATACATACATATTTAGTGGAAATAAATAATAGAGGAATTTATAAATTGTTCTGAAATCAATAGCTGTGGACCTATTAATTATACCCTACACCACCATAGTAGGGAGAGTAAACTGAAGTTTGTAACGCACCAAAGTATTAGTCTAACACCCACCTTAAAGTATACCAAGCGACTAAGAATTGTTTTATGAGTTAATTAAATGTTAAAATTTGTTACATGATATTTTATCGGCCTAAGAGCGAACAGGTTTGAATTTGGTTGCAATCGGTCGATTATTTCACCTCGCCTCTACAGAAATGTCCTCCCAAAATAGGGGTTTATCATTCATATACAAATATTTTATTTATGCACTTATCCAAACAAATTTCGCCAAAAATGAGTTGTACATGAAGCCTAAACACACCTGCAAATTATATGCAGATCGGTCTATAATTGAACATAGCTCCCATATAAGGCCCAATTTCCAAAATCACTTTAAAGAGCATAAACTTCTTTAAAATGCATAGAAATCATGAAACCTAATTTTATAAAGGTCGGTCCATAATTAGCAGAGACCGAAAATAACAGGTACACTTTAATTTTAGTAGCTAAATGGTGCCAATTTAGCACTTGAAATTTGTTATTTGTTTTATATCGGTGGGAGAGTGATTTATAAGAGACCATTTTAGGTTTCTGGTTGAGAGAAACAGAAAAGAATATCACGGAAATAAATAATTATGATGAGTGATTTATAATTAATTTTTTTTCCGTAAAGTTCAGGTTAGAACTTTTATTTTCGAATTTTAAAAAATAAATGGCAAACGTTCATTTGATGCAAATCAATGATGCCTGAATATAAAAATTATAAATAATTGTATGTAAAATTTTACAAAAAATCGAAAATTTTATAAAAAAAAAACTTTAGAAAAAGTTTAGGAAAAATCTTAAACTTTGCAAAAATTCGAAAAACAAAAAACTCTACAATTTAGCAAAAAAATTTAAAATTCAAAATTCATTAAGTCCGCAATTGAAATTTAAAAAAATGTTCGTATATATACTCCCAGTATGTAAATAAAAGAGAAAGAATGTTAACAGTTATTATGATCAACCATAATTGAAATAGTTTGCCTCTCACCAAGGCATTAAAAAACAACAAAAACTATAAAGGTTATATCAAACCATGTGAACAAAAATCATTTTGTAACAGTTATTTTGAGTGATTTATTTTTAAAAACAAAATATAAATCTCAATTTTGATTTTTGATTATATGTACAAGTTATTTCCGGTCTCTGATAATTAGTAATAGCTTACGACTTCCTTCGAGAATTACTTTAACATGTATAAATATTTTAAAAGTGTTTACTTATATCGACATAAAATTTAACACAAAACATGCCACTAAATTGTTGGATGATTGGCTCATAATAAGTCGTAGTTAACTTAATTGCTTCCCTGTTTTTACACATATACTAGGTGTAGGGTATTGTATGGTCGGACTTGACCCACTATACTTTGTGACTTACTGATGATTTACAATTTCTAACATTTAAGTCGTTAATTTCCAAATTTTTTAACTCACCTATTAATAATATTGCCTCAGACATTTCATCTTGTATAGTTTTCGAAACTAGACACAATAGGAAAAGACCACTTAATAAACAAAAGGAGCCAATAACCACTGCTATCGTTATAAATATCAATATGGGGTCCTTTAAGGCGTCATTAAAGAAATCAGAACATAGAGGTTTGCTGGGTAAACCACTGGAAAACAATTTGAATATTAATGAAACTTTATTTTAAACTTTTTTAAATTTAATAAATTTATTGATATATCCATTACTCACCACGACTGTTCATAGTTGGGTAATATTACTTCTTCACGTCTTATTTCCATGACGAGTTTTTCACAACTAAAACTCTGCTCCCCAGTTTACAATTTACTAGTTCTTGCTGCTTCCCCCTTCCTATATTTGCATCTTTTGCTTTTTCACTTAACATTAGAAGTTTACAATACTTCTTTTTTTGTTGGATTTTGTTTAAATCATGACACTGATTTCTAAAAATATATTCCATTCAATTTACAACAACACCGAGCAATATAAACACTCACTGCAGACAGTTTTTATTGTTGCAGCCCCAAAAGTCTATATTTAGAGACGCGTGCCATACATTGAACAGACGTTGCACAATAATAGACCCATAAGATCTTATAAGAACTCTAGGAGAAAACTAAAATAACAACAAATAATAACAAACCGCAGTATCGTATGAGAATCTTACTATTTAAGAGAGGGAGTTTTTTTTTTTTGGCGGCAGATTAGAATAACAGCGATAACGATTTTTTGCTTTCTTTTTTAAAGATTTTTTTTTTTTAAGTAATGGAATATTTTGCATAATTCAAACATTTATGATCTTTAAGCCAAAATTTCGGGAGGACATTTGTATGGAGGCCAAGTGAAATAATTGATTTCCACGAGTTTCAATCCCATCCGTCCTTGGGTCGAATAAATTTCACGTACCAAATTTTATTGAAATATCTTCAAAATTGCGACCTGTACTCTGCGCACAAGCTTTACATGGACAGCCGGACGGACGGACATCGTTATATCGTCTCAGGAATTGATTCTGATTCGATCGGTATACTTTATGGTGGGCGTTGGACCAATATTTCTGGGCGTTACAAACATCAGCACAAATCCAATATACCCTCCCCACTATGGTGATGTAGGGTATAAATACCTTAGGCCGTAATTTTTAAAAACGCAAACCCTAAATTTTCTAAGCGTTGCGTTAAATTACATTTTGCAAATCACGGCGTTCAAGCAAGTGATTGTTTCTGTTGTAACAACAGATTCTTACGTTGTTGTTAATACAGGAGTGCCCAAGCCCTATACTCTTGGTGCTCTTTTGTATTTGTAAAAACTCTTATACTTTGTTTCCACGGTACATGCTTCGCTCTCTATTCATGCTTCACACCGCAATCATGTGCGAAACAGCTTGCTTCACCATACAAAATTTCAAGAGCGAATCAAGTAGATTCATATTGAATTTACTTGCGAAGCACGAACAATTGCACTCTTCTCTAATATTTATCGCAAGTTTATCTGCACTAGCTGTACAAATTTAATATTATTGTAAACAAAGCAAATTATTTTCTTGTTGCTGGAAGTAAAGAAAGTAAGGCTGAATTTCAGTTTATGGGGGACACCCCTAGAGAAAAAATCTAAATATGCCATCCCCTTCAGAATGTTCCCAGGAGTACGAAAATCATAATGAAAAAGGGGGCTCACGCCCCCTATGGGCGTGGCAGTCGAAAAACGACCCGGCCCACCTACGTAGACAATATGGGTATCAAATGAAAGCTAATGTCTTCACGATTCCAAAAATAGCCATAGTTGCCAGATCGGGCGGTTTTTGCAGCCGATACGGCCATTTTTGTTAAATAGGGGCGGGGGTGAAAAACGACCCATGCCACCTACTTAGGCAATATTGGTATCAAATGAAAGGAAATGTCTTCACGATTCCAAAAATACCCGTAGTTGCCAGATCGTCCAGAATTTGAGGAAGATATGTTAATTTTTATAAAATGGGGGAAGGACTTTTTTTGTTTATTTCTTTTTAGCTCGGCCAGAGGCCGAGCACTCGAGATCCCCGCCGTCTAGAATTAAGACATACTGGAGTTAAAAACCCCTAAGCCCGGCCGTAGGCCGGTCACGCAGAAAAACTTTACTAAGCGAAGCCAGTATAACAAATTTTCATTAATCAATCAGAAGCTTTCAAGAGTTTTCCTCGTTTCTTAATTTTGTACTTATCCTCATTTATGATTTGACAATAGTAATTTTTTCGCACAAAATGCTCATTTTTGTTTGTTTTTAACAAAATATAAGCAAAAAAAAAAAAAAAAAAAATTTCCCCCACCCCAAATTTTGCCAAAATGGCCATATCGGCTACAAAAATCGCCCGATCTGGCAACTACGGCTATTTTTGGAATCGTGAAGACATTAGCTTTCATTTGATACCCATATTGTCTACGTAGGTGCGCCGGGTCGTTTTTCGACTGCCACGCCCATAGGGGGCGTGAGCCCCCTTATTCATTATGATTTTCGCACTCCTGGGGTCATTTAAGGGGGCGTGGCATTTTTTTTTTTTTTTCCAGGGGTGTCCCCCATAAACTGAAATTTTGCCGAAAGTAAATATGTACGAATGTATGTTTTTTTCAAATAAGCTAACTAATATCCACTCACTTTTGTTTGTCCATTAAAAAAAATAATTTTCCACAAATTGTAAATTCTGTTTTTTTTTTATTCTGTTTGTTTATTAAAGACAACTGTCAAATCGAATCAAGTTTATTAGTCATGTAAACAGCATGATTCAGAAGGCGAAGCAGGTGATTCAAGTCGTCGTGGAAACATTATATTACAAACAACCAGTTTCTGCTAATGCAACTCTGTTTTTTCAACATATTTCTGGCAACGCTGGACACATTTGACATTTGCTCAAAAATAAAAAAAGTTTCCTTTAAAAAAAGAAACTGTAATTGAATTTTATTCATCCTGGATGAAAAACACAAATAAAATTTTTTTTTTTCATAACAACATCCATATTTTTATTAAATTTTTAATATTAAAGTCAGCTGTTTTATGACTTGTCAAAGATAAACCACTCAACTGTCAAAAATGCTGATGTAAACGGCATGGTTTAAGAAAGTAGCTTATGATCATAAACTAGTTTGAAAATTACAAGTGTAAATGCACTATAAATGTATTAGTGTTGATCTTACATAAGCAACTTTTGGGCACTCCTGCGTTAATACAGCTATTTGAAATTGTGTATTTTGTAAAACGCAGCGCTGAATTGTTTATCACTTGCGTTGTAAAATTTATTGGCTTTAGTTTTAAAAGTTGAATTTAAATATTATTAAAAAAACAAGATTATTCATTTAATTTAATATTTTATTAATTATTTACTTTATTAATACACTATAAGAAAATATACAAACATATTCATTTAGTATAAAATACTACAAAAATTGTTCTTAGGGCAAAAAAGAAACCAAAATAGCAGCTCGATTTGAATATATATATAAATGCGATATATATATGTAATATAATTGTTCATTCGGAAGTTCAATTAAAATCTTTAAAAAGTAAATTAAAATTATTGCAAATCTCCACAGTGATGTTGATAGTAAAGGGTTGCAAATGTTGTCTTGAATGCCACTTAACCCATTAGTGCATGAAGTTCCCCAGGAACTTTTAAACAAATTTCTTTGTATATATGCAATTAAAACTGCTGTTTAAATAATTTTCATAAGATTTATTTAATAAAAAATATCTTTTTAAGATTTTAGAAGGCGTCCCTTATAAGGGACATTATGCAGTATCATCACTTGCAGTGTGAAATTTTTTAAAACATTCTTTTGGGTGAAGGCCTTTGTTATATTTTATGCATTTATAATTAGACTTCTTACCGCAGCTTGCACATTTCTTATCAGTTTTGGAGTAGTCTATTATGTGATTTCTACCATCATACCGTATGTCAGCATTAGAAATTGACGATCTTCTGGAACCGCTTGCAGAGGGCACACCGTCCGTTTCTAGATAGTAAGCAGCTATATATCGACGAAATTGTAACAAACAATTAATGGCCGTATCTTAAAATGACGGTCATTATTTTGGGCTTTGGTGTTATCATTTATGTGAAAATTGTTCAGTAATTTTTCAAATCTGTTGAGTCTCATACGATTAGATAGTAGTTTTGGAGTATCACTTTTTTCAGACCAGTATAGACGTTTGTCTGGATACTTTGCATATCCTGACAAAAGTACACCAATTAAACTTTTATTTCCTCTAATGACACCTTTAGGTCTATATTTTTCTGTAGGACATATAAATTGGTTTGTTCAATGCAATGATTTAGTAACTCTTCAGAAAAAAATAGTTGAAAGAAATCGGTTGGTGTTTTTGCCGTTTTAGCTTCGATGCTAGGAGATATAATTTCGCACTCGGTTTCAATTTTATAGGTTGGATTTGCTTTCTTCCAACGGATTTTTGATTTACGTTGCAGCTTTATCAATACGTTGCACTTCGCACTCTGCATTTAACAATTTCGGACCCAAGTGATTTAGATTTCCTTCGTGTTCATCATCACTAGCATCGGAATTGTGATCTGTATCATTTCTTTCCAAAGGAGGTATTGCAAATATATTGATATTTTGAATATTGTCATCTAATTCTTCCAACAGTTCCAATATTTCAGCAACTGTAAGTCTGTTTAATAATAACGATTAAAATTAGCACAGAGCATAATGTCCCTTAAAAGGGACATGAACAAAAAACGACAATTTCTAATATTTTTATACACACTTCTATTTTAAAACTTGATCACATCAATTACTTAATCATATTTTAATAAGCACAAATTAAAAAAATATGAATATAACAAAAAGCTGTTAATTTTTTTTCATTATTACACACCCTCCACGTGTGCTGTGAATTTTATTATTCGCGTTATACATTTTTTGTACAATATTACGCAGCCAACAGAATTTGTGTGAAAAAAACACTTGTTGTTATGACGGTGACACATATGAGAATGAGGTTCTCAATGCATCTTGAATTTTAAATTCTTCGTTTTGCTGTAAAGTTGAAAAATAAGAGCGTCCCTTATAAGGGATCTTATGCACTAATGGGTTAAGACATTTTATTTTTTAGCAAATACTTCAATGCACTTACTTCTTGTTTTGCATGACACACACAATGTGTGCCAACAACAATAATAAACAACGAGAGAACATAGCTGATGAGTAACAAGTTGAACACAGTTATGACATGTATACAAAAAAATTTTGGTTGTATTGCGCTCGCTTAGATTTTTTATATGGTGCAGTGTACAATAATCAGATTTTTACATTACTATCATATACACTACAGCATAGTCTTTAGTGTAGACAGAAAACCAAATGTTTAAAAATCAAAGGCGTAATACAATTTTTAAATAAAAATTTTATTAAGAAACAATTCAATAACTTAAACTAAAACACAAAACAAAAAATAATACATTAAAACTAAAATTATAATTCAGTCTTTTTGTTACACATTGATCGGCCAAACACAAAACAAACACACTTTATTTTTTGTTGTTGTATTGTTATTGTGTGCTCTCGCTTAGATTTTTTATATGGTGCAGTGTACAATAATCAGATTTTTACATTACTGTCATATACACTGCAGCATAGTCTTCACTGTTGACAAACAACCAAGTGGTTTTGCGCAGACCTTTAGTTGATAGTAGAGCGCAATTGGGTTTTTCCAAGAGATATGTCTAGGACGCTTTAAAATCTTCATTATCCGAAAAAGAAGACATATCCAAAATTGCGAACATTTGTTTATAGCCCTTAGTATCTTTGTATTTATAGTTATTTGCTTTAAAAGATTTTTTCTTCACAATTTGAAATATTTCCTTGATAAATAACCAAACAAAATTATTGAACAGCTGATAGGTTTGTAGCATTGCCAATGCAAAATAAGTGTAGCTTTATGTAAATTTTTATTTTAAATTTCAGTATCAACAATTACAATGGCAACATTATCCACGCAATTATTTGACAGTATTGTAACAACGTAATATATCTGCGTTCACTAAACGCAATGACGCAGTGTTTTACAAAATTTCATATTTTTGGTGATGCGTTGAACGCAAGTGATTTACAAAATTAGGGTCTTAATCTTCACCACTGTAATAAAAATTAGAAATTAATATTTTTAGATTTTTCGAAAGTAATTTTTTCAAATACAACCCAAACTGAAAATTTCCAAAGCAAAACATCAAGCTTTTTATCAGCATCAAACTTAACGGACATAATAATACAAAAAAAAAAACTTTTGAACATTGTATATGTGGGAGATGAACTACTTTCAGTCCAAACTAGTTCTAAGTGTATGTAAGGTCGTTGTCAAAAATTAAATTCCGAATACTCTTCAGCTAGGCCCATATGGAATACCAGTCGCAACATTAGATTTTTTTCTAAAATAATTTTAGTTTTTGCACTTTACGTTGGGCATGTTTAAAATCGAATCAAAATTATTTGTAATTTATAGATTCACGAAATATCGATTTATTTTCTCAATATAACGAAAGAAACAATGAAAATAAAAGTAATTTGAAACAAATAACATTAATGAGGGAATTTTGTTTAGTATCAAGAAATAAATTTGAAACAAAATTCAAAATAGCATGAGTGCTTATTAAAATTTTTAAAATATAGTTTATGATGCAAATTTGGTTTTCATATTCCGGCTAATAATACATTTTCAAATAATGTTCGAATAAAACGATTAAACGAATTTTAATTTGTTCGAATTCGATTCCATAACACATTTAAAATTAATCGAGTTATTTGAATATTTAATATTTTTTAATAAGATAAGAGATTAAATTTTTTCTCTTCATCAAGTCGGACGTCAGATTGTTAGAATTGTGAATGCGGTTTTATTGTTCATCGCCCAAAATCTGTTTTCCCTTCAAAATGAAGAACTTTCATAATTTTTTTTATTTAATCTCTCATTCCGAATAGAAAACATTAGTCAATGATAAAATTCTCTTACAATAAAATTTTTCTCTTTTATGCTTCTACTTATATGTATAGTATACATTGTATACATGTATATATTTATTGGAAAAGGAAGTGTCATCACACAAAATGTATCATTCCGTTATTTTGAAACGGAACTAAATTATAGAAGCAACAACAACGATATGGTTATTTATAGCTCGAAACACCCTCTTTATTGTTTGATGGACTACAACAGATGATATAAAACAGATCTGTTGTGTTCTTTAAAGACAACACAAATCTGATTACAAGAAATGGAAAGTAGGAATATCTAATTGGAAATTGTTTTTTTTTTTTTGTGAGAGCAATAACCTTTAAAATGGATATTTTTTACAGAACACACTTATGGGTAACATTTACTAGTAAAAGACTTTGTTGATTTTAACCTTCAGTAGCTGTTATACCTAATGACATTGTATTTTTATTGGCCACCAATATATTTTATGATAAATTTGCCTAAGGATTCTTAGTTGTTTAGGGACAAGTGGGCGCCCTTCAAAGTAGGTCGCCTTGGATGTTCAAAATTAAATAAAAAATCACACAAAATGATTTTATTATCCGAATGTCATGAGGCTCACAATCCATGCTTTCTCTGGCATTTATTAACGTTTTTAAGTTAGAAATTTCAAGAAAAGGTAAACGAATAGTATTTTTAGTCGTCTGAAGGCTGATAAGCATTTGGTATTGTTGGTAAATATGACCTTGTGGATTAACAATTGAAAGACAAAATATTTTCGTACATTTTATAATAACATTTACCATTAAAAATAAAATTTCAAGAATTCTTAAGGATTATAATTTTTGCCACTGTCTTTGTTTAAATATACGGGGAAATATGTTCTTAAAATTGAGTTTTTATGATCTCTTGGTGCCAAAATATTTATTTTACAGTGATTGTTAACATAAAGAAAAAATTTAATATTGTTTTAAATGTTTTATTATATGTACGCAATTTAATTTTGCATAAAGAATTACTGATGAAAAAGGTTTCTGCAATTTGGGTGCCGCATTTCTTAACATTCGACCAAAAACGCATAGAAATGAAAATTTCTTAAGCTTGTTTGGATCATTTTAAGAAAATTAAAATGGATTTTAAGCGTCGTTTTATAACTGTTGATGAGACATGGATACGATACTATACTCTAGAGACAAAAGAACAATCCAAGCAATACACTGAAGCTGGAGAAAATGCCCCAAATACGGCAAAAACAATTCAATCGGCTGGTAAGGTCATAGTAACGATTGTTTGGGACTTTAAAGGTATTTTATTGATTGAATATTTGCAAAAGCGTAAAACAATAAATTCAGAGTACTATTACAATATTTTGCATTAATTAAATGTAAAAATTCGAGAAAAATGTCGTGGCTTACAACATAAAAAAATATTTTTTCATCAAGACAACACGCCAGCACACAAGACAATGGCTAAAATCAACAATTTAAAGTACGAGTGCTTGATCACCCACCTTATTCTCCTGATATAGTTGTCAATGACTTTTACCTGTTCCCAAATCTAAAAAAAAAATCGTAGATGGCAAGGGCTTTACCTCAAAAGAAGATGCAATTACAGTTGTAAACCACTATTTTGAAGGACTTGAGGAAAAATATTTTAAGCAAGGAATAGGATTGCTAGATAAGCATCATGAGGTTATATTTAAAAATAAAAATGTTTTCGAAAAACTAACTATTCTCTTTCAGTGCTAGGCTACGAAGTTTCCGAACCGCCCTCGTACTACAAGTAAAAATTTTAAGCAAAAAAAATATATTACATATTCATAAGTAACTTAAGCAAATTTTAACTCATCAACAAAACTAGTAAAATAAGGATGTCCTTTTGCATTTATAACAACGAGTCTTTTCTTTGCCTTTAGGTAACGAGTTTTTAAATCTTTGTAAATTCTTGAGTTAAAAATTATTTTTTTGTATAAGCCCTCTTTTGAGAAAAAAGGGCCCAAATTGAAAAAAAATTTAAAAAAATAATTTTTTAAAAAAATTAAAAATTTTTTTTTCTTAAATTAAAAAAAAAATATTATTGAAATGATTGAAGAAATAGCTATCTAAAGTCCTTTGGACTATTTTTGCTAGGACCAATAGGTGAAAAGTTACACTCATTTAAAAAAACCCTGTATGACCAAAATTACCCAAAATGTCCAAATTTGACCCCC
Source organism: Bellardia pandia (assembly GCA_916048285.2). Lineage (NCBI taxonomy): Eukaryota > Metazoa > Arthropoda > Insecta > Diptera > Calliphoridae > Bellardia > Bellardia pandia. The sequence goes on along the minus strand of OU696533.1, from coordinate 28,502,265 downwards.
TCTAACTCCGGTACTTCTGGACTGATAGAGTTGAAAATTTGTCTCTGGCCTACTATCCAATAGTACTAACATTGGTGCAAATTTCATCAAAATCGGAAGACATCGATTTTTAAAATTGGGTCACTTGACGTGAAATTCACCATATATAAATCGACACACCGAATTTCATAGTGATCAGCCCATAATATGTCATATCTCCCATATGAGGACTACTTCCGAAACACTCAATAACTTACGTAAATAATTTATAAATATCGATTCAAATCATAATTTTAAACATATCAGTTATATTTATGGATTTTGTGGAGATTAATCTATTATTGGCCATAGCTTGCATATAGGATCCACTTCCGAGAAAAACTTGCTAATGAGATGAAATTCAATCTAAATAAGCGTCATATATGTACATAGAAATTAGGGCACACTATTCTATGACGAGCACTCTAAAGGGTTCCGAAAAATAAAATAACGCAAATAAATATCGTTAGTTTCAAGTATGAATAAATTAAACTACTGGTGTATTGGTGGTGGGTATATAATATTCGTCGCAGCCGCATATAAACTCTTACTTGTTAATCATACAAAATTATATACTTTTAAAGCTTTTCCTTTTTTTCACATTCAACTTTAAAAAATACACATTTACACATTTTCTGTCATTTACTTTCACGCACTTATAATGAATGATTTGCTCTCATTTGTTCTATAATACATAGTATTAAATGGCGGTTGTCTTAGTTACAATTTAATAATGTGAATGGTATTCAAATTAGTTTCATTTGAATGTTTAAAAGTGTTGTTTATTGACAACTTACATGTGTATGTATGTATGTATGTATGTATATACGAGGATCACTTTATTAATCTTTATATATTATAAATCTAATTAATTTGTATTCTTTTTTTAAACATTACCCTTAAATATTTACATTGTTAATTATTATATAAATTTACCATTCGATTTTTAATTATTGGGCACTTATAAACAAGATTAGATTTTTGAATTTATTTGGCCCTTAAGGCCCATTGTGATACCTTTAAAAATTTTCATGTGTAAATTGAATTATATAGGAACGTGAATGAATCTCTCCCAAGTCCAACAAATTTGGTGAGCTTCGTCATTGACGCATATATGAGACAACCGAGATCACGAAAGAGACTTTTGCGAAGATATCTTATTTTACGATCTATAGGTATAATTTAGAATATGGCATATACATCCAATTGTGTACAAACGAGGCACTGAATCCTTAAATTTGGTGCCTCATTAATACACTACTGCCCGAATAATACAAACATAAATCGAAATTTGTGTACCACCAAAAAATGCATTAACAGAGTTGTTAGGCCATATAAATAATATTTTGGATTATTTCGAAATTTTACCAAAGTAGCACCAACTATACCCATTGAGTCTAAAGTGTACTAACAAGAGTACAATTGAACCATGTTTTCAAACCCTGCGATCGGTGTATTTAATTCTTCCTCCTCTTGTTCAATCAAACAATTTCTATATGGGTGACTTATACACTCTGACATATTTCCAATTATAAAGTGTCCAAATTTGACCCGTAATCGATTTCCTAGTAAGAGCCAATAGATTCCTTGTCCATTACCTTGCCAAATATTCAATGAAAAATTATCTATTTTGTTTGTCTGTAATACTATGTTTTTTTTGCGTCATGTTTTTTTTACATGTAGTATTTAATTTAGATATCGTAAATTAAAAAAAATTTGAAATAACAATTTTTTAATTTCATTTGGATTTTCCCAATTTCAAATATAAATTCTCAATTGCATTCAGAATTTTCTCAATTTCAAATTAATTCAAAAACATCATTGGTTTTCGGAGATATTAAACCAACTGCTGGCATTTTTCAAATGACTCCCTTCTGCAAATTCTTACAAATTTTCTCTTCCCTCACATAATGTGAACCCATGGTGTATATGTATATAGACAGCTTAATACATTAAAATCCTTGATATGTTAAGAATTGTCTTTTGAATATTGATACTCATGCTGATGTATTTATGCAGCTAATGAAGTTCAAGTGTATGTATGTAGTATATGCATTAGAATTCTAATTACATTACACAACGTAACAAATATAGGTACATATGTGTATATGATAAACTCACACGTTCTTCGTTTGAGTTGAACGAAGTTGAATACGCACCTTCAGGTTACACACGTAAGTATGTGTTAGCAAATTAAATTTATTTGAATTATCACTAATAGATTTATGCCTTGAATACATTTAAAACATGAAAAACAATAGCCGGAAACTGTCACACGACAAAAACTTCTTTAGGCTAAAAAGTTTTTAAAGAAAAATTAATAAATATCAAAAGGGAAGTACTGCTGTATGTAGGAATGTTCGTTAGTGCAACAATAAAACGTTTCAAAGTTTTCTTGCAAAGATTTGATTTAAACCGATACCTAGTATACATAGGCTGACTCATTTAGAATATTTTTCCATTTGTTTCACAGATCACTAGTGACATCTTAATTTAATTCAGTGCAGTGCACATGATTGAGAACTCATTTTGTTGAGCATTTCACCAACATTTGAATGAAATTACTTTTACAAAGTAAATGTCAAAGATTGTTCTGTCGCCAATAATACAAATTACGACATCCAGTTCTATTTTAAGTGTTTTATTTAAAATTAAAAAGGTCTAAATGAATCACCCTATACTTAAGTGTATATACATATAAATATATGTATATCAATATATATCCTCAAACACTTATATTGAAACACACACTTTTCCTACTACTTCTTTCCTGAGCTCTTATACATGCATACACATGTAAGTAAACGAAAAACTAAGTTTAACTGTCGTAGACTCCTGTGGATGTTTAACATCCTACCCTTTTGTAAGTTTGTAATAAAACACAAAAGAACTCCTGGTATTAAAAAAGGTCGCCGTCGGCAATTGCTAGAGTGTATATGAAATGCATTAAATAAATGGTAAGAACGTAAAAAAGAATGTAAGAAAAGTATTGTAGAAATGCCAATGCCAAGACAAATGTTGTAAAATATCGCGCAATGTTTTAGTACCACATCCGCCAGCAAAAACAACAAAGAACTCCATTGGGTTTTATGCAAGTTACAGTGGGCTTTTAATAAGGAAAATATTAAAATATTGGAAAAACTATTAAAAGGTATTGATATTGTAAAATAGACGTTCGAACATTTGCTGTCCATAAATTGTATTGAAAAAGTTTTTAGGAAATTTCTAAATGACATTAATATCGTTCATTAACTTTAAGATGAATATTATTGGATGAATCTTTTTTTTTGGAAATGAGTAGAATTTTTAATAGGTGCCCATATCACCTTTTAACGAGTTGGTTATACATCAGGTTATGCTTATACTGCACCCTTAATAGGATTTAAAGCATTTGTTAATATTTTTAAATGTGGAATAAGCTTTAATTTTCACCTATTACGCAAGGCTAGTCTAATCAAATGATTGCTAAATTTATAGATGTAATTTGGCTTTATTTACTACTCATTTGTGGTGAAATTTGTGTGGATTTAAACATTTATGATCGTTAAAATCCTATTTCGGAAGAATATTTGTATGTAAGCCAGGTGAAATAATGGACCGATTTCCACCAGCTTCAATTTCGTCCGTCTTTGGGGCGAAAACATATTTTATTGAAATATTTTCAAAATTGCGACCTGTATTTTGGGCATAAACTTTACGTGGACAGCCAGCCAGCCAGCTAGATGGACGGACATCGTTTAGTCGACTCAGCGAGTAATTAGATCGGTATATTTTAAGGTGTAAGATATAAATATATAGGGTAGTGAATATAATATTTCGTCAAAATGTGAATTCTAAAATAGTGTATGTATTTCGTGAAAAATAACTTTGCATGTATACTCGATGTAGGGTATTATAGGGTCGGGATCGACCGACTATATTTTCCTACTTGCTTAATTATAAAGTTGTGAAAAATTTTAAACAGAAACCATAAATAAACGTAAACATATTTCACAAAATTAAACGAATTATTCGTTATTCGAAAATTGTCCTCTTGAAATTTATTCGTATGAAATTGTTCGATTATTCGAATGGATACACTAGTAAGTGACTATATTTTTCGTGCGGAAATGAGATTTTAATTATGTGTACATACAATTCTTAAATTCTTGAACTTAAGCAATAATTTATTTTGTTTGCTCCAATTATTCTGTTCTAGATTATTTTAAAATACCTTGTATCTTGCTGTAAATTGAACTATATATACGGTGACCATCTGTCCTGTATTTTACAGGACAGTCCTGTTTTTTAACATGCTGTCCCTTGAGATTTTTTTGTAAATACAGGACAGTACATTGTCCCTTATTTCCTAATTTGATATGCAAATGTCCTCTTTTTAGCATATACATTGCACGAACATTAATACAAAATTATCATAAAAATCCAACTGTATACTTTCCCTACATTTCCAAAAGTGAAAAATTTGTTTACTGGGATATGGGAAATTTCCTATAATCTGGCAGTTAGAATTGAAAATTTCAAAGAAATATGTGAAGATATTGAAATAGAATATAAAAAGTTACTAGGACATAGCAAAACTCGATTGTTAACTTTAATGCCTGCTTTGGAAAGAATCATAAAACTTTTTGAAGCTTTAAAATTATATTTTATGTCTCAACTAAAATGTCCGACAATATTACGAAATTTTTTATGAATCCTTGTGCTGAATTATGGTTATCTTTTGCATATAGCCAAGCTTCAACATTTCATAAAGCTATTCTTAACATAGAATCACAAAATATTTCAATGCCTGAGGCTTCAATTATTTTAAAAGATTTAAAATTTAAATTGGTCGAACGGAAAAAGGAACTGTTTTTACCCCTTATTGTCAAAAATGTTATTCTCGAATTACAGAAAAGTAATGATTTTGATGAAACATTAACTAAAGAACATATAACAAGTTTTTACCAAACATGCATTGATTACCTAAATCAGTGGGATAAAGCTTTTAGAAATGTAGAAATTTTAGACTGGATATTGTTACGAAATATGTTATCTTGGGACAAGATTGAAAAAACTTTATCCTATCTAAATGAATTAAGAAATGATTTAAAAATAAATAATGAAGATTTATTTGATGAAGTGAGCTGCGTGAAAAATTTTCCAAATAATGAAAAAATAGAAGACTGGAGGGTAAAAATATATCAGTAGATGAAAGATGGATTGAAATTTTTAATCACTTTAAGACAAATGTGATTGCATATGAAAATATATTGATATTTGTTAAATTTTGTCTATGTCTACCAGCTTCAAATGCTGCTATCGAGAGAGTGTTTTCAATAATGAATAATATTTGGACCACCGAAAAATCGCAATTAAAAGTAAATACTTTAAGATCATTATTAATTACAAAATGCAATTTTAAAATGAATTGCTCAGAATTTAAAGGATTTTTAATTAACAATACAGATGTTAAAAAAAAAATCCATTCTGTGGAAAAATATCAAACTTCATAACTAAATTTATCATTTATGTAGTTTTTTTCTATTTTTTTTTGTTAGCCTTAGTCAAGGAGACTGTTTATAAAACCAAATTTATTTTTTTAAATTATAATATATAAAAACTTTTTATTTAACTTTTTATTCTAGTCAAGAAGACTTGTTTTTGTTGTTACTTAATTTTATAATAATAATAATACATATATTATATGAATATTTTTTCTGTTTTTCTTTTCATTTTTAACATAATTTTGTATTTGTCCTGTATTTTCCTTTCCCAAAAATGGTCACCGTAACTATATAGCGTGATTCTGGAAAAGTTTTTGCAACTAGAAATTGTGGATAAAAAGGCAGATCATTTAAAGATCGGTGTTTTTTCTTATGAAGTTAGACTACTGCATCCGACTTTACTGTTGTACATTAAAAACACCTAACGCCAAGTTATCAACATTCGTAATTTTAGATATTTGGACGCTACCATATGGGATATTTCATAAATCTTAAAATTTTCATCATTTTCACAGTCATTCATTCCACTGTACAAGAATGTACGGATCTACTTGTTCGTATAAGACAAAAAAAAAACATCGAGTTATTTGTTACAACTAAAAAATTGAACGCAATCATACAATTTTTTTAACATTTTCTTTATTGATGCTTAAACTGTTCAAAAAGGGAAAATCCCGAAAAAAAATCAGTCAAGAAAATATAATATTTTACCTTTTGTATTTTGGTATGTGTGTAAATATGAATTTAAGTTTGTGTATGTGTATGTAACAATTGTAAGAGAAACAAGTAAGATATATGCATATTAGGGGGGCCCCGTTTGTATGGAGAAAAAATAAGGTATCGATGTTCCCGACTAATATGAAAATTTGATTCATTTTAAGACTACGTTTCTCAATTTGTTTATCCTGAGGTCAATATTTAGTGAGCTGCATCAAAGGATAAAAATGTCCTTTTTACTGGTTTTTTGATTTTTTCACATTTCGGCAATGGAAATTATATAGAAGATGATCAATTATGGACCGATATGCACAAAACTTATTATTAAGAAATTTTTTTTGAATATGAGCATAAATCAAATATTTATGACTGATAAACTCAAAATTGCGACCTGTACTCTACGCACAAGGTTTATATGGACAGCCAGTCAGACGAACGGACGGACAGATGTCGTGAAATCTACTTAGGAAGTGATTCTGATACTTTAAGGTGGATGTTGGTCTAATATTTATGAGCTTTACAAACATCAGCACAAATCCTCCTCACTATGGTGGTGTAGGGTAAAAATATGTAACTAAAAATCTGACGCTACCTTGTACTATTGTGATATAACTTACAACATTTAGATATGTTGCTGAGTATAGCTAGTACGTGTGTATATGTGTGTGTGTTAAAAAAATTGTGAATGTGACAAAAATGAATTATGGCAAAAAGACGCACTAGTCTGTTCTCTCCCCAACAAAATACCGTTTGCCAATGGTGGTACTTACAAATACTGTAGCTCCAGACAATGCAACTATGGAATTCGTATTGGTGGTCTTTTAGAGGTTTGGAAATTTTTAACACCATAAATAAATATTAAATAAATGATAATTCAATACATGAAGTTTGCGAGCTTAAGAGTATTAAAATAAAATGTGCTTTTACAATAAAAGCAAATGTTTAGTTAGTGGCACAAAAACTCAAAGCAAAATATCTGATTCCAATACGTAACGGACCGACCACGAAGGTTCTTTTTATGCAGAGCAAATTAGGATGGTATTTGCCTCTGTATAATTAAACTAATTACGGTATGTATTTAAAAATAAAATTTATTTGGAATATTTTTAGGAAGAGGATAAATTCTTCACTGATCTTTACCCACCCTACCTTGTATCATATCTTAAATTTGTTTAAGGTATACATAAATCACACTACTGATGTATCAGGGTGGGTATATAAGATTCGGCATGATTTATGATACAATATGTTAAGGTACGGTCACACTTGCCGAATATTTGCATAAAAAGACGTAACCACTTAATAAAATATATCTGAATTGGTTTATTCATTTAAAAAAACTTCGTTTATTTAGAACAAGACACAACAAACAAATATTTATATAGTTTTATTTTAGTATTTTATTTAATGATGTTTGATCTTGCAAAACATTTGTAAGAATAAACAACGTCAAAAAAATTTTTGATAAAACAAGTGGTTGCGCTTTTTTGAGAAAATATTTACCAAGTGTAACATTTAGACACGAAATGGCAAACTTAATATACCAGCCCTTCTTTTGATGGTGGGTATAATAAATATTTGTGTAGATATGTAAATGTTTATACGCAAAATTCAAATTCTCAACAATAAATTTGAATTATGAGTAAAATATGAGGGATAGTTTTTTTACAATAAATGAGTAAAAAATTTTAATAAAAAAAACAATTTTTGAATTAAAATCTCTCTGCGATTTTCAAAACCAACGATGTCATCAGGCCTCAAGTTCTAGGATACTATATCTATGTTGTTTAACTATTACATATATAAAAGTTTGGGTTTTGTGAAATTGGTTTATGAGTCTGGACTTGAAGTAAAATGATTTATTAAAAAGTGTTAGAGAATTGATCTAATGTTTTTTCTATATCGTGGTCAACTCGATACAAAATTTATTGTAAAAGAAGTTCTCATTATGATAATTAATCATGTAAGAATCGCTATTTCACTATCTTATTTTCCTTTTTATCCTTCTATTCCTTATTAGAAACACAAAAACGTCCTCTTGGCAAATCGACTTAACTTTTCATTCCTTTTCTTTAAATTCAAATGTTCAAATGAAAAATGCTTAAGATTTATATAGTTTCGATAACATATTTCCTTCAAAATGAGCAAAGTTTTCCATACACTAAAATTGGTTAATATTAACCTCACAAATATTAACTTTTAATAAAATCTAATAAGCTGAATGTTTTTGCAAAAACCTTAAACTTTGTGTCGAAAAAGTCTGAAATAAAGTCAGTGTATGATTTCAAATTGAATCACAAGATGTATCTTCTTTCTTGTTTGTCTGTCCGTTGTTGATTCCTCCATAACAAAATATTCAGAATGCATAGCTGTGCATTATTCACATAAGATCAAAGTCCTGATAGCTGCCATCAACACTTTTTGTAGGCTACACAGAGCAGTTATATACGAGTATATGTACAAATCATACAATTGGATTTTGTGAAATCAGTCTATAAATGGCTGTAGCTCTCTTATAAGATCTTCCGAGAATAACTAGTTTACTCATAGAACTCTAGTAAATATCCTTATTGAGATGAAATTCAACCTAAATAAGGATCTAATTCATAATAGAATGGTACAATATTTTATGACGTTTGTCCCATAATATGTGACAGATCTAGACTATTCAAAAATCCGATTTTTCTTGAAACCCGGTTTCAGGTTATCCGAAAAACTATTTTTTCTAAAAACTCGGTTTCGAATACGGTTGAAGCTGAAAACCGGTTTTTCATTAAATACGGTTTATATTTAAGTTTTTCTTGATTTTGTGTTTGCGTTCGTGGAATATTTTTGCATACATTTAACAAACAATTTATCTTATATACCCACCATCAAATTACCGATGAAAACAAATATGGTTTTGTGATTTCATATTGCATAATACTTATTTTTGCAGTATTTTTTATGGATACTACTTTTCTATACACATTTATGTACCATAGAGCCATATTCCGGGAAGACTTTTTTTGGGGCTATGAGAAATTGTAAACAGATTTTTACCATTTTTGACAGGACTTGACCTTCTATAATAAAAATAAAGTGCCCATAATTTCATGAGATTATCTCATCTATCTTATATTTGAAGATAATAGCTGTGGAAACTGTGGTCCATAATTCGGATCCTACTGGACCGATTTTAGCTATTTTTAATACCAAACAGTTTGGTGAAACAAAATTTATTTGGGAAAAATTTCATTGTTCTAAGTCAATGGGACCGCTATAAGGCCATGATTTCTGACTTTTTCTTTCATTAATTGAATAATTATGATGCACAAGAGTTGTGCTTTCAAGATTACAGCGTAACATATCATCCCTCGTGTGCCACAATTGATTTATTGAAGGAAACGTTTTGTAACCGTTTCACGGTTCGGACCCGTGACTTGGTCTACAAGATCGTGCGACTTAACGCCGCTTGACTACTTTCTGTGTAGATATGTGTACATAGTTGCTGGGCTACGCCAATAAGACCGAAACGATTGACCACTTGGAAAGGAACATTAGCCACGTTATGGCCGTTATGGCGAGCATAAATGTTGGAAAAAGTTATCAAAAATTCGACGTCCGAGCCAACCGTGGCGGTCATATGCCAGAAGACGTACATATTTAAATTATATTGCCAGAAGATTATTTCCAAAATGAACACATTTTGGAGACCTCAAAGAATACCTTAATTATCTTAATAAAATTTCTTTGTGTTAGACAAAACGTCGTAATATACATACCTTGTAAATATATCATAATCAGTTGAAATCTATCTTGGGATCGAAAACTTTTATTTCTTACAAAGAGGCTGTGTTGTTTTATATACGAGTATTTGTTAGTTCTTACAGCATATTGTAACCAGCATGAGATTTTCGATATCCAAAATAAGAAAAAATGGTCAAAATGAAAATTTAGAAAAATTAAAAAAGTTTATTATTACAAAAATCATGTTAATCGATTCAAAAAAAAAAAAAAAAAAAAAACGGATTAATCAACAATTGTTGAATAATTCTAAAATATAAAATATTATAACCGGCCGGTTTTTTCGCTTCGATTCGGTTAACTGGTACCGATTTCGGTTTTTGAATACTCTAAATAGCTGCCATATAAGGCATCGGTAACTTACAATAATTCGTATAAATATCGTTAACTGTAACAAAATGTTACACAAATTTCTATTAAGTGTTGCCAAAAATTAATTAACAAATTAATATTTGACACAAATTAAATTATATTTAATCTTTCTTTTGTTTCTTACTGTACATGTTATTTTCATTTAATAATTGTGTACCTATTCGAATTGGTTTGAAGTGTAAAATACTAAATGCATAATTACCAGTTATGAATACATATTTACAAACGAGTGTATTTACTCGCTCTTGCTTTATATTTAATCGCAAACCAGTAAATTGCTCTTATTTTGCATTACTAATTACACTCGAGTAAGTGTAATTGTAATTGCTCTCAATTTGTAATTTCAAAATTTTTGAATAGTAATTCAATTCTAAAACCAATCTGGTGTTATGGAATTCAATTATGGGGTACTGCCTCAGCATCAAAAATTGAAAAAATTCAAAGGGGAAAAAATAAAATTCTACGTATAATTACTGCAGCTCCATGGTATGTTAAAAATTCTCGAATCCACAAAGATCTAGGCGTGCCATTAGTAAAAGTCGAATTTAGAAAATATGCGTCAAAATATGCCAGCAAACTTGAACACCATCCAAACCCACTTGCACGAGACATCCTTAACTTTACTGGCCATGTTCGGTTGAGAAGGAGGGATACGCTTGCTTTAACTCAAGCGCAAAACAGATGACTGGATCAGTTGATGTGAAATTTGTTTAGTATCATAAAAATTTTTGTCTAGCACTGGCTGGGCTTATTATTTTCTTTTTAGTATTAAGATCTGAAAACTTATTGTCATTTCATGATATGAAGATTCAATAAATAAATAAAAGCTACAAAAAAAATTCCAATTTATGTACACATAACATTTTGAAACCTAGAAGTTTCACTTCACAAAAAACCTTAAAGCAAATAAGATAAAATTTTTAGTGTTTTATTTTTTAAATAAATGACTATTTGAAAATAATTAAACTATCCGTTTGACCTTCAATTCTGGTCGGTGGGCGTATTATGTTGGTGGTAGGTACTCGTATATAGCTATATATATGTAAATAAGAGTATGTATGTATATGCCATCTATTTGTACGGAATAGGAGCTTTTAACACACTTTAACAATATTTGCCGCGGGATGTTCTAATTGACTAGACTCTTTGTGAGGGTTAAGAATAGTTTGTTTTTGTTTCGGAGTAACTACGTTTTAATTTTATTTTGAATTTTTTAGTAGGCTTTGTTATTTTTGGAAATAGAAAATGTGTGTGAATATAAAAATTTGATTATTAGATTGAAAATTTTTGAAGAGGAAAGTCTTAATATAAAAAAAAATTATTTGAAGTGGTGATTTAAAATAATAGTTACATAATTTTGAAATTAAATTTTTAAACAATAATATCTTGCAAAATTGTAAGAATTATCATCAAATTGCAAAAAGAATTTTCCTGTTGTCCTAATCACAATAGAAGTATTTAAAATTGACTTTGGATGGCGACAAAATCAACTATATTTGAAAATCTCTTGGTTTTGGCCGAATTATCAAACTAAATTCCCACAAAGCGAGTTCAAATTTTAAGATAAAATCAGAATACCTAATCAAGATTCCTAATTCTAAATCCAAAATCATATCTCAAACTATTCAGACTCATCATTTACATAACTTATTGCTAAAAATAATTATAAATTGTTTAATATTTTCGATTTGATTCTAATTGATTTGTCATATATTGGGTTGACCATATTTCCACATAACATTTTTATTTAAATTTTACTAATGTAAAAATTTGTTGATTAATTGTTCTTTGTTTATAAATTCATTTTTATAATTTTATTTGATATTGATATAAATCCTTTTGAAAATTTGGTCACCATTTACTAAATAATTTAATATTATATAGATGTATAAACATATTCATTTATATATATAATTCAAGATTTTAACCTCATAACAGTTACATTACCAATCAATCATAAAAAACTTTAAGACAATTTAGAGCTCTCTTCGTTTTCTGGCGCCGGATAACTTCGAGGGATAAAAGAATGTAAGTCCTTAAATTTATATATATACATGTTTATTAAAACACACTGTAAACATACAAAATTTAATAATTAAACATGTTGTTAATATTAGTTTACATACATTCCATATTTACTTTAATAACATCAGTATTTTGAATACTCTTATTATAATAATTTTGTATTATACTGATAATACTGATGTTAATAGGAAATTCTCCGTATAACTATACATAAATATACATAAAAATTAAAATTTTGAATTATAAAATATATACTTTATTATATATATCCAAACTATATATCTTATATCTATATATATAAAATTCAATGTATGTATGTATGTATGTATGTATGTATGTAACGTATAGACTCCAAAACGGCTGAGCCGATTTTGATGAAATTTTCACAGCATGTTACTGTAACTCTGGAAGGAATAATAGGGTACTTTTTTTTTACCACGCCCATTTTTACGCCCACTTTTTTAAAATATTGTAATTGGAGACCAAACCTCTGGACCGATATTTTTGAAATTTTCACAGCATTTAACTGGGATTCTGGTATGATTAATAGGTTACTTTTTTTACCACGCCCATTTTTACGCCCACTTTTTAAAAATTATGTAATTGCTCCCATATAGTTTTTAACAGATTTACTTCAAATTGTATACACATTATATACTCCAGGCGAGGTAAAAATAAAGATTTCTTAAGCCACGCCCCTTTCACGCCCCTTTTCACGCCAAATTTTTGAAAGTTTTATACTTTTTGTTCTCTATACAAATTTGTTCATTCCAACGTATTTTTTTTATTTGGTAGTATATTGCTCTTAATACTGTTAACGTCGCCATATAACTATGAACCACGCCTACTTCATCGCCCCCTTTTTTTAAATTAGATACTTACTTATACCACTAACAATGTTTGCTATACAAAATACTTTTTTTGTAATATGTATTTACCTAAAGTTTTATATACTTTTTAACTACATACATTTTTTTATTACCAAATCCCCATTTTTCGCCCCATTTCACCTTAAATTATATTGCTTTTAATCTATATATATATAAATGAATGTGTGTCTGTATGTTTGTGCTTAATAGGAGGCCAAACCCTTGGACCAATCTGCCTGAAATTTTTACAGCATGTTACTGTGACTCTGGAAGGAATAATAGGCTATATGAAGTTTTGATTGCACAAACGGGGGTGGTACCGCCCATATAACCCAAAAATTTAAATCGCCATATTTTGGGCATTTTTTGACCTATGTCGATGATATTTGGTACATATGGTATTAGCATAATTAGGAATACGTACCAGGAGAAAAGTGCGTTGGACCACGCCCCTTTTTAGGAAAATTAAAAATCGTAATATAGTCTTAACTACTGGACCGATCGTCATTAAATTTTCACAATAGGATATTCTTACGAAATAATAAATTCTTGACTATGTAAGTGGACAAAGGGGCATGGCCTCGCCCACTAAACTAAAGCAGTGCAATAAATACATTAAAATTAAATAAATAAATGTTTGTAAATATATAAATACGTTTTATTTTATAAAAAGGGGGGGGGGTAGCGAAGCACACCGGGTTTAGCTAGTATGTATATAATATTCATAATACTTGTTTTGAGTTAAAGTGACCATTTAGTTATCTTTATTTTTAAATTTCAATATAATTAAAATAATAATAACTTTTAGTTTTTTTCTTTTTGCATCTTTAAACTTAATTTTTCAAAACTATTTAATATATAATAATTAAAAATTGTATTTGTTGTGTTTTCAAAATGACATACTAATTTTGTATTATTTGTGAAAGGTGAAGTTATCGATATGGGGTATGGTATTTTTTTGTTTAATTTTATTTATTTTATTATTGGGCTGACAATAAATATAGTTTTCATGTCAGCAAGGAGGGTGGGCTTGGATCAGTGTAGCAAATAAGGCCTCAAGCTACACTTCAGTCATTGGCATATTTATCTATTCTTTTCTTTTATCAGTTTGGATTACTTTTAGTCTTTGCTACCTAAAATTTTAATATGTCCAGTAGCGAAATAAACCATTTTAAGTTGGGAACTATATTAAACCCCTCCCACCGACGAGCACGGCCGATCTAATAGGTAGCCATGTTCCCATTATAATTGGACCTTAGTCTAACAATCGTTACGTCTTCCAAAATTTAATAAACTTAATAACATATCTTTTAAAAAGACTCTTTAGTTACATGTTTTGTCATAAATTGTTGCAAAAGTTATTAGGTTTTACTTTGTAGTGTGAGTGAATGTGTGTGTGTGTACATATATGAGCAGTTGCCATTTTTAAATGAATTCGAAATTTTAGAAAACTATTTAGCAAAGTTAACCTGCCGTAATGTAGTGGAACAGCATATAAGTTTTAGGATTATAAGTTATTTAAATTATTTGAGCAATTATAACTACTTAAGATATTGGAGGTCACAGAAAGGTCACTTAAATCAGTATTTTACATATACATAAAGTAACTAGTATAATATATATTTCAAACAGCCATTTCTGAAAACATCGAAAAGTTTCAGGATATATCAATTTGGAATGATATATTAGATTTAATTAATATTAAACTATTTTAGAAAATGTCCATATGTATTTAAGTCAGAAATTACATGGTTGTTGTTGTTGGTGACAGCAATACCATAAAATATTAAAGAAAACGTATTTGTGTGGTGCCTGTGTATAGACTGCATTTGAACTTTTATATATGTATATCGGTTTGTACAGAAAATAAATGTGTGTATGTAATACATAGATGCTTATCTACTCAGTGGGTAATAGATAAATTTAAGTGGCCTTGCTAGAGGCCATACGGCATGTTATTGGTAGCAATCATTTCCTAAGTTGTTCCTTGTTAGATAACTGATGAAGGTCTAAAAACGAAAGCGTAATTAAAAGTTTGCTGAAGCAAGCCTTTTCTTAAGAGTGGTATTAGGGAAAAAATCTTAATGAATCAAGTCGGTATTTTTTTTAGACATTATTTTGTAATTTAATTTTTATTTATTATGTCTGAAATTTTTTAGAAGCAAGAACAAAGTCCTTCTAGAATATCATCTTGGAAACGGCATTGTGTAATGAGTATACAATTCTAAAGAATAATAATAATATGTTAATATATATTCTAGAAGGGCTACAAATTGAAGCCCTAGAAATATTCCGCCGGTTGATTACTTATACTTAAAAAGTGAACAAATTGGGACCTATGGGGAAGAGCTGAGTTGCTCCTAGTTGACCAAAATGTAGAATTGGGGATTGCAATGTTTCCCAGATGAATATGACCACTTTTATACTAATGAGAAAGGCCAAGAAGTTTAGATGGTTAATAAATCTTGTTTTATTTATTATAGTTGAAAGTTTCTTGTATAGTTCAATTTAAAGTTATTTTAGGTAATTCACAAACATTTAGTTTTAATCATTAGGTTTATTTAGTTTTAATTCACAAATAGGATAAATTTTAAGTAGATATAACTATATGTTTAAATTAATTCATAAGTAGGATATTTTAGATTTTAAAGGTAAGTTTATTTGGATATAATTATAAGTTCAAATTTTAAGTATTTATATTTAATTGATTCACTTATATTTGTTTTAGCGTCACTTTTGGCTTAAGTAGGTATTTACAGGGATTTAGATTTGTAGCTTTCAATTTTATTTATATTAGTTTCTATTTAGTGTAGGTTTTAAGTTTCAATTTTTACTAACTAAGTATATTTTATTTAAGTTTTCTGTTCACTTATAATTAGGTAGTTTAATTTTCACTTTAGATTGAAATCTTATTTTATATTAATAATTATTTATAGTTTATTTTAGCTTTTCAGTGAATAATGGTTTTACACTAACAACGTTAGGTGTATCAAAAAAATTTGTTTGCGTATTTCGACTACTTGCTTGATTGGTAAAAGGTTGATGAGTGTTTAGTTTTGTGTGTTGACATGATCTCTTTGCCTTTGCATCTTGAGCTTTTTTTTAGTTGTTGTTTATGTTTTGACTTGTTTCGTCAGCGTTGTATTTATATTGCAGTGTGCAGTCTAATTTGGGGTTGCCTTTGTGCTAATTTAGACATGCCGCCCCTCCTTGCATGAATGCAACATTTCAGTCGGTCGCACATAACACCGCGGCGAGTGAGCGGATGGCCTCTGATAGCACCTTCTGGTTTGGTGTGAGTCTCTGCCGCTTTCTTAGTTGCCTGACTTGTTGCAACGCAGGTCTGTTTGCTCTGGTGTCATTGTCGTGGTGAGCGTGAGGAGTTGAACGCTGGTTAGATCGGCTGCGAGTTGTGTTATGAGTTGAACGCTGAGCAGATCGGCTGCGAAGTATATCATGAGTTGAACGCTGAGCAGATCGGCTGCGAGGTGTATCCTGATTAGAACGAATCATATTCCGTCTGTTGGAGCTAGCGGTGGTTTCATTAGTGTGGCTGGTGCTTGGGTGGATTCGTCTTTGTGTCCCAATACGGTCGAGGATACTGCGTCGATTTCTGTTGCTACGATGATTCCTTTGGTGCAATAAGGTGTGATGCAGTAGTCCGCAGTACATACAACCGTCCGGGCTATCGCAACTGTATACCTGATGGGTGCGAGCCAGGCAGTTGACACAGTATCCATGTCTACGGACTACCCTATTTCGCTCTTGATTATCCATCGCTATGAACCGCCGGCAGAATCTCAACGCGTGATATCTGAGGCACAGTTGGCACTGGTGAATGGACGGATCTCTTGGAGGTTGGGAACGTGAACTAAAGAGAAATAAGAAATTGTAAGTAACTTTCTTTGGGAAATAAATGGAAATGATGAGTGTGATGTGGTGAAATAATATATGTGATATAGGAAGTGAAAATGTGATATTAAAAGGGATGTTGGAAATGAAAAGTGTGATATTAGAAGTGATGTTGGAAATAAAAAGTGTGATATTATAAGTGATGTTGGAAATAAAAAGTGTGATATTAGAAGTGATGTTGGAAATAAAAAGTGTGAGGTTATCTACAGGGTGGAATTTTGAGCTGTATTGTAAGGTAGTCTGTGAGGGAAATCCACCGTATACCGATAGCTTTAGTTGCGCTGGTATCATAAAATTTAATAAAATCGAAATCATGCATGTATTCTTGCGGAATGGATTCTAATAATCGAGAGTCATTAGATGCGATCTTTTTTAACAGAAAACCTGCTGAGTCGAGGGATCGAATCAGCTGTTGTTGGGCTTCTGCGTCACTTTCGAGAGAGTGACCTCCTGCAAGAATGTCGTCTACATGAGTTTTATTACTTAGGATTTGAGATGCTTTTGGGAAGATATATTTATTATCCGATGCTAATAGTAAGAGCGTTCGTATTGCCACGAATGGGGCATAATTAATAACAAAGATTACGGTTTTGAGCTGGTAATCTTTGATAGCCTCCCGGGGGAACTTTTGAAATACAATCCGTTGATAAGGTTTGTCACAAGGATTAATTAGGATTTGTCTATACATTTTTTGAATGTTTGGAAGACGTTTTGTCGGTTTTGTGTAAAATTCTTCACACATGTTGTTTTCTGAAGCCTTGGGTTGGGATGCTGTAATTTCTTCCTGTTTCCCGAATTTACGAAGTAATTCATTTACGTCAGAATTTTCGCTAGACTTTGTAATTGAGGTAAAGGATGCTATCGGTTGCGATTGGATTGGGCCACTGAGAACCCAGCCAAAATTAGTTTTATAGGCGGAAGCTAATCCACAAACATTCCTTTTTATACCTTCTAGGTTTATATGTCGTTCGCTATCATTTCCTAAGATGAGGTCAATTGCAGATGAAACGTTAAAATATGGATCGGCTAGTTCGATATCTGAGAGACCAAATTCGTAGTTAATTTTAAAAGAGTTTGAGGGTATTTTACATGTGAACTTAGGCAGCACAATTGCCGATATTTGGAGGCGAAAATTGTTTTTTTGTGAGACTAAAGTTAAGTCACATTCTTTATCAGCGGTTTGTGTTTGCCCGCCAACTCCTATAATTTCAAATTTGGACCTTTTGAAGGGGAGATTTAACCGTGCTCGAACTTTTTCTGAAATAATCGTTCTTTCTGAGCCTGGATCTATGAGCGCTCGAATCGTGAAACGCTCCCCCTTACTTTCTATTTGAACGAGGGCTGTTCTTAAAAGGATATTCGTTTGACTTGTAGCATAATTGGAATGAATTTGAGGGTTTCTCGCAGAGTTAGATGTTGAGGGTTGCATCGATAACTCATGCTGCTGTTGATTTTCAGTTTTAAAATTTGAATTTGGAGGATGAGAAATTGAATTTTGAGTGTTGTAAGTTGACTCTTGAGTGTAGGAATTATGATTTTTGTTATTAAAAGATTGATTTGCTTTTGCGTTATTGTTTGGACGCATGTGTAGTAAAGTGTGATGAGTTTTCCCACAATTTAGACATGTATTTTTGCTTTGACAATTATTTTTTGTATGGGTTATTGAAAGGCAGTTATTGCAAATTTGATTTTTGTAAACAAAATCAACCCTTTCTTGGATTGATAGGTTGCGAAATTCTGTGCATGATCTTAGACTGTGTGACTCATTACACATTTTACAATTTAGATTGAGTTTCTCCTGAGAAGAATAGGTTTGAACTCGGGATTGGGGTTGGTTGGGAAAGGAAGTTTTTGTGCATTGAATTGTAGCAATTCGTTCTACTACTTCGCATCTTTTTAGAAGGAAATGGCTTAGTTGCTCCCATGTTGGTAAATTTCTACATGCGTTGAGCGATTGTTCCCATTGTGCTAGGGTTTCATGAGGTAGTTTGGAATAAACTAAGTTAACCAAAATGGGATCCCATCCTTCTGATGATACCCCGAATGATTCCAACATGGACAAACAGTCCGAAACGGAACTGTGGATTCGCTGTAGGGAATCGTTGTCTTCGACAATTGCTGCAGGAATGTTGAAGAGATTTCTTATTTGGTTATCTACCAAAACTCTAATATTCTCATATCGGGATTTGAGAGCTTGCCAAGCAAGATTGAAATTATTATCTGTTAAAGGAAATCTATTTACTATTGATCCTGCAGTTCCTGTTGTCTTGTTACGAAGATGGTATAATTTTTCGGCGTATGTCAATCTTGGGTGATTGATATAAACTGCAGTGAACATGTCACGAAAAGCAGGCCATTCTTCGTAACTTCCTGAGAAGGTTTGAGTATCGCAAGGGGGCAGTTTAAGGTAGGTGTTAACAACTTCTTGAGTCGGATTTGGACTCGTGGGTTGTGTGCTAGTGCGAGGATTTTGGCTTTTCCTATACGGTTTAATAAAATCGAGAAGTTTTGAAACAGTGAGGTAATACGTTTCTACACATGCCTCATATTGTTCTTGTGCCGCTGTTTTTGTTTCTTCGCTTTGCTTAGAAAGCATTATATCTTCATACGATTTTTCTACCTTACTCCAACGATTGTCAAGATCTTTCAATTTAATATCTAAGAGTTCTTCAGACTGTCCAGAAGATTCTTGAATATCATTTCTTTTGCAAAATGATATTAAATTGTTTGCATCGAATGTAAATCTGTGGTTAGATGGGGCCATAGTGAGAAAACTGTAAATATTATTTGTAAATTGTAAAGTAGAATGAAATTCGCGCTATTTTCTTTTATGGGCAAAGAAAGTCGAGCGTAAAATCGAAAACTTATGTAGATAGCAAATCTACACTATATTCCTTTATGCGCCAAAGAAAGTAAAGAGCAAAATGAAATAGATAGCAAATCTATTTTAGGTTCCTTTATGTTCCAAAGGAAAGTAAAGAGTAAATGAAAAATAGATAGCAAATCTATTTTGGATTCCTTTATGGGTCAAAGGAAAGTAGAGAGTAAATGAAAATAGATAGGAAATCTATTTTGGATTCCTTTATGAGTCAAAGGAAAGTAGAGAGTAAATAGAAAATAGATAGCAAATCTATTTTGGATTCCTTTATGGGACAAAGGAAAGTAAGAGCGGTATAAATTATTTGTGGAAAGAAAGAAACTCCATAAAGTTTTGTTTTATGTAATAAAACTAAAGAAGGTCATAATGAAATTTTGAAAGTTATAATGTATAGATTGTAGATCTATAATATTTTCTTTTTATGTTAAAAGAAAATATAGCGGTATTAAGAAAATAAAATTATAGATGGAAATCTGTAATATTTTGTTGTGTGCCAACAGAACTGTAGCATTATGGAAAGCGAACTGGCTTGGGAAGCCTTTTGATTAAGATGAGATATGTATGTGCAAATTCGCTTGGAATTTTAATTCCTAAAAGCGTTGATATTGCGATAAAATATTAGTAAAATAGCTTGGAATTTTAATTCCGAGTAGCTTTGTATTTGTATGTATTGAGACTAGTGGACTGTATTTAAAAGTTTTTCATGAGATATTTCAATTTTCTTCGTATCGAATTTATCATGTAGTTTATTTAAATTAAATTTGATAATTGTTTAAGAAATTTTTGTCTGGGTTTTATTGTGTTATTTTATTTTTAATTAATAACAAATAATAATTATTAGTTTTGTTAGTTTAATTTATTTTAGATTAGAGTATTTTATTTAGGTTTTCAATAATTTTCACATATTTTTGTGTGATTGTACCCACTGTTCACTGCTTTTATCTGAGATGAGCAATGTAATAATTTTTTGTTTTTTCTTTGATCGTGGATAACTATAAGCAAACAATGTTTTCCCTTGTTTAATTATTATTTAAAAGTTTTCCTTAATTTAATTTGCTTATATTGTGTAACTTGGCAATTATTAAATTTTTAATCCATTCCGGTTTTCATAGGAATTAATTTTGTTAATATTTTTGGAAATTTACCCCACTGTGTGCTTGCACTCAAAAGAGAAGTGCCAAACTTAATTCCACCTTTAAATGAGAGTTTGTGTTGTTAGCGATTCGGGATTGTATAAAATTTATATTATAAATAAATGTTGTTGTGTGTAAGAGAATAATGGTAAGTATTAAAGAGATAAGAGCTACGTGTTTGTATGAATAAATGTTGTTGTGTAAGAGAATAATCTTGATATTAAAGATATGTGTTCTCTAATATTCAGTGCATGTGGACATGTATGCAGCGTTGCCGTTTTTGGTTATTTCTAACCAAAATTGGTTATTTTTTTTCTCAATGTGTACATGTGTAGATTTTTTCTGTTTTGGTTATTTTTTTTACTGAAAATATTTAGATTTTAAGACAATTAGTAATATATTGCAAGCAAAAGAATTGTGCAAAAATCAACAAAATGCCCATTTTGTTTGGTCTGCCAAAGACAAATTTCAAAACTCAAGCTGTGACATTTTAAGTAAAAGTGATCTCCATATTTATTGTAATATAATTACATGTTTTTTAGTATTTAAGAGAGTAACTTTCTAGTTCCTTATTTTATTGCCAATGAAAAATTTTTTGTTTTTATTATATACTTTTTATTTTTGTTTAAGACATTTAAAATTAATAATTAAACTTGCAAAACTTAATGTAAAGTATTGGAATTTTAAATTTTACAAATTGTAGCATTAGCTTATGTTTCTTTGCATTACTTTTTGCAAAATATGACGCTTAGTTTTTTAAAAAAATTATTTTTTAGTATTAGGAGTTGTGTTGTAAAATACATTGTTTTATGTTTTTTTTTGTTACCTTAAAGTACAAATTATAGTTAAAATTACAAAAAACAAATAAATAGTACATGCATTTAAATTTGGTTATTTTTTTTTAAATTTGGTTATTTTTTTCATAAATGTTGGTTACAAAAAATTTTTTTTCGTGGCAACACTGCATGTATGTTGTGCGATATGTGTAAGAGACTGTTATTAATGTAAAGATTATTGTTTTATTTATTTGAGCCAATGTAAATAAATGTGTGTATGTATATGCTCTCTTTATTTATTTTTAAATAAATGCGTTTCAATTGAAATGTGTGTATGATGGAAATTAATGTAAAATATAAAGAGATTTGTTTTGTATTGGTTTCAAGTGTAATCTCGATGTCTGAATGTACGAAATGATTTATTTTTTATTGTTAATATGTAACTGTGTTTTGTTAAGAATTTGATCTTTTTATTTTTAAATATGTAAATTTGTTTTGTGAGGAATTTGTCTCTTTATATTTTAAATAATTGTGTTGTCTCTTTTTAAATAAATGGTTTCGATTGAAATGTGATGTTAATTGTGCACTGTAATATTAAATGTCAAGAGATTTATTATGTACATGTGGTATGAGAATGCAAAGGGATTTGTGTGTTTGTGTGAATGTGTATGGTATTAAATTCCATTTATGTACTCACTTTTAAAACATTTATTCTTCTTTGCTCTGTTTTGTGGTTTTCTTTTGCCCTTGAACGACTTGTTTTATAAAGAATTTTTCAGAGTGCAAAGTAACGGGTCTTTCGTGTTGTTTTCTTTTGCCCTTGAACCACTTGTTTAATGAAGAATTTTGGGAATGCAAATTAAGGTAACGGGTCTTTCTTGTTTTAATTTTATGAGCTAACTGTTCTTCTTTGTTGAAAAGAATTTTTATATTTTATTGTTAGTTTCTTTTTTGTTGGAGAATTTTAGTATTATTGTTGTTGTTGCACATACCTGGGATTATTTGTTACCATTTTCTTTGTTGATAAATTTTTCCGCTGGTTTAGCGTCGGCGATGGACCATGAACAAATTGGGACCTATGGGGAAGAGCTGAGTTGCTCCTAGTTGACCAAAATGTAGAATTGGGGATTGCAATGTTTCCCAGATGAATATGACCACTTTTATACTAATGAGAAAGGCCAAGAAGTTTAGATGGTTAATAAATCTTGTTTTATTTATTATAGTTGAAAGTTTCTTGTATAGTTCAATTTAAAGTTATTTTAGGTAATTCACAAACATTTAGTTTTAATCATTAGGTTTATTTAGTTTTAATTCACAAATAGGATAAATTTTAAGTAGATATAACTATATGTTTAAATTAATTCATAAGTAGGATATTTTAGATTTTAAAGGTAAGTTTATTTGGATATAATTATAAGTTCAAATTTTAAGTATTTATATTTAATTGATTCACTTATATTTGTTTTAGCGTCACTTTTGGCTTAAGTAGGTATTTACAGGGATTTAGATTTGTAGCTTTCAATTTTATTTATATTAGTTTCTATTTAGTGTAGGTTTTAAGTTTCAATTTTTACTAACTAAGTATATTTTATTTAAGTTTTCTGTTCACTTATAATTAGGTAGTTTAATTTTCACTTTAGATTGAAATCTTATTTTATATTAATAATTATTTATAGTTTATTTTAGCTTTTCAGTGAATAATGGTTTTACACTAACAACGTTAGGTGTATCAAAAAAATTTGTTTGCGTATTTCGACTACTTGCTTGATTGGTAAAAGGTTGATGAGTGTTTAGTTTTGTGTGTTGACATGATCTCTTTGCCTTTGCATCTTGAGCTTTTTTTTAGTTGTTGTTTATGTTTTGACTTGTTTCGTCAGCGTTGTATTTATATTGCAGTGTGCAGTCTAATTTGGGGTTGCCTTTGTGCTAATTTAGACAAAAGAAATCAATTCAAGAAATAAATTAATATTACTGAACAAAGAAACTATAATTTTCATTTAGTTTTTTCATTTGTAGAGATTAATAAATTTCTTTGACTTTCTTGAAGCCAAGCAACTGCAGCAGTCTGTTACAAATTGTATTAATAACTTTAATCGAAAAACCAGACGAATGGTTTCTTAACTCTTAAATTTTTTACCTTTCTTTGCATTTCTCTGCTTAAGACTTAAATATTTTGCAATAGCAAATGTTATTTTTAGAACATAAACCATAGGAAATCGTCTTCTATTCCAAGATTTATAAAATCCTTTATAATTAAAAAAAAAAACGTGAAAACCTTTTGCAAATATATATTTATTAATAAGTGTTTTTGTATACAAATTTTAGTTTAAAACGTTATACTGTAAAAAGTGATTTGCGATTGTAAAACCAACAATTCCTAAAAAATCTTGCCAAAAACATTACTTGATTTTCATTCTCAAGCAAATAGATTTGAGAAAAATCTTAGACCTGTTTCACACTCATCAGTTCTGATTCGTCAAGTCAAGTTTTCTTCAATGAGAAGGAAAGAGAAAATTATCTCTTATCTTTTTCCTTCTCATTGAAAAATACTTGACTTGACAGTCAGAACTAATGAGTGTGAAACAGGACTTAATCTCTAAAATACAGTGCAGGTAATTTTGTTGCAACAACTTACCAAAAATGTTGTTAAATAATATTTAAGTACGAGTAGCTACAAAATTGTTAATTTTTGTACATTTATGTTGAATTCACTTGAAATATTATTTAGTAAAATTACAATTCTATATTTATTTTAGTTGTTTAAGTCATTATTAGGCCAATCGCAAACGCATTTGAACTTATTAGGAAAATGTATTAAAAAATGCTGTTTGGCATCAACTTTCTTCCGCTTTTATTTAATTTTCAGTTTAAGTTCTATCACTATCCTTATGTTATCATTCTGGGCATTATTTGCATCACAAATTCTCCATCGCGTTACATCGGATCTGCAAGCTGTCTAGTTCATCAGAACAGTTTTATGTTCAGTGAACTACAATTTGGATTTGGACGAGAAATCAATCCAGCATTTTCGAAGTGAGATAAGAGTATCTTCCAAAATTTATTATAAATTATACCCCTAATGTACATATATAGAAAATTATTTTCTACAAAAAATTTTCTATACAAAATACTATATTTAACTTTACTTGAAATTTAACCACAACATAATAATGCAGATCAATTAATATCATAATACGGCGAAATTAAAAGAAGATTATCAAGGCATGAATGATCATGTTTATATTGAAAATAACATAAACTTTTAAAGTTATTAAAAAGTCATTAAAAGTATAATATGCCGAAATAAAAGAAATATCAAAGATTTAAAAGAAATATCAAAGATGCCTTTAGGTTATTCAGGGGTGTCATAGAAACCAATATTGTCAGAATGGATTTTAAAACCGACAAGAAAAAATGTTTGGTGTCATAGGGCACTGCTACACGTTCAATAAATATCGTGTTACTAGAAATATTGGTTTCTATGACACCCCTGATTATTAAGAATTCTTACTAATAATTTGGATGTTTAAGAGATGTTGCAATAAAAATACTTATTTTTAAGATAGTAACCTGGGTCCATATATTTATGAATGGCAAAAAATTAAGGGTTTGGAATAATCTATCTAACAAAAGCGTCGAGTTGTCAGGGTCACTATTAGTCCGGCTGGTACATAAGTTGTTCCGGAACGCAGGGCATCCTTCAATGACGTGATAGTCGACAGTATCACTCAACAATAATAGCAACAGCATTGCGAATTTCAAATAAATATAATTCAATATATGTATGTACATGCGATCTGCGAATTTTGTTTTTGTATCATGATTATTATCATTGACTATACTCGTTTAAATATATAAATTACCGCTCGGAAGTCTTCAGTTCCATTCTAGAATGCAATCATAAGCTTATCACATTGAGTGCCAAGCGGTTTTGACGAAAACCTTCCCAGGAGGCCAAACATTTTTTTTGTTAAATGCGCGTATTAGTGAAAAAAAACGATTTCTGAGATATCCCTAGTCCATTGTGACCCTTACTTTTTATTTTATATAGGCTTTTTTGTGTCGTACATTTCTGTACGACGTGGCACTGCACGACGGGTATGCATTTGTAAAAGTCGCTGTCGTACAAAAACGTACGACGCGAGATGTCAGAATGTTTTCAACAAAGCATGCTCCAGTGAAGATAACCGATTCAAATTAAGAAGATGATCCAAATATGCCATCAACTGGTACAGCAAAAAGACGCAAAAGTTTAGTTAAGTCAAAACCGTTAGCTATCATTGAATATAACAAAGGTAAAGCTGGTATAGATTTATCGGACCAAATGGTCTCGTATGGTGCCACCCTGCAAAGGTTGGAAGTGGTATAGGAAATTGGCAATTGAATTATTACTTGGCCTGTCAATAGTAAACGCGCATATTGTTTATAAGGAAGCTACAAAGAAAAATATCAACATACGCAAACTCCATCAACGTGTAGCTAATGACCTTTTGGATCTAACATCTCCGCAATCAGTAAACCCCGGCAAACACATTATAACTAAAAGGGTAGATGCCAACAAATGCATTTCAACGTTCTTGTGTTTTGTGTTACGCAACTGCAAAAAAACAGCTGGACCGGAAAACAGCCAGGAATCACTTGAAAAAAACGAGTACTTATTGTCCAAAATGCCCCCTTGTGCCTGCAGTGTTTCCCAAAATACGCCCATCTAAAATAATAATATGTATACTTTATTGTATCCTTTCAAAAATGAATATAATATAAAATTACTTGTAAATTTAATAAATAATAAATAAAAAAATAAATTTCATACATTTTTCACTAATAGAAACTCAAAAAATCATCCTAGACCCATACATCCTTTTGCGAAAATATTCAGTAAAGGGTTCTTTATTTAAAAATCGCAACAAATTTCACTCAGTGTCGTACATAAAAGAACTACAGGCTCTAAGTAAAAGCAATCACTGTCGTACGGAAACGTACGACGTGGCACTCAATGTGTTATAAGGGTCCAAAAAAGGTATTCTATTGTTCTCAAACCACAAATCAGAGGTAGCAAAAAGCTGTTACCGAATGTGGATGCAAGACGAGGCCTTCGCGATATTTATTACATCTCAGCAGTGAAAAATTAAAATCTAAATTAATGATAAAAAATTTTAATTCAAGTTAAATTTTGCCAGAGGGCACAGAAATTGGATAATAGATGACTTAAAACGTGTAATTTTTGTAAGACTAATCCAAATGTAATCGTTTTCAATGCGACAGTAAGAATACTGCTATCGCTGGCCTTGGGTAACGAATTCTAAGACACCATTTTAATAAAACAATGAAGCACGGTGGTTGCTTTTCATGGTGACATCTCGGACCACTGCAATGAATCGAAGATAAAATGACGAATTGACGTATTTTGCAAACTCATCTTCTTGAGTTGGTAGGATTTTTCAACAGGATGTTGACCAAAGCACACTTCCAAAATCGTTTAAGAATTGCTTAGCGAATAGAATTTTCTTTTGATGCAGTGCCCAGCAAAAAGTCCCGACGTCAATCCGATTGAGAATTTGTGATTAATTGTGTAGAGACAGTTGGGACAATACTGATTAACTCCAGCCCATTTGGATGATCTTTGGCAGCGGGTTCAGCGCGAATTTGAGAGCATTCCAAATGCGTTAATTGAAAAATAGGTGGAGAGCATGCGAAATTTGTAAAAAGTGTTTTAGGAAATAACGGACTTTGCGTTTCGTTCGTATGTTTTCTTAGATTTTTTTTAAGTTTTAGTTTTTATTTATAAATTATATTGTTAAATATAAAACATAAACTATCTAAATGACGAAAAATATATTCGAATTTAATTTATGAGTTTTATTTTTATGCCAAAACAAGTAGAAATTCATTATTCTATTTGATGATACATATTTTAATATCATGTCTAATGTTTTCAATTTGAAATAAAAATTTAGTTAAATCCTTACAACTTATAGAGCACCAATTAAAAATTAATTATTTAATCTCAAAAAATTGTCAGTGATTTTCTTTTAAAATACAATAATTTGTTCGTTTCCATTTTTGTGATACATAACAAATTTAACTTTTGTTTTCACATGCAAACTCGTAAAATTGACTTTAACACAGTGATCTAGTTTATAATAAAGAAAAAAAAAAAGAATATGAAACTTTTATAAGTTTCCGTATGACATCCTATTCGTCTTTTGATTTCTTTTTTGCTTATTTTTGTTATTTATATAGATATTTTTTCACAAACGAGTAGATTTTTTAATTTTCTTCCTTTTAACAACGGAAATAGATTTTCAAAGTGCATCTCATAATGTATTAAAGCCATTTATCTTGATATACATACATATTAATGTATGCTCATTAGGGTGGCCATTAAAAACAAGTTGCAGAACTTTCCAACAAAAAAAAAATTAATTGTAAATTATTGTAAATATTTATTTTAAATAACACATATTCTTAAGCATACGTACACAAACACACATCCCCCAGTAAAGATGATATTAAATGGTTCAAATATGTATGTGAATGGATTTTTATAATATTACTTTTTTATTTAAAAATATCAAATAGTTGCTGAGATTTTCGGTCAAAAAGTTAATCTAGAAATATAATATACAAGTAATTCAATAAGGCGTAGCAAAACGTATCAATATTTTAAATCTAAAATTCATGAAACACTTTTGACTACAGGTATGCGATTAGTGAACATTTAGCTTAAATGTTAAATTTAAAGTTCTCCTGTTAAAAAAAATAAAATGTTCTGTTTTTCTGCATATAAAACACACACTTTTTTTATTATATTTTTTAGAACATTCTCTAATGTTTGAAGAAACAGATATCGAAAAGAAATTTAGTACATTTTATAATAATTTCGCTATCGAAATCATTTTTTGATTCGATCACGAATGCGGTAATTTGGCCCCAGTTAAATAGTTCAACATTATTTATTTTCAAATCAAATCTACTTGTTCAGTGAGATGCAAACCTTCAAATATGTTTTATTCTTTTACTGCCAATGTCTGTATTAAGTGGTAAGTGTTTGGCTGGGTGTTCATGTGACTTGTGTATAAATGTGTGTAAAAATGCCGTTGTTTTGTGAATCTCCCAGCGACTGTATGTGTTGGCAAAACTGTGAGTTTGTGTAAGTACAAGTGGTTGGCTGTATCAGTGTGTGTTTGTATTAAAATGTCACACAATTGTTAAGCAGCTATAGTTTCGCTTTAACTTGTATGCATAAATCATGCGCCAATAGTTTTTATAACAATTTCCTTTTAGCCATCGTTAACAGCAAGAAAGGACGACATTCGAACACACACCACATTCACATGCTAACTCTTATTTGCACATCCAACCATATGCGGTTCTTTACAAACTTACAGAGTAATATAAATTGTAATTTATGTTGCATATAATGTCAGACATTCTGAAAAATACACACACACACACACACACATAAGTATACCTACCCTGCAAATAATATTGGACTACGTGATCCATTTTAGATGAAATGGACTACTCACAACATGATCCAATGTAATGCAGTCATGGACCATGTCATGGTTAAACAAGAGTTTGTAGTTAAACGACATGGTTTCGTGTTAACACGATTGCATATTGAGTTGTTGTTGTTGTTTAAAACTAACCCTCGTGAGTACTCCATGGAGTAGTTTTGGGACTACTCCAATGGGTTATATGGTCCAGTCCTAGGACATCGCAATGTTAAATGGACCACCTTTTTTTCATATATTTGGAGTAATTTTGGAGTACTCCTACTCCTCTTTGGACTAGTCTTTACATGCATGTATGGACTAGTCGCGTTATTTGCAGGGTACGTACATTCTGAGATACTTGTATGTATGCACGATTTAGTTCACTTTTCTATATATGCATACGAGTATGTATGTATGTTTATAGGTACATAAATTCCGAAAACATAGACTTACAGTCAATAGTCACATTGATTGGGAAAATAGGCATTTAAAATTTTTAAAAGCTTTTTTAAAAAGCGATTTAAAATAGTTTTTTTTTAATCTCCATGAATCCCACATATCTAAATTGTTTACGCTGCTTTGCAATATGTTTGGCAATTATTTCAATTAAATATTCAACAATGTTATCATATTTATTACCAGCCACTGTAGTCTGCTTGTAAATATGAACATTCCCTTGCACTCATATTCACACTGTACTCGTATGAAAACTTAGTATTAAAGTTAAATGGTGTAACATTATAAACGAAGTAGAGGAATATAAATAAAGGATAATGGCATAAAATAAAATGGAATAGAGGAAACAATGAAAGAAATTATTTATAAGAATATGTTGAAAATTTACTATTTAGGTAAGTAGGTTTAACAAAGCAAAGGCAACACAAACAAACAGCAGAAAAGAAAAAGAGAAAAAGGACAGCTAACAGCTTTATGAGTCTGACTACTATGGAGCACTGGAAATAAATTGAAAGCCTGATAGGAAATATTGTTACTTAAAATACATATACATCAATGATAGTTTTATAAGAAAGTACTTTGGAAAGGATACATCTGAAAACGTTGGATGTCAAATCTGAACATGATATTAACAACATTTTTAGTTAAATATTGTTTAAGATTCGTTATAGTCTGCATCTCAGTATTCTTAAGTTTTTTTTTTCAATTTCAAGTATTAATTAAGAAATAGCTTAAAAACTCAGGATTCATAATAGATGCCGTAAATTTATATAACTGCCATTTATTCTCATTTAGTTATTGAACATTATAGTGTAAATAACAAAGTGTTGTTTTAATTTAAAAGAAAACAGTGCCGCTGAATATGTGAATATGTTTCATGGTTTCTGCAGTTCAGAAATGGTGATTTTGACACGGAAGATAAAGGCAGCCCAGGCCAAGCAATAATGTTTGGAAACCAAAGAAACTACTCAAGCAGCAATATAAAATAATTATGAGCAGCTGGATTCATCAAAAAGTTAGGAAATTGGGTACCATATGAATTGAAATCTTGAAAGACCATTTTGCATTTTCGAATCATTACTTGCGATGAAAAATTGATCCATTACGATAACCCGAAGTATTTAGAAAGAAGTGGCTGTTTTGTTTTGCCTTAACTGCCTTATAATCCAGTCGATGCACGATGCAGAATGCTTTCTCCGGAATACGTTTCATTTCAAAACACGATATCATAAATTGACTTGATTCGTTCTTGTCTTCAAATTTAAATGATTGCTCACGTAACATACGCTTTTTTAACACTTTAATTTTTTCAGTGGCAAAAAATGACAAAAAAAATCTTTAGTCAGCAGTTAGCATCCCACATTTAGAACTTTTTCAAATTTAAAATGGAACTAATTGTCGGAATTTTTATTATTGCGAGAACGAACAAACTCCTTCAAAAGCTAATTTCAATAGACTTTCGTCGCTAGGGGTCTCAAATAAAGAAACTAGAAAATTACATTTAGAGTATTCAAAAAACCGGTCATCAGGTTTGTCGTAGAATTTAATATTCTCAAAAACCGGATTTGAATACGGTTTTAACGTTATTGTTTTTTTGTTATTTATTAATTTTTGCTCCTAAAAATGCAATTGAAAAGAAGTGTATGCGTTAATTAACAATTAATATGTTCAAAAAGGAACGTCACATCTACTAAATATGTATCAGTAAAGTGTGACAAAAGTTTTTACCATTATTTCCAAATTTACACTTTATTATACATTTTAAAAACGTACTTCGAAAATATGTCCTAATCAGTTGGAATCAGTAAGCGAGATCTTTTAATCAGATTGAGATTATCGATACCAAAATAAGAAACTATTGTCCAAATGTAGAAAGCAAGACAAAAAAGAAAGTATAATCGGGCAAGCTCGACCATAAAATACCCTACACCCAGTATATGTGCAAATACAGTTTTTCAGAAATAATCACAATATGGGAGCTATGACCCATTATGAACTGATCACCCAAAAATTTAGTGACATGACTTCCGAGCATATCAATATTGCTTCTGTTTAATTTTATCTCGAAAGTGATTTTCGAAGGAGATCTTATATGGGAGCTATGACTAATTATGGACCGATCGTTATAAAATTAGTTGCCATGATTTCTCAATATATGAAATCTATTTGTGTTTAATTTCATTTGGAGACTAACATTAATAGGAGAATAGGAGATTTCTGGTTGCTAGAGTGTTTTCGGGGGTGTTATGACTAATTATGGACCGATCATCACAAAATTGGGCCAAATTATTTCCGTGTATATGAAACATGCTTATACTGTGTTTAGATATGAAACTTAATTGAGTCAATATAAACACAGTTGTGAACAGTGTTGCATTCGAAATCTTACTCAATATTAGAACAATTTCGTACTTATTGCGCAATAATTAATTGAGATTTCATATGGAATATTGAGCTCAATAATGACGTTAATTGCGATTATCGCAATTAAGGCGCATATGTGAACACGCTATTATCTTGAATATGATTTGGATAACAATATTTTTAAGAGAGTTATGCTCTTTAAAGTGAGTTTCGACAGCTATGGTCAATTATGGACCGATCTGCACAAAATTGGCTGATGAGATTATTCTTCATGTACAATTTATTTCTGAAAATGTTTGTTGGAATGCGTGAATAAATGAATAAGTTTTGCAGTACAAAATTTGTAGGTGTGATTTGGTTTTATAACTACATATAATTTATTTGTGGTGACATTTTTTCAAATGCGTCGATCGGTATACTTTAAGGTGGGTGTTGTACTAATACTTTTGGGCGTCGCAAACATCAGCTCAAATCCAATATACCATCCCCACTACGCTGGTGTAGCGTATAATGATAATAGAAAATAATTCTATTGAATTAAAAATATTTATCAAATAAACTCGCTTTGGTAGGAAATTCCTACTGACTACACTGAATTGTTAAACATGAATTGTTAAAAATTTTACATTCTCGCTCACTTACTTTCCCAGCTGTAGCCGTTGTAATACTCTCTGTTCATATGGGGTTTAAGCTGTATTCACACAATTGCACACACACATACAGTGACACATACAGGATATTAATGTTTGATTTCAAACAGGGTTAGACTTAAAAAAAGGGCTTTGTCATTTGATTTAATGTGCTTTGTTGCTTTTTCTGATGTGTTCCGTATTTCTATCTTTATTATTATTGCTTTTTTTCTATTTCATACATTTTCTAGTGACCTACTTACGTGCATATATGAGGTGGCAAATAAGAGCATGAAAATAAAATCAAAATTAAAGGAAGTTCTTAATTTAAGTAAGTAAGAAAACAAAAATATAAAGTTCAACAACATGTTTAATTTCTTTTTCTTCTTAATGAAACAATCAGTAAGAAAATTAAAATTCATATGACTTTTTAAGTTTCTCACAAGTAGCCTTATTAAATGTATTTTCAACTTGCTCCAAGTTATTTCCTCATTTTGCTGTGAATTGCAAGAAAGTAAAAAATATACAACATTTATTTTATTTTTTTCGACAGTTGCAAAACAATTATTTGGCTCATTTACATTTCAGAGTAGATAAACAGCGGCTTGAGTAAGCTTTACATGTCATAGCTAGTTGTATTAAATTTCTACAGAATTTCTAACCTGTCACATTTTGCACAAAAATGTTAAATTGTAAAGAAATATAATTAAGAATTAAATCAAGATATTGACTTCAATCTTTTTGGGAAAGATCAGAAATTCCCATATCTAAGTAGAATAATTAAATCCAGGAAAAATATTGGTCAAACTGTGCCCGTTATTTGCAAATATTTAAAAATTTCGATAAAAATAGTTTTTTTAGAGATTCAACTAATATGTAATTAAAGCTTTATTTATTAATAATATTCCCAAAAAAATGGAATTTTAGCAATTTTCTCATAAGGTCTACATTTATGTCGTTCTGGTAAAATACATTAAGGATAATTAAAGAAAGATAATAAAAACACGTAAGAGTTTATATTCAGCTGTTTCGAATTCTATATACCCACCACGGTTACACCAGTAGTTTGATTTATTCATACTTGAAACTAATTTGTGTGTCATTATATATTCATAACGATATTTATGCGCGTTGTTTTATTTTTCGGATCCCTCATGGGAGCAATTACCTATTATGGGATGATCGTTATAAAATATTGTACCGCAATTTCTAAATATTTGAGGCTTATTTGGTTGAATTTTAATCCAATATCGATATTGAGAAGAATTCTATGAGTATTCCAGTTATCCTCGGAAGTGCATCTGAAATGCAAATTATGGCCAATACTAGACTAATCTTCACAAAATTCATTAGTATAGTTTTTGCATACATATAATTGATGTGTGTCAAATTTCGGTTCGATATCGATATTTATAAATTATTTGCGCAAGTTATTGAGTTTTTCTGAAGAAGCCCTCATATGGGAGTTATGACATATTATGGCCCGATCACCATGAAATTCGGTATGACGATCTATATATATATATATATGTTTAATTTCAACTCGATAGCCATGTTTATAAGAGGTTTTTGAACTTTGAAATTATTTTCGGAGGTTGACTTTATATGGGGAATATGGTCAGTTATGGACCAATGCAAACAAAATATAATTTTGAAATTTTTCTTAAAATTACACTTGTTTTTGCTGAAATTTGTATATAGACTTCTAATCTCTCAAAGAGCCATATTCTGGGAAGAAATTTGCATTGGGGCTATAAGAAAACGTGGACAGATTCTTATAATTTGACCCAATTTAAAAAAAAAAACAAGTAAGAGTGCTATATTCGGCTGTGCCGAATCTTAAATACCCTTCACCTAAGCGTAATAAGAAATACAGAAACTACACTAGACTAGAATATCCTAATTCTGTGTTTTCTATTCAGTCTTAGTGCAAATTTTATTAGTATTTGATATATTGTTTGAAAGACAATTTTACGACCAACATAATTTATGTTAAATATTTGGAAATTTTGTGTAATTTTCACCATTTTTAATTGATTTAATTACCAATTCTTACCATAATTTAAGAAGTTTGTCTGATGTTCATAATAATCTTGAGTGTAACTTAACAAACAGAGTATAAAAAAGGGGTACAATTCGGTTTTAGTGATTTTGCTCAAAAAAAAAAAAAAAAAACAAAATCAAATAGGGCTTTTAGAGGAGATACCAGCAAAAAAAAAATTGTTGCCGGTCACACCTATTTTCGAGGGGGCGGGCCCTTTAAGTTGAAAATACATAGGCCTATATCTCGGGAACTACTGGGTGCCTGATAATTTGTAATACATTAAATAAAAGGTATTAAAAATACCTTTCCAACGATATATATCATGATTATAAAATATGGACCGAATATGGGTTAAATCCGAAAAGAATATTTTTTGACCCGAATTTATTTGTTTTTTGGAATTGTTTCTATATGGCAGGTATGACAAATTATGGGCCGATCTTCTTAAATTTTGGAACAGTTATTTTCATGCATATGAGGATATTTCACGTCGAATTTCAATATAATAACGGTATATATACGATATATATTAGTATTAACGTGGATTTCGAGAGTGGACCTTATGTGGGGGATATAGTCAAATATGGACCGATATTCTCAAAATCCAGCAGTTAGATTTAGGCATGTATATAAATGATCCGTGTACAATTTTGGATTGGTACCCTTATTTATAAGCGATTTATGAGTATTAAAGTGATTTTCGGAAGAGGGCTTTATATGGGGCATACGGTTAAAAATAGACCGAAATTCACAAAATTTTGTGGGATGATTTTTGTATATATTAAAATGATCTGTGCAAACTTTTGAGTCGGTACCGATATTTATACAATATATATAGGGAAAAATCTCTTTTTCAGATGTGGTCCTTGTATGGGAGCTATGACCAGTTCTGGGCCGACCACCATAAAATTTAATACAGCAATTTATTTGCCTATAAAGAGTATTTCTGTCAAATTTTAGCCGTTTAACATTATTTATATCTGTTTTATACGTATTTAAGTGAATTTTGTAAGTGGACTTTATATGGGGTCTATGGTCAAACATGGACCGAATTAAAAAAAATTTCGTTTTGCGATTTCTTTTTGTATAAAACTTATTTTTGCTGAATTTTGTCTTGATATTCCAATTTTATAGGCATTTATTTATCATTAAGCCATATTTCGGGAAGATTTTTGTATGGGGGCTATGACCAATTCTGGGCCGACTACCATAAAATTTAGTACAACAATTTATTTGCCTATAAAGAGTATTTATTTCAAATTTAACATTATTTATATCTCTTTTATACGTATTTAAGTGAATTTTGGAAGTGGACTTTATATGGGGTCTATGGTCAAACATGGACCGAATTAAAAAAAATTTCGTTTTGCGATTTCTTTTTGTATAAAACTTATTTTTGCTGAATTTTGTCTTGATATTCCAATTTTATAGGCATTTATTTATCATTAA
Source organism: Bellardia pandia (assembly GCA_916048285.2). Taxonomy (NCBI): domain Eukaryota; kingdom Metazoa; phylum Arthropoda; class Insecta; order Diptera; family Calliphoridae; genus Bellardia; species Bellardia pandia. The sequence goes on along the minus strand of OU696533.1, from coordinate 28,465,849 downwards.
GCCATATTTCGGGAATATATATATTTGTATGGGGGCTATAAGAAATCATGGACCGATTCCTACTATTTTCCGGACACTTTCTTCTTTTATAGTACAAACAACGTATACAAAATTTCATGGTATTATCTGCAATAGTTTTCAAAATATTGCAATAAAATGGATGAAAAATATCAAATTTTTATGGAGGTGGTCTCACATATAGGTTCATAACTCTGGTTAACCTAAACCGATTTTGCTGATTTTAAATAGCAAACTTCTCGAAAGCACTTCTGACAGAATTATTGAAGGTTTGGATCCCGAGTATATCTGGGGACTTCAAAAAACTGATTTCAACAGACAGACAGACAGACAGACAGACAGACAGACAGACAGACGGACATCGCTTAATCGACTTCGCTATCTATAAGGATCCAGAATATATATACTTTATAGGGTCGGAAAATTTTTTTGTGGAAATTACACACGGAATGACAAACTTATATATACCCTTCTCACGATGGTGAAGGGTATAAAAAAATTTGTTGCCGGTCACGCCTATTTTCGAGGGGGCGGGCCCTTAAAGTTGAAAATACATAGGCCTATATCTCGGGAACTACTGGGTGTCTGATAATTTGTAATACATTCAATAAAAGGTATTAAAAATACCTTTCCAACGATATATATCATGATTATAAAATATGGACCGAATATGGGTTAAATCCGAAAAGAGTATTTTTTGACCCGAATTTATTTGTTTTTTGGAAATGGTTCTTATATGGCAGCTATGACAAATTATGGGCCGATCTTCTTAAATTTTGGAACAGTTATTTTCATGCATATGAGGATATTTCACGTCGAATTTCAACATAATAACGGTATATATACGATATATATTAGTATTAACGTGGATCTCGAGAGTGGACCTTATGTGGGGGATATAGTCAAATATGGACCGATATTCTCAAAATCCAGCTGTTTGATTTAGGCATGTATGTAAATGATCCGTGTAAAATTTTGGATTGGTACCCTTATTTATAAGCGATTTATGAGTATTAAAGTGATTTTCGGAAGAGGGCTTTATATGGGGCATACAGTTAAAAATAGACCGAAATTAACAAAATTTTGTGAAATGATTTTTGTATATATTAAAATGATCTGTGCAAAGTTTTGAGTCGGTACCGATATTTATACAATATATATAGGGAAAAATGTCTTTTTTAGATGTGGTCCTTGTATGGGAGCTATGACCAGTTCTGGGCCGACTACCATAAAATTTAGTACAAAAATTTATTTGCCTATAAAGAGTATTTATGTCAAATTTTAGCCGTTTAACATTATTTATATCTGTTTTATACGTATTTAAATGAATTTTGGAAGTGGACTTTATATGGGGTCTATGGTCAAACATGGACCGAACTAAAAAAAATTTCGTTTTGCGATTTCTGTTTGTGTAAAACTTATTTTAGCTGAATTTTGTCTTGATATCCCTATTTTATAGGCATTTATTTATCATTAAGCCATATTTCGGGAATATATATATTTGTATGGGGGCTATGAGAAATCATGGACCGATTCTTACTATTTTCCGCACACTTTCTTCTTTTGTCATAAAAACAACGTATACAAAATTTCATAGTATTATCTCCAATATATTTCAAAATATTGCAATAAAATGGACGAAAAATATCAAATTTTTATAGAGGTGGTCTCACATATTGGTTCATAACTCTGGTTGACCTAAACCGATTTTGCTGATTTTAAATAGCAAACTTCTCGAAAGCACTTCTGACAGAATTATTGAAGGTTTGGATCCCGAGTATATCTGGGGACTTCAAAAAACTGATTTCAACAGACAGACAGACAGACGGACATCGCTTAATCGACTTCGCTATCTATAAGGATCCAGAATATATATACTTTATAGGGTCGGAAAATTTTTTTGTGGAAATTACACACGGAATGACAAACTTATATATACCCTTCTCACGATGGTGAAGGGTATAATAAAGTGTGTAAAATTTCTGATATTATGATATTATCTATCTGCATTATATCAAAGTCTGAAACTTTGGTTTAAAACCCATTTTTTACCCATTTTCAATTCCTAGCATTTCGGCGAAACAGAGAATATTCAGTAAAAATTTTGTAGTTGTAAATTTTTTTTTTCCTAGTTTTAGCATGCTTTTAACATACGGACATACGGACGGATATGGCTAGATCATCTTAGATTCCAGAATATATATACTTCTTGGTTCTACGGCCAATATTTTAACACATCAAACTTAATGGTGGCGATTAAAAATTCACCACTTAGATAAGGTATTAGCTAACAAAACACAGAAAAACGTTGTTTGCACTGGTTTTGGAGAATTTTAAATTAAACACATAGTTGGCAGCATTAGAAATCGTCTGATATGAAAAACAACACAGTCAAAACAAAGGATTTGATTTCCCTTGTTTATTTCAAATACGATTATCAGAAAGTGATACTGACTAAAAAATATATATCATATTTATATAACAAAAATATTTATTTTTAAGTTTTATATTTTTTTGTTATTACTTTTCTAAATTAACTTTTTATACCCTACACCACCATAGTGGGGAGGGTATATTGGATTTGTGCATATGTTTCTAACGCTCAGAAATATTGGGCAAACATCCATCTTAAAGTACCGATCACTTTCTGAGTCGATTTAACGATGTCCGTCTGGCTAGCTGTCCATGTAAAGCTTGTGCGCAGAGTACAGGTCGTACTTTTGAAGATATTGCGATAACATTTTGTAAGTGACATTTGTTCGGCCCAAGGATGAATGGAATTGAAACTGGTGGAAATCGGTCCATTATTTCACCTAGCCTTCATGCAAATGTCCTTCCGAAATAGGGGTTTAACGATCATAAATGTTTGAATTATGAAAATATCTAAACAAATTTTTCCACAAATAAGTAATAAATGAAGCCAAATCACATCTACCAATTATGTGAAGATCGGTCTATAATATATCATAGCTCCCATATAAACCCCACTTCCGAAAATCACTTTTAAGTGCATAACTCTCTTAAAAATGTTGGTATCCAAATAATATCGAAAACAAATATGTTTCGTACTCGTATATGCAAATAATATGGTGGAATTTTATGGCGATCGGTCCGCAATTAGTCGTAGCTCCCATATAAGACCCACTTCTAAAAATCACTTTAACGACCATAAATCTCTTAAAAATGTTTTTATCCAAATAAAATTCACCGAAAATAAGAGGACTCCTAATTTTATAACGGTTGGTCCATAATTAAGCAAAACTCCTATATTAGCCCATCTCCGTAATAATAAATCTTTTAAAAGTATTTATATTAAGATAAACTATAAGATACATAATAAAAGGTGGTTAAATTGTAAGGGCCGATGTTGAATGTGAACCACACCTAAACGCCAAGCTTTTTTCCGAATTTTATTTGACATTTCTCTATTTCAGACTTATTGAATTTGAACCATGGAGAGATACACAATCCAACAACGTGTTAAAGTTATCCAGACTTATTATGAAAATAGGCGTTCAAATCAAAACAATTTGATCGTCCAAATGTGCGTACAATCGCAAAAATCGTGAAAAAATTCGAGCAAACCGGGTCTGTAGAAGATGTGAGAACACCAGTGCATGCTCGTACTGCAGAAAATATTGCTGCTGTTCGCGATAGTGTGGCTGAAGAGCCGTCCACCTCAACTCGTCGTCGTGCCCAACAATTGCACCTCTCACGCTCGTCGTTGATGAACATTATGCATAAAGACTTGCATTTACACGCTTACAAGATGCAATTGGCTCAATAACTAAAGCCTCTTGACCATTCCAAACGTCGTGAATGGGCAGAATGGTGGCAAGAAATGGCAACAGTGGATGATCAATTTTCGAAGAAAATCATCTTCAGTGATGAGGCACATTTTCACCTCAGTGGATTCGTCAATAAACAGAATTGCCGCATTTGGGCGAATGAGAATCCGAGTGATTGTCGAAAAACCAATGCACCCACAAAGAGTGACTGTTTGGTGCGGTTTATGGGCTGGCGGCATCATCGGGCCGTATTTTTTCCAAAATGAGGCCGGTCAGGCAGTTACTGTGAATGGTGTTCGCTATCGTGAGATGATAACGAACTTTTTATGGCCTGAATTGGAAGATGTGGATGTGGACGATATGTGGTTTCAGCAGGACGGTGCCACTTGCCACACAGCTAACGAAACAATGGCTCTTTTGCGCAACAAATTCAATGGCCGTGTTATCTCACGTAATGGCGATGTCAATTGGCCATCGGCCCTTGAAATTTAACCACCCTTTATTTATATTCACGGAAGCCGTGGCAATAAATTTTTGGATTAGCGGTTCATAACAGGTAATATCTCCCATATAGCGCCCGTTTCTGAAAAATTGTTTTATACATACACTGGGTGTAGGGTCGGAATTGACCGACCATACTTTTTTACTTGTTTAAACATTCGTTATATATATAATTCGTATATTCGTTATATATATCCGATTTTCTTTAGATTCATTATATCAGACTTGTGCTGTACTATATAAATAATACACGTTTCAAAGCAATATCTTTTAGGAGTCCAAAACAAATCGATTTTTAATGTTCTTATTGAGAAATGTATTTTGCAGTGTGCTTGTCAAATTTTCCACTGCAAAATGGTAGGGAATACGAAAAACTGTATTTAATTTGACAAAATTTCGCTGTGTTTGCGGTTTTTAAATTTATAAAACATGCTTTTTTCGAGAATTTTCTGTTTGTTTTAACCATGGTGTAATTATACAAGGTGAGTGCAAATCGTCAACGAATACAACACAATACAGAACCAACAGGCATTTTGTTTGTGTAAAATAATATACTACTGTCAAAAACACTTGTAAGAGTATTACTTTTGACATAAGTAAATTGTAAACAAAGTCAGTCAGCTGTGCTACTGCAGTCACCTTGTATAGTTACACCATGGTTTTAACTGTTAACATTTTTAGTTTTCTTTTTTTTTTGTTTGTCATAAAACAGCAACATTTTTTTAAATTCAAAGTAGCATTTGCAAAGAGTTGTGCTAGTTAGATACTCGGTTAGTTTGAATGTGACAATGATAAAAACTAAATATTTATCTTGCAAAAGTCTGTGCAAATACTAGACACTTGAAACCAGAAACGATATTAAACAATGAACATTTCTGTTTAAATTTTCTATTTCAAGCACTTTATATTTATAATACAAGATTTTATGTGTTGATAGAGGACGAAGAGGAAGGCTCTTGCATTCATAAAGATTTTCATAAACTTTATTACGCATATAATTTTGGGGCAAAATGAAAGAAAGAAAGAAAAAAAACTAAATTAAGATGTGTTTGACAAACGACTTTATAATAAAATCAAATAATTTTCTACCCTTAATGTTAATTTCCTTGCTCAGAGATAAGATAACAGCCACAGCAAGGAGAAGAAAATACTGCCGTAGAAAGCTGGTGTCATCATATGAATGCTCAAGACATTTAATACCTTTGGGCTATAAGTGTTGTACTCGCACAACACAGCAAATGAATTTAAGTGTGTTTTTTTTATCTTTAATGTTCATTTAATAATGATGACATCATCAGTAAGCAAATAAAAAATTTCTCTATGCGGCATTATAAAAATACATAAATTGCTCTTTTTTCCTCAAAATATACGCAATATATGAATTTGTTGCAACATGTTGACGGGCTTTAAAAGAAAATATTCTTTAAGCATTATATATGAGGAAAGTTTTGAAATTGTAATCAATCGAAATAAAAACAAGTAAGAAAGTATAGTCAGGCAACACCCAGTATATGCATAAAACAAAAATCTAAAATAATAAATAAATAACAAAAAATCTATATTTTTCTATTTCTGTCATATTTGCAAAACCTGTTCTTTGATTATTTCTTTACATAATTCAAAAGGTTTTATCTGTCCGTACGTGCCCGTTTGGCTTCTAGAGGTAAAAAAGGTTAAAAAGACATGGTTGCAGAAATTGTATGGCGTCCATCCCTTATATGTTTTGACTGACAGTATTTTTTTTAGTAGCAAATTTTAAGGCATGGTAACATAAGCCTATAATATATTGCAAAATAAGCATAATGCCTTGATTAGTCTACGACTGAAAGTTGGAGCAACAATTACTGAAACCATTAAACAATTTAAGTACTGAAAACATGGCGTTGAACAATTTAAAATTATTTGAACTGTTTAGAAAGTCAACCACACCAAAGTTTTTCGCGGAAGCTGCTTTAGAAGAACTTGATAGCTTATACGGAAATATTGAGAGAAGCGAAATTATAAAAAATTATTTTCGTGAAATCTTATCGAACCATTTAGAACTTTAACTCCAAATACGAGGACTGGCTTAATAAAGACACCATCCTGGATATATTGGCAGTAGATAAACCCACCATATCAACCAGAGGAGCAAATGGAAGGCAAAAAAAAAAGTATTGAGAATTGTTAAATTTTCACAAGAAAGAGGAAACTTGCCGATCCCACCAATGACTTGGCCACGAAGCATTTATCGAACGCGCTGTCTATTAAATATACAAAGAATAACCAAATCTGTTGCTGATGCAAGCCCACTGCGACGGTCGGGAATTCTGATTTATTTATCCATATCTCTTCTGAAGGCGAGCATTTCCTTCTATTGACTATTTGCCATTTCTCCAATTCATTGATACGATATCCAAGATTTTCGGATGCAAACGAGCGAGTTTCGTTAATCCTTACAACTGTATATGAGCGTTCGTAGACTGCTTCCATTAGATCACATCTTTTAATTATACCATACACCACCATAGTGGGGAGGGTATATTGGATTTGTGCATATGTTTGAAACGCCCAGAAATATTGATCCAACATCCACCTTAAAGTATACCGATCGACTCAGAATCACTTTCTGAGTTGATTTAAAGATGTCCGTCCGTCCGTCTGGCTAGCTGGCTGTCTATGTAAAGCTTGTGCGCAGAGTACAGGTTGCAATTTTGAAGATATTTTGATACAATTTGGTAAGTGGCATTTTCTCGGCCCAAGGACAGAGGGAATTAAAACTGTTGGAAATCGGTCCATTATTTCACCTGTCCTCCCGAAATTGGGGTTTACCGATTATAAATGTTTTAATTCTGCAAGGAACCAAACAAATTTCATCACAAATGAGTGGTGAATGAAGCCAAATCACATCTCTTTGTGCAGATCTGTTCATAATTAGTCGTAGCTCCCATATAAGGCCCATTTCCGAAAATCACTTTAAAGAGCATAACTCACTCAAAAATGTTGCTGTCCAAATAATATTTACTACAAATATATCTCATATGTATACAAACAACACGGTATAATTTTATTGTGCTCGGTTCATTATTACCCGTAGCTCCCATATAAGGCCCACTTCCGAAAATCACTTTAAAGAGCATGACTCTCTCAAAAATGTTGGTATGCAAATAATATTGAACACAAATATATTTCATATGCATACAAATAATACGGTACAATTTTATTATGATCGTTCCGAAATTAGTCAAGACTTCGGGTAGTGTCTTCAACTTTAACCTCCATAAATCTTTTAAAAGTATTTATATGAGATAAAGTTTAACATACACAATATTTATATTCACAGAAATCACGACACTAAATTTTTGGATGATCGATCCATAATAGGTCATATCTCCCATATAGCGAACATTTCTGAAAAACTGTTTTATACGTATACTGGGTATAGGGTATTATATGGTCGGGCTTGACCGACTATACTTTCTTACTTGTTTTATTTCGAAAGATCTGTTTATTATATAACATTAATGCAACTGATGTACATTCGCAGGTAATAGGCAAGTTAATTTGTTTATTAGTTCACAGTTCCAAACTTTATCAAATGCATGAGACATACAATACAATGCTGTCAATTGATTTCCGGTTAAGGGTTAAGGTTATCTATTTACCTGTTCGATATTACAGAGTTTAATTCTGAAACCAAATTGATGATCAGTTATAAAACTATTAGCTTTTAGATTTAAAGTTGCAGCACTTGGGTTAATTTGTAGAATATTGATAACAAACTGATTGGGCGACTAACTTGACTAACGTCTTTTGGGCATAAATACAATACAATTTAATTAGCAAATGCAGACATACCTATTTGAACTAATCATATATCCCATCAAAATGTGCAGCTTACAATTCGTATTCAGACTTTATGTCTCTCAGTCTCTAATAATTTCTACTGAAAATACCTCTATATTAGATAATCCCTTGTAGCTGTATCAAGGACTAAATATTTGGCTGTTATTTAGACTCGTCTCATCGAACTGTTCGGACGTGTTACTTTTAGTGCGGCTGAATTTTCGGTGAAAAAATCGTAATAGGTGAAAAAGTGTAAAAAGTTGAAATTAAACAAAAAAGTGAAAAAAAATCGTAATAGGTTAAAATATATAAAAAAAAAAAAATAAACATTAAACACCACATAAAAACTGTATGAGTGTTCCTCTCAGATGTAATTCTGAAAAAGAGCTTAGCTCGACTAGAAAAACTAGATGCATCTCTGAGGAAGAATCCATAAAAAAATCTTTGGAGAATTTTCTCACTGCAAGAGCCGTGGAACGGCGTCGTTCCTGTTCGCCCAATATTGTGATTTCAACAGATGTAAAAACATCATCTTCATCAAATAGTGCAGTCAAACCCAAAAAACAAGTAGGTATGGATAAGTACATAACCGTTCTCAAGCGACAGAGGAGCCCGAAGTCTGCTCAAGTGTCATCAAATGCAAAAGCTCCTAAGACCGTGAGTAATGATCAAAATAGGTTTGCTCTCCTCCAGACGGATGAGCCAGAACTTGCGAAGAAGACGTTTAAGCCCCCACCAATTTATCTGAGAGAGCCGACTTCCAGTAAATTGGTACAAGGAATTGTTGCTGTAATAGGTGAAAACATGTTTAGCGTAACCTCAATGAAACATGGAAATATCTGCGAGACAAAGATTCAAGTGAATAGGGAAGATGATTTTCGAAAATTGTCCAACCAGTTGGAAAGGGAGACTAGGGATTTCTATACCTACCAGCTCAAAAGCGCAAAAGGACTGCAAGTCGTTCTAAAGGGTATAGACCCATGTGTTGATCCCGCGGAGATAAAAACCGGTTTAATGGACAAAGGGTTCAAAATCAAGAGCGTAGTGAATATTAGAAACCGTGAAAAGATCCCTCAGCCCATGTTCAGGGTAGAATTGGAACCTGGAGATGTTGTCTTAAAGAAAAATGAGTCCCATCCCATCTACAATCTGATGTACCTTCTGCATCGTAGAATCACCGTGGAAGAACCACATAAGCGTCAGGGACCCGTCCAGTGTCTCAACTGTCAAGAATTTGGTCACACGAAGGCGTATTGTAAATTGCCGACAGTTTGTGTTGCGTGTGGGGAGCTACATGCAACTGCTCAATGCGATAAGTCGAGAACTGACTCAAAAATCAAAAAATGCAGTAACTGCGGAGGTAATCATACCGCAAATTATAGAGGTTGTCCAATTTACACTCATTTGAAAGGCATAAGAACCAACAAGACGTCCGTATTGCCTAATCGCCCTCAACAGCCAAATTTAGCATCGAGTGACAATTTCCCTCAAGTATTACGGTCCACTAGTCATGTAAACGCGCCAAGTTCTAGACAAGTTTCTTACGCAAACGTCGTTAAACGTAATATGCCAGGTCTGGAGCAGGAACCTAAACCCCAATATTCTGAGCCGCATATCAACAATCTAGAGACAACATTGCAGACACTTGTCCAAACTATGAACACTTTCACGACCACCATGACATCCATGATGCAGGAAATGCTGAAAATGCAATCCACTATCTTGCAAGCCATTTTAAAGAAATGATTTATTTAAAAATTTGTTTCTGGAACGCGAACGGCCTCCGCCAACATAAAAATGAACTGGAATACTTCCTGATGGATAAGCAGATTGATGTTATGATGATTGCTGAAACTCACTTGACGTCGACAGGGTACTTCAAAATTAATGGCTACGAGTTCTACGATACTAAAGACCCCCGCGGTAGAGCTTGTGGAGGTTCGGCAATTCTTATAAAGAACAGAATAAAGCATTATCTAATGAATAACATAAGTGAGGATTACCTCCAAGCAACAAACATTTGCATTGAATTCTGTCAATACAAATTTGTTTTATCATCGATTTATTCTCCGCCTCGATTTTCAATAAAAGAACACCAATACCATAACTTCTTTAAATCCCTTGGAGCTAGATTTTTAGTTGCTGGTGACTTTAACGCCAAACACACATTTTGGGGTTCACGTCTGGTAACCCCAAAGGGTCGCGTACTCTTCAACACCATTGCTAAAATGGGCTTAGATGTACTCTCAAGTGGACATCCCACCTATTGGCCGACGGACCGACGGAAGATTCCCGATGTTATTGACTTTGGGGTAATGAAAAATATCCCTGTAGAATGGATGCAAGTGGATCCTTCACTGGACTTGTCCTCAGATCACTCTCCTACTATCATTTCAATGCATTTCCCTCAAGTGTGTGGTTCTCCATTTATGAACATGACTAAGACCCGAGTAAGTTGGATAAAATACAAAAAGTATTTAAGTTCTCATTGCACGGAAAATGTTGTGTTGAGAACTACCGACGATATTGATGAGTCGATTGGCAACTTTACCGAGGACCTTCGACGAGCTGTGCATCACGCTTCCACTTATCACGTTGAATGTAGAAATAGGACAAACAGAACTTATTTCTCTGAACTCGAACATCTCCTATCAGAAAAAAGAAGAATGAGAAGAGAGTGGCAAATTCACAGGTCTCCTGAACTGAAAGCTAGGCTACGGGAATGCAGAGATATACTAAGACATTTCTTAGAAACCCAAAGAACGGCCTCACTTAGATCTTACTTGGAAGGTCTTGATAGTACCCCACAATCTGACTACTCGTTATGGAGGGCGGCAAGAGGTTTAAAAAGACCAGTAAGAGGAAAACCTCCTTTGCGAAATCCGACTGGTGACTGGGCTAGAAATGATTCCGAGAAGGGGACTTTATTTGTTAACCATTTGAGAAATGTGTTTACTATAAACAACTCAAATAATAACGAATCTGATTTGCCACCACTTGTTATAAGGCCTCCTGTACCTCTAAGACTAAACTTTCGTGATGTCCAAAACGCTATTGGTACTCTGAACCTTAGAAAGGCTCCAGGTATGGATAAAATCAGCAATAAAATGCTTGTGGAGTTACCTCGTGTAGCAAGAAGAATTATCCTCTTTATCTTCAACGCTATTTTACGCCTAGAATACTATCCTGCAGATTGGAAGGTGTCTATGATCACTATGATTCCTAAGCCAGGGAAGGACCATACCAAAGTGGAGTCATATAGGCCAATTAGTCTACTGCCGACAATTTCAAAACTGTTTGAAAAATTGTTAATGACTAAATTGACTCCAATTCTGAATGACACTGAATGTATTCCTAATCATCAATTCGGCTTCAGAGCTAAACACAGCACCATCGAGCAAACACACAGATTGGTAAATGTGATAAGAGGGTCGTTTGAAGACAAAAAATACTGCTCCGCCCTTTTCATTGATGTGTCGCAAGCGTTCGACAAAGTTTGGCATGACGGTTTAATGCACAAAATAAAATTAACTCTGCCTGCTAACACCCATAAACTCATGGAAAGTTATTTATACGGTCGCAAATTTAAAATCAAAGAAGGTGATTTTTTAAGTACCGCTCAGCCAATTGAATCAGGTGTGCCACAGGGTAGCATACTGGGTCCTACTTTATATTTGATATATGCCTCCGACATGCCGTCAGACCCTAAAATCCATACGTCAACTTTTGCAGACGATACAGCCTTTATCAGCGTCCATCAGGACCACCAAGTTGCATCACAGAATTTGCAGAATTATGTTTATAAACTAGAGAATTGGCTAGAGCTTTGGAAAATCAGGGTTAACGAACAGAAATGTATTCATATAACTTTCACATTGCGAAAAGATACCTGCTCGTTCATCAGAATAAATAATCAAATTATCCCGCAACACAATGAAGTCAAATACCTCGGCATTCACCTCGACCGCCGTTTAACTTGGAAGTCTCATATTGAAGCGAAACTTACACAAATGAGATTAAAAGCAGTGCAACTTAATTGGCTAATCGGCAGAAACTCTACATTGAAATTGGATTGCAAACTTTTGTTGTACAATGCAATACTAAAGCCAATCTGGTGCTATGGAATTCAATTATGGGGTACTGCCTCAGCATCCAACATTGAAAAAATTCAAAGGGGTCAAAATAAAATTCTACGTATAATTACTGCAGCACCATGGTATGTTAAAAATTCTCGAATCCACAAAGATCTAGGCGTGCCATTAGTAAAAGTCGAATTTACAAAATATGCGTCAAAGTATGTCAGCAAACTTGAACACCATCCAAACCCCCTTGCACGAGACATCCTTAACTTTAGTGGCCACAATCGGTTGAGAAGGAGGGATACCCTTGCTTTAACTCAAGCGCAAAATAGATGACTGGATCAGTTGATGTGAAATTTTTTTAGTATCATAAAAATTTTTGTCTAGCACTGGCTGGGCTTATTATTTTCTTTTTAGTATTAAGATTTGAATACTTATTGTCATTTCATTTTAAAGATTCAATAAATAATTAAATGCAAAAAAAAAAAAAAAAAAAAAAAAAAAATTTAGACTAACAGGTTATGGTATCATACTTCAAGTTGAGTTAATGGCTATAAAAGTATCCGCTACAGAAATTCAGTATAGAGGCATATCATCAGGGCTGTCCACATACTAATGACAACAAAGCGGGCATTTCATCTTTAGAGAGTGTTTACATATATCATATCTACACACCCTTTGTGGGTAAACTATGTTGTTGAAGAGATATAAAAAGATAAATCGTTCATATTAAAGAATACGATCTAAGAAACATATTAAAATTAAAGTAAAATTATCAACTCAACTTAGACTTACTATATAACACCCGATTTAAACTACACTAGAAATGTTGAAGACTTAACAGGAAATTAAACAAAAGTGTTTTTGTTCCTTTCAGGTCCTGTATGTGGCCGTGTTGGGGTCTGTGCAAGAATGATGTGTTAATCGATTTTACGCTTTTAACACTCTTACAAGTACAATAACACATTCGTCCATATGTTTCATAGTGCAACACTTGGTATTAGTACTTACTTATGTATGTATTCACTACACATGCATATACGAGTACATACATATGTTCATATATCCATAGATGTACATATGTACATACCATATGAGTACAACAACATCTGTTGTTTATGTATTTGAGTTTTATTTTATAGCTTTACAAGGTTGATAATTGTTATTGATGTTGTGTTCTATGTTGTGTGTTCTACTCAGTTCCGTTCCTTAATTTTGTGTTGAGCAATTTTTCTTGTTTTTTTTTCTTCCTCTGCTAAAAACTTACAGTTGGAAGGAGGCAGATTGTGTATTTTTTTGATGTTTTTATTATTAATTCGAAACAATTCGATTTTCTTTAGTATTGGTTTGGTTATTATATAATAACATGTATAAATAAATCATAAACTATATAAATATAATATAAAAATCTAAAAGTGTTAAATCGCATGATCTAGGCGGCCAATTCTGGTCTCCGAAACGCGAAATAACACGACCGGGAAATGACTGATGCAGCAATTGAATTGTTTCTCTGGCTGTATGACATGTGGCGTTGTCTTGTTGAAACCACATGCCCTCCACATTCATTTCTTCAATTCTAGGCAGGAAAAACCGATTATCATTTCACGATACCGAACACCATTGACTGTTTGCGCTTGACCTGCTTCATTTTCATAAAAAAAAAGGTTCAATGATTCCTCCAGCCGAAAAAACCACACCACACAGTGAAACGTTGAGGATGCATTTGCTACTCGTGAAACCCCCCAAATGCGACAATTCTGCTTATTGACGAAGCCATCAAAATGGAAATGGGCCTCGTCACTGAAGATGATTCTATCGGCAACATCAGCATTTTCATGTTGTCTCTCCAATACCCCATTAACGAACTCCCTTCGTTGTCCATGGTCAGCTGGCTTCAGTTCCTGAGTCAATTGAACTTTGTATGCATGAAGATTCAAATCTTTCGTCAAAATTCGCTGCATAGTGGATTTGGAGACAGCAATTTGTTGAGCTCGGTGTCGAATTGAGGTGGATGGAGTTTAAGTGACATCATCACGTACATCTGCGACAATTTCGGTCGATCGACCTGGTCGAAGGCGCGTCGTTGTCTTTACATCACCAAGAGACCCAGTTTTGGCAAATTTATCCATTAAGCTTTTTACAGTTGACTCTTTTGGAGCATTATTGTGACCCCAAATTGATCACAATTTGCGAACTGTAGCCGCAAAACTTTCACCATTTTGGTGTAGCGCTCCGTTTTTACTAACCTCCTACCTTGAACTAGCAAACAATAACAATTGTTCAAATGTCAAACAATGGCACTTCGAATAGCGCCAAATTTAAAAATTGCGTTCTAGTTGGGACACCCTTTATAAATGTATATTAGGGTGTCCCATTCCAAAAAAAAATTTGGGGATCATTCTTAATTTGAATACTCATAAGGCTAAGAATTTTTGAGATTTTTTTCCGATTTTTCGGAGGTGGTTTAGAGGTCGCGCAAATTGATTTTGTACCAAAAATCGACCTTTTTGGGCTTTTTTTGAATTTTGGTTGAAAATTGGTAAAAAAATAGATATTTCTTCAGCTTTTGAGTCAATATTCTTAAAGAAAATTTTCTGATCTTTAATTTTATGTGCATAAATAATAAGTTTCGTCCGGGATTTTTCACATTTTGATACATTATATAACAGTTTTTCGTAAATTTTCAGCAAATATGAAAAAAAATGCTTTATAACTTTTAAAATTTGTATGAAGACTAAAAAAACTAATGATGCAGTTTAAAAGATTATGAAGTTTTAAATAAATTACCGAAAAAAAAATTAATTTTCTCTCACCGTTCTCGAGTTATACCCTTTTAAAGCTTTGTACACATTGTATGAAATGTATAATACTATAAGGTGTGAACTAGGTTTGCATTGCTTTAAACTTTAAATAATTGGATTTAGAAAATGTAAATAAATTACCAAAAAAAAAAAACAATATAAAAGCTTTTATGCTAGAGCCCTCTCGCAGTAATTAGCAGTCACTATATATATAAAATCTGAAGTTTTATTGCTCCGGTAAGTTGAAATTATCATAAAGTAGTCCAAGAAATATTGGGTAATATTTTTTTAAAATAGATATGCCTTTGTCGAATACAAGGAATGTGTGGTATGTGGGCAAAATTAAAAAAGACCTGATATTTTTGGCATGCCGCCATCATATGATGGAACTAGTTGCTGGATCAGCGTTGAAAGCCCTTAATATTGAGGATCAAATTACATCCCCACAAATTAAAATTTTCGTCACTCTTCAGAGAAGGTGGGATTCCATTGATAAAAAAAAATTTTCGGATTGTATAAACCACGAAATTGTTGGAAAAATTATTCCGGAGTTCATACGAAAAGATCTAATTATTTTTGTAAAAGGGCAGCTGGAGAATATGCAACCAAGGGAAGATTATAAAGAAATGCTGCAACTGAGCCTTATTTTTTTGGGTGATAGACCTGAGCCCTATCCAACCATAAAATCTCCTGGAGCCATTAACCGAGCTCGCTGGATGATGAAAATTATATACTCTCTAAAAATATGCATTTTTCGAAACCAGCTACAACCTTTCATTCAAAATTCAAAAATTGATGCCTTGCTGGAGTTTACTTCATTTATTTTAAGAGTATATATTAAAAATTGGTACCTATGCCAATGTCCCCGATACGCTCCTCTCAATGACCTTAGACTTTTGAAACAATTGTATGATGCAAACCTACCTCACACCTTATAGTATTATACATTTCATACAATGTGTACAAAGCTTTAAAAGGGTATAACTCGAGAACGGTGAGAGAAAATTCATTTTTTTTTTGCTAATTTATTTAAAACTTCATAATCTTTTAAACTGCATCATTAGTTTTTTTAGTCTTCATACAAATTTTAAAAGTTATAAAGCATTTTTTTCATATTTGCTAAAAATTTACGAAAAACTGTTATATAATGTATCAAAATGTGGAAAATCCCTGACGAAACTTGTTATTTATGCACATAAAATTAAAGATCGGAAAATTTTCTTTAAGAATATTTACTCAGAAGCCGAAAAATACCGATTGTTTTAGCAATTTTCAATAATAATTCAATAAAAGTCAAAAACGCTAGATTTTTGGTACAAAATCAGTTTGCGCGACCTCTAAAGCACTTCTGAAAAATCTGATAAAATTCTCAAAAAAACTTTACCTAATGAGTATCCAAATTAGGAAAGATCTTCCGAGAAAATCCAAATTTTTATTTTTTTTGGGACAACCTAATGTATATATTACTATTTTTTTTTTGTTCCAAGAAAAATTTGTATTGAAATTCGTTGATATAGCTCTATTCTTTTAATTAGCATACATAAAATAATTCGCGCATTATTTAGAGAGAGTTCACACGCTGCGATTTTTACCTGCAACTTTTCTCATGCGACTCGAGTTTATAGATGAAACTATACGACTCGAGTACGGGGTAGCTACGTATTTCATCTATAAATGCGAGTCGCAGGAGAAAAGTTGGAGGTAAAAATCGCAGCGTGTAAACTCTCTCTTAGTGGGCTTATAAACAGTATCTGAGGTCCCCAATGTTGGGCACCTTCGGTATGCGATAAATTGAAAATGATACCAATTCCTCGCTTGCGATCCTATTTCAAAGATTGTTTTTAACTTCGAAATATTTTTTTGTAGATTAACAACACTTTTATAAACCTAAATGAATTGTTTAAAAATTATTTCCAAGAAGAGTTGTAACGTAATTATATCTTCCGGAAAGCTAACTTTGAATGAAAATTTAAAAAAAAAATATAATAGAGAAATAATAAATTATAGATATATTTTTCTCCGAATTCCTCAACTGTGCATCGCCGATATACATATAATTTTATAGAGAGACATACATACATAATTCAGAACAACTTTTGATTTGCGCAGATTTCAATAATAAATTTCTTACGATTATATTCATATCACATGTGGGTTATCTTGCGGCTTTGGAATCCAGATATCAATCAATATCCAGATAATCGCACATCAATAAATCAGTTTGAGTTTACACTACGCAATCATCCAAAAAATAGCTAAAGGAAACAAGAAATATTACATTAAATTTTTTCTGAAAATTAAATTTCGTTTAACATTATCAGCAAAAAAAAAAAAACAATGGCAAAGATATAAAATAAAAAGGTCATTGACATATTTGAGTGATGTTTGAATGACATGTCCTTAGAGGAAAGACTCAATCTTAGCATGTTATTTATAAATTATTTCCCATCATTATTATGGATTCATTTACTTTTATTTATATCCCTCAAAACAAACATGACCATTTTGCAAAATTGAACAATAAATCAAAGACATTGTATTTTTTATATCTATAGTTATAATGTGTGCATATATTTCAGATAAAATGGAACATTGAACAACAAATATCTAAACATTTATTTTATTGCAAATATTGTTATTGCTGTTTGTAATCACAGCAGGATAATAAAACAGTGAATAGGAAGAATTTTTCGTTTTGTTACGCAAACAACCAACAATTTATCCTTGTCAATAACCAGTAACCAGCACACAATCTGGATACTTTAAAGAAGGATTAATCCATTCATTGATGACTTTTTGGTAAAAACACATGATTTTTGTTTAAAAAAAAATCGTTACGAGATTTTCTTAATTTCCTTCTTTTTCTATTTGAACTTAAAGTTTTAGTCAATTTAAGTTTTATTTGTTTTTCTTCCTGCCCTTTTTTGTTTTGGTCGTTGATATTTTCATCTTGTAGTCAGGTTGATTAATGAGCCTGTGTGTTTTCAACGTTTTGTCAACATGAAAACCAACATGTTCCTTTCAAGAATGTGCAAGAATGTGAATGTGTATATGTATGTATATGTAATCCTATACGAGGTTTTTAAGAAGAGTAGTTTAAACAGTTTTTTCATAGAGTAAGAAACTGGAGTTAGTAGACTGGTGGTCATTCTCACGAACACATATTATCTGCCATGTCACAGAATTTAATTCCGTTCGGAAGTGGAATTAATTCCGTATTTTGCTTCTATAGAAAAAGTAAAACGAAAAATTTTTTAGGAATGAAACCTTGAAATTCTACAATTCCACATGGCAAATTAAAAGTTTCATTCCTAAAACATTTTTCGTTTTGCAAAAAAGGGACTTAATTCCACTTCCGAATGGAACTAAATTCTGTGACATGGCTGTATAATTGACATTTTGGACCTCTATTATTCTTTCTACTGAGAATCCTCCAAGACAACTGGTGTCAGAGTTTGGAATGGTACACAAACTAAAATAACTTGTTATCTTGCACGATCATATTGTAATAAACAATCAATCTGCAATATACACGCAGAGAAAAAAACATGGTTGTGGTAAACATAATCTAAGAGCAACATATTATGATAAGATTTATGATTGTAGTCAAAACATATTATGATGAATATAAATAAGTGTCATGAAATATCATGTTATTTCTTCTTAATTATAATTTGATATTATAACTTAATATAATTATAAAATTGTTACATGATCATAATATGACCCAAGGTATTTTATAGTTTAAATTAATCATATTATGAGCTAAACTAATCAACATTATATTAATTAGAGAAGGAAATGTGAACTAATATTTTAATTTAAGAGAAAAGTTTTATTTAGGCTAATAGTTAGAGAATAGTCAAGAATACTATTGTAAACTACTGGAACAATTGACAAATTGGAATGCATTTTTTACCCAGCCAAGGGCGTCATCAGCAATCTTCATTGTCCACTATCACTCTGTAAATATCATCTATTTAACTCACCGTTTTTGAGAAATAGAATACGAGAATTATCATATTTCTTTTTAACGTTTTGTGAGTTAGAAAGAAATTTACGTACGTTTGCGTTGTGTGTGTTTGTATTATTACAAATTTGTTTTTGCTTTTCTTGCTGCGTCTTCTTTTTTTGTAGATCAATAACAACAATGTATGTATGTTTTTGTTGTCATTTCTCCTTTTATTTTCTCCTTTTGGTGGATTATGTTATTTTTTGTAACTATGGAACACCGGAGATGGGATTCATGACAACATACTTTGATACACCGCGCCATGGTATCTCTTATTTTTATTAATTATAATTTAAAGTACTTATAATATGGTCTAACGTAATCATATTATGACCTAAAGTAATCATATTGTGATCCCAAGTAATCATATTATGATATAATAAATAAATATTTGCACATTTTCAACGTATATACAAATTTATATTATCCTAACCTACACCACAATAGTGGGAAATGTATATTGGATTTGTGCTGATGTTTACAACACCCATAAATATAGGTCCAGCACCCACCTTAAGGTATACCGATCGACACAGAATCACTTCCTGAGTCGATATAACGATGTCCGTCCATCTAAATGGCTGTCCATGTAAGAGGGTACAGGTCGCAATTTTGAAAATATTTCAATAAACTTTTGTACGTGATATTTTTTCGATCCAAGGACGGATGGGATTAAAAGTGGTGCAAATCGGTCCATTATTTCACCTGGTCCTCATACAAATGTCCTCCAGGTATAGAAGTTTAACGATCATAAATATTTGAGTTATACAAAGTATACAAACAAATTTCCCCACAAATGTGAGGGATCGATGCATAATTGATCATAGCTCCCATATAAGCCCCACTTTCGAAAATAACTTTAAAGTGCATAACTCTTTTAAAAATGTCGGTATAATAATAATGAAATTAATTTTCTGCCCTGCCAAGGTCGTCATCAGCAATGTTTATTGTCCAAGATCTACTTGTTAATATCATCTATTTAACTCACCATTTATAGAGAAATAGAATTTGGGAGTTAACATATTTCTTTATGAAGTTGAACATTGATATTAATAATCCTCAAAAATCGTCTCATAATTGGTCTTAGCTCCCATATGAGAACCACTTCCGTTACACGTAAATATCTTATAAGCATCAATTTTGAACAAACATTTTACAAAGATCTATTATATGTATGCACAGACAATATAAGGTCCACTTCCAAGAATTTTATTTTATTAAGATGAAAATAAATGTACTTTTTTATGAAAGCTAGATTATTGAAACAATGCAGAAAATTGTAATCTAAAAGAGTTTAGAAAATAAGTGATAGTGTCTTAGTTATCTCTTAAACTTAATTTTATACGTTGAAAAGATAACTACTTTCAAGAACTAACATTGTTTGGAAAATCCTTTTCAGAGTGCTCTCGTTTATGCGATTATAAGCATGTGTAAGTATGTGTTTTATTTTGAGCGGGTATTAGTAATGTTTGTTATTAAAGAACTCATGACATGTTTACATGAGTATGTGTGTGTCAGAGATTGAGAAAAGTGTGTGTTTCTCTCTCTGTATTTTTTCAAGTGATGATACCAAAATGTCAACAAACATGGTGTTTTGTTATGGTTTCTTTAAGCGAAGTCATTTTTCACAAAACCAAAACCAAAACAAAAATGTTTTACACAAAACGTAAAAAAAACCAAACCAAATCAATTCATTCACTTTAAACGGTTTTTGTTTTACGAAATGTGAAAAATTGAAAAAGTTTTGCTATTTTAATAGGGCTGCTGTTACAAAGAATTTATACATGAAAATAGTTATTAATTATACGTCGTTGCTTAGCAAACACACGTTGTCGTGATGAATGTTTCAACGAAATGAGTATTAGTTGATATTTATTTCTCGCTTTAATAAAAGTCATGAAAAAAATAATAATAATTTTGAAATTTGAAAGTTTATTTTATCGTTAAAATATCGGGAATTCAACCTTGAGCCAAAACATTAATTTCATCACTTGAAAGAAAAACACGAATTACTGAAATATTTTCAAAATCAGTTGATAGTGATGAAAAGAAATTTATATGAACATTTTACATACATATGAAAAAATGAATCAATTTTTACAATATGAAGCAAAATTGCCGGCATTAATGAGACTGACTTAGATATTCCGACGCAACACAAAATTTATGTTAAATATTTTAAAATTTTATCTAATTTTGACAAATAATTTTAAATTTATGAAATAATAAAAAAATTTTCTGAAAATAAAGATTTTATTTAAACAATTATTGCAATATTAAAGAAAAAGGTAATATAAACTATAATAAGAAATTTTAATACAATTATTATTGAATTTAGAGTGTAGATTTTTTAATAAATTAGTTCGTCAAAGATCCAAAGCCGAATAACAGCAGCTGTAAATTAATTTGTATTTTGTAATTAATAAAAAGTCATGTTCTTCACAATTCTTTAAACGACTTTAAACATTTATTTTATTACTTTTAATTAATAAGTTTTGTTTCATAATAAGTCCGACATTTAGATCAATTTTTATGTAAATTTCATTTTAAAATTTATAAACAGAGGTCATAGATATACAAACAACATTTAATGTTAAAATCTTGAACTTGTCTAGCATCTTTATTTGCTCTCATACACAAATAATAATACTAATAATAATAAAATTCTTAATAATAATGACGATAATAGACAAAATAGTTAGTACTAGTCGTACATACTACATTCTTCTGCTACAACTTCACTTAAGTGAGTTATTTGGTTTTCTCCATACATTTATGTATTTTGTTGTTTGTTTTTTTTTCAGTTGCTGTTTTGGCCAGTTGCCAAACAATTTTGTTTATTGCCATAAAGTTGAATGAAAAACTAAAGTTTATCAAGAAATATTCATCATAAACATATAATATTCTAGTTGAATAATAAACAACATCATCATCATCATCATCATCATTATCGTCACCGTCACAACATAGAGTTACTATTTTTGGTGATCGGTTTACACCAGCAATGATAGCTTTAAATGTACCATTTTAATAACTTGACGTAGTACAAGTTTTTGGTATTGGATTAACTAAATGTAAGTAACAATAGCTTAAAGAAGATATTAAATTAAAATATATTTTGGACATTCAAGTTATTAAAGATTATCCCATGTCACATGTAAGAAAAATTCGTTTTAAAAAAGCTTGTAATTCGGATATAATATTGTTACGTTTTTATCTTTTAAAAACCGGATTCCTTTATTTACTTTATATTGCGGTTTAAAAACACACTTAAATTACTGTTTGAGAACACTTTGATGTTTACGCAACGATAACTCACAATAACCTCAACTCATTTGAGTGGCCCTGTTAGTATTTATAATTATAATATCTTGATTTTTCGGAAGTAAGACACTAGAATGTTCATGACTGCAAGCCTAGAATGTTCGTGTGTAGAATGCTCAGCTAAAGCCGTTAAAACTTAATATTGGCATATTGCTCAGCTATTTTTAAAACAGGGTGTTCTCAACAATGTTTAAAAATTTAAATTACTACGAATGCAAATGTTGCAAAACAAGTTGTGTGTTGATACCGGCCGTTAAATTTATATTGAAATACAATTTCGTAACATTATTTTAACCTTATAAAATTGTAATTGAATGTAAAAGTGTTATGCTTGGTTTTCACTATGTCAGTTTTGTTGTCAAATTGTCCAAATTGTTGGTAATTTCATAACAATTTGACAACAAAACTGACATAGTGAAAACCAAGCATTAGAAGTAGTAAAATTAAAATCTCTAGAACTTGACGATTAACATTGTAAATAACAAACGCTTCTGCTTTACAATCCTAAAATTGGATGATTTTAAATTCGCATTAGTGTAAAATAAACTTTGGAACTTATATAAATAGAAATTTCCATTTATCTTGCCATTAAATAATTATTTTCCATCTCCAAACTTTAGAGTCGTTGCGGCAACAGTTAACGTTATACTATAATTATTTTAATATTTTACAGAATGTGTTTCTAAACCCATAGAAAAATTCTAGTGGTGGAGACAGTCTGTACCCTGAATTTTTTTTTCGTTCATACAATCTTGAAGCACTCTAATGTATAGGTATGTATGCATGTATGTAAACGAGCCACAATAAATTTAGCTCTATTTTATATGTTCGAAATATAAATGCTTGTAACTTTTTATTAGGACCTGTCTTTTATTGGCAAAGTTTCCGGTAATAATAAGCACCACGCAAAATGTGCTACAGACTAATTTTAGTCATGAGGTCATTTAAGTAGTGAAGGACTTAGACTTCTAAAAGATACAGGAAACCTGAATAGCAAACTCAGAAATTAAATTATTTTCAACATCATACACAACATACTGGTCTAGTTGAAGAAAAATTAAACACTTTCTTAGTTTTCATCTTAGTTCAGTTGACCCGTAGGTTAAACTGTTTCATCATTGTTTCCTACTATATGGCTCATAATAAACCTGATCAACCAGTTGAAGGGATTGCAGTCATGTCCTTGATTGTCTCAGATCCTATAGTAGCATATTATACACCTAACTTTCTTCACAAAATGTTCATTTCCACCAGTATTGCAATACGACTAACTATATGCCTTTGGATGATGTAGATACACTTAAGTGCAATATTACGACATCTAACTTACTCAGACAGTGTCAGGAAGAACTGTCTAGGACAGGCCGTCTAACTGACACCAATCTAGTTTGGATCCCTGCGCATAGGGACAATTACGATAATGAGCAAATTTCTCAAATGCAATATCTGTCGCAACACCGCTTGGGACCATTAAAAGCGAAATATTTAGCAGACCACCAGAAAACAGTTACCAGATCACAACGAGTAACTCAGTATACATCTCCTCTATTTGACACGTTGACGTGGGGGCTAGTAACAGTGTTAACCGGTCAAGGAATAAACAGTTCTATATCTCTTCTGTGAATTCCAGACTCTTAATTTATATTGATATAGATTTTTAAACATGCTTATACTGAGACAGCTGGTATCTTCATATTTTTTCTAATTGAGTACCTTAATACGACATATACCTATTTTATTGTGTGGTATGTTCCTTTCAAAATTCAATTAATTAAATTTTATATGTATGCTTCTGTACAATGACTCCCTGTTGCCATATTTGACGATTTATCGTCATTTTGACGATTTTTGGTGTCAAAAATGACCCTTTGACGATTTGACGATCTTTGCCCCTATTTTGACGATTTTTCAGTATAAATGATTTGCAACACTTTTTTCTCATATAAAATTTAAAATTTGGTTTCGGAAAAAGAAAAGAGTTTATTGGAATTTTGGAAACACATTTCGGAAATTCAAAGAAAATATTCAAATCTCTTGTTTCCCATCCTAACCTAATTTATACAAAAAATTTTAGTTTTACCTCATTCTTCGCCAAATGTCGAACAAGTATTTAGTCAGGTAAATTTAAACAAAACAAAAATTAGGAATAGGTTAGGAACGTCTTCTTTGGACGGGATTTTATTCACTAAAAGTTTTTTTAAAACTAAATAAATGTTGTTGTTTTAATATGAATGTTGTAGTGAGCTTATTAAAAAGTTTAATAGTGAAATGTACCTACAAAATTAAATATATGTACTAAACTTCACAATTTCCAATTATATTTTAGAAATTTCTAATAATGTTATAGAATTTTCAAATTGTATTTTAGAAATTTTCAAATGCATTTGAGAAATTTTTAATTGTATTTCAGAATCCACACATATTTTTAGAAACTACAGAAATGCTATTGAAATTTTTTTAAATATAAAATTAAATAGAAAATTCTGAAATATAATTGAAAAATTCTAAAACGCATAGTGTTGTAAAAAGGTGATATTAGCTTTCAATAATTGCAGCAAGGAGTGGTGGTATAAGCATCAGAACTTTTAAATATGTTTAATTTCTAACTATAAAATATTTATGGCTATAATGTCGACTGTAAATAATTAAATTTTTAATACTTATGGCCTATTTCACGATGTCGAAAGATAGCGTTCGCTTAGATAAGACTTAAGACACAAACTTTTTATCGTATCTATTTTTTTTCTCAATCAAGTTTGTTTATTCCACAATCAAGTTTGTGTCTTAAGTCTTATCTAAGCGAACGTTATCTTTCGACATCGTGAAATAGGGGGTTAATATGAAGTTTCAAGTAACAATTTCTAAATCCTGTCTAAGATGTCATGGTTTGCGACATGTGTCTATATCTTTGTATGTATGAATTCAATTGACTCTAATTTAATATAATCATTTCTTTCATTTCTCTCTCTGCCACAAAAATATATTCGATTTTAATGCCAGTGTAAATGCTGTTATTAGACAAAAAAAAATTGCTTTAAAGTATGAAAAATTGATTTCGTCTTAAAAGCAAAACAGTTAGGAATTTTATTCGTTGCAAGCAGTAGAAAACATTAGACTGTCAAGTGCAAGTAGTAGATGAGAGATGTTGTGTCAGATGTTGTAGCAGAAAGAAAAGCAACAAAAAATCTAGCAGTGGCACAAGACACACAGACACAAAACACAAATACTTTTTTGTACAATTTCTGTACATACTCGTATATTTTTTTTTTTTGGGAGATATTTGCATAAACTGTGCATTATACACTTGAATAGTTAAGTTGCCATTTTTCTATTTTGTTTCGAAGGCAACTACATATTCCTATGCCAGTGTATACATCATCAATGTTAGTTAGTATTATGTAGCAGTTTCTACATTTTCATCATCAGCGCAGACATAATCATAAGAAATACATAGTTAGTATAAGTAATATTAGCATATTGAAGTTGGTTTAATAATGCACAGTACCAATTTTGAAGATATTAAAATCAATGATATTGACCTGGCTTTACAAACTAAACGAGATGATTGAAAATGCAGACATGAGATATGAATCGAATGCAAAGCTAAAAGGAGAACATCAGCATCAACAACAGCAAAGTTTATCTGATTCAAGATTCAAGAGAGTCACGGAGTATTGCTTCACATTTGTTTCACTTTCTTGGTATTTTGCTGTTTAAATATTAAACTTTGTTAGATATTAGTTTGAAAATAAAATTGTAAGTTTTTAAATTGTTATGATTATCAATATTAATAATCATACTTAATATCCTGTTATTATTTCATCTGAATTCAGAATTGTCTCCTCTGTATACTCTATGGTTATTTTAGGAAGTGGACGTTGAATGAATGGGTGTCAATGGCGAATTATTGACGAATTTTCAAAAAGGTCAATGGTATAATTTTGATATACTGAACTGCGTAAAATTTCGGTTCGATATGGATGTTTATGTAGGTTAATGAGTTTATCGGAAGTAGTCCCCTTATGAGAAAGATATGACACATTATGTACCGTTCAGTATGAAATTATATGAATGATTTGTGTTGAATTTCAACCTGATAGTGATTAAGAGATTTAGCTAATTTCGGAATCTACTTTACCGATTTTTGTATTTCAAATATTTCGGTGAACCAAAACATGTTTGGTAATAATTTCAATATTTTTTTTCGAAGTTCTGCCTTTAACAGACGGACAGACAGAAGGATATGACTAGATCGTATTACAATTATATAGAGACCCAGAATATATATACTTTTTGGTTTTATGACCGTTATTTCGATATATTACAAACGAAATGACAAACTTAATATGCCTCTCATCGTTTTCATCTTTTCTCATCTGGTGTAACCTGATGGTTTGGTCTGCTGAACTTTAAATGAACAACCAAGGTTAGTGTCCCAGTGAAGGCGCAACAAATTTTATTGACAAAAAAAAAAATTCAAAAAGTACCAAATAATAACTTAAAGTTTCCATTTTTACCAATTAGTACTTGAGTTCCGACTGGCATATTGTGAGTAAAATTTTAGTGGTAAAATGCTTAGTTTATCTTCTTTATTAGGTGGTTAATTTTAAAAAATAATAAAAAATGTCCCGATTTTACTCCCTTTTGACACTATTTAAAAAATATTCGTACTTATTCCTAGTAATACTTACTATTAGGAAATAATATTTCATGTAATTTTTATTGAGAAAATTAATTTTATAAAAAAGTACGAACGAATTTAAGCCGGAAGAGTGATAATTTTTTTTCTATGTTTATTTATTTAGCAGATACAAAGGGTACCATAGAGTTCTACGGATATCAGTTTTACCCCTTTAGACCCTAGTTTGGCAACAGTTTTGCCCGTTAGGTAGAAATATTTTTGGAAAATTGACAATGTAATTATATAAAAGACCTATATTTAGAAAAAAATATTTCTAGATATTTTTATTGAGCAAATAGGTTTTGACAAAAAAGTACCAAAAAGGGATAGGTACAATTTTGAGGCCTTAAAAATTTGAATTTCAAAAAACTGCATAAAAAAATTTCTGCTCTTCATTGATTTTAGCCGGATGTATTTTAAATTTTAAACATAGAAAGTTTATTAACGATTTTTCCCGCTTAAAATTTTAAGTCTGAATTTATTAGTTTTAGAGATACAGAGTTAACATTTTAAACTGTTGTTGCCCGTTTTATAACCATTAAGGTCTGAAAACTTTCTTCGTAGTGGATCTATACTACGCAAAGAGAACCTAGTAACTGAATCAGAAGTTTCTAGCTTTAGCGGTTACTTTTTTATATATAAAGATAATAAATTTAAAACTTACAACAAATTTCTAGTAATAAAACAATTTGTAAAAATAATAAAGAAGAATACACACACATTGTAAAAACATAAGTAAATTTCGTTCTAACTCATAACATGTAATAAGAAATATGTTTAATTCCCGAATTCTATTTCTCAATAAATGGTGAGTTAAATAGATGATGTTTACAAGTAGATCTTGAACAATAAACATTGCTGATGACGCCCTTGGCAGGGCAGAAAATGCATTTCAGTGTGCCATTTGTCTAGAAAAATATTATTCTTCGAGTTATTAATTAAAAAAAATTAACTCAAGCCAAATGAAAAATTTTCTCTAATAACTTCTATTAAGAGTTATTCGTCCCTATCGTGAATAAAAATTCCACATGCAATTTGTTCCCTTTTAGTTTTTTAACATTGAATTTTAATAGGAAAAATGTGAAAAGGGAACAAATTTCATGTGGAAGTTTAATTCACGATAGGGGTGATTGTATTTGATTTCCTTAACCCTACACTTCATGACTTTTTATATTTGATCGAAAAAAACGTTTTTTAAGGGGAAATTGCCGTCTGATTACAGGAAAAATATTAAAAAAAAAATTAAAACAATAATTTAGTAGATATTATGCAATTTTCATATATATCTCCAGTGATACACTATGCAGTAGGGCAATGTATAGCATAATAATAAATAATAATATTTCAATAATAAACTTGTGTATCACTAGTGATATAATGTGAAGTTTAGGGTTAAGCAATGAATAGATTTGAGTTTAAAATTAACAAGAAATGTTTAAATAAATATCGTTGAATTAATGTTGAAAGGTCTTATCTTGATTATTAATTTGTTTTAAGAAAGTTTTTTGTTGAGCAGTTAATTTCGCTTTCCAAATCAGGACGCCTCGATCGAGTTATATCACTCTTCTGGATATTTTTCTTTGGACTTTGAATCTTTGCTGGAAAGATTGTTAGAAAATTTAACCTTCCAAATGCACCGCGACTATGCGGACAACATTTGTAATAAATTATCTTTAAAAAGTTAATGTCATGTTTATAAAAAAAAAAAACAAATTCGACAACATTATTGAAACGCTCCTCTAACAATGCACCATTAGTTAATAGCATATTGAGTAAACCCAAGCATTCATTAAATCTAATTAAATGACATTAAGTAATTCATAAGTTTTCGAAGAACATAAAGATTGTTGAAATTTTTTCCATACCCCTCATATGTAAACGGAAATTTTTTCAATAAAGCAAATACGTCCTTCTACCATTAAATCAGCGATATTATTTTGTTATAAAACAAATGTGAGAATTGTGATAGAAAACAAATCAAACAAAATACAAATATTTTTTTAATTTATTAAAACTTTACTGTCAATACCATGTACATATAACTGAAACAATATTTGTTTAAAACTGCATACAAAATAATGTAAAAGGAATATACATATATATAAATATATAATAGGGATTCCAAATGGGACTGGTTTGTCTCATAAAAAAAAAAATTTATTCAAAAAATTTCAAATTTATTTCAAAAAAGTTACTTATATTAAATATAAGTAAGTATGTATGATTGAAAACAAAATTTTTAAATTGATTAAAAGTTTATAAACCATTACTCATGGTGTAACTAAACAAGGTGACATCAGTAGCATAGCTGACTGACTTTGTTTACAATTTACTTATGTCAAAAGTAATACTTTTTCAAGTGTTTTTGACAGTAGTACATTTTATTTACACACACACAAAATGCCTGTTGTTTCTGTATTGTGTTGTATTTGTTGCCGATTTGCACTTACCTTGTATAATTACGCCATGCCAATAATAAATAAAAAACATAATAACATTGAAATAAAATTATATTGAAATGTTGGATTGTCAAAAATAATATTTCATTTCGCCTTTAATTTCTATATTAATCTATCGATCGATAAAACTTCTTAAAAATATTTAGGTATCTGTAGTAAACAGAATCTTGTTTTAATTTTGTTACCAATATTTAAAGCTGACGAAAAATATCGTTTGTAGACAAAATTGTTTGCAAATTCTTGTATTCTCATTGCAATAAACACCCTCCGAAACAAATAATTCTTGTTCAATATTTTATTCCATATTATTAGGGACATTATTTGCTATTGTGGGAGGCTTTAACATATTTTTTTTTTTTTTTTTAAAAACAAACACAAACTGCAAAGCTTTTTGGCTTGTCTGCAGAAAACACCCAGAGTCTTTTGGCGGGAATCGAACCCGCAACCCTCTGACTGATAGTTCGGCACACTATCGCCTAGTCTATCGGGGCACCAGATTACATTCATTTTTTCATTCGTGTCACAATTAACGTTTTTAATTCATTTCTAATAACAAACATTTCCATCTCATCAAATTCACTCTTCAATTTTCGGATTTTTCATAAATTTTAAAGTGTTGAGTAAATCATTCTTCTTTTCTGGTTTCTTTTACAGTGGTATTTCACCAGATCACTTTTTGATATCTCTTTGAGCATAAATAAAAGGGCCACATCACAGAGATTCATATCACTGCGACATATAGTTTTGCCTGTTACTTTAACCGGATTTAAAATGACAACTATTTGTTAAAGTAAAACAAATTCTTTATATCTTGAGGTCCATCATAACATTTAATGCCTTCTTTTATTTCTATTTAGTATTAAGCCATAATATTGTTTTTTGCTAAATTTATACTATAAATATATACTAAGATTTTTTTTAACCATTTTTCCTTTCATTTTGAACCTTTATCTATTTCACCAATAAGAAGAAAATCATGCAAAGAAGGGTTAAATTAAAGCTTTTTATATAGGAATTACCAAATAGTGCGTTCGAGTTTGGCAATCCAAAATTAATTTTAATTCTTTTACCTTTATTTCTTCGACATACTTTTTAAAATTTAAATTTTTGTTAATGACTTTGTAAACAAATACTAGTTTTCAAGATTTAATAATCCTGAAAAATTCGGACAAATTTGGGTTTTGTCAAATCCCGGGATTTTCGGGATCTGCATTTTCTCCCTAATATGTAACCATATGTACATACATATTTATTTAAAATTATTTCTTTATATTTGTTTCAGTTCTACGAGATTAGTCTTAAAAATATTTTGAAGATTATAAGGAATTTTTGACAGAAATTGCTATAAACTCGTTAGATCGCTTACAATAGTCTAAATTTAGCCTGCCAACAAAGATTTTGTTATCATGCGTAGCGACTGACCGTTTCAAATGACTTCTATACAAGTTATATAAAGAGAACAAGAATGATAACTTCTTGAGATATTGACCCGTGTTGGTGACTAAAGCTACGGTCACATATGGCAAATATTAGCTTCAAACATGTTTGCCCGCATTTGCCTTAAATATTTTCAAAATTTATTTGATGGTCACACTAAGATCAAATATTTTACAAAATTTGTTTTCAAAAACAGCAGTGAAACAACTTTAAATAAAATTGTGGCAAACATGTTTTTCTTGAACAAATATTTGCTTTAGTAATTTATTTCATCAAAC
Organism: Bellardia pandia; assembly: GCA_916048285.2. NCBI lineage: Eukaryota > Metazoa > Arthropoda > Insecta > Diptera > Calliphoridae > Bellardia > Bellardia pandia. The sequence goes on along the minus strand of OU696533.1, from coordinate 28,434,646 downwards.
TGTCAAAAAATATAAATTTATTTTCTCATAAATAAATCCGATATGGAAGACAACACGAACTTTGTTGACCACTATACAGCAGACGGAACAGTAATTCCTGGAGAATGGCGCAGTGATAATAATGCACAAAGCTTATAAAATTTGCAAACACATCGCTCGTACGTAGCAAATGAAACATCAATAATAAAAGATGAATTTTCGCGATATTTTATGAAAGAAGGTGAAGTTGATTTTCAATATAAACATGTATAAGCAAATTAAGTTAAGTTAAAAATAAAGGCAATAAAAATGTAAATATGTATATAAAAATAATTTATTAATTAAAAAGGGACAATTCAATATTAAAAGCATTAACAACGAAACAAGAAACTTAAATATGTGGGTATAATTCAATATTTAAAGCATTAATTTAGTGTAGTAACAGCTGTTATTTTCCCTTGTTTTTTCTCTCAAAAACTTTGTAAGTTGAAATAATTATTTGCTGGAATAAGTGGAAAATATTTGACTGAGTGTGGTCACATTATGTTCACATTAGAGACATTTTTATTTGCTACCAAACCAATGTATTTACTCAAAAACATGTTTGCACCAAACAAATGTTTCTTGGTCACATTACAGCAAAGAAATATTTGCAACTTTTGGGCACATGTTTCACAAATGTGACCGCAGCTTAACGGTCTTTATCGAATTCGCTGTATTCGATATTCACTTGGTGCTGGTTTGTTTCACGTGCTATCAAATGTTTTAGATTTGACTCTGATTGAAACCCATACCTGATTTAATATGGATGTGATTTACACATATTACAAGTATGGAAATGAAGATGAAATAACAAGATACTGGCAAAAGTATTTAACAACAAAATAACATTTTGACTAAATATAATCCAAAATTATCAGTTTTCTCATTAACTTTAAATGTTTTTTAGTCTGCCTTCTTTCTCGACTAGAATGAATATGTGTTTTTTGTTAGTATTTGTGTATGTGGGAGTGTGCATGAGTTTCAATCATTTCACCTAATTTCCAGTTGCTTTTTTATCGTTTGCAATTCTTGTATAACAATGGGTAAAATAAAGTTTTAGTAATTCTTGAAATTTATTACTCAACCAGATTGAAATTGCATACACGTCATTGAATTTTGAAGGAAGGACTGTTAAGCAACAACAGGAATACAAAAGAAATTTCTATTGTATGAATATGTATATCTTGCACACAAAAACAAAAATAAACTACGAAAAACTATCCAACTGCAATGCGGCTAACTATAAGTAGAATACAATACCCGTGTTGCATAAAGTTGGTTTTTTGTTTTGTATGATTGAAACTTACTGTAAGTGAGTTTTTCAGTTTTCTTGGAGTTCGAAAAAGGAAGATTTGAAAGTGCAATGGCAGCACGACACATGCAGTAAAGCACAACCAATCATTGGTTTGTTTAACGTACGCTGTCAGTCAGTCACTCATTCATTCAAACGTATATTTTTACATACTCTGACAAAACACACATACATATTTAAAAACACAGACACATACAGGCAGTACTAAATTTAGGAATACTAGCTGTACCCTTGCAGTTTTAAAAGTATGTCGATGCTGCCAAATTTCCACTAGTTATATGAAATGTTAGACTAGTGATCACTAACCAGTCATTATAACATTAAAGATGTTACAACTATAACATTACTAAAGGTACGGTCATACTTGGCAAATATTTACTCTAAAAAGCGTAACCACTTGTCTTAGCAGAAATTTGTTTCACGTTGTTTACTCTTACAACAGTTTTGCAAGATTAAACAGCATCAAATAAAATAACACTAAATATTTGTTGTTGTGGATTATATAATCAGGTCTACTCGGGAAGTCACTTTCACCACAAATACGTGTTTCATTCACTTTTTGTTATTCTAAAATATGTTAGCGAAAACTCACCAGAAAACAAAAGATGTGCAAACAGAAAGCATATGGTTTTGTTCACTTTGTATACATTCTAAAATACTTGTTCACCACACATCTACATAATTTCGTTCGACGATTGATTTAGCGCGTAAAAATAAAATACCTACATAACTGAAAAATAAATAACAATCGTATGCTTCAAATATAAGTAAATATATGTATGTACATGTATAAAAAACATACAATGAAAGTTAATTCTGTTTCTTTGTCCAGGTCTAAAAACCAAACACCACCGCAACAGTTCAGAGCCATGGTGGTCATCAATAGCCATGGTTACGCCTGGTATCGACGATTTTCGAAAGAAGTACATTCGGGCTTCTTCTTTTGTCTGCTCATCCATTTTGATACTTATCCATTTATGGCATAATTTCTCTTCGATTGCAACTAATACTTCGGACAGAAGTTTTGAAATATTTGACTGGGAAATATTAAGATGCCAATCCTTGCCAACTCCATGTTGGTAATTTCCATCAGCGAATAAACGAAGGGCTGCTGCCAGCTAGTCAACAGGCCTTAAGCATTTTATTTGGTCTTTCAATTCAGATAAAATATATTTAAATGCCTCTTTGTTGATTCTAAATTTTTTCCTAAAACTTCTTTTGGTATTAGAAGAGGTGATTTTAAATTTGTAATAAACATACATACATATCATTTATTTTAAATATATCCGGCGTGTTGTTTCTTAAATTTTTAATTACTCATCTAAGATTTTTGGGTTGTGCATTAATTAAAAATGCAATCGAATACATCTCAATTTTTATTTTTAAATTATATTTTTGTTTTTAAATGTTCTGTGTATTAATTAGACAGCTGTTTTCTTTGTTTATGTTTTTCATAAGAGATTACAAAAAATCGATGACTGCAAACGATAATTCTTCACTTTTATTTTAGAATATGTCGAACACAAAATGTCGAAAGTGAACGTTCGACGACGAAGTAGTGAAGAGCGTATTGCCGAATAGGCCTACAAAAAGATTATTTAATACAATTCAAATAACTTAAATGTATGTTTGTAATTTTAAAGCTTTGAATAAACTAGTTCATTTGAACCTAACTGTATTGGCCAATTAATCAATGGGGAACTAGTTCCATGGGCTGCAGGTACCTAATTTTACTTACATATGGACTCGTATTTGCCAATGAAACACAGCTTTAATATATGTATATTCCTCGTATTTTGCACAAAATGCAAACCAAAATCAATTACAGCTAAAACTTCTTTTATGTTTACATACAATAACTATTTCAATAGAAATTGTTACGAATGCAGTGGTGGCTAAAAAAATAGAAATCAAATACGAAGTATTTTAAACTTTTTTATTGATAGCAACAGTAGTTTTTCTAATGTTTTAATTCTTCATTTATTATTTATTTTCTGAAATATTTATTAATTTTTCACCATAAGCATTGAAATGCATGTGGAGCGCATGTATTTATATATATTTCCTTATAGCTAAAAATTAATATAACCATGCCCGTCTGTAAGTAGAAAGAAACTTTCCAAAGGACCTTGAAATAGTACAGATCCAAATTTAAGACCAAATATTGAAAATCAGCCATACGATGAAGAAAAAAGTTTTGAATTTATATACTTTTACGAGATACGATAAAAGCATCATAAAACTGTTACATATTTTACCAACATTTTTTTTTGTATAGAACTTTAAGTTGGCAACACTTTCTAACTGGCGATTTTTTGTCAGCTGTCAAGTGATTTATGTTTGAAGTCACTTGACCACTTGGAGGACAATACTCGCCGCAGTTTGCCACATTATACATATATACGGTCACAAATGTTCGAAAAAGTCAAGTTTTTTAGCATAGATACATTTACATTGCAAATTTAAATAAAAGCGGTTACCGGTTTTTCCCATTTTTATTCGAACCTGTTTCAAGTTCTAAAATAATATACAGCCTGTGGACGCCTTCAAGCATGGATACATCAACGTGTCAAATTTCATAAAAATCGGTTCAGCCGTTATTGCGGAACAAACAAACAAAGAAACAGTTAAACAAAAGTTTTGAATTCAAAAATGTTCGCTGCAGACGATACTTAATTTTGATCTACATACATAATATATGTATGATTTATGTATATTTAACAGTGATGGAAAAATGAAAAATTGAAATGGTACTGACCGTCAACAAAAAGAGTACTTTTTTCAAAATTTTGGTACTTTTTAGGAAACATATTTTTATTCAAAAATAAAATTACAAATCCATTGAAAAATAATTAAAAAATAAAATTAATTCAGTTCAATAAAAAAAACTATTATAACAACAAACTAAAAATTAATTAATTTTTATGTAAAAATATATTTTTTTGTTGTGGGTTAAGATAATAAACATATGAGTAATCATTGAGCATGCCTGCATTTTGTTAGTGTTAATGCCATATCATTAATAGATCTTTCACCATTATGTTTGAAGCTTTCAAACTCACATGATACACAAAAAATCTCAAACAAGAAATGAGAATTACAAAAATGTACGAAACATAAGAAATTTAAAAAAATTATCAAAATAGTACCACAAACAACTTTAATTCTTTATGCTTTTGTAGATTAACTTATCCTACTTCAAATAAATAACATGAATAATGAATTAGTGCCTTCCTTATGTTCTTTTTTTGAACCCAATGTTGTCAATGATTATAAAAATAGTAACGCTGGCTTTCTAAACAGGGAACAAAGCGAAACAAAGAAAGAGTACTAAATATGATGTGCGAGTACTGTGGTATTTTTGTTGTGAAAAAGTACTGAAAATAGTACAATAGTATTGAATTTTCCATCACTGATATTTAATGTAATATATTATATACATATTATGTATGTTTTATATACATACATACTGCATTTTAAAGTATTCGCGAAGAAGCCTCTGTTAAATTTGAAAAATGTTTGTATTTCACAATCCGAAAAAACGAGACACCTATAGACACATCTCCAAGTACAGTCTCTTTTGTGATCTTCTCGCTCTCAACTGTATTGGCAGGAGCAAAAAACCGAAACACACACTCATTCATACATTCATATATCAGTCACTACAAAGTCAATGTTTTTCCAACAATTTCCATTTGTGTGAGTTTGGAAAATGCATGTTTGTTTAAATGATTTCTCTTTTATTTCCTGTCGTAGTTTTGGAACTGGTTTAGTAACCCAACAACCTAAAACTTGCATTATTCTGCATCAAGAGAAGGAAGAAAAGCACAACATAGAGCAACATTGCTGCATGAAAGGATGGGTGGATAATGTTGAACGATAGATGAATGAATGAATATAATATATAAATAAAGTTTGGTTTTTCAGTTTTACAATACTTTGTTGTCCTTATTGTTAAAGTTTCTTCAGTTTACGTTGTTACGAAGTTACTTGCAGGTTCTTGTATTTCTTTGTCTTGTATTTTTTTTGTTGGCCTCCATTTGTGGTACGGCATGAAAAAAAGTTTATTGCACTTTAGTGTATTTGTTTTTTAAAGAAATTTAACTAAAATGGGGTAACAAAGTGTGTATGCGATACTTAGTCAGAGAGTGTGTTTGATTAGAAGCAATTGCAGACTTATTGTTGGCCAACCTAATTTTTGTAATATATTGAGGTAGTGCTCCATTTGAAATAAATTTGTAAGATATGGCAAATTTATTTCTTAATTCTAGTTCATAGCATAGATAATTTATTTTGATTTTTACTTTGAACTTACAGTCAAATTATGCAGTTGCGGCTTTGTAGAATGAAAATAAAAATAGTTTTTCTTTTAAATATTTGTGTTAATGATAGTTACGAGATTATCGGAAAAATTGATTGATGTGGTTGTTGTAGGAGTTACAACTCAATACGGAATTGGAAATTTTGTAACTTGGCATTTAAGTCAAGGTCTAGGAGTTATAACCCAGCAAGCCGTATGAGTCCGAAAAGAGTCTTTTCTGACACCTTTCTCAGAGCGTTAACGCTTTTTATGAGCCCAAAAAACAATCATAATTGTTCCGAAAACCTTCAGACAAGAGGGTCATTACATTCGAAAATGGTCCGTCAGAAAGAGCTCTTACATAATGCCAGAAAAGAGTCTTTTATGAGGGGGTTTTTGGGCTCTGTGTAATCTTGTTTTTAGCATTCTTTGTGGTACAGCTATGTTTTTTTTTTGTTCAAAGCACAAATAACAGGACAACAATGCTTTGGTACACACATAATTAAGTGGAATTTCTGAGTCATACTTCGTGCCGACTCAGGACAGTAACAAGCTAATTTTTATTTCGCTCTGAAAATGCTCTTTAGTTGGAATTTTTTCTGACTCCTTTTTTCGGAGCGCTCCTAGAATGGTATGCTGGGAATATTAAAGCATTACAAATTAATAAATACACTGAAAGTAGTGTTGTAACTTTGAAAGGACAGTTGAGTAAAACTGGTTAAATAAGAGATTGAATTTAACACTTGATGTTAAATCCTTAAATGAGTTAACGAAGAAATAATTAAAGTTTTCATCTCACTTATAAAGATATCAAGATAGCGATTATGGATAGGAGCAACCCCATAGGTAGTAGAATATGCTAATGATGTCGTTCTGTTAAATAATCACAATTTTTCGGATACTCTCTCTATAATAATAGATTGCCAATTATTGGTGTTAGCCCTTAAAAAATTAAGTTAGTTGTCTGCAGAAAGTAAAAATGCTTTAAAAAACCCGAAGTTTCTATGTGTGATTTACTATTATTAATTTTTTTTTCAAAATACTTTTTATTAGCATATTTCAAACTTACAATTAAAGGCTTCAGCGCCATTATTCTTTTAATCTTCTTTTAAATACAGAAATAGATTCCGAATTTTTGACAGAAATTGGTAGGTTATTATTTTGTAAACTACCGTTGTATTCAATACTTTGCTTAGTAGATTCTAGGCGGCACCTGACTGTTTGTAAATTAGATATTTGCCTTGTATTTACATTACCACAATGGAGCACAGGGTCTGCAACAAGCAGTTGCATTTTGTGTAAACCGGAAATAGGTAAAATAGTACGTGCTATATCTTTTTATAATGATGAAGTAGAGCATAGATTAGGCAGTTTATAAATATTTTTTTAGATTTTAAATCAGCATTTTTCTTGTGCCCATTAACGATTCAAATATCATGAGTTTTGATCTCACATCTCGAATGTGAACAGCTAACTAAACAATGTTTAACATTCTGAAAGGCGTACCAATGCATATCCACATTATTAGTAATAATTTCGGATTCAAACTGAACGATCAGTTCAGTATTAGATATGCAAATCTTTGAGAAAACAAAACCTGATTACGGCTCAAGCCCATTACACCAAAAGGGTTTTGAATCTTAACACTTAAGCTACTGTAATATCTATCGATGCCGATGCTTGCCGCTATCGCATAATCTTGTGAAAATTGTGCCACATTTCATCAACTATAATACAAAATTTTGTCTAGAAATTCAATATAAAATTAAAATATACTCATACATACATAATTACAAAAACAATATACTCGTACATACATTATTTTAGCGCTGGCTTTAAAAATATGAAAAATTTTCTAAAAAGCTTGAAATTAAATGACACATTTATTCGATTATTCGACATTAAAACGTTCAAATTATTCGCTATTCGAAAATGCTTCTTAAGTTCTTTGAATAAATTTATTATCTTATTCGAAAGAACATTATTCGTGCCCAAAAACTAGTAAAGATTTAACACCAACTGCCAATAATACGACCCTAAGTTTTTTATTTTCTGCTATCTAACACAAGGTAAAATGTTGTTGTTATTTTTGAGACTATTGAAATTGTAATGCAAAAAGGGCGCATAGAAACTTTACCACTCCATTGTAAATAAAACAGGCCAGTTGCAGGTTGCAAATATTTTTACATACTTATATAGTGGTACATACATAAGCATTTGTTGCATGTCCTTGTTGTGCATTTAGTAACATATTTTTTTTTGTAATTATAAATGGAAAAGTTTTCCAATTAAACGAAAACTACTTGAGTTCTACTGCAACAACAAGAACAAGACAACAAACTATTGTCCGAGTATGCAGCCATAAAGGGCACTAGACGTTTTCAACCATAAATACTAGAGCACAGTTTAAATTGAAGACCATAAACTGCACAGACTAGTAAAATATTTATTAGATAAATTGTCTTTAAGTAGCTATTTTCTCTCTCCATCTCTCGCTTTGCATCCTTAGAGTATTAGTAGAATCATAGTTGTTGTTATCGCCTTACAACATCATCAACTATTGGCATCGTCATCATCATCATCATTAATAACTTTGTCCTTAACATTGTTTTTAATGCATGGTTAAGTTTTTGTTGTTGCTGCTGCTGTTTACTTGAAGAAGCCGCCAATGCAGCTCCTGTACACAGGATGATGATGTTGCTTTAGTAAAAAAAAGAACATCATGCTTCATTAGTTTTCATATTTTCACTTAATAACATGCTACAATATGTTAAATTGACTAAAGGTTAATAATAATGATAAAAATATACAGAATGCTACTTATGTTATAAAGTTCGTTCGTCTCCATATAATCAATATTCGTGTACGTATGTATGTACATATGTATGTAGAGGGGAGAACGTAATTGATAATTATTGATTTCCTTAAACATGAAACAATGAACATTTAAATAATTTCCACCTCTATTGTTTCTTAATGTGCAAAAAACAAAAAGTTAAATCTTTACTTTGTGTTCGATGAAAATTGAATTTATTTATATTTCAATCTGACAATTTGTCTGCAGGCAAATTGATGCTTCTCACTCATGTATTTTTCACTTATGCAGGCCTCACTCAATTGTTGGAGTTGTTAGTTTGTTAACACATTTGTAACTGCTAAAGTAAAATGTTTTGTTCTTAGGATTTTTACATATAAAACATATGTTGCCCTGTTTTACGGCATAATTTTTAATATGTTGTTTTCAATTGTTTGGATACGTAAACAATGCCGACCATCATGCTTCATTAGTTTTCATATTTTCACTTAATAACATGATAAAATATGTTAAATTGACTATGACCTGGAGTTGTGATTTGATCACTTTTTATTGAAAATTCCGATTGCAAAATTTTACAAAATTCATATAAATGTGTAGAGTTGTTCTTAATTCGCCAAATACATACATATTTCCCATTCTATAGGAAAACTTTTATATTCCCCTATTTTCTGTTTAATATTCCATTTTACGTTCTTTTGTTGGTCTCCATCTGCAATATTTAACAATCTAAAAAAGATTCCATTCAAGCATATGCAAATGGTCTTTTATCATATAGACAGATGCCAAAGAAATGGTAGTCGGAAGAAAGGTGCTAAATAATACAAATTCAATTTAGCTAGAACCGTTTTGCATTGTTCAAAAACTAAAAAAGAACAAACGTTTCAAGTTGTTGTAGATTTACACAAGGGAAACATAGATTTTAGCATAAATATTTTAGGTAAATTCACAAAGAAACTCAGAAGATTTGTTAAAAATAGTAAAGTTGTAAATATTGAATTGAATTGGCATATATAAATTACCTTTCCAATTGTGTGCCAAATAGATTTAACATTTTTTTTATCAGTTTTAAATACACCACGGGGTGTCGTTCCAAAAAAACACGCACCAAATTGAAACGACGCAAAGTGAAATAAGATTTTTTCTTTCACCACTTTACTTCTTCAACTAGCCCCTTTCCAAATTATATATAGGCATATTAATTGCCTGAGTGTTACTTCTCTTAAAAAAAAAAGAATACAATTTTACTTCATGGTATTCTCTGCGCAACTTGGTTTTCAATCCAACTAGAAAGCAAGGACTCCATTTCGCACTTCTTGTACGGGTCATCGTTTTAGCATCTAATGATGTTGTAAATTTTGCAAAAATTTAAAAAAATAAATTGAAGACTCGAATCCAAAACAACGCAACCTCGAAAATCTAACAAAGCCCATTGAAACTAATTAAGCAGCGATGCAACGAAAAACTAAACGACGCATAGCAAAGTATTGGTGTAGTCTAAAATTGTTAATAGTGTAAATAGTCATAACTGTAGGTTTTGGCACAATTTGCTATTAATACTAAATTGCATCTGTATATCCGAATGAAGTTAATAGAAAAATTAAAACTTAAAAGCTTAAACATTATACTCGTATATAAGAATTTGAAATACAATTATAATAGAATGATTATTGAACTGATTGTTCGACCTTTTTATTTATTAAACAATTATATTTTATTTTCGAGATAAAGGTATAATGTTGTTTCCCTGAAGATGCTACACATTGTTGTAGCGAAATATCGGAATAAATAGAAAATAAAAATTAAAACAATATTAGACCTTTATCTCGAAAATAAAATATAATTGTTTAATTATAATGGAATTCATTGATCTCCCTAACGCACTTAAAATCTTAAAATTAATAATATTTTTTGAGGGTCTGACAGTTGGCATTTATTTCTTCCCTAAAGAGCTACTACATATCGTCCCCTCAATATAACAATAGTTTTTATAAAGTTTTTGTCAAATCGGATGTCTATTAAAACCTCAATATCGCGGTAAATAAAAATTCTTCATATTGGATTTTTCGGCGAATACACAATACCGTTTCTTGTCTTTAATAATTTAAGACCATAATTATGTCATTCAAAGCGCAAGTCCTCCATATAGGCTAGTTTATTTTTTAAGGTATTCGTATGATGTATCAGATACACTATATTATTTTTTATGGTATACGCTGTTTTATTCAATAATTTTACGGTATTTTTATTAAAATATTTGATCTCAAAAAATATCAATTTGTAACATTATAAAACAGTGATTAATTAATTCATAGTTTTGTTAATAAAGTGGCACATATTCATTACTTTCCAATTTGGGTTATTATAAACAAAAAATTATGACAAATTAATAGCGTGTTCACATATGCACCTTAATTGCGTTAATCGCAATTAACGCCATTATTATTGAAATATGTACAATTAGAAATGGCGTAGAAAATATCATAGAGGAAGTTAACTAGATTCATACATTTAAATATCGTAAACAAAATATGTAATGGTAATTGCTAACAACATATTATGTTTAAATACATTTTACTCACCACAAATAGATTTTGATCTAAACATTCGTCATAGACCCGAAAGGTCTGTTTGGAAGGAAATGTTGGGTACTTAAAATGGGCAAAATCTACACTTTTTGTTATTACAGAAAGACAATTCTTGGTAAAAATAGTAAGTATCGGTTCACGATTTCTTATAATCCCCATACAAATATCGTCCCGAAATTTGGCTCTTTGGTAATTATATGCAGTAAAATGCATTAGCGAAAATAACAAAAAAATAATCCACATGTATGTAAGTATGTTTTATTTCTGAATTATCTAAAAGATTAGTTAAAATTTCTCATTGTTAATAGTGGAAAGCCAACATAAGCGGCATGCGTTCGCGAGTGGCAATCAGCTGTTCCTTCTGCTGCTTATACTTATTTAAGGCGATAATTGTGACATATTTAAGGCGATAATTGTGAAAAAATTTAATCGATTTGTTTGTTTACTACATACATAAATATATTCAACAATTTGTATTTTTTTAATTTTTGAAATTAATTTTTCATCGTCGATTTTTCCGTTTTATTTTAATTAATTAAACTCATATGCCACGTATTATGTATGTTTTCATGTCACGTTTTAAGCGGCAAAGAAAAAACTTGAACAATATTGAATAATTTTGTAAACAAACAAAACTTTTGTTCCCTGGTCATACTGTTACTACCCGCGACCGCATGCCGGTTACATGAAAATTGAGAATTCTTTATTTAATTTTTTTATTCGTTGAACTCTGAAATTGATAAATGTTATTTTCATGTTCACTTTATTGTATTCTGTGCATAACAACTGTCTAAGTAAGTGTAATCGAAACTAGTTCGTCTGAATAGGAAATATCAGTACACCAGCGAATTGACAGGAAATGCATGACATGACACGTTTTTTTTTTACCATGATTTTATACACTTCAGTTCAAAAGTAATTATTGTAAGTACCTAAATTTACTTTTTCAAACATTCTTCAATGTTCTCAACATACACACACTATGTATTACAATACATATGTCTGTATATGTATTCATACAGTTTCGGAAAAAATAATAAGAACGACATCTTTATTTTCAATGATTCGAACGAAGAGATTCATAGAAAGCTCATTAGTGTAGTTTCACCATAAGATCATCAGCAATTTTATAGTAATAATCAACAAAGTTATACATATATTTTGTATTCTTTGTATTATTGAAAATAAGAAAGCCGTTCTTATTATTTTTTCCAACACTATATTTATGTATATCTGACATTCAAACATCATATTACATACATACATAGTATGTACATACATACATAACTAGTAACATTTCTATCGATATCCAGTTTGCTTGTTTTAGTTACTAAGGGTGGTCTAGTTTTTGAACAAGGGGGAACAAGTTTAGTAAAATTTTTCGTATACCTACATGTACATACATACATAATACATGTATATTATAAATACACATTTATATATACAACATACATAGGCATGTATGTGTAGATACATAAACTCCCCCAACTCACTTGAACATAAGTTTCTTTATTAAGGTCCTCATTTGTTCCATATAAATATATTTCTAACTGTTTGCAACGTTTCCGCTTCCGTTACATTTCATCATCAATATTACATTAGTTTATTCATTTTGCTTTCACATTATAATAAAAATATCAAAAGTTACCTAACATAAGTACAATATTCTGTCTGTTAAATTTCAAGCAGGCAAGCACACTTAATAACGAAATAATATTGTAATAGCGTTTAATCTCACATAAAAAACATATTGCAGCAACTATGTCAAGTTGTACACAATCATTAAAGATTGTTGCAAATTACTTTATTTTTTAATAAATTGTTACAATAATTTTTAAGAGAAAAGTTTTTATTCAGGCTACTAGTTCAAATAATTAAGAATACTATTGTAAAGTACTGGAACAATTGGCAAATTGGAATGCATTTTCTACCCGGCCAACAAAAAAGGTAGACGCAGCAAGAAAAGCAAAAACAAATTTGTAATAATACAAGTTTCATAAACAATAATAAAGAATACACACACATTGTAAACGTACGTAAATTTCGTTCTAACTCACAACACGTTAAAAAAAGAAATATCATAATTCTTGTACTCTATTTCTCAAAAACGGTGAGTTAAATAGATGATATTTACAGAGTGATAGTGGACAATGAAGAGTGCTGAAGACGCCCTTGGCCGGGTAGAAAATGCATTCCAATTTGCCAATTGTTCCAGTACTTTACAATAGTATTCTTAATTATTTGAACTAGTAGCCTCAATAAAAACTTTTCTCTTAAAAATTAAGAAATATTAGTTCATTTTCCATCTCTAATTAGTTACAATAATGTTTTTCTTCACCACTATATAGATAGAAAAATTTTAAAGTAATTATTAAACCTTCTACATATGTATATTAGGGGGTTCACTATTTTAATTTTTATGAAAAAGGTAGCGCTCACAACCCCCCTCCCCCCCAAAAAAAAAAAAAGTTCTCAAATGATCTCAGAAGTAAGCAGAAAAAATTTAACGCCCTTATGACCCCGCTTTACCATGCTGCCGTTCGATTGAAAAAAAAATGTTTATCACTCATACGCCTTGTTTCTCATTTTGAAAATTATTTTGTTTTATATTGCATAAACTGTGAAAATCAGTTCAAAATTATTATACAATATGTATTTATTAATAATTTGTACTCAAAACAGATTTCGAACAATTTGTGTAAATTTTTGTGTGCTCCTGAACGCATTAAAGAATGTCTCGTCTTTGGTGAGAAGCCCATGATAGTCTTCCATCAGCTGTATCATTAACAACACGCAACGACTTTACAATTTTTTCCCCATCAATATAAGCTTCCAATTTTCTGGGTCAGAACTGAGGAAACTGTCATCGATTTTTAATCGACGAAACATTTCTGCACTTTTCTCATTTATAAATTCGTTAACCGTCTTAACACGTTTTTAATTATAAGTTCAAAATTTAAAAGTTATTTAATCACATTATTACCTTCCCAATTCCTGATATCCTCAATATGTAAAAGAAGCCTTTTGTGCACTTGTTCTACACTAACCCTTGTCAAAACTTGTACCATTTTCCTTTTAGTGTCGTGTTCCACAGTTTCGTCAAAAAACGCGAGAGCAGATATTTCGTGATGTAAATACCAAGAATGACTCATAAGTTTCTTCAATGCAGGCCTTGCTGTCATTTGGTCGATATCTTGATATTTCATCATTTGGCAAATGAGGTCGATATCTGTTTGGCATGCTGTTGCTGCGTTTGAGTATTTGTACGAAGCCTTAATATAAAAACGGACAATGAAGCAGCAGACATCTCCAAAAGCATTGAACTCTCCTTTGGGCAATGGGTAGTCCTCACGGAGAAGAAATATTTTCAAGCAGTAAATTGCTTTCGACATCTATCTCGCATGGTGCATTGCTCCAGGCGGCCGTATTTTGAAATCACTTTCACTTTATGCTTTAAGGAACAATAATGCCAGCTCCAAAAGTCCACGGTAATCCTCTCGCACTTGACGCTTCATTAACTCTTGTGAGATGAACTGGGAAATATTATAGCGTAACGAGAAATACAAAATATTTCACTGCTTCTTAACATAAGACGGTAGCATGAGAAATTATTACAACAATTATTAATGTCTGCAAGAAGAATTTGCTTTATAAAATGATATTGTGATGTTCGCATATGAATAATAATAATGAAACTTATATAATATTGCGTATGATAATATGATAGATGTTAAAAATAATACATTTTCCATATTGTATAATAACTTTGAACTGATTTTCACAGTTTATGCACTATAAAACAAAATAATTTTCAAAATGAGAAAGGATACCCCTTGAGTGATGAATATTTTTTTTCAATCTAACGGCGGCATAGGAAGGCAGGGTCGTAGGGGCGTTAAATTTTTCAAGCTTACTTCTGAGATCATTTGAAAACTTTTTAGGGGGTGAGAGACCTACCTTTTTCGAATATAATAAAAATCCCATACAAATAGGAAACATATGTATATGCGAGTATATAAAAATTAAATGCTGTCCGTTGATAAGCGCATAACTTGAGAACGGCTTGTCCGATTTCGCTAATTTTTTTAAATTTGTGCAATAGTCTCAAAAAGGTTTATATGAAAAAAAAAAAAATTGGAAAAGTTAAAGTTTAATTGACCACCTCCATTTTTATGACCATCTATATTTATAAAAGTGATTGTCTTTGTTTTAAATTAACTTTCTGTAGTAACAAAAAATGTGAATAGAAAAGTATATTTCGAAAGTCTATCTTCAAGAGAGTTAAACACGAGAATTTTGTATTAAATCTTAATAAATGGACTTCCTACTTAGCATTTAAAATATCGATATATTAAAATACAATTGGGAAATTTAAACTAAAGTGGTTAAAAAATGCTAAAAATTAGTGTTTTGGTACTTTTTTGATACTTTTTGTATATTTTGTTGTAAGACAACGAAATTTGTGTTGTAGCTTTATGCAATCACAAAAATATGTTTCTGAGAAATATAATAGTACGACCCTTAAATGTTAAACTAATCTATTCCATAAAAGGACAGTCGGAAATTGCGACTAAAAAGGAAATTTCGTTGTCTTTTTAAACTATATATGAACTAACATAAAATATTAATTATTTATATTTTTATTAATTAAAAAAATTCAAAATTTATTTGTGCTGATTATTTTTTGCTATATTTTGTGCTGAATTCACAAAATTGGTGTTGCTCCCTCTACAATCAGAAAAATATCAGGAAAATTCTTTTACGATAGTCAACCTTCAAGGAGTATTAAGTGTTTAAGCATTTAGGTGTAGATTTATTTTTAAGATCAAGAGATTTATGCAATACAATGAAATTTAAGTAAAATAGTGTAAATACTTAAAAGTTTTGGTACTTTTTTAATACCTTTAGTCTAAATTATTTTCATATTATTGGCTTTGCACAATTAGAAAAATGTTTATTATAAAAAGATTTTTTCTATTTAAATTAGAGCACTCAAAGATGCGTATTGATGTATTGAATATGAACACAATCTGGTAAAAATATTTATATACATTTTTTGGAGTTTTCATCTCAATGATACAGAGATTCGTTTCGAAAAAAAATGAATTCAAATTAACGTAAAACACCTCAGCTCTGTCTGTTGCTAAAAAAAAAACAAGGGCAACTAAATTATTTTAAAAGTAAAGGTTCCTTAATCATTGCGGACCAATCATTTAACTTTCCAGTAGACAATGTTTGTTTTGCAATTAAATTTAGTTTCAATTTGTATAATAAATCCTCATGTCATCTATATATATAAAAGTGATTGTGTGTCTGTATGTATATTTCTGTATGTCTGGAAGGAGCTATAGGCTACTTTTTTTTTTGAAATTTCTCTAATACAATGAATTGAAAATAAAATGTTTAAAACAAAAAACAATAGAAAACTTTTTTGTAATTTTGTACGTATGTTGATATTGATAGCGTCGTCATATGATGACATCCATGTCAATTTTTTTCTTGATATTTATTAAGAGGGTCCTAGACAGACAGTAGATGCAGTATTATATTAATTGGACGCCTATTTCTAAAACCAGGAGTATTCGGGTTAATTTATAAGAGAAGTTTTTGCTAGGTAACAAATTATTATAACAGAGAATCCAATTTTAACTAAGTAGGATCATATTATGATCTGAGGTGTAACCCTAAAAAAAGCAAAATAATTGTTTTGAAATGTTTAGCTTTTCTTTTGGAAAATGTTTACAATATAAATTTATACAAAGTATTGGCCATTGTGAGCCTTTTCATTTTTCTCGGAAATATGTGGATTCTGTGCCAAGAGAACTGTTAATTTTTTGATGCCAAAAATGAATCAAGCCAATTCCGGATAACCTGTTCTGAAGTGAAGCGTATGCCAGGGAGAGTCGGACGGGGCAAGGTCTGGCCTATAAGACGTTTCAAACGAATCAGTGGCATTCGTTACAGGTTCCCTGTGATGGTCTGGGTAGATTTCAACCGTTCATAATTGATAGGACCCTTTAGTCCCACCAAATACACAGCATTAATTTAGCGCCATGGATATTTGGCTTGGCTGTTTATTCGTCTAGTTGGCCAGACTTCACAAATAATCTCTAACGATTGGGGTTATCGTAATCAATCAATTTTATATCACTAGTCATTACTTCATCATTTTGGATATACAAAACCACCTTTCTCATTCCGTTTGTAACACATCGAAATAATAGTAGTAGATATATTCTGGACATTTAGATGACAAAGCTTTGAGTACGTTGAAGTCACGATAGGGACTAGAGAAAAGAGTATATAAGGATGCAGTTTTCTCCAAATATTCCTTGCTTGTCACAATCGGTCTAGTAGCACCAGAGTTTTGTTAAAAACTATTTATCTGGTCCACACTATTTGCTTAATTTTACATCTATTTATACATATGTGGGGGCTAAGACCCCATAAAATTCACACAGAACCATATTCTGGAAAGAAACTTTGGGGACTAGAAGAAAGGAGGAACCGCTTCATGTCATGCTATTATCTGCAATATATTTAAAGAAACAAACAAAACAAAATTAAAAATACATATGAACATAATATATATTCCCAACAAATTCATTGTCGAGCAGACGTGTGTCTTTTATTTCCCAACAGCTTTCGTTTATAGTTCTTCTGAAACATTGTTGTTAATTTTTTATAATTCTTATATGTATTGTTGTTATTGTATTCATTTATTTACACACACACACATACATTGTTAAGAAACACACGCTTTTCACAGCCTTGTTTATCTTCTGTCTGGCTGTCCTTCATAATTAGTGAAAGATAAAATCCATCGACTTATGTCTACTTTTTTATGCTTGTCTAATTTTTTACCCTGTTTCTCTTAAAACACTTTAAGTTACCTGATGTATTTGGCATTAATGTCTTTTTTACGAATTTATGTTGTTATTGTTGTTTTTTTTTTTCAAGAAAAATTCACAATAAAAAACAAAAACATCAGCGGCAACAGCAGCAATACCAAGTTGTATTGTGTATCAACAAACAACCTTACAAATGTTAAAGTTTAAATGGAAAAATGGAAAATCACATCATTAATGTTGCATACGGTCTACAACGGCAACTATCAAAAGCGAGTAGCTGAGTGTGTGTCTACAGGAAACGAAAATATCTACAAATAGATGGCTGTTGTTTGATACCGAATTATTTATTTGTAAAGGGGTTTTTTACGTATAGAAATTTAAGTTTGTAGCATTTCTTTAACTGGCGGCCATTTTGTCTCACCTGTCTAGTGATTTTTGTTTAGTTTGATTTGGCATTTCAACATGAATAGACTGACGCCTGAACAACTCTTCCAAATTGTGCAAATTTGTTTTGAAAATTCGGTGAATGGGTCTGAAACAAGATTGCCTGCCGTTGATCCTGATTTTCATAAGTCCCGTTTTACATTATGACATTTTTCTCGCAGCGATTCTTTGTAGGCGAGAGCGGTGAGTCATATTAAAATATGCATGTACGACTCACCGCTCTCGCCTACAAAGCAAGAATCGCAGCGACAAAAATTTCATAATGTAAACCAGGACTAAGCGAATTTTGTTTCGAGATGAAGCTCACTTTTAATTGAATGGATATGTCAATAAACAAGACTGTCGTATTTGGAGTGATGAAATACTCAAGTGTATGTTGAGGCACCTTTACAGCCAAGAAAACTTACTGTTTGGTGTGCTTTATGGGCTGGTGAAATAATTGGTCCATACTCCTTTTTCGTTCATCAATTGAACAATTTTGATGTGCAGGAGTTGTGGTTTCAGCAAGACCACGAAACATGTCACGCAGCTCGTGCCATAATTCGCATAGTTTTACGTTTCGGACCCGTGAATTGGCCTCCAAGATTGTGCGATTTAACGCCTCTTGATTATTTTCTGTGGTGATATGTTGTCTACGCCGATAAACCCGAAATTATTGACCACTTGGAGGACAACATTCACTGCGTTATTGCCGATATACGGTCACAAATACTGGAAAAATTAGACCTCCAGATTAGACTACATCCGAAGCAGCCGTGGCGGTCATATGCCAGAAGTCATATTTAAATTATAATGCCAGAAGATTATCTTTCGAATAAAGTAAATTTCATGTCAATTTTTTTTTTGTACATTTACTTATTTATCGTATCTTCACTAAAAAAAATTAACTAACAATAAGTTTTTCAAATCTTATATCTAAAAAATTTTCAATTATTATTCCAGCCAGTGCCGGACAAAAATTGTTTATATATTTTATATATTTTATTTATTAAGTTGGCATTCTGCCTTCTTGTCTTCGGCTCCGCTGTATCTCTTATTCTTAGTCGAATATAGTCAATATTATTTAATATGTTGCGGGATAATAGATTTGGGTGTATTTCAGGCTTTTTTAAGTGTTTTTCTGCTTTTTTTGGATCTCAGTTTTTACCAAAGGCACAATAAGGTCTGTATGGATATTCGAATATTTTATATACCAGGGGGCAATTTTGATCATTCGTAGCAATTTGTTTTGGCGTCTTTGAATTCTGTCTACATTTGAAGCTGAGGCTGCTCCCCATAGCTGTATTCCATTACAACATATAAGTTTTATGATTGAGTTGTAAAGTAAGAGTTTGTCAACTTAAAGAAATATCTTTGTTTTATTCCATTTCAATGTTCTATAGGGTAGATAAGTAAGAAATAATTGTTTTACTTCTTGCTTTCCTTGTATAGTGAATAATAAAATATTGTTACAAAGTTTTATAAATATCCAATATAGGTTACTTAATTTTTAGTATTAGTAGAGAAAGTCAGTTTTGCTGTATGTATCACATGCCGGGAGAGCTGCGGCATTTGACTGGGCACATTTGTCGTCCAAATACATAAAGTTATTTCGTTAGTAAAAATCACATTCATGAAAAATAGGTATTTGTTATGTTACTAGCTCCACAAAATTAACGAAAAATAACTGCGCTTATTTTTCGCTTTTTATATGAGCTATAAGTTTAACATTCCGTGTTTAACACTGAGATATATTTATCTGAGACCCAACAGACTAAATAATTCTTCATCCTTATGAAACTCGAAGTCGATTGAGCTATGTCCGTATGACTGTCTGTCCGACTGTCTGTCTGTATGTATAAAAATCTCTCACGTCCAAACGACACAATCAAAATCAACTGATTTAAAAAAAAAACCCATTTACAATTCTCCTAAGCAGTTTGATAATGAAATACAGCAAAATCAATGCAGTAGAACCAGAATTATGAACCAAAATCTGAGACAACCTCCATAAAAATTTGATATTTTTAAATATTTTTCCTACAATTTTTTGAAATATATTGCAGCTATTGCCATGCAATTTTGTATACGTTATTTTTCAGATAAAATAAGAAAGTGTGCGGAAAATAGTAAAAATCGGTCCATGATTTCTCATAGCCCCCACCGTACAAATATCTTCCCGAAATATGAATTAATGATAAATAAATGCCTGTAAAATTGGAATATTAATACAAAATTCGGCAAAACTAAGTGTCATGTAAAAAGATATCGCCATAGACCTCATATAAAGTCTACTTCTAAAATTCATTTAAATACGTACAAATCTGGTACAAATATAGTTACCATTTTAAAATTTGACACAAATAATTCTTATAGATATATAAATTATTGTACTAAATTTTATGATGGTCGGTCCATAATTGGGCATTTCTCCCATATACGGACCACTTCCGAAAAAGTCAGTAATCTTTTTATATATCTTATAAATATGGGTGCCGAATCAATATATATTTCACAACACAAAAATCATTCCACAAAATTTTGTGAATGTCAGTCCAGTCCAGTCCGTCAGTCGGTATACCCCATGTAAAGCCCTCTTTCGAAAATCACTTCAATACTCATAAATCTCTTATAAACAATGGTGCCGATCAACAATTCTACACGGCTCATTTACTTACATGCCAAAATCAAATTGCTGGCGCAGCCGAATATTAATGCTTACTGTTCAGTTAATGTTTCTTATAATTTGAAAGATATTAAAAAAAAACTTTTACACAAAATTATCTTTAAGAAGAATATATTTTACGCAATTTTCCTTTTTCTCTTATTATTTTAATTTACTTTATGGATTCTTTTGAAGGAATAAAAAACAATAAATAAAATGAAAACAACAGCAGTAGCAAACCTTTTTTTTTTGAATGTTTTTATTTCTGCGGATTCATAACATTGTGTCAACTTGTTTTTGACACGTTGCCCCCAGGGAAACAATTCAACAATATGGTTGTTAAACCATCCATATTTGGCATCACACACATCCCCATGCACTACAAACACCTACACACATGTGTGCGACATACATATGTACATAATATATAATACTACATACACACATACATATGTACTAGGAAAAGGAAAATAAAAACGACCAACGACAGATGGGGAAAAGGATATGCTACTTGCATGTCATTTGTTCATACATCGATTGCACAGTGGGTTAGTATTTGATATACATAAAAGTGACTGGCGGTTTGGAAGATATGTTTAAGATTATTATTTATTTTTTATTGTGGGCAACATAATAAATTGGTACCATAAAATTATATCAATTATATCAATAAGATCGCTACAAAAGTTTTTTTAAATAAAACAAAAACGGTTTTGGATATCAGTGAAATTCTTTATTCCTGTGAAAGTACTCGATTTTTTTTTGCATGGCCACCATGAGCACGCTTGCAAAAGTCCATACGCTGAACCCAATTTTCGACGGTTTTCGGCCGATACTGCTGCAATTTCATGTTCGATATTCGTACGAAGTTCATCAATCGTCCTGGCTTGTTGGCACAGACCATAGACTTGACAAAGCCCCACATGAAAGAGTCTAACGGCGTCAAATCGCACGACCGAGGCGGCCAATCGACTGGACCATTTCGTAAGATAACACGTTCTCCAAACTTGGTTTCCAATAAATTGATTGTGACATTCGCTGTGGAGCCACATGTCCTCCAAGTCCATATCATCAAATTGGGGCCAAAAATATTCTGTTATCATTGAACGGTAGCGATTCCCATTTACAATGACGCCGTTCCTTATGCATAAAACAAAACCAAATTATTTTTTAAAGACTTTCATAAAAGAGTTAAATGTATTTCTGCTTCAGCTATGGTTTACACGTCAATTACAATGTCAAATAAGAACTTACCAATTCGATTATCATTCTGACCCAATGTGCAGTCCTTTATTCATTTATCGGTTTTGTTGTATGTAATTCTGTTCTGTATCGGTTTATTCAATTTCACCTATTTTTGAACTTTATTATTTATATTTATTTTATTTCTTTTTTAGAATTTTTTGTAAAAAAATGTTTCTTACAATTTTTCCACAACAAAAGCAGGCTCTATGGCAGGCTTTCTGTGCTTGTGGTAGTCTGTCCTCAGATTGTACATTAGGTTGGTGCATTAAAAAAATAAAGTTTAACTCACTCTTAAATACAATTTCTTAAAATGTTTTCAATTAAAAATTGAGTTTCTTAACGAAGCACATGAGAAAAAAAGAATTTCTCATGAAGTAAATAAATGTAAGGGAACTATAGAAGATAAATGAAAATGTATTATTAATACAAAACAAATGCTTCAAAGTGGAATCGAAAATGCACTTTTAATTCGATTGCCGTTACCAAAGTAACTGCAACTACCGTTACCGTTATTTTATATACATATACATACATACCTATAATATCTTTAGAAGTTAAAATGTAATACAATATCACATACATACATACATACATATGGATGTCAACTTATTTTTGATTTCTGTAATTCTTATTAAAAATTAGGTCAGACAGAAATTATAGTTATCATTCATCGGAATAACTACAATAACTTGCAAAGATTTTTAGGGAACGAGAGATTGATTTTAGCAATTTTAAATTTAATAAATATGAAGAACAGCTGGCATGAAGCCGTGAATTTATTTCTCAGTTCTATGATCAGACGGTGTTTATTATGAAATCTTTTGCTATCACAATCGGTTATCTTTCTCCAGAAAGTCAAAATACTTTGCCTGATCCTAAACTAATAATCAATTTTTAAGTCAGCTGGTCAAGCAATTACTTGCTGTCCACTAGTACAATAACGAGCTGAAAGTATTGTTTATACATACCACCTTGATTTACTTAGGGAACGAATACAAAATACAGTGTTTCTTCAACTGTTAAATGCTTTCAACATAGTTTCAATTTTACAAACCTTTCATTACATTTTTACGTCTACTGTTATTCTGTTTAAATGTGAAGATTACCGATCTTAAGGTACGGTCACACTTGGCAAATATTTGCCTACAAAGACGTAACCACTAAATAAAATGTTTATTTAGGAAAAGAAACAAAAAATATTTAGTTTTAATTTATTTGATGTTTGATCTTACAAAACACTTGTAAAGCTATGTGCCCACGATCGTCAGATATTACAACGTCGCACAGTGGCGCCCGTAGAGCAAACGAGGTTGCAAAAATCAAAATTTTCATGAGCGCCGACGAAGTTTTTAATAAACCCATGTTATAGGCAACTTTTCAACGATTTCAAATATGTCACCCCTCATAATATCACATTTTTAGTTTAGAAGATATAACCGTTCAAAGTTGACCGACACGTCGTCCGAAAAATGTTTAGAAAATGTCTAACAACCGTGTAAACTTAAAAGTTTGCCTACCAACGTGGTAAGAGAAAGCATTTTCAATACATTGGAAGACAAAAATATTGTCAGACATCTAACAATCCTGTAAACACACAATTTTGTGATTGTCATTGTTTCAAGACAATTGGCAAACACTTTTCGTTGTCATATGTGCAAAGTTTATCCATCTGCCAATGACAGCATTGTCATAGAAATTATTTCTAAATGCAACTCTGTATATACATATATAAACAAACAAGTGCATTGATAAAATTTTTTAAAAAAGTAGAAGAAAATTAAAGAATTAAGTAGAAGAAATTGTCAATCTGACAACCGTGTAAACTGACAATTTCGATTGACAGATAAATTCATTATGTGACAATTGTGTGCAAATGAAATTGTTAGTTTTCTTACAGTCGTCTAAACTGACAATTTACCTTTTGCTAAAAATTTTTAAATGTCAGTACATTACTAGCATATTTCTAGATATGACAACGTTGTAATATCTGACGATCGTGGACACATTGCTTAAGAGTACACAACGTCAAACACAATAAATATTTGCCAAGTGTGACCGTACCTTTAGAATCACATTTTGAGTCGATTATACGATGTCCACCCGTCTGGCTGGTTGTCCAATATAAACTTGTCCAATATAAACTTGACTTGCAAAGTCAAGGTTGTAATTGTTATGATATTTCATTCAAATTTAATACATTCGGTGGAAAACGGCCCATTATTTTACATAGTCCTCATACAAATGTGCTCCCAAAATTATTGATTAGAAACGTTTGATTTGTACATCTATCCAAACAAATTTGCCCACAAATAATTTGTATATAATTATACATGTATGCTTCAAAACATTGTATTTTGCGCTTCTTAATGCTGACACATCCAGTGTAAACTAGTTCCGTAAAGAAGCTTATTTCAGGTATAAAAGATCAAACAAAAACTGTTTGATTAAAAAACTGTGTGATTTAAAAGTAAATAGAAAAAAAGTATATTATAAAACAACTGTGCCGAATCTTAAATACCCTCCACCTAAACGTAATAAGAAATACCAAAACTACACTAGTTACAGGACTAGAATATCCTCATTCTGTGTTTTCTATTCAGCCTTAGTGCAAATTTTATTAGTATTTTATAATAATAATTTATTATTATTTAATTACCAATTCTTATCATAATTTACAGAGTTTGTCTGATTTTCAAAATAATAAAATTTTTGATTTGTATAAAAGTAAGATTGATGCCGATATTTATTAGATATTTTTGTGGGTTAAATTGTTTACCGGAAATAATCCTTATATGACAGCTATGGGAAATCATGGGCAGAGAATTGTGAATTTCAACATGATAATAGTACATATAAGATACATATTATTACTAACGTGAATTTCGGAAGTGCACCTTATAAGAGGGATATAGTTAAATATGGACCGATATTTTAAAAATCCAGCAGTTTGATTTGGGCATATATGTAAGTGATCCGTGTAAAATGTTGTATCGGTACGGTTGTGTATATGTAGTTGATCTATATAAAGTTTGGAATCGGTACCGATAATTATAAGATATATAAAAATATCCTTATATGGAAGCTATAACCAATTATGAGCTCACTACCATAAAATTCTGTACAACAATTTATTTACCTATAATGATTATTTGTGTTGAACTTTAACCTTTTAACATTATTTATACCAGTTCTATGCGTGTTTAAGCGAATTTTGGAAGTAGACTTTATATGAGGACCAAATTTAAAAAAATTTCGTTCTACAATTTCTTTTTAAATAAAACTTACTTTTACTAAATTTGGATATTCCAATTTTATAGGCATTTATTTATCATTGAGCTGTATTTCGGGAAGACATTTGTATGATGGCTATGAGAAATCATAGACCGATTTTTACTACTTTCCTTTCTTTATCGTAAAAATAACGTATACAAAATTTCATGGTATTATCTGTAATATATTTTAAAAAATTGCATAAAAAAAATTAAGAAAAAATAAAAAATTTTTATGAAGGTTGCCGCACATTTTGATTCAGAACTCTGGTTTTACTATAACGATTTTGCTGATTTTCAATACCAGAGTTTCCTAAAAACTAAAAAATATTTTTCTGAAAATTTCTTTAAGTTAAGTTGCGAAATTTGTAGGCGAGAGTATTTTACAGAGATGTACAGACAGACGGATATAGCTCAATCGAGATAGAGCTTCATAAGGACATAAGGAGGGTATATAAAGACACAACGATTAAAATGTGATCTTTGTCTATCATGTCGCCAACGTGGTGCTGTAGAAAACTTTGTTTATCAACTGTACAACACCCTGCTAAAAATATAATAAACCAATATATTTGTAAAACAATTCTGATATAGATGGCAATTCGAAATTCCTGTACACCGTCACCTACAAAGCATGGTTGAACTTATTCGTGAATTCAAGACAAACTTAGCAACGTTTGATAAAAAATGTAATAAATTTTCATAGAAATCTTCTATAGGACACGAAAGCATCCTAATGTACTTGAATAAAGCGTAAATGTCTGTGTTTGGTTTACAACAGAAATATTATTTGTATGATGTGTTATAAGCTGATACGACATGTAAGTTTATTTACAACATGTTGTTTTGTTGTTTGTATTTGCAGTGTGTGCCATGAATAACAATTCACCAAATGAAAAACTTCTTTTCCGTTTCCTCTCCCATATAAGCGCAAGAGTGTGTCACACAGTAAAACATTTATTTTGCTATTTTTGTGAATTCCCCATTGTATGCTAAAAAATTTCATTAATTTTATAGGCAAACAAAAGGAAATCTGTTTTCTTTCCTAAGAATCTCGTTTTTTCTCAATTTTTTTCTTTTTTCATTTTAGCAAACAAGTCTCTAATTGAAAACTATATTATTTGCTGTGAGCAAAAAAAAAAAAGAAAAGGACACATAGAAAAAATTAAATATGTATTATTAAATCAGTAAAAGATTTGAGTAAGCGAAAAATATATAAAATAAATGGCAAGCAAAAAGGGTTATACAAATGCTGTAAAAGAATTTTAGTTTTTTATTTAATATATTGCGGCATATTGCGATAAATTTTAAATTTGCTAGAAGACTTCATTCTACAATAATATGTTTATTACTGATTGCATGACCGACTATTTTGTGTATACAATGATTTAGTTTTGCTGACGCTTAAGCAATCATATCTTATTTTTAATATACAAATTCTTATTAAAAGAAAAAAAAAAGAAAAATATTGCCAACGAAAACAAAATTCCAGCGGTTGCATTTTTACTAATTAGTATTTTACATATTTTGACATTTCATAAGAAAATTAGTGCCAGTAAAAAAATTAGGAAAACAAATCAAAACTACAAAAAATATTCCCTAAATCCTTTTTAAGAAAGAAAATATAGTAAAACGTACTTTCTCGCACAACTACTAAAACCACAACTTACCACATTAAAACAACAAAATCAACAACAACATCATCGTGGCATAAACTGTAAGTAAACAAAACCGCACAAACAAAAGACGGCCAACAAAAAAAAAGCAAATACTCCAAAATCCGCTTAAACGATTCAGTAGAAAATGCCGAAAAGAGAACATGGGAATGAAAACAGAAATAAAATTGCATGAAAAATGGCAAGAAAAATTTATGGATTCAATTAAAAAAGTTTTCCTATTTTAGCCTGCCAAAATAACGAGAACAACAAGAAACCAACAACAGCAATAACAACAGCGATTCAGTAGTGGAGGAGGCAGCATTGACTAACTCACAAACATGCGAATACAAACTCTACTCCTGCAACACTACATGATTTTCGAACAAGATGAACATGCTGTGCTTCATGTTCATCTTTAAAATGATGTTGCACGAAACGAAACACAGACCAACATTAGAAATGCTCATAGCACTAACAAGTATGTCTGTAACTTTGTTTTACACTCTCACTCAGCCCCTCTCACGCACAGCTCTCCGCTACCGCTAAAAAACCATAACAATAACGTGCGTTATTAACGATGTTTTCCTTTGTTGTAACGTTGAGAGGGTGTTGGCTGAAAACCGGAAGTGTTTTGTTGGCATACTAAGACCAATGCATATTTGTGCCATAAATATAGTCAGTTTAACTGAAGTGGGTCGTATTACAAGTTACGTACTTCGATTGCTTTTTAAATAAGGTAACTGCAATGAGCATGTTTTAATTTGTTGTTCGTCTTGCTGTCCATCGACTAACGGTTTTGCCTATTGCCATAGAAATATTATTTGGTATTAAAAACTTATGAGATGTTTTTACACATGTGTTGATAGGTTTTTGCGACCTTCGATTTGGTGTTTGGGAGCAATAAAACGTCTTTTTTGGACAAACACAAACTGCAAAAGTTTTTTTTTTTTTTTTTTTGCTTATCTGCAGAAAACACCCAGAGTGTTTGGTGGAAATCGAACCCGCAACCATTTGACTGATAGTCCGGCACACTATCGTCTAGTCTATCGTGGCACCCATTTCTTTAACTGACGGACCACTGATTTAATTACTTTAAGCTATTTATATATTACTCCGGCAGAATAGCTACTTTTTGCCAATATTCTTTCTAGTAAGTGTCCTCAATAACTCTTTAAAGTTTCTTCATGAAATTTTGTATACGTTATTTTTATGATAAAAGAAGAAACTGCGATAAAAGTAGTAAACATCGGTCTATGATTTCTCATAGCCCCACCATATAAATGTCTTCCCGAAATACAGCTCAATGATAAATAAATGCCTATAAAATTGGAGTATATTATAATTTGTATTAAATTTTAATTTGTATTGGGTAATTTGCAAAAAGTGTTTACCACATGAAATTAAATTAATAATAAACTATTGTTTTTTTTTTGTTTTTTTTAGTGAAGTAATTATTTAAAACAATAAAAGCACAATTTTACATGACAGAAGTAGTAGCTAAACGTCTTAAGTTAGGGCCACGAGAGGGTGTTACTTATCCCTTAATCGTGAAATACTGTGGTAACTGTTCCATGCCCATAGAGTATTGCGAATATTATCCTGAGTATGAAAAATGTAAAACCAGGTTGGAAAAGAATTTACCAACAGAGTTTGAACGCGTGAAATTAGAGGAAGAAGCCGGCGATGGCACAGATGATGGCAAGAAAAGACAAAAACGTGGTTTACCGCTTAATGAAAATCAAGAAAAAAGAAGGTAAACAAAAGAATTACAGTGTCAAGAGCTCCAAGAGGCAAAAAGAAGTGTGTAACAGTTGTCACTGGTTTAAGTACTTTTGAAATTGATTTGAAGGTGGCAGCAAAATTCTTTGGCTCAAAATTGGCATGTGGCTCATCGGTAACAGGTGAAGACGAAATTGTTATTCAGGGTGATGTCAAAGATGATTTGTTCGATGTTATACCCGATAAATGGCCAGAAACTATTGTTTCTATGTCATAAACAACTAAAAAAAAACATAGCTGTACAACACAAGAATATTAAAAACAAGATTACACAGCTCCCAAAAAAAACCTAATAAAAGACTCTTTTTTGACATGATGGAACAGCTCTTTAAGAGCCCAAAAAACCCTCATAAAGGACTCTTTTCTGACATTATCTAAGAGCTCTTACTGACGGACCATTTTCGAATGTAATGACCCTCTTTTCTGAAGGGCTTCGGAGCAATAATGATTGTTTTTTGGGCTCATACAGAGCGTTAACGCTCCGAAAAAGGTGTCAGAAAAGACTCTTTTAGGACTCATATGGCTTCCTGGGTGGTCCTTTAGAAAGAGCTCTTAGATAATGTCAGAAAAAAGTCTTTTATGAGGGGGTTTCGGGCTCAGAAAGAGCTCTTACATCATGTCAAAAAAGAGTCATTGCAATTTTAAATACAAAAAATTTAAAGGTCGCATTTATTATTTTTTTTTAATTGTTTGTACTTACACAAAAAGAGAATTCATTTACAAATAAACTAAATTAGAAATGGAAAAAA
This sequence comes from Bellardia pandia, assembly GCA_916048285.2. NCBI lineage: Eukaryota > Metazoa > Arthropoda > Insecta > Diptera > Calliphoridae > Bellardia > Bellardia pandia. Next base: position 28,404,971 of record OU696533.1, on the reverse strand, counting down.
ATTAAATAAATTGCATTTACAGTAAAAAATAAAATGGAATTCATTTAAATAAAATATATAAAAATGGAAAAAAAAATAATTTTTTAAGCAAATTTTTCTTTCGCTCCGAAAATGCTTTTTAGTTGGACTCTTTTCTGACTCCTTTTTCGGAGCGCTCCTAGAATGGTATGCTGGGTAGTTGTGGAATTAATACAGTTTAATTTACATAACTATATTTGTCAGTCAGCCAACTATTACGGATTACTAGTTCATCGTAAGTTATCATAATAATTTTTGTTCACACGGTCCTCGTATTCTCTAAAAAACACAAAACATTTTAATAAAACAAAAATACATATTCATAAATATACAAACATTACAAACGTGCTATCATAAATTTCTGTTATTTTGAATAATATACAGCGAACATAACGCAAACATTTCTTTGTTTTACAAAATAATAAAAAAAAAAAGTGAAACATTTGCTGGTTGCTGAGCCAGAGCCTGCGGTAATTCTGACCAGAATTTTAACACTCAGGGAAGAATAATAAAAAGCGAAATCCACTTACTTTTAATTTTAAGATACGAAATACTTTTGCATTGAATCGGCAAAAAGTATTCCAAAGAACCACAAACGAAATTTTCGTGTGGAAAAGAGGTTAGATGATGATGGTGGTGGAAGTTGTTTGTAATCAGCTTTAATAAGAAAATATTGAAATGAAAATAACTGAATGATAAAGTTTAACAACTCTTGGAGTATATTGAGGCTTCATTCGCAAAATTTATTTAATCCATGGCAAATGTGTAGGGGAGAGGGGGCACGTTTATACCTGGGGCACCTTTGAACTATGTTGATAAAATCTCAGTTCAATATTTTTTCCGACCCTTAACCGAGTTTTTTACATGGCAACCTTGTTTTTTAGCAACGTTAACAACTTTTTCTAGTTTTTTAAGTCGTCGAAGGAATGTAGTTGGGTGAACAAGTTTTCGCAGCGCCATTGTAAATTTTTTTATTTTTGTTTTTAAGAGTGTAAGAAGTATGCAGTGATCGTTTTCTTTCGTGAAAGAAATTTATTGCAGTCCAAAATTCATTTCAAACAAAATTAAGTTAAGTTATTTGATATTTATGTAAAAAAAAAATATTTATTTTTAAAAAAGTTTTATTCGAAGTAAAAACTTCAAGTCAAATATATAATTTGTTTGAAAACAATTATACACTATTATTTATTTTTGTATAATTGTTTTCAAACAAATTATATATTTGACTTGAAGTTTTTACTTCGAATAAAATTTTTTTAAAAATTGTTTAATACTCGCAAGAGGAAAAATTCGCATTTAAAAAATATTTATTATAAATATCCGTGAAATGGCATGCCAGTTCAGGTTTGAACAAAGAAAAAGGGGACACCTTTGAACATGTTAATTTATCAACTGAAGTACCAAACATTGTTGATTCTCTCTTATTTTCTGAAAATGACGAAGCCAATGCTGATCATGATGCTTTAAATGAAAATGTAATGCCACCTGAAATCGCTAGGACTTTAATAATATAAAACTTATTTTTGATCTGAATTTTTTTTAATTTTTAATTGTTAATGTTTATGTTTTTCTTAAGGGTTAAATCGAACTAAAAATAAGTTACTTGTAGACTTAAGCTAAAGTTTATTTCCATATAAATTAGTTAAATTATGTAAAAAGTCAATAATTCAAAAATATAAATTTTTATGTGGCTTGAAAGCAAAAAGTGTTCTAAGGTGCCCCCTCTCCCCTACTTGAGACATTAAATGAAAATGTTGACTAGACAGTGGATTTAGAGATGTCTGTCTATTGGTTGAAACTGTCCCATATAACGTATCAATATATTACATATATGTAGTTCTGAGAATTTTTATATCAAAAATTTACAAAACAGCCTCATGTATGATGACCTGGGATGTAAGCAAAAATCGGTTTTTAAAAAATTGTACTTCTACTAAATTCCATAGTTGTGATAGTGGGGGTGATGAACCCTCTATCATTTTAATGAAGAATTTAATCGCTTCTTTGTTGTAATCTGATCTTGAAGATTAGCCGAAGAATGAACTAGATCATAGAGATTATTTTATTGACATAAATCATGTTACCAGTTTAGAAATATTACTGAGTCTTTAAAAATTGAAACAAAACAAAAAATACTTTTGCTTCATTATGCAGCATTAAATGAAATTGAAAACAATAAAATTGAGAAAAATTCAAATGAAATTGTAAATTTATATTAAATATTAAGAAAATTCAAATTAAAGTTGATATTTTCGAAATTGAGAAACGAATTACGAATGTATTACATACTCGTATTAAACATATATATGAAACAAAAGACATCGTGAATATTTTGCCAGTTTGCTTAAATGACACTGTTATGCAAGACTTGAAATATATATTTATAACAGGGTGTTCTCAATAATGTTTATAAATTAAAATTTCTACAAATGCAAATATATAAATGCTAAACAAGTTGTATGTTAATGAATGGAAATACAATTTCGTAACAATATGTTATGGAGTGGGCAGCACAAAACTAAGTTTTAAATCGAATTGAGCATTTGTGATCCGTGTTAAATAGAAAATTGAACCAACCCGTATATATAGTGAAACGCTGGGATAAAATTATCAGATTTGAGATGAGTATAACATTTTTCACTGTAAAAAGCTTTGACATAGATAGTATACGTCGATGTATCAAGTTGGTTATTGGCAAAAACTTCTTTTTAAGTCATTCAAATATAATTTAATTATTAATTAATTAAAAGATTTTGATTTTTAGAAATATAATTTGTATTAATAACTAAATGCACTTTCACTTATGCTACCATCTATTAAACCTTTTAAATAAAGTCCTAATCCATTTATATAATTAATCTGTCATTAGTTTAATTCCCATTTAAGCAGGACAGTGTTCTTTTCGAATAGCCAGGCAGCTTTGAAGTCCATATCATGATGTGTTGATCCACAAATGTTTCAACTCTTTTGCATTAGACGAAAATACATTATAAGTTAGAGCAAGCGCGTTCCTTCACTAATTTGCATCTGTACTAAATCATGTATTAAACATTATTCGATCTTTTTGAGAGCGATTTCTCCAATTACAAATGGGAAACACTGAATACGTGTAATTCAATTGTCATTGTGTAAATATCAGTTTGAATCTTTTTTCGCCGATAAACAGGCATTCAAATTCTGTATGCCTTCACTCATATTTGGATTTCATTATTGAATAAATCATTTTAATAAAGTTGAATGGCCGTATAATAAATTTGTATGTGCAAATGTATTTTAAATCATTATTGAAACGCTTGTGCAGCAAACAACATTTATAATGAAATTTCCTTTCTATATCATTGAGCTTGTCAAAAAAATAACATTCATATAGTTAATTTCCGCTTTAAGAATAAAGGACAGCAGAAAATGTATGAAAATATGTGCGAGTAATAATAAAAAATGTAATACATTTTGCTGAATTTTCATACACATCGCCACCAAAACAAAAAACAAAGTCCTGTAACCAACATGTGTCTCTTTTTACTACAAATACTTTATCTCCAAAAAGAAATATTGAATCAATTTGTATGGAAAAAAAACCGTATGAAATTCTATTGGAATGTATGAAAAAATATTACAGAAATTATATGTACGTATGTACAATTTTTACGTTACAGACAGGAGAACATAGAGGAAATTGAGGCACACCCATTTTAATGATACGTTATTTCCTCTTTTAAATTGGTCTGGCATATTGATTGGAGCAAACGTAAACAAGTAAGCAAGTTAGTCGGTCAAACCCAATCATATAATACCCTACACCCAGTATATCTATAAAACAGTTTTTCAGAAATGGGCGCTACATGGAAGATATATCCTATTATGGAACGATCATTTAAAAATTTACTGCCATGTCTTCTGTAAATACATATAAATATTATTTGTGTTAAACTTTATCTCGATATACATACTTTTAAAAGATTTATGGAGGTTAAAACGAATTACGAAGAGGGCCTTATATGGGAGTTTTAACTAATTATAGACCGACCATCATCTTTTCTGTACATACGAAACTCATTTTTGTAAAATTTTATTCGGATAACAACATTTTTAAAAGATTTATGGTCCTGATTTTCAGAAGTGGGATTTATATGGGAGCTTATGGATCGACCTTCACAAAATTTATTGATGTGGTTTAGCTTCATTTAGAACTCAATTGTGGTGAAACTTGTTTGGATATTTTCGTAAGTCAAACACTTATGATCGTTAAATTCCTATTTCGGGAGGACATTTGTATGGGGGCCAGGTGAAATAATGTACCGATTTCTACCAGTTTCAAACCCATCCGTCCTTGGGCCGAAAAAATATCACGTACCAAATTTTATTGAAATATCGTCAAAATTGCGACCTGTACTCTGCGCACAAGCTTTACATGGACAGCCAACCAGCCAGACGGACGGATGTATGGACGGACGGACATTGTTAAATCCACTCAGGGAGTGATTCTGAGTCGATTGGTATACCTTAAGGTGGGTGATGGACCATAATTATGGGCGTTACAAACATCAGTACAAAGCCATAGTATATTGGCCACTATTGTGGTGCAGGGTATAAAAAGTTAAGAAAAACTAAATCTGCGAGATGGAATTAATAAAATAAATATGTATTTATGTCTGTATGTATACGAGTATATCAATAAAAAGTCAAGATGTGAACCTAATTTAAAAAATATATGTACATAAATATTAATTAAGTTACATTCTATTCAACAGTTTGATTTTCTGATTTGATTTTGTATTAATAAAGAGTGAGTTTTTAAAAGCTTTCGAGTAAATTAAAAAAAAAAATAACATTTAGAAAAATCTATGAAATCTTATTGTGAGTCAATAGCACGATCTAAATAATTCAATCTTTAAAAAAAACTTCATGTAAATGTTGACCGAGGCTAAGCCTGGTTCCAAATAGCATACTCTCTCCATTATATCGGCCTATAATCCACACCAAACAGTGCATTTGAATAATATAAAAGGTCAAATCAACTATAATAAGAAAAATTAGGATATATATTTTACAAAATATAATGTTTATTATTAGTGCTTTGTAATAAATCAATCGCTTTTTATATTGGAACCCTTTCATATTGTATTCCGATAATATCTCATTGAAAATAATGTAACAAATTACTCTATGCAAGCTATTAGTTCCCAAAACTCGTTTTATAGAGGAAACCTACTCTTATTTAAAACAAATAAAATGTTTAATTTAAAATAACTATGTACATATATGCACATATATTATATTGAAAATAAATGACAATTTCGCTTTTATTGTCATCATTAATCCAATGCTCAGATATCGTTTAGATCTTTTTCTGATTAAAGTGGATAAAGTGTGCTTTCTTTAGGATTTTCAAAGTGAGATTTAAAAGATGAATTTAGTGCGATTACTTTGTTTGATAGCACATTTGTTAGTATAGTATTTTGAATCACTATAGGTCTGAAATTAGACTAAACCATTAATTTATAGATGCTGAAATATTTTAACATGTGTTTAATTAACATTTACCTTTTAAGTTATCGATTCCCACTAAGTTGTTTTTGTCATGCTTACTATCTTTTTGTACTAATATTTATATCTGGGAATTAAATTTAATTTGTTCTTTTAGAAAGGCTAAAAATATTTTTTTTAGTAATAGTTTTGACATTATACACTTGTAAGTATATTCACTTAGTGTTTTAAACAAAGAATGTGTTTTGACAATCGTTTCTACTTCTTTATAGTTAAAACAAAAAATTAAAATTTGTATGCGGATATACTGTTTAAATTGCTAATCTCTTCAACACACTCCACCAAATGTAGCAAACACTGCACTTTAAAAGTAATGCTCGATGGCCCATTATCAGGCATATCACATAATTCGATCTGAATGGTTTCAATTTCGTATTTGCAAATCGATCGTTTTATCTTAGCGTTCTCTAGATTTTAATCGATTTTGTTTATTCCCAAAAAAATTTTAAATCTCGGTTTTTAACTTAAATATGGTCAGGTTGTGTAAACCAAAACAAAAACATATGATTTTTGTAATAAAAAGTATAACAAAAGCGAACAAAAAGAGCGCTAAAAAAAAAATTAAATAAAATGCCCGGCATTTTAATTGTTGCTGTTTTAAATGAACAAAGACATCAAAACGCAGTTAAAAAGCTACGAAGAATAAATTTAAGGGATGCATCTACAAACGTCAAAAGTTTTCTTGTTGCTGACACTAACTTTGAAATTGTTAACATTTTATTTAAATATCAATGAGAAAATAAAAACAAAAATGCAATGAAATAATAAAATTAATTCTTTAATTGTCATTATAAATTAGTAATATGAGTTTTTTTTAGTATAAAATCATTAAAAATAACAATTCTACTCTAGAAATCTAAAATGGTTTCATTCCGAAAAAAACTGTTCGTTTTGCTTTTTCTATTGAATCAAAACACAGAATTAATTTCACTTCCGAACGAAATTAAATTCTGTGACAGGGCTGTATTCCTCTATTTTAATTTGGTTATAAATCACACATAACGAATTATAGAGGCATAGCTAAGCTTAGTTTAATCCCAAAACTATTTGAGAAATGCATCACTAATTGTCTTTCACACCAAATTTCTTCCTTAATAATACATTTTCCAAATCGTTTTCGCAGAAGATCATTAGCTATGACTAAAATTTTGCAGTTCACATCTTTAGTCAATGATGGCTTTGTCAACGGTCAACTTACTGACACCATTTACACAGACTTTTGTAAAGCCTTTGACAAAGTTAACCACAATCGTCTGTAAATAAAAATGGATAGTATGCCTTTCAACAAAATTTTTTTTAAACTGGTTAAAAACATATCTTTTACGTAAATAGAACACAGTCCGTAAAATTTAATGCTGCAATTTCCAAAAAGGAAGTTATTTCGGCCCTATTTTATTTTTACTATTTATAAACGACTTGCCTGAAGCAATCAAATACTCAAATATATTGATGTTTGCGGATGATGTGAAAATATTTTCAAGTTTTAAAAATTCAGCAGATTATATTTATCTGCAGTATGATTTGGATAATTTTAATAACTGGTGTGACCTTAATTTAATGGAATTAAACCTAAAGATATACAAACACTCAAAAAATTATAATGCTGTCAATTTTTACATGTTAAGTGATCATAAACTAGAGTTATAAATTAGAGTCAATTATGAATGTTTGGATTTTGCTAGATGCAAAGTTAAATTTTGTACAACATAGTTAGCGCGATGTGATCACGAAAGTTTAGCTTTTAATCTAAAAATATTCCAAGATCATATAATATTATGAACTTTTTCCAAAGCTGTTTCATTTATAAAATAGTTCGAGTCAAATTTTTGAATTCTGAAAAATTGCATGTGCTTACACTTTTTGATATTTAAATCCATTAAGTTTATTTTACACCATTGAGAAAATTTATCAATATCAGATTGAATTAGGCGTTGACTAATACTTTGGAATGTAAGACAACATTAGGAACATCATTTGTTAATAAAGTAAATAGTATTGGACCCAAATGACTCCCCTGCGGAACACCAGAGGTGACATCAATGATAAACCGCATTCTTTTCATTTGCAAAATAAAAGATTCAAGTAATTTAAAACAAACTATAACGAGTATTTATTTATTTAAATGTATACAAAAACAATTTGAAAGGAAAACTCTGTATTGTACTACACGTTTACGGTTTAAGTACGCACCTGAATTAAATATAGTTTAAGGACGCTTGATGTTTACACAACTATGACTCAGAATAAACTCAACTCATTTGAGTGGCCCTGTTAGTCTATTTATACATCAATCATAATTTCTAGATGGTTCGGAGGATGACTGCAAGCCTATAATGTTTATGTCAAGAGCTGTAAAACTAAATTTTGCCTTTATAACAGGGTGTTATCAATAATATTTATAAATTGAAAATTCTACAAATGCAAATGTTGCTAAGCAAGTTGTATGTTGATAAAGATGTTGTATGTTGATAAAAAGAAATGCTGTATGTTGATACCGGCCGTTAAATTTAAACTACAATACAATTGTGTAACAGTATAATCTGTACGAGTATGTGCTAATTACAGATTATTATAAAAAGTAAAATTTTCTGTAAAGATTAAACAATTCAAATTATTTAAATGACGATTTGTTTTATATAAAACTTTAAACTGGTTTGTTAATATTTACATTCCATTATACAAACCCTTTTTTTATTTATTCTGCTTTTGTCCATGAGTATGTAACTAGTAAAATGTCCAACCAAAAACTATAAAATGTTTACATAATTCTAAATTCTAAATAAAATATGTAAATATACAAAATTAATTTGAAATTGAAAAAAAACAATGCGCTAGAGATCATTTGTGTATGAGTGTAATATTTAAGAGGAATTTAAATTTAAAACCCATTTTTTCTATTAAAATAATTGTATGTTGTAGGAGTTTTCATTGATTGTGTAAGTTTTTCTATGCATTGAATTAAATGTCAATTAATTAAATACTCTGAAAATCATTGAAAATATTTTAGTTTTATCGGCCTGTCATTTTGAACATTTTAAATATGGCTATTGAAATTGCTTTATTTAAATTTGGCTAAAAACCACTATTTTGAAAAACACTTTGTTACACTTAAAACACAAGTTTGGAATTTACATACAGGCATACAGTGGCATCAATAGAGTATGGAGAGTGTCTACATATAACTAATAATAACGCAATTATATTTGGAATATTTTTCTACCTACACAACCATTTCTGTTGGGCATTTAAAGCGAAAGGCCCAAGTAGAGAGAGCGTACTAAACTATGGAACCTATTACTGATTATATCTCAGAGTTTTCGAGATTTTAATTTTAGAAATTACATTATTTCACCTAGTCATGGTTTTTGTCACTAGTGCAGCCAAATATATAAAATATAATAATATAAATAATGTCTAAACCTAATGGTCCAACTTTAAGTATACCAATCGGCTGATAGTTGATTAAAAGCTTTGGATCACGGTAAAGTTCGCAATTTGAAGAATATTTGGTAATCTTAAATGACGTAGCTTGCTGAATTTTATTCTAATCGCTCCATTATTTCACCTAGCCTCCATACAAATATAGTACCGGAAAAATGATTTGCCTTGCTTTGGAACTTGGAAAATAGACTAAACTAGGGAGGATGGATATATATTTGTGTGTATTAAATTTGAATTTGCCTATATTGAACATATACGGATGGATATAGCACGATTAAATAACCACTTTTACCTGTAGTGTGTTGTGCTTTCTACATTCCAATCGACCACGAATGCTTGAACCCCTGCTGAAGAAAGTGTTTTGCGTAACAAAAGTGACGAGTATCGGGAATAAGTTCCCTAGTCTCAACTGAACACATTTCATTTCAGTATGGATAAAAAAGTGAAACGTAAATCAAATTGTAACGATACTTCAGTGAATCAATAGAGTTAGACACCATAGTGGGGAGGATATATTGGGGAGAAATATTGTTCCAACACCCACCTTAAAGTATACCGATTGACTCAGTATCACTTCCTGGGTCGATTTAACGATGTCCGTCCGTCCTTCCGTCTGGCTGGCTGGCTGTCCATGTAAAGCTTGTGCGCAGAGTACAGGTCGCAATTTTAAAGATAATTGGATAAAATTTAGTACGTGATATTTTTTCGGCCCAAGGACGGACGGGGTTGAAACTGGTGGAAATCGGTCCATTATTTCACCTAGCCCCCATACAAATGTCATCCCGAAATTGGGGTTTACCGATCATAAATGTGTGAATTATGCAAGTATCCAAACAAATTTCATCACAAATTTTGTGCAGATCGCTCCATATTTAGTCGTAGCTCCCATATAAGGTCCATTTCCGAAAATCACTTTAAAGAGAATAACTCTCTCAAAAATGTTGGTATCCAAATAATATTTAACACAAATATATTTCATATGTATACACACAATGCGGTACAATTTTCTTGTGATTGGTTCATAATTAGTCGTAGCTCCCATATTAGGCCCACTTTCGAAATTCACTTTAACGATCATAAATTTCTTAAAAATCTTGGTATTCAAATTTGACACAAATAAGTTTCTTTTATACAGAAATGATGACGCCTAATTTTATAATTGTCAGTCCATAATTAGTCGGAACTCCCATATAAGACTCTCCCCGTAATCTACTTTAACCTCCATAAATCGTTTAAAAGTATTTATATCGACAGAAAGTTCAACATACATACACAATATTTATATTCACAGAAATCATGACACTAAATTTTTGGATGATCGGTCCACAATAGTTCATATCTCCCATATAACGCTCATTTCTGAAAAACTGTTTTATACATATACTGGGTGTAGGGTGTAGTTGGGCTTGACCGACTATACTTTCTTACTTGTTTTTGATCTGCGATAGGCTTGGCCTATAAGTAAATGAATTCGAATGAATAAAATGTTTTAGTTGGAAGTTTGACGTAGCAGGTCATTTAGAAAAATTAGAAATAATGTTGGAAAAAGAACCTTATTCAACACTAAACTCGTCTAATGAGATCTCATCTATAACAATTCGTGTAGTGAGATCTCTGAGGAAGGCCGATATAAATTGCGAGAACGTATCACCAACATCAAAATATCATTATATTCGCTTAAACTATGAATCAAACGGCACCATTTTTTCGTTAAGATCACTAAAATGCATCAACCAAATAGAAAATTTGGTTTTAAAATAAATTTTGGGCTAAATTAATTTTTAGATCTTATTGAAACAATTAAGTTTCCACTGTACATATATGCAAATACTCGCATGTGTATTCGTATAGCGTTATATAGATGTTACAATTTAAGGATAATAGCAGCGTATAAATGTGTTTATTAGCGCAATACTTGGACGTTTAAATGTGTGTATTTTGTGTAAAAATAAATAACAGTGTTCTTGTTGTTTTTGTTGCCGTTGTAAAATTTTATCATATAATGAAAAACCATTGAAAAATCGTTCATGTGTTAATGATTCAATACGAGTACAACATGAAGAGGCTTTAACGACTAATATATGAGACCAAAGTACGGAAAATGAAGTAATTGTGATAATAATCCATGAATAGCAAATAAAAAATGCCCTACGCCTCTTAAGAGTATGAAGATATTCTTGTTAAATGGCTAAATTGGTTTAAGCTATTCCAGGCAGACTTAAGAGTTTACTCGGTGGCCATGACACCCACTGAACCAATTTAAATATCCAAAATTATTCATCTGTATCGCTTTAGTATCTCAAAATTCTTGGTTCCCAAATATCTTTAAGGAATATATCTAATTTATATTTTAAATTCCCATTGGTATATGAAATAAATCTGCACGCTCAATAAATTATATTAATATAATCTAATTAAATCGCTTGGTCTTGGTCAAGTTCGACAAGAGGAATGTGTTCAATTACTATGTATCAATTTGCTACTAGGACATTTCAAATAAATCCAAGCTGAGATGGTGTAGGGTATACAAATTTAACAACTGAAGCAGTTTACAACCCAAATACACGCACACGTATCAGTGATGTGAGAATGAATCTGTTAATATGATAATATTTGTATGTATGTATCTCCACCACTAGATTAGTATAAGTGAGTGTCTGTGTATATTTGTATCCTTCTGGCTGTGTGGATGTGTTTGCGTATGTATGAATGTGTGTCTGGCTGTGTAAAGTATATTAAATGCTTTTACTTACTTAGTTCATGTATGAGAAATTAAATTTTTGTATAATACCCGTACTTGTCTTAATTGTGAAAAAGGATTTACTTTGTCAAGTTTATTGCACTTGTGCGTGAGTGTAAAACTTTATATGTATGTGCAGATGGAAGTGTGAATGCATGTGTGTGTGTGAGTATGTATGTCGGTACTTCGAATAAAGATTTATAATGAAATTTGTGCTTAATTAATTAGTGTACTTGTAAAGTATTTTATTATATTTTATCTGGCAAATCGCATTGACTTTAGAGTTGTGCCCGGTCGTTCATTTCAGTGACCGGTCATTTTCGTTCATTTATACAAGACTGATTCGTTCATTCAATTCGTTCAATCGTTCACTTTGAACGAATGAATACAACCCTTATTGAATGTGATTTTCATCTTGTCTTTTGATAAACATCAGCTGAACGAAATTGCTCCGTACACTGTTGAACGAAAACCGTTCAGTTAAATGACCGGCTCATTCCGTTCAATGAAGTGATCCGTTCATTTTAACCCGTTCGTTCATGAACGACACAGCTCTAATTGACTTTAAATCTTAAAATATGCAATGGAGCGGTTTCAAGTTATTAGTATGATTGAATAAAAAGATTCTTTTACTTTAAACTGTTAAAATGTGCTGTTACACTCAGTGAAAATGTCGCTTATTTCCAATTGTATTTCAGAAATTTCTATAAATAGAAAAATATTCGTAGACAGCTTATCAGTACAGATTCTACATCAGTTTACATAAGTTTAACAGTAAAAAGCTTTCGTTTTTAAGATTTTCTTTTTAAGTCGAAGGCAGACAACATCCAAATGGATTAATTTTTATACTTGGAAGTAGAACTATGGTAGAATAGCAACATCACCAATGAACAATATTTTAAAGTTTATATGCGAAGCACTTAGCCCAAGCTTTGACAATATTTATATATTTTATGATCCAATTTGTATATGGTTTGGACTTTTGGAGTAACTAATTTTATATGTTTTCGTGGAAACATACAATAACTGGTACAATACCTTTATATTATTTATATTATATTTATTTCACAAGAAATTAAAATTTTTTATCTAATAAAAGATTTTTAATTAAAAATGAGCTCGATCACTTTGTTCAAAATATTTTTTAAGTGCTTTTAATTTAACGGTTTAGATTTTTTAAATGCTATTTCACCTCACATTTGAACATTACCGAATACTAAATAAAAATTAAAACTTGTCTCTTTGACCCCTTCTAAACTTTCTTTTCAAATTTGGACTTCAACGAAGCAACATCTTAAAGGAAAAAAACATAAAAATCAAAATTACAATAATCTCTAGAATATTAGGTGCCCCGATAGACTAGGCGATAGTGTGTCGAACTATCAGTCAGAGGGTTGCGGGTTCGATACCCGGCAAGGACTCTGGGTGTTTTCTGCAGACAAGCCAAAAAGCTTCGCAGTTTATATTTGTTAAAAAAAAAAATGTGCGTATAAAGGGTTTTTTTTTTTAGATGTAACGCTTTTTTAACTGGTCAATTTTAAAAGTGATTTATGTTTAGTTTGGTTTGGCATTTCAACATGAATAGACTGACGTCTGTACAGCGCTTCCAAATTGTGCAAATTTATTTTAAAAATTCGGTGAATGGGCCTAAAACAAGATTGCCGTTGATGTTGATTTTCATAAACGAATTTCGTTTAGCGTTTAAGCTCACTTTATTTATACAATATATATAGGGATAAATGTCTGTTTCAGATGTGGTCCTTGTATGGGAGCTACGACCAATTCTGGGCCGACCACCATACAATTTGGTACAACAATTTATTTGCCTATAAAGAGTATTTATGTCAAATTTTAGCCGTTTAACATTATTTATATCTGTTTTATATGTATTTAAGTGAATTTTGTAAGTGGACTGTATATGGGGTCTATGGTCAAACATGGACCGAACTAAAAAAATTTTGTTTTGCGATTTCTATTTGCATAAAACTTATTTTTGCTGAATTTTGTCGTGATATTCCAATTTTATAGACATTTATGTATAATTGAGCAATATTTCGGAAAGATGAGAAATCATGCACCGATTCCTACTATTTTCCGCACACTTTCTTCTTTTATCATAAAAACAACGTATGCAAAATTTCATGGTATTAACTGCAATATATTTCAAAATATTGCAATAAAATGGACAAAAAATATCAAATTTTTATGGAGGTTGTCTCACATATTGGTTCATAACTCTGGTTGGCCTGAACCAATTTTGCTGATTTCAATACCAATACCAAAGTTACCTGCAAAATAAAAAATATTTTCTGGAAATTTCGTTTAGTTAAGTTGTATAGTTTGGACGTGAGAGTGTTTAACATAGACGGACAGACAGACAGACACACGGACGGACGACTTGGAAGGATAAAAGAAAATATATAGTTTGTTGAGTCTCAGATGAATATTAAAAAAGTTTCACACGGAATGCCAAACGTAATGTACCCTCATTCACCATACTTGGTGGTGGAGGGTATAAAAATAATAATAATTATATCCAAAAAGAAATGGAGCCATCTCCGGGAACTTAAATGTTTACTTCCGGCTAATTGCCATTGTTTTTACAATAATTTACCATGCTCAGATTAGATTTTTTAGCAATTTGAACTACTTTTCTTTTCATGTATACAACAAAGTATTTTGAATTTTGAATTTTGATTTTGATTTATTTTCTTAAATGAAGTATATTTTTCTCGAATTGATTAATGATCAATGAGTTTTGTATCTTTTATATTCAAAACACAGAAAACAAAAAGCAAAAAATGTTTAATAAGAGTGAAAAGCGGAATTTTGTCATCCTAATTTTAACTTTTATTAAAAATTTTTTGTTGTTACGGCTTTTTGGTTTCAGAAAAAACGATTCCAAAAAGCCTTAAGTACAATAACTAAAAAACTACTATTATTTTATAATTGTTTTATTAAACCAAATCCGCAATAGTTTTTAAGGATAAAATTGAAATTTGGTTAATAAGAAAGAAATAATCTTAAATTTATAAAGTGTGTTGCTGCTCTTGTAAAAAAGTAAAATGTGTATTTACAGCCTTTTAGATTTTAGCTGACGATATATGTACGTACTAATACTACGCACTCTATCTTATCAATGCGTGCGGTAAACAAACACACGGGTAATAAGAATATCTACCTATTACACATATGCAAAGTCATAAAATTTCACATAAAAATTACAATTAAATAATATGTTGAAATATGTTTGAACATTCTGCCAGAGGAAACCCAAGCAATAGAATAAAATTAAATTATGAATATACAAGGTGGTGCAAAAGTAATCCTCCTATCAGGAAAATTCTATAAATTTTGCGATTGGCCCCTAATGTCAGTTCTGCAATATTCTGCGTTCTGGAGCAGTGTAGCGTAACATTGTTCATTAACGTGTATTTCGCATGTGTTTACTACACAAATGTCAAAACAGAACTGGCATTAGGGGCCTCGCAAAATTTATAGCATTTTCCTGATAGGAGAATTACTTTTGCGCCACCTTGTATAATAAAAAAAAAACATGTTCCAGTAATTGTGAACGAGGGGTTTGAGTCAAGTGACAAAAATTATTCCTTACAATAGCCACTGTGGCTTTTCTATCCTTATCTGCTTGGAAGTGCCAGCATCCAGATAGACTTATGAGGTAGATTTGTTCAAACACAAAGAAATATTACTTCAAAATTATGTAAAATGGTTTCGAATTACATTCTGAGTTGATTTATTGATCTTATGTACTTATTGCTCAAACTATAGATATAAATGGAGACCTTTTGTGTTCATTTTAAAATATCGAAAGGCTTTTACTAAATCATTAATAAAACATTTCCTGCCCCTCCATAGAGAAATTATACAATTTGTCGATCCTTTATTATTTAACTTGTTTCACAATAAATTCAGGAATTATTTATTAAATTTCCATTTCAAACAAATAATGACCCAACGAAAAAAATAAGGTTGACTCACTCGTACCCTTATTAGAATAATTTAATAAATTAAATGAAGAAAATTTATTTTCAGCAGTTAACATAAATTTTCCACATCATTAACAAGCTGCGTGCTCTTTCGTACGTGAAGAACTGACCCAATTAGAATTCAATTCAAACAACCTGAAGTATTAAAACATTGAAAAGAAAATCCTTTATGTTTTTCCCTTTTTACTCACATTTTTTTGCCAACATTTCTTTTCATTTAATAAGTGAAATAAAAATTTATGCAAATATTTAAGAATCTCTCGCTGGTGGTTTCTGGTCTGTTTTAAATGCAGTTAATCAAATAAATTAAAAGAAAAAATTGTTTGAAGTTTAAAGTTTTTTTTTCTAGCAAAAGGAAAATATATTTATGTAGAAATGTTTGCAATAAAATTGAAAAGAACTTAAAATGTTAATGTCAACAAGATCATGATGAAAATAAAAACTGTAAAATAGAAAAAGTGAAAGACATTATTTTTCCTTCTGTGAAAAACAAGCAAAAAATGTGAAACACTAGAAGAGAAGAAGTCTGAGAGGACTTTAAGTTTTTCTACGCGTTCTCATTAATTGCATAAAGTTGATTTGTTTCAATTTTATAGGGAAATGTATAAAATTCCTATAAAGGACATAACGCAGTAGCAAATGTTTAAACAAAGGACCAATTTATATTTCAATCTGTATTACATAGGTAATGCAAACGTTAGTTATAGTTTCGTTTTGCTGTCATTCGAATGGAAATTTTGCTCATAAGTTTCATATTTTTGTCAGGTAAAATACTTTCTACATTTAGGTTTAAGACACTGCTTTTCGTGTTAAAATCCAACAAAATATTTCAATTTCGGAACAGGCTAGGGGCAATGTATTTGGAAAATTGGTCATGGTTTTATATTAAAATTATTTCAGAAATGTATATTATGTTGTTACACATACAGTTAGGGGCATAAGTCTTCATACATCCCTAAAATTTCATAAATCCGCCAATTAAAATAACGGTAAATATGGAAAAAATTCTGAGTTTTATTTTAAGAGAAGTGGCAACAAATTCTAGAATTTTAGCGCATAAATTGGCGGAAAGTATCAAAAATTCTTCGGATAAAAAAGTTTATCCCAGAATTATTCAAAGGGCCTAACGGGATCAAGGGTGTGCAAATCGAATTCCTGCAGGAAACCTCTCATATCTGCAAAGAATCTAAGACTTCGGCTCGAATTTGCAAACACACATTTAAATAAAGGCATTCATTTTTGGAAACGAGTTTTATTTACTGATTATTCGTATAGTAATTAACCCAGATAAACCCAAATTTTACTCAGCGCGAAAAAATGTAATTTTTTTTTTCTTAAATTTGACGATCTTGAACTATAACAAGGTAGCCAAGGCGGTCGTAGCATAGATCATTATTATGGCTCCTCATGATATCCCTTAAAAGTCTCGCAAACTGTGAATTTTTACGCCCTCGTAAATGAATTGCAAAAATTACATGAAAAATTATTTCCTCATACTTGGTAAATTTTCCCAAAAATTTTGGCTTGTCAACTTGCGTTGTACAATTGGGCATTTAACTTAACATATGATTTTTATTTACTCTAAGAGAAAAGACTTTTGAAATTGAAAATTGTGTGATTTCAGGACTGAATGATGAACAAATGGCATTGCAAAGCGAAAATCTTATCCAGCTGCAAAAACGTAAGTGAAATCTTTCAAAATCTCTTCTTCGGCCTCACGTTGATTATCTATAAACAATCAAAAAAGGAATGGAACATAGTGGCATACTCAAAAGAATTTACATATGTACATTGTATGCTTACCATAATTTTTACCAGAAAATTCAAGTGTTTAAAAAACTTTTAACTTTATTTTATTTTATTTATTTTTGAATTGAGGTTTCTTAAAAACTGACGTTTTTATATGACACAAAACTTAAAAAGGCCTTCTTAAAACAAATCTCGCAAGCTTGCCCAATTAAACAAACGACAATACAGCAAAGGACTACATTTCTGTCTATTTTCTAGTCAAATTCGTACAAAAATATTTAGAATTATTTGGGGTACGAACCGAGTTTTTAAAAGTCATGACTAGAATTTGACGTGGTAGTAAAAAATGACTGAGAACAGAAATACAGTCCTTACAGAGCCTTGAACACGGGTATACAAAATGTTAAGATCGAACTAAAAATAGCGACACAGTGAACAAAATTCTAAAAGGGCGGCATTTGTAGGCGTGGAAAAAGAAATTATTTCTGGAATTGTTTTTACAATATATTTAATCCTAGGAGGTGGCTGACACAATTTTTTTTCGACCCACTCTAATGGACCATCAAGGAGTAATTTCAGTTCGAAATTGCCTTCTCAACTAACGTTAAGGGTTAAGAAAATTACGTTATCCCTTTTCCATTTTTTTCAACTCTTCCTGGTCCAAGTCCTGTAAAAGTATATTGACTGCTAACGTCTCCAATATTCCAAATTTATTTCAAATTCCGTTTTGGTAAAGCGAATAAAATCATTTGCCAACTCTATATTCATGTAAAATTTATCGATGACAAATCAAAAGAAAAAGTTTAAAATAAGATAAAATTTTAATTTTATTTCACTTCTTTCTTTAATGATTTTCCCTTCCACCTCTAGATTATCAATTTGTTTTTAATTTTTTTCCATGTTTCTATTCCTAATTTTATTCCCCCCTCATCTGCACGACCGAAATAAGGAAAACTTTTCAACAGACGAAAAGAAAAACTTTATATTTTTAATGTTTTTCTTGTGTAATGTTTGCATTTAGTTCGTTCAAATCACAATTTATCAAATTGGAAAAATTTTTAACGCCAAAGTTTATCTTTGCCTTAGTCGTTTGATTTCTGTTTTTTTCTTTCTTTCTCGGTGATTTTTCTTTATTATTTTGTATCTGCGGTATGGGATGAAAAGAAAATAAGTTTCAATTGTTGCAGCAGCAATAATCTTTGCTTAATCTTTCTTAGTATGTTGATACTTTTAAAAACACTTACATGGGATATACATTTAACATTAGAGGGAACATAGGCGAACATTATATAGGAGAATCTTGTGGACTGGCGGGGAAAGAGCTTGTAGGGTTTATACATTATTGGATAAAAATAAAGAAAATTAAAGAGTAAAGAGATCGCATATGAGAAAAACCTAATTAAATCCAGAAAAGAGCTTCTAGGTTATGGCCAGAGAATTCAGTTTATTACAAAAATACTCTGACAAACTGATATTACCTTCTGTTAAATGGTAGTTTAAAGTACAAGAGCAAATTTCACAAATCAATGACACTTTTTAACACATTTAATGGCAAGATTTATTGAATTCTTTCGTTTGTCTTAACAACGCATATAATTTACCACACTTACACTTTTACATAGACACAAACACACACACATACAATGTAAAAGTTTTCGGAAACGGAACCATGCTTCTCATAGATGTCTGCAAACTTTTTATATGGGTGTTAAAAGAATTTTTCAAGATTAAAAGAAGGAAATAAAAAAAACTTGTAATAAATTCAATATTTATTGTTTGTCAAATTTTCGTAAAAAGACTGCAAAGATAAAGCTAAAGTTAAATTGTGTAAGGAACGTTTGTTTCATTAATAGCAACGATTTGTCATATCTAGTTTGTTTTTTAGATGCAAGTGCCAAAATTCATAATAAACTAATTTCCTCAAAATATGCAAAATTACAGTTAGCAAGTGGAGGAAGCTTCAAAGTCGTATATATTTTTGAATCTAAAAAATATATTGCTATGAAGAGTATTTTATTTCTCATGGGAAATTTTGTTGTCTAGCGAATAATGTAAATTTAAGGTAAATCTAGAAAACAGAATACGCAGGCATGTTTTTAAAGATCTAGCCGAGGACTTCCAAATAAAAAAAAATAAATCGGATAAATAACAACAAAATTGCACGTGTTTAAAACAATAAGCGCTCTATTTTCAGCCCCACAGCTCCGCCTCTGGAGAGTTTGTTGGATCCATCTTCAAAACTCACACGAATACTCTTGGGCTACTTTGACGCTAAATTGTATCTCGATCGAACCAGCAAAAAACAAAAACGTTTAGGTCCTACTGTGTATTATTTAATTGGCGGAAACTAGAAAGACTTTAGGAGGTTCATAGATTTATACAAAACACAATCATATATTTTATGCTGATTTTTATAACGTCCGAAAATATTAAACTTTTTTCGTCCCACGGATGACTGGGATTGAAATGAAATTAATTAAAATCTGTCCATCATTTCTCCTAATCCCCATACAAATGTCCTCTCGAAAAAGGACCTTTACGGTCATAAATATATGATTAATACACGTATCGAAACAAATTTAGGAAATTATACATGAAACCTAATCACACCTACAAATTTTGTGCAGATCGATACAAATAAGTCATATCTCCTATATAACGCCCATTTCCAAATCAATTTTTTTATTTTGTTTTACTTCTATTTATTTATTTTATCTTTAAATCTTAGATCTAAAAATTTTCAATTATTATATTATAGCACTCGTTTTTTTTTCTTTTTGTCTTTAGCTCACATCCGCTGTATCCCTTTTTCTTAGTCAAATCTAACCATTATTTTGTAATATGTTGCGGCTAATGGATTTGCGTGTACTTGAAGCTTTTTTAAATATTTTTCTGCATCCTTTTCGATCTGTGCTTTTAGATCCTTATATGGTGTTCACACATGCAATTTTAATTGAGCTAATTATTGGTTAATTAAATAGTGTTCACACATGCTCAATATTGCTAATTTAATTAGCGTTTATACATTTATTTGGTTCTAATATTATAATTTTCAGCCTAAAACAGCGCACCGAATTTTATGAGTGTGAGAACATATTTGACCATAGTCCCATATAAAGTCCATTTCCGAATATCACTTAAATGAACATAAACCTCTTATAAACATCACTATCATTAGTATAAATAATCCAGATGTACATATAAATCACCATACCGGATTTTATGATCATTGTCATAGCTCCCATCCATATAAAGTATATTTCCGAGGATAACTAAAATATCAAAAAATTTTAAAATATATCGTTACTGAGATGAAAATATTTTATGACGATCGTCACACAACATGTATTAGATCCTCTATAAGGGATCCGAAAAAGCAAATAACTAGTACAAACATCGTTATGGATATAAAATATTACACAAATTTCTTTCAAGTATGCATAGATCAGACTACTGATATATAGGTGGTGGGTATATTAGATTAGGCACAGATGAATATTAACACTTACTTGTTCTTTATATTTTTCTACATTTTTAGCATGATGATAAGGATGGGGAGTTTTGCTTAATATGTATCGTTCCAAACAGCGCTGGAGTTGGTGGCCCCTCCCTTAACATAGTTTAAAGAAATTCATTGTGAGGGACTCGAGGCTGTAGGTACTGTTTGACCTTCTCCCAACGCGATTTCTTAAGAACCCACTACGTCAATATTTTTCTTGTTGACAGTGGGATCGCTTTAGGGTGGTTTCGGTTTGCGCCGACCTCCTTGGACTTTGCTTTCTTCTACAATATTTCCTTGTTGTCTAACAAATCATCCTTAAGATTAAAACCCTGACCTGTGTTCTTACGAGTAATTAAAGATGGCACAACATGCAAAGTGCAAAATGATATCTGCCTGATAAATAAGACTCCTTGATTAACGTTGAAACTGTTTTGAATTTTAGTCTTCGTGTGTATAACAATGAAAAAGAGCTGTGTTTTGTTGAAATATTAACCTGCTATAATCCTGCTTACGTTTTACAACCCCAAAACATAATAAAATCACCCACACTTATGACATAATTACCGGCTTTCAAAAAATGATAATGACCATTTATCACACTGTGGGAAATCTCAGCTTTCAAGTCAAGCAGGCATGAAATTAAGCAAATCCTTTTCCAGCGCTTTTTTATAAGTACATACTTTTATTTTTGTATCCTACTAAAATTTCAATTTAATTTGATTCTGTGGGTGAGCACTTGGAGTACTTGGGCTGCGACTGTGACTACGTGTTTTTTTTTTTTTTTTTTTTGATTTTGGTTTTTATGTTTCGGTCTGCTTTGTAACATGAAACCCTTGCACCAGTAACCTAGTAACTGAATAACTAGAACTAAGGTTACAATATGCAATATATTTATGTGTTGTTGACGATGGTGATTATTACAATGTTGATGAAGACAGAGATGGTGGCGATAGTGTCGGTAATGTCTAGAACGTTGAGCTTCACCCCTTGGCATAATTATGAGAATGACACTTAAATGGTTGAGTACAGATGTGAGCAGCACATCATTTACGAGTGGCAGTACAATGTTGTATTTAGTTGTCGTGGCAGTGTTTGCAACTGATGCTGAATGATTCTTATTTTTATCGAGCTGCAATATTTTTTGTTCGTATTTTCGAAAAGAGCATCATCTACGCGTGTGAATTAAAGTGTGATGAGCCAACCAACACAACCGCATCAACAAACCGGGGATAATGCTAGGCAAGCACCACGACAACAACCCGCAACTTTTGTATTCAGTACATGCAGTTGTTGCAAATGTTATGGCAACAACCAACAATTTCGTTTGGAGATGTCATAAAATGCAAAGGATTACTTTGAAATGTTTAATTTTTATCGACCTTTTTCTATATTGATTTTGTTAAATTTTTTTTTTTATTAGAAATTTCTAAATTGGGCTTTCAAGGTCAGGTATTTTTTATTATAAAATAAATAAAAGACTAGTTTATTTCATTTTCTCCAATCCTACGTTTCGTCGGTATTTTTCCGACCTCCTCAGGGATTAATTTTATTCAATCTGGCAACCATATAAATATATAAAGGATAATAACAATATTAATAACAAACAACCATAAATTTAACAATAAAATAATTACACTTACATATAGTCTTTTCGTCAATTTTACATTACTTTTAAATATATTACACCTTTTTTGTACAACATTTAACATACGATACAAACACAGTCAATTAATAAAAAATTAATGCAAAAATTAAAATAAAATATCACAGTAATTATCCTATCGCTAATATCACAGTTGAAGTTAAACTAAATTAAATTATTGCTATTATGTAGTTAGAGTTAGCGCCGTCTATATCTTCCTTCTTATTCATCACTTGATCTGCTTTTTGCTGGATTCTTAAACTTTCCAATGTATACCTTTTACCAACTTTCTTTTCTACTTCTAGGATCCTCACATTTTTAAGGTCGGCCGTATGTTTTTTATCAAAACAATGTTGAGAGAGACCTGTTGTTAGTTTTTGCTTTTTAATGTCAGCTTCATGTTCGTCTATTCTCGTACCTAAACTTCTCTTTGTTGTGCCTATGTAAATTTTTCCACACTTTTCTTGTTCGTTTCCAATACATTTTATCTCATATACTACGTTGCTTTTATCCCTTGTTTCTATTTTTGTTTTTGTTTGCGTGAACAGTGAATTCGTTGTTTTGTTTGCTCTGTGTGCCAATATTATATTGTTGTCCTTTATAATCTCTCTCATTTGTATATTTTCTGTAAGTTTGGGGATAAATGCTAAGCTGTAGAATTTCGTGCTGCCAGATGTGTTATTGTTTTGGGTATTGCTAATTTCCCCAGTGTTTTTATTTGTGGCTTTCTGTATTAAATTATCAATTATATTTCTCGGAAAACTGTTTTTTACTAACATTTCTTTAATTTTGTTTATGTTTTTTGATAGAAATTTATTATCACTTAATTGAAAAACGTTGTTAATCATATTTAATGCTGTGCTTATCTTTTGTGTCATTGGTTGAGTAGAGTGAAAATTGATAATGCGGCCAGATGCAATCGATTTAGTGTACCAGTCTGTTAAAATTTTGTCATTTTCCCTGTGTAGCCTCATATCGAGATATGGTATTGAATTATTTTCCTCTTTTTCCATGGTAAATTTTAATTTTGTGTGATAACTGTTAAATGTTTTTAAAATCTTCTCTTCGTCTTGTTTTTTGATAATTGCAAAAAGATCGTCCACATATTTAGTAATTAGTTTTATTTTTATGTTCTGGTTTTTCCGCAAATCCTCAGTTGTACGTTCCAATAGAGTATCCAGGACAATGTCTGCTATTGTTGGGGATAATGGATTCCCCATTGGCATGCCGTATGTTTGGCTATAAAATGTGTCACCAAACATAAAATAATTGTTGTCGTTTAGACAAAATTTCAGTAAATTAAGAAATTGTGTTCTCGGAATTTTTGTGTGGTTTTTAAGAACGTTCCATTGAGCCATAATATTACTTATTGCTAAATGTATCGGTATGTTTGTAAATAACGATACAACGTCTAGAGATATTAATATTTCGTCTTTGTCCAAAGATATTGCACTTAATTTTTTCTTTAGTTCCGGTGAATTTTTTATATTGTATTTGTCCAATATAATATTTTTCAAAATGTTGCCAATGTACTTTGATAGGTTGTAGCATGGTACTTCTACTGATGATGATATTGGCCGTAATGGTACATCTGGCTTATGAATCTTGGGTAGTCCATATAATCTGGGAGCTGTCGCTGAATTTGATGTAAGCTTAATTTTCTCGTACTTTGTGATATATTCTCCCTTAAATAGATCCGCTATTAGTTTGTTGTTTGTCCTTTGTAGTTTTAGTGTTGGGATTACTTTAAGCCAAATATAGAAGTTCTCGTTGTGTTGTTACAAGTCTTCACTTAGTAAGAATTATGTGACTATGGTTTCTGTAATGCATCTCTGAAATACGGTGAACGGCAGTACAGTCATAGTTTAGTAATAGGAAATTTAAAACATGAGCAAATCTATATATTACTGCATTCTAAAATGCATTTGACGTCAAGAGGTTGGTTTTGTATTCAGTTCTTGACAAATATTTCACTTTCTTAATAAGCTAACAATAAGTATTTTAGTAAATCTACTAAATTTATGTTATTAAGTCCAGTCATTGTCGGAAGAAAGATGTCTTCGATATCTGCTGCGTTCTTCCTTCTTAATTCTACAAAATGTTGCAGGACAATTACTTTGGGTGGATTAAAAGCTTTTTTACATCTCAACTTAACTTGAACTTTTTTTAGTGTTTTTGAATTTATTCTATATTAGATGTATCCAATACTTTGAAAACACCATATAGGTTTTATAATTTATTTAGATCAGCCATGGGAGAAATTGAAATTTCCTATTCTATTTGGTCTAAAAATATAAAGATTTATTGGTCTATAATATCCTTAAACACAAATTGATTTGTTAACATAACAAAAGTTTAAGTGTCGGAAATCACAAGGCATTACTAAACAATATATGCAACAAGTAGTATTAGCATGTTTAATCTTAATCTAATCGAATACCCTACAAGTAGTTATATCTGAATCGAGCAGAATGATTCACAGAGGGCGTATATGGAAAAAAGGGAAATAAATCTTGCAAGTTTTAAATTGTAATATAGACTTAAGTTTTACATTTGGACCAGGGGTGATGCCAGAGATGTCAAAAAAAAAACCGAAAACGATTGCAATTCTTCGTTTGTGATTAAATCTACAACACGAGTATTTATTTAGGTTATTATTTTCGTAGTTATATTACTAACGACTACATATATACCCACAGAAAATAGTCAAGCGGCATTAAATCGCACGATTTTGGAGGACAATTCAGGACAATTTCCTTCATTAAATCAATTGTGACACGAGCTGCGTGACATCTTGCGACGTCTTGCTAAAACCACATTGAACATTGATTGTTCAATTGATAAAAGAAAAAGTCACGTGCCGGGAATTCCCGGGAATTTCAATTGTTATGATTTCCCGTTTCCCGGAATTTTTTTGCGGGATCTCGGGAAATACAAAAACTGGCAACTCGCTCCTTATACTTAAAAAAGGAGTTAAAATTTGTTGAAGGAAGCGGTCAAAGAACTCAAAATATTGAATACTTGTTTAATTCACTTTTAATTATTCGTCCAACTTCGGTAGAAAGTGAACGAGTTTTTTCAGTAAGGCGGGCAATTTAAGTGTGTTAAAAAGTTATTTTCTAAGCCGTTAAAATTTTAGTATATTTATTTAAAATATATTATATATTTTATGAATTAAATTTTAAATTTTTTGATCTCATATCTTGAGTACCTGAATTTGTTTTTTTTACTATTTTTTTATGAATTAAATTGTTATGTTTATGATTCTTTTTTATCCAGTATCTAGAGCATAATAATAAGAAATTTACATTTAAAAGCGTAATGTAATAATTCAAGTTCCTCTTTCAATTAAAACTAATTTTTGTTGTATTTAAGTATTTTTTACCTTGTTTTTTCCCTCACGTTTTTTAATATAAGATTTTTCATAAATAAAGACAAATTTACGTTTTATTTTTTCTATGGAACGGGATCCCGGGAAATTAAAAAAAATGCCCGCTTTCCCGGGAAGCGGAAAACTGCGGGAACAAAAACTCTACTGTACTAGCAATTCGTGTTACTCTTTTATTTGTATTACATATGTGTATACAAATTTGTGTATACTCTTAAATAAAAATACGGGTGATTTATGCAATAAGAATTGTACCATGTTCTCCATTATTTGAATATGTTGTTTAGTAATTTTATGTTTTTGTTTCCGTTCGCTTATTTATTGAAACTAAAATGAGTATTTTTTTTAATGAGAAACATAATTGAACTTTTGACCACACTTAAACTTTCATACAACATTCGAAAAACAAAAGTAAAAATGTCGTAAGTGTTGGACAAAATATTGATATAGAATTTAACAACAACATTTGTACAACTATTGTAAATTCCTACAACACCACAACATCAGTTGTGAATTGAACAATGATGTTACAAGACAAAGGAGAGAGAAGAACGATTTAATTTAATACTCAATAACTTGTGCATCATAGTTATATAGTTTATATTTTTATGAGATCTTTCGTAAGAAACCGATTCTGGCATTTTGGAAACGTCAAAATTATCACTCCTGTTCGGCATATTGAAAAAACTATGCACAATAAGAAACCACTAGTCAAAATGATAAGACAATTGAATTCAAATAAAGTAAGTTGTTGTTGATGTTTATTAAGCTAATAGGGCCAAAGTACTTAGCATAGAAAATTTTGCTTAGAGCTGTATTTTATATCGAAAACCTCGTGGAAATTTTAGAATTTTATTGTTCGTCCTCTGGGAGTAAAAAGTACTATCTTAATATACCAATTTTGATACCGACAATATATTTAATTTTTCATTCCTGATCAATTTTTAAGCTTATACCAACGTCGAATAAATGACAATTTTTGGAAAGAAGTATATTGATCTGAAATTTGGAACAAGAAGACCGTAACTTAGAAAACTTGAAAGTTTGTAATCCATATAATCAAAACATATTTCTAATAAAGTGATTTTTTTATTTTTTTTAACAACAACTTTGTTACTCTTGCTGTTGATATTCAGTTTTTTTTTTGGTTATTTTGAGGATGCATTTTTAAGCATTTGGAGTTTGTTAGCGAAAATGACAACCCCATTTGTTAACTAGGGTGAAATTTTATAACTGAATCTAACTGCTGCTGCTGCTTATGTCGTTGTTGCTGCTCTACGCTACAAGTACTGTAACTTCCACCATTGTCGATTGTGCTGCAAGGGTTGCACTTGTCATACTTGGGTAAGCACATAAATAAACATGATTATGCATGCTTAAAAAAGAGCTGGAAATTAAATAAAGAGGAAGTGCTCATACACAATGTAAATACTTGCAAACAATTGAAGTATTTTTTATGACACAAATTAAAGTATTTAATTAACCGATTAAGTAAATAATAAAGAGTTAAAATTGGAAAACAACAAAAAGTAAATGTTTAAAATATTAATATTTTCACTAAATACTTTGTGAGCCCAAGTGAATTCTTTGTAGAAAGTACATACTACTAAATATATAAAAAAAATATTCCCACATTCCACTAGTGAAATTTTACTTTTACTATTTTTGCATTTGAACATTCAAAATTCCATTAATATTTAATAATAAAATCCACTTATAAGACAAAATTCTCTGAAAATATTTACGATTTTGTGGTGAGTTTGCGCCTGCAGGATTTTAATTTGTGGATTTCAAAATGTTTGCACGTGTTACTTTGTTGGTTGTTGTATTGTATTGTGTTGCTCTCTTTCTGCAACAGAAATTGTTTTGTTTACATTTTTTCTGTGTTTCCTTTCCTATCTTGACATTTAAGGAATTTTTGTAGATGTATTTGCTATTGTTGTTGTTGTTGTTGTTTTTGTCCTTACCGTTGTTGTCTTAAAGTATTTAAGGCACTTGATTACTTACAGTTTCATGCTTCATTTTGCATATTGCCCGTTTTTATCCTTCCTTCCTTCGCTGCTGAGTATTTTTGTGTATATTCTCATTTTATTTCTTATTTGCTTACAGACGGAACGCAAAATGTTAAACAACAAGAAAATATACAGCCAAAACAGATGTTAGAAATTTGTGAAGCAATGAAGCCTAAAAATAAAGACGACGTTATAGAAGTAACGAACAAAATATGACAATTTGTTAAATGTATTTTTTCAATTACTTGATTAAATATTAAAATGTTTAAGAGCAATAAATTTGCTTGGATCTTTGTCGAATGTTGTTAAAGGTTGCGCGTATTGTATCAGGGGAATGAATGAAGGATGCATAAATGTCTTAAATTGATATTGGTTTTTATTGCAAAATTGCCTTCATGACATACATACATACATACATATTTACTACATAACATATATAAAAACCTCACAATGTTGTGTAGGTAAAAAATTATTCCACATAAATAGAGTGTTTCTTTCATTAATAACTTTTAATCTTTTGGTATTTGCAAAAGATAAAAAAAAAAATATTCTGGGATTGTGTTTATGTTTATGGTACATATGCACTTTAACATTGGAGAATTTCATTTTCGAAAAATTCACGTTTTTATTCGTGATTTTAATTTTTTTAAATATAAATTAAAATCGTCATAATATTTAACATGTGGATTAAATATATTTTTAAGCCAAATATGAAATTTTGATTTGTCTTTAAATCCCCCATTGAGATCTATTTAAACAACTATTGGTTCTTTTGAAATTCTGTGTCGATTTTGCTATGCCCATCCATCATTACGTCTGCAAAATATGAATTGAGAATAGAATTGAACTCTTTTAGAACTAAATCTGTCCATAAACAGCTGGTTGGATTAGGATAAAATTTTCCATCTTTCCCACATATCATATATCACATATTTTAATCGCGTTCCATTGTTTTTCTTTATTATCATTTGTGATGAAATTTATTTGTTTCCTTGTATAATTAAAACATTTATGATCGGTAAACCGCAATTTCGGGAAGACCTTTGTATGGGGGCCAGGTGAAATAATGGCCCGATTTCCACTAGTTTCAATTCCATCCGTCCTTGGGCGGACCTATACTCTGCGCACAAACTTTACTTGGACAGCCAGCCAGACGGACGGACGGACAGACAGACGGACATCGTTAAATCGACTCAGAAAATGATTCTGATCGGTATACTTTAAGGTGTTTGCTGGACCAATATTTCTGGGCGTTACAAACATATGCACAAATGCGTGATGTTCACACAACGATTACCGACAATAAACTGAACTCATTTGATTGGCCCTGTTAGTCTATTCATACACCAAACATAATTTCTGGATGGTTCGGTTCTAATATACTAGAATGTTCAGCCCATTATGAAAGAGTGATTTCACCATGGTTGAGCCAAAGTCGTAAAAAATTATTTTGCCATATTGCTCAGCTATGTTTATAACAGGGTGTTCTCAATAATGTTTAAAAATTCAAACTAATGCAAATGTTGTTAACCAGTTGTATGTTGATAAGCATGAATGTGAGATGAATGCTCGTATGTGATGAATGCTCGTATGTTGATATAAAGTATTACAATTTCGTAACAATATCAAATACTTAAAGAACCAATACTTTATACATTCGCAATGAAAAGAGAAAATGTATAATTCTACTATTTGTTACGAAATATATCCTGAATACAAGCCAAATGCTTCGAGAGATTATAATTAAGAAAATGTAAATACATTTAATTTTAATAATAATAAATAAAAAATATAATAAAAAAACGTATTCTACAGTATTTAACTTCTCAAGATGCCATACTTTAAACCACGTGTAAGCTAAGAATGTCACTATCTTCACCACTGTTGCCACGAGCTGGAAAAAAGAAATGGGCTTTAAAAATGCAAAAAAAAGTTAAATCCGTGTAAAAAAGGCCACTACAATTTTAATTCGAATTTTCTGGTTTTTTTTTTCGATTTAAAAATATCATAAAGTAATAAAATTAAAAACTTGTAACAGTGTTAAAATTAATAACTAATTAAGTACAGATAAATAATTAGTAATACGAAGACGGGGAAAGTAAACTGAAGGAAAATAATTATATTACTTGCAATTTACGGCCAACAATGTAGAAGATTAGACCAAAGACTAATCTGAAAATTGAATTCTGATCGTACTTTATGTACGAGGGCGGTTCGGAAACTTCTTAGCCTGGAACAGTAAGCGTGAAACAGAAATATGTTAAGTGTTTTGGAATCTACCATCTTTGCTATGAACACATGTTAAATTTCTTTCGATCTGACAACTCCTTCATACCAAAGCATGTATTAAAAAAAAAAGAAACATCCACGGTTTTTTTACAAGGGAAATATTAGAAATTCGTGGTGTCATTAAATATTTAAATAAAAAAGGTTTATCGGGCCAAGAAATTCATAATGATATGGTGAATGTGTTAGGTTCATATGCAACAGTAAACAATGGGTTGCTGAATTCAAACGTGGACGTACAAGCATTGAGGATGAACCACGTACTGGACATCCAAAAACAGCAACAACAACAGAAACAGTCAAAGTGCATGATATGGTATTAAATGGTCGAAGAATAAAAGTGCGTGAAATGGCTAATATCATGGGCATCTCAAATGATCGAGTTCACTTTAATTTTGCATGAAGAACTACACATGAAAAAACTTTCTGCAAGATGGTAGGCTAAGAACTTTCGGAACCGCCCTCGTACCTCTTGTAAATAAAGTTATTAAAAACAAATAAAATTCATAAAATCGTATATGTATAAAATTCTAAGTTATTAGTATTAACACTGAATAAGGATATTATAGTCCTATAACCAGTGTAGTTTTTGTATTTCTCATTATATTAAGGTGGAGGGTATTTCAGATAAGGCGCAGCCGAATATTGCAGTCCAACTTGTTCAAAATATATTTGTTGTAAATAAAAAAATCTATTTTGTTAGCTATTGAAAATTTAAAATTTTAGTTTTTTATAAAAAATTTTTTTTTTTTTTTTTTTTATTCGAAGATTTACTTTTTAGTTTTTTTTATTTCATGTTTTTGATAATAATCAAATTTGTATTAGTCAAACTAATATAATTTCAAATAAAATCAAATTTTAAAGGAAACGAACACGAAATTGAGAACTATTGATTTAAATAATTTTTGCAATTTTCTAATAAGATTATTTTTATAAAGTGCTCTAAAGTTGTTCAGGATTAACAACATGCTTTGTTTGCTAAATTGTGTAAAGCGTTTAACCTTTTGCGTTTTATTGAATTAATAAATGAAATGTGATAATAGTAACTCCGTTTATGGATATAAATTATTTGCTTTAAAATTACACATACGAGTATTTGCATATTTCTTATGAATACACAAATGTAAATTTCAAATATATGTAATGCACACGACGTGCAGTACAATTTTGCTCAAATTCCAGTAAACTTTGTACACAGTATTATTTTCTTAGCACATCAGTAGTGTTTTGCGATGATAATTTGACCAAATTGGTAGTAAAATCAAAAAGGATATATAGTATATTCTGAATCCTTATGAAATTCAAAGATGATGTCCGTGCACCTCTTGTAAGCACTACTAAACTCTAGAAAAAGATAAAGGAAGATAAAATTTGTAAAAAAAAAAAAATAATCTTTGTTAAGCATTGATTCCATGCAATTTTCTTGAGAACATTATCAAGATACGGCAGAGGCGAATATAATATTCCTACTTGTTTAATTTAACATTATATGTTAATTTTGTTTAACATCAGCATGAACAAAATTTTCTTCAGCTCTATTGCAATATGTGGAACCGTTTTCATATCGTGATATAATATAAAATGACCAAATGTCATATCATTAAAAAACCTTTTTTTATCGAATAACTTATGAACGATTAAACCATAAATATAAGATCTCATAGCAAAGCGTTGATTTTTTATGCTCGCTACTGTAACTGCAACCGCAACCATAGATCAACATTATACATATTTAGTTAAAGTTACGAATAGTTGATGTTTGTTTTCTTTATAGCAACATATATTAGAATATAAGTATATAACTATACATACATACATATTTATGAATATATGTAAATGCATAAGCATATATATACAAAAATACATACATCAAAATCCTTATACTCACACTTACAAGTAACAGAGATATACCTATACCTACTAGGGTTTTCAAATTATTAGATTTTTCTCTTGTTCGAATAAAACAAGTAAAAAATTATATTCGGCTATGCCGAATCTTATACACCCAGCACCAAGTGACCTATTATGGAATGTACTTTATAAAATATTGTACCGTATTTTCTTTTTATTTTAGGTTTATTTTAGTTAATATTTCATTTCAATAATGATATTTATAAGAATTTTATGCATACGAGTATTCGATTTATAATTAAGAATTTAAACTTTGTTTCTTTCTTTCAAAACTGCACTTTGTTTATAGGAAACTGATTTTGGCTTTTTAAAACGTCAAAATTGTCACCTCTTTACTCTCTGTGGTTATTCTCAGAAGTGGCATGTTTGGCCAATTATGGATCAACTTTCACAGAAGTTAATAGTATAATTTTGACATACTTAAAAAATTAATATGCCTGTGTTACTTTCTTTGGAAAGGTGATAGTTGAAGAATTATTTTAAAGCTTAATTTTTAATTATTTTACTTCGGTGGTGTTTCAATGCACCGAAGAAGGGCGCCGTGATAAACTGATGGTAGTTTGAGTGGCAGCGGCTGGGAATCTGAGCTGGGCTAGAAATACCAGCTCATGCTTAATGATCAAATGCGCTAACCAATTAAGTTCCAGCACCATCATCGGTCAAATATGGACCGATCGTCATATATGTGTAGTAGATCTTTATATATATATTTCCTATTATTATTATTACAAACTTTGTTGCTTTTAATTTAATACTCATTGAGAATATGAATTTTATTATTTATTTATTTGTCATATACATAAATATGTAAAAATGTTCATTCAAAAATAATTCCTCAAATACATAAATATGTATGTAACATTAAAAATTTAAATATTAATATTTAATTAATTAATTCTAATTATTTAATATAAAATAATATAACCCACAATATGTATGGACGATTGGTGTCGAATTTAAACTTGCTGTTGATGCTAATAAGAGATTTATGCGAATTTAAGTGATTTCGGGAAGTGGACTTTGTATGGTTACGGTCATATATAGACCGATCAACATAAAATTGAGATCACAGATTTTTATATTATATGGACTGTTTTTGTTGAATTGTATTTATATAAGGCTACGCCAAAATATGGACCGATGCAAACAAAATATATTTTGAGATTTCACTTTGCATGAAACTTATGTTGCAGAATTTTGTGTTTTGTATTTTCTATAGATATTTATGTACATGCCATAAAGCCACATTACGGGAAGACATTTGTATGGGCGCTATAAAAAATCGTGAACCGATTCCTATTATTTTCAACAAATGTAATAAAAATGAAGTGTGCAATATTGCATGATATTATCTGCATTATATTTAAAGAAAATAGCTAAACATATCTGAAATACATTGCAGAAGTCTGAAACTTTGATGTATACTGGACTGATTTTGTCAATTTTTAATACTAAACATTTCGGTTTTTCAAAGAAAGTTTGGTAAATATTTCATTGTTATTTGTCTGTTTTCGGAGCTCTATCGTGCCTGTAACAGAAGGACAGACGGATAGACATGGCTAGATCGTCTTAGAATCTTGTAAGGACCCAGAATATTTAGACTTTTTGGCTCTACGACCATTATATACTCGGCTGCAGAATTCTATAGATAAGCGTGGTCTAACTAAACAAGCCCACCGATGGGTCAAAGAACCTACCAGGCTTTTTTAGGGTTGGGACTTTGTTAATTGCATTAGATTGCGAATCAATGCATTTCCATCACGATCGAGATATTCTCGTGGTAGAACCTCAGATCGAACATGTCATGCCGGTTGTGAGGCTCAGGAGACTAGTGCAGGGCTGTTATAAAACTAAGAGGGAAAGGACGAAAAGACAGTAGTATAGTTAATTTTCTAGGGACGAGTCTTAGGGGCAGGGGGGTTTCTGTAGTTGTAGAAGATAGGGTACATACAGCTGATGGTATCAGGAAACCTGATATAGTGGCTCTCACGTGCTTCATGCACAGGCCATCACGGATGGTCGTGATCTGTCTGAAATGTACAGGGAAAAGGTAGGGAAGTATAATACTCAGGGCTTCATTAGGGCGGCAAGGGACAAATACGGACATGACCAATTGCACTACGGTGCAATTACATTACATTATGGAGAGGATTTTTGGATAGGGACTGAGTTAACAGGCTTCTTGAATGGGGCCTGTTAAGTAGGAAAGGTACCGCTTTAGTTAGTACCAAAGTAATGATAGGAAGTATAATCGCGCACCGTCAATTCATGTGGTCTCGTAGAACGGGTATGGGTTATTTTAGTTTGTCGTTTCACTTTTTGAATTATGTAGACCAAGATTGCTCTTTTGAGATCAATTTCAAAATATTTTAAGCTGGAGGTCCACAACTCGCTTTTTAGCGTCAACGCGTTTATAGTTTTCTAAACATTTTTGGCGTCACGTATTTCAAGTTACATGAGATTTTTCGCGGCGATGTCGTGAGCTCAGCTGATTTTTTTTTTATATGAAGTTTTTTATCGGTTTGTTTGTCAATTTCATATAAAAAATGTTTTTTCAACTGTAATTTTTTTAGTGACATCACCTTTAAAATTAATTTACTTTTCATTTGTCAGCTGTTCGACATTTGCGACGCTTTCAAAAGTAGAAAGTAAAAACGGTGTGGACTTTTAGCTTTATTCTTTCTTTTACTAAATAACAAAGAAGAATAATGACTAGTAACATTTATACATTTGTAGAATATAAATCCTCTTAAAAGTCTCCATTTACATATAATTATTTGCCGTTAATAAAACATGTCTTATTTATTGAATATTACAATATTTTGTTAGAATATTGTTGAAAATATAAATTTAAATATAAAATTCGTTATTCGGAAAATCGCTAGAAATTATACGATTAATTAAATGGATACTCTAATACATACAGACAAACATAAATATATGTGTACATAGAAGTATGTACATTAGGGTGGCCCTAAAATAAAATTGAGATTGTCGGATAGGAAAGAATTAAGGGTTAAAAAAAATTAATAAAAATTTAAATAGGTTGAATTTTAAAAAACCGGAAACCCCGTTTGGGTTAAATTGCATGATGTTTATAATCAAGAAATTTCAACAATTTATTTAAGTAAATTCTATGAAAAAATAAAAAAAAAACTAAAATTTTGTCTGAAATTTCCAAAATTTTTGAATTTAAATTTTTTTTTTTTAATTTTTGATAACCCATTGAATGCGCCTTTTAAAGACCTTTCATATGATACCAAATTTACATATAGTTCCTTTGGAATAAATGTGAAAAAATCAAAAAATCTCTAAAAAGGACAATTTTATCCTTTGATCCAGCTCACCAAATATTGACCCCAGGACAAAAAAATTGAGAAACGTAGTCTTAAAATGAATCAAATTTTCATATTAGTCGGCAACATCGACACCTTATTTTTTCTTCATACAAACGGGGCCATCCTAATGTACATCCATCATACGAGTACAACAAATAATTTTCATACAAAACCTACATTAGACTTCGAATGAAACATTAAATGAACGATTTTGCTGCTCTAGCTGTTAGTTTGGGGCTATTGCTGCTGCTGCTGTTCCTTCCGCTGGCGTTTTATGTCAGCTTGAATACGTGTGTGAGGATGTAAATGTGCTGGTGTTTTATTTTTTGGTTGCATTTGACAACAAGTGTAAATATTAGTAGTTTGCTAATTTAATGATTCATCGTTGTGTGCAAAATGAATGGATGAGCAGCTTGAAAAAATAAACCATTCTACTGAAATACACAAACACTCTACTACACACACACACCGAAACCCACACATCTTGAATATCTATAGAAATTGCGGATGAGAGCATAACGCAACCAACTGTTGCCGATGCTATAGCCAAATTCCAAAATATAGAAACTCAGTGTTATCTAAGTAAGCAAAAATCAGGCTTACTGCATTTCTGAAAAACAAAGGTAGATAGGTATAAACGTTTTTAGTTTTTTTTTTTATGAACACAGCTGGTCACACAAAAGAACAAGTCATTGAGCAGTAAGTATTAGAAGAAGCAGTAGCTGCAGTTAGTGTATGCAAATGGCAATTGCTAATTCCAGTTGCCGGTTTTTTTCTTCTTTTTCATTCTCGCAGATTCATGCATATACTTACTTTCACTTGCGTTTTTTTTTTTAATTTTTGTGGAATCCCATTCATTCAGTCATCCATTCTCCCTTTGGCATTTGTTGAGTATCATAAGTAACCGTTAAATGGAATTATTTGTGTAAAATTTGATTTGTGTCTGGTTAATGTTTGGAAGAGTACAAAAAAAATACAAACTCCTCAACATCTACAGTTTGCAGAAATGCAAAAGTTGCACATACAACAGCATCAATGCCATCCACGCCACCATCAATCAGCAACATCATCTGTAACAGCCAGAGCAGCATAAATTAAATCATTTGTATGGTTTTAATATTTACTTTAGGAAATTAAGCTGAAGTGAGCAAAAGAATAAAGTTATAAAAATGAAAAATATGGATAAAAAAGACATACAAAAAATACATAAAGGAAGTTAGAACTGTAATATTTTTATTGAATAAATAATATAAAAGCGCTGAATGATGGAAAATCAAACCACAACTAATAAGTCAACCCAGACCGCATATTGATAGCCAAACAAGAAAAATCATAATAGAAACTCCTGATACTGCAGAAGAGACTCAATTGTTAAATACTGCCAACGGAATTATAATCGTAAATATTTATTCGCTTTAAATAGATTATCATTCTCAACCATTAAGACGTCCAGGGTAATTAGTTAGGATAACAGCAATTTTAACGATTGTTTGAGGAGAAAATGTTTTTTGAACTTAATAATTAAATCTATTGAAAGATAAACGTTTATTGTCGAGAGCTGCTTTCAATTACTTAATTGACGTGATGCTGAAACTTAGAAGCAATTTTAATTATTAACAAATATTGATTTTGTGTTGCAAAATGTAAAGGGTGATGTTTTAGCAACTTTCCTTTTCGAAATACTGTTTTTGGCCGCTCAGCTGTTTTCGTTTAACATATTACTATTAAACGTGTTCAGTTCGGTCATTCATGTTTAAGCATGCATCGACTTACAAACGACCAATGCTTGCAGATTATTGAATTTTATTATCAAAATTTATGCACTGTTTGATGTGGATTATGGGCCGGTGGCATTATTGCGCCGTACTTTTTCAAAGGCGACAAAGACATGGAGGATATTGTTAATGAAGAACGCTCTGTGCGATGATTTGCACAAAATCGAAGAACTGGACTTGGCTGACATGTTGTTTCACAAAACGGTGCCACATTCTACACAGCACGCGAAACAATGCCCGAATTGAGAAGCGAGTTCAGTGAACAGTTTATACAAGATTCTGCAATTTAAAGTATTTAGACTATTTATTATGGGGCACATATCTATAGGGACAATCCCGCAACGGTTGACGCACTGGAAGCTAAGAATTTGTTCGTGAGATACCGGCCGATACTACAAAACGGCTGAGCTGATTTTGATGAAATTTTCTCAGCATGTTACTGTGACTCTGGAAGGAATAATAGGCTATATAAAGTTTTGATTGTACAAACGGGGGTGGTACCGCCCATATAACCCAAAAATTTAAACCGGCATATTTTGGGCATTTTTTGACCTACGTCAATGATATGTGGTACATATGGTATTAGCATAATTAGGAATACGTACCAGGAGAAAAGTGGGTGGGACCACGCCCCTTTTTAGGAAAATTTAAAATCGTAATATAGTCTTAACTACTGGACCGATCGAAGCACACCGGGTTTAGCTAGTTTATTTATAATTAATTAAAAAGTATTTCATTAAATGTGTGATACGGCATTTAAAATTAAAAATTTTCATGGAAAAATGGCCACCATTTAAAATTTGATTATTAAAATTGAAAATATATATCAAGGTATAACAAAATTTTAACAAAACAAATGTATAGTTCAAATAACAAGTGTTATAATTCTGATATATTTTTTATACTAATTTGGAGTATGATTATATGTTAATATTCATATTACGTATACGTTAAAAAAATTTAAGTGTAAAAAAAAAAATTCATTCACAACTTACATATTCAAAGTTCAACGAATGCAGGAGGCGCCAGTTGACCGTAGACTAATTGCGTTACACTTATGTTTATATAATAAAAAAACTTTAGTTTAACTTTTGTTATCGACTGTATGTGTGTATGTTATGTTATGTATAAGGTGGCGCAAATGTAAACTTCCGATGTTTTTTGGCTGTCACCGACCGATTATTGGTCAAATAAATAGTCAGCAATATTCCGCGTTCTGGAGCAGTGTAGCGTAACATTGTTTATTAACGTGTATTTCGCATGTGTTTACTACACAAATGTTAAAACAGAACTGACATTAGGGACCTCGCAAAATTTATAGCATTTTCTGATAGGAGGATTACTTTTGCGCCACCTTGTATAACACCTGGTCAGCCCAGTTGTTGCAAAACAAAATTTGATTATTCTACGAACATTCTGTATTTATATTCCGATTTAATTATATGGTCACTCTATAATAGTCAAAAAAAATATGTCCCCTCTTCTATTGTGTTAAACTCGGCCGCTCTTCAGGTGACAAAAATTTAAAATAAACGGGGCATCCTCTGTATTAAATAATTGCCACCTTAAGAAAGTTTTCAAAAGCCGATGATATTTCCAATCTTCCGAAGATTTTGCTCAAACAAAATGTTCCTCCAATAAAACAAAATTTAGGCAATGAAATAAGAAACCAATGGCAATCAATTGAATAAAATACAAAATGATTGCACGAATCTAAATTGAAGATAAGACTTCTCCTTTGGTTTTCTTGACATCACACCAATAAAATTTATTTTAATTTGCAAATAAAATTATGACCAACACAAACAGAATATTTAGAACTTATTTGTTTTTATTTTCACACCGACCTACTCAAACAAAAAAAAGTATCTTTCTTTACAATAAAAAAAAAATGTTCCGAAATTTTGAGATCTTAGAAATAAACAAAGTCAATGTCAATTAAATCAAACACAAAATAATTTAACATTGTAGAAATTTTCAAAGTATAAAAACATTTAAATCATAACTTAATAGAGCAAAATAAAACTAAAATATGTCGCCATCACAACACCACGAATTTTTAATTTTCCCTTGTATAAAAATCGCAGATGCGTCTTTTTTGAACACCTGGTTCTATATAAAGGAGTTGTCAGATCGAAAAGAAATTTAACATGTGTTCATAACAAAGATGGAAGTTTCCAAAACACTTAACTTTTGTCTGTTCCGCGCTTTTTGTTCTAGGCTAAGAAGTTTCCGAACCACCCTCGTATATAAAGTACGATTCTGTTAGATCAGAATTCAATTTTCAGATTGGTCTTCAGATTGCAAGTCTTCCGTCTTCCCGAAATATATAAAGTGCTACGCCTTAAACATTCCTATGAAGAGATTAGAAAACTCTCCCTGCTTTTAAAAACAAAACAAACCTTAAGAGTATTTTTAACGTGAGATATTAAACAAACATTTGAAACAGCAAAAAAGTAACAAAAAACGTCAATTAACAATAAATATTCATAAAAACCAATAAAATGTTATAATTAGTTTTCTTTGAGGTTTAGTTGGGCTCCAAAAACATTTGTATATTTGTTTGTTATAATCATTAAAATTTGTATAAAATTGTAAATTGTTGACCTTTAGTTTTGTTGTTTGTAAATTTTGTTCGGCATAAGGTCATAAGATAACAAATTTTTAAATGAAAAATATAAAAATATTTTGTTTTAAAAATTTTTTTATTTTATTTTATTCCCAATATTTCGGTCAACTTTGTTGACCATCTTCAGGGGTTCTATATAAAAATACAAAAATATATTAAACAAATTATTATTAGTTACACAAAGCATTTCAAGCACAAACAAATTATAATTACATTTAAAATAAATAAATGAAAAACAAATTTCACTCTGTTGAGTTTGTTGTCCAGTCGTAAGCTTTTGTCAACTAGTGTTTTTAATGTTTTGTTTTGGTCTTTTTCTGTTTTTGTGTATCGTGTGTTTGTATGTGTGAGCTGATATGTTCTCTGTATCAATTTTGTAGTTCAATCTCTCATCTGTCTCTAAATTAAGTATGTGTAACATCTCTAGAGTGAACCTCCTCGCATAATTTTTCTCTTCTGCTAATATCTTTACATCATTGAAATTTGGTGTGTGTCCAGTAATTGCACAGTGGGCCGCGAGTGCTGTTTTTTGTTCCAGTGGTCTGTAAGTTGCCTTCATGTCAGATTTATGTGATGATAGTCTGGTTTTTAATTTAGTTTTGGTTGTACCTACATATGTCTTCTGACATATGTTGTTGTTGTCGCCATTGCAATTAATTTTGTAAACTACGTTAGGTTTTTCTTCAATTTTCAATTTTGATTTCATCTTGCTAAATAATTTGTTCACAGTATTATTACATTTAAAGGCTAACTGGAACTTGTCCTTATTATATATATTGGAATTTTTGATTCTCTCAGAAAATTTCGGTATATAACCGACTGATTTAAATATTTTTGTCTCTGTGTCTGTATTTTTGGTTAAAGGACATTTATTCTTCACACGTTTTATTAAATCGTCAATCGTCTTTTTTGGGAGGACAAAATTGATGAAACATTAGAAATCTTAAACTCATACAACCGACAAATTCAATTTACCATGGAGAGAGAATGTGATAATAAACTATCGTACTTGGACTCAGTAATAATCAGACAAGGAAATCTTCTGAAACTGAATTGGTATCAAAAACCATCATCATCGAGTAGATTAATAAATTTCTATTCGAAACATCCAAAACGGATAATTATAAATACGGCAACCAATTTCATTAACAGAGTTTTAGATATAAGTGACAATCAATTTCACAAGGAAAATTTACATAAAATCAAGAATATTCTGAGAATGAACGACTTCCCAAAAAAGACGATTGACGATTTAATAAAACGTGTGAAGAATAAATGTCCTTTAACCAAAAATACAGACACAGAGACAAAAATATTTAAATCAGTCGGTTATATACCGAAATTTTCTGAGAGAATCAAAAATTCCAATATATATAATAAGGACAAGTTCCAGTTAGCCTTTAAATGTAATAATACTGTGAACAAATTATTTAGCAAGATGAAATCAAAATTGAAAATTGAAGAAAAACCTAACGTAGTTTACAAAATTAATTGCAATGGCGACAACAACAACATATGTCAGAAGACATATGTAGGTACAACCAAAACTAAATTAAAAACCAGACTATCATCACATAAATCTGACATGAAGGCAACTTACAGACCACTGGAACAAAAAACAGCACTCGCGGCCCACTGTGCAATTACTGGACACACACCAAATTTCAATGATGTAAAGATATTAGCAGAAGAGAAAAATTATGCGAGGAGGTTCACTCTAGAGATGTTACACATACTTAATTTAGAGACAGATGAGAGATTGAACTACAAAATTGATACAGAGAACATATCAGCTCACACATACAAACACACGATACACAAAAACAGAAAAAGACCAAAACAAAACATTAAAAACACTAGTTGACAAAAGCTTACGACTGGACAACAAACTCAACAGAGTGAAATTTGTTTTTCATTTATTTATTTTAAATGTAATTATAATTTGTTTGTGCTTGAAATGCTTTGTGTAACTAATAATAATTTGTTTAATATATTTTTGTATTTTTATATAGAACCCCTGAAGATGGTCAACAAAGTTGACCGAAATATTGGGAATAAAATAAAATAAAAATTTTTAAAACAAAATATTTTTATATTTTTCATTTAAAAATTTGTTATCTTATGACCTTATGCCGAACAAAATTTACAAACAACAAAATCATTAAAATTTTTAAATAAACATTATCTTTTTTAAGTGCCTAACGACAGAACAACAGACGTACGGACGTGCATACAAAATCACACAAATAGAGAGACAGACAGAAAGACAGTTTTATGAATTTACAACACAACAAATTTCATACTGTAACCAAAATGTAAAAGTTTTTCTTTTTATATTCCAACAATAAAATTTTTGTTTCAAGGAACTTCTTCCAGCTGAAAGGATATGGGTGGCAGTATATTCAGTAATTTTGTATAAGGAGCAGGAGATGACAAATTGTAGGAGTGGTGGCGGTGTTATAGACGGAAGTGCGTATTTAAATTTGAGACTGTAGACAGAAAACATTTGAAGCAATAAAATAAAACTTTTCTAATTAGAAACCATTATGCGATCAAAGTGACAATTATCTCTTTACGAAATACAATGAAAATGAAATGCTAAAATGAAGAAAAATACACAATTTTACACAAAATTATTATTGCTGAATGAGGAGTGTATATAAGTACATATAAAATACAAATAGACGTACTTACACACTTACATACGAAAGAGTTGTTTAATAAAATGAATGAGTGATTGTGTGCACAATGGGGTTTGGTGGGGAAATGTAAATGAGTGCAATCATTCGCTGCAAAATTTATAATTCTATTTTGAATTTAAAAAAATTCTGAAATATTTTATTTTACTTTTCTATGTACTTATAAACCTATTTCTATGATATTTTTACATACTTTAGTGTTATTTAAAAAGAGTTTTACAAATATTAAAGTTGCGTTTTTATTATTGATTTGAAAAATCCCGCAATTTGTTTAAATAAATCTTGGGATTTGTATTTGTGTAAAGTACAAGTATAATTGTTTTTATCTGCTTTTTTGACATACACAAATACAAAACATCTACACTTGGCATAAATCAATGTTCTTTAGCATTTTTAATTAGAGAAAATAAAGGAGATCTACTGACAGATTCCACATTAAATCACTAATTCAAAAGGTCAGAAACGTTTTAAAATTATTTACAAAATCATAAACACATATTTTAATTTTACAAAAGTGTGTCTAAGAAATAAAGTTGAAAGAATTACGATTACTTTTGTATTGTGTCTACGGATTTTAAAATTGCATATTCTTATAAAAAGAATCTTTAATTGATTTAAAAGTTCAACACATGGCAGATGAAGAATTCGTTTTACTTAAACAAATAGTTTTCAATTTGAATCCGGTTAAAGTAACAGATGAAGTGCTTTGTCTCAGTGTTGTGAATCTTTGCCGATGTTGTACCTTTATTTATGCTCAAATATATATCAAAACGTGATTGCATATTAAGCGATGAACTGGTAAATCTCTGCTTAAAGGAAACCAAGAAAAATAATGACTTACTCAACACTTTGAAATTTTTTTTTTGGAAAAACCCAAAATTGAAGAGTGAATTCAATACTGCAATTGAAATGTTTGTTATTAGAAATGAATGAATAAAATAAGCATGTAATTGAAATATGTAACAACAGCTAATAATGTCTGTAACGATATGGAATCCAATAGTGAGTAAGAAATAGAATTATTTGTTTCGGAGGGAGAGAAAGGATTGTTTATGCAATCAGCACTTATATAAATTTACTAAACATTTTGCCCATAAGAGTTGATTGTGAACGACGTTTTTCATCAACTTCTTATATTTGTAACAGAATTAAATCAAAATTATTTTTGCTTAGATGCCTTAATATTTCTAAGAAGGTTCTTTAAGGTCAAACGATAATATGACATACAGTGGTAAGCAAAACTGTCCGGATGTTTTGCATTAAGGATGGTGCTCTTGGATGCGCTCATGCGGCCTATGCCAATAGTAGTCTTTTTCATCAGACTGGTATCGGTTGACTTTCGTTTCGTAGCTCTAAATAACCCATTTCCTGTCATCAACTGTCTATTTTTGTGGTTTTTACAGAAATGAAAGCGTTTTTCACTTTTCTATCGGAAAGTGCTGGCTTTTTCTTTTTCACACTGGCTACTAAACCAATTCTATTTAATGCGCATCTAACCGTTCAAGTACTCACATCCTTACCAATACTTTTTGCAGTAGTTTTCGGTGTCTTGATGTTTTCATTATATAGCAAACGTTCAATCTGCCTCGCATCATCATCAGAAAGCAGTCTTGGTCAATCCTCTTGATTATTATTGCATTGATTTTATATCATTTACCATGGATTTATTTAAATTTTCAGCAATTTTATAGGTCAAACAATAATGCACAAAAAGAG
This sequence comes from Bellardia pandia, assembly GCA_916048285.2. Taxonomy (NCBI): domain Eukaryota; kingdom Metazoa; phylum Arthropoda; class Insecta; order Diptera; family Calliphoridae; genus Bellardia; species Bellardia pandia. Next base: position 28,360,571 of record OU696533.1, on the reverse strand, counting down.
TAATAAAAGCTTGATAACGAGACGCAACAAACAAAAAAACCAACGGGTCAAATACCATTTTAACAGAGCAATATCGCGATATTGTTTTTTCTTGTACTTTGCAAAAGTTTCCGAATAGTGAATTTTTTGTTTTTTTTGAAGCAATTTATGCGAGTTTTTGTGCTTTATAATTTAGAATAAGGTTCAATTAAATAAAAATATACCTATATTTGCAAAACATCCGGCTAACTGGGACCGCAGTGGTGCAGAGGTTAGATCTCAAAGAATTCTGATGAGAGAATGTGATGATTCTTGAAACATGTAAATTCAACCCAGGTTCGAATCCCAGCTCAGCCAAGAAAAATTATCAATAAATTTTAATAAGATTTCATGTTGTAAAAACAATTCCTATCTTCAGCAAAAATAATAATTTAATGAAAATTAAATTTAATGAACTCGAGCCCAACAAAAATTATCAAAAATTGTAAAATTTACAGTTCAACTAAAAATAATTTCAAAAAAATTTATAAATTATAGATAAGTTTTTGTTATTATAAAGTCATTTGTTTTGATATAAAATAAATGTCCCGGGATCAAGGCATTCACATTTATAAAATCCCGAATCCCGGGATTTAGACCAGTGCCGTTTTGCAGCTCTAGTTTTTATGGAGTGTGAACATTCGATTTGATATAATAAAATTTCGAAACTTTCTAACAAATTAGCTGATTTCAATCATATACTGCAGTGCCGTATATTTTTTGAAGAAAATCCCATAGTGCAGTGAATTGAGCGAAGGAGGCAATGAAAATTATACTTTGTGCTTAACAATGACAAAGTTTAAAATAAACTAAATAGAATACACAAAAAAGCAGTTAAATTGTTACAAAAATATTGTGTGGAAATAACCAAGTAAAAAAGCCAAAATTTTGAAAACAATTTTCTAGTTGTTCTAACAGCAGAAAAGAAAAAAAAAACAGTAGAAAAATCAGCTGGGAGGTGGGGTCAGGTTTTAAAATATATAAATGCTAAAACTACTGTAAGTGGTTTTTATGGTCGGTTTTCTGTTTTCAATTTAACAGAACTTTGGAAAATTGCAACAAATTATCTAATTGATTTAATTGGTTAAACCAACGAAAGTTTTTTTTACAGCAAGTTTTTAAATAAATTTGCTTCTGATGAATATTAAAGTAGTCAAAAACCGACAAGTGGTTAAGCTTTATGTCAATGAACACCTACCCGGGTGTTTATTTTATCTTCAATTTGATATATTTTAGCCACCATTTGAACTATCGACTTGAAATTCTAAATATGCTTGTAAATTAATATTGTTTTATTATTGAAAAGTCTATTTAATTTTTGAGAAAAAACCACAAGCAGTTTATTTAAATCATCCTCTAAATATACAACCGGCATTCCCGGGTAGGCGCAGAACAAGTCAAGCAATTTTTGATTTAAAATTCAAAAATAGGTAAAAATTCTGTAAAAATTCAAAGAGATATTGGTGGTTAATATTAGTGACCAAAAGTATGAAATGATTATTGGACAAGATCTTTTGCATCATAAAGCATTAAACACATTCACTACAGCAGGCTTCCGACTTTCAGTAGGCTATAACATAGAATACTACACTAAGTAGCTTGTCGACATGATTGTTGTGTCAACTCGTTCAATGGATTTCATCGGGCGTGTCAACAAGTTACAATAGTGTAAAACTTGTTACTAATAAATAAAGCGTGATTTATTTCGAGGTTCGCTACTTTTTTAAAGAAAAAACACAGAAAATTCAAAATTAATGGGGAATGTTTATTTTCATTTGAAAAAACATTCTTTGGCATTTATTTGTTGTAGATTATGTCTATCAAATGTTGGCCCAAAACGTGAAATTAAGTGCTCACCGAAGTGTTCTCTCAATAAATCCATTGATTGATGCGATGTGTGGGAAGTGCCGCCAACTTACTGAAACCAAATGTCGCGGATATCACGAGCTTCAATTTCAGGCATGAAATAGTCGGTTATCATGGCACGATAACGGTCGCCATTGACGGTTACGTCCGCACCGGCATCATTTTCAAAGAAATATGGACGGATGATTCCCACAAACCAACTAAACCGTTTTTTTTCTGGATGAAGTGGCAGTTCTGGAATCTCTTCAGGTTTGTTTACATACCCATTGAGCCAGAAATGTACCTCATGTTCACCATAAGTTGAGCAAAGTGCACGAAACACATTCCTCAGAGAACGTGAATTTTCGTAATAAAGTTGAACGATTTATAAACTATGTTCAGGCGTAAGTCTTTTCATTATGAAATGCCAAACATTATTAAACAAAAATAACATGACAGCATGACACGACTCACACGTGATCTATCAAAAAAGGCTATTGAAAAAAGTATCTCTTCTTGAAACAGCCAGTACATATCAGTACATAACTAAGAATGAAAATGAAAGTAAATCATAAATATTTAAGAAAAGCTAAAAGAAGAAATTTCCTCTTATAAAATTTCGTTTTTTTGTTTTGATGGATCGCGTGAACTGTTTTACAACAATTCGATACACATGTGATGTATCCTTCTTAACTTTCCTTTGGCAATAGCACAATATTGTTTAATTGACAGATGCTGGCACAATTGTGGTTGATTTATTTTGCTATAACGTCTAAATGATGTTTTCGATACATTGCTGCTTTTCCAATAAGAGGCAGCAAACTTTTTTACTCACATTATTTTATAGAAATCTCTAAAGCAGTGGTGGCCAAAAAGAGAAATGAGAATGTTTAGTTGTTTTTAACAAAAGTGAGAGTGTATTGGTAAATATACGCATGGAGAAATGCATTTGTTTTCTTTTGTTTGCGTTGTTGGATTGTTTTACTATTTTTGCTTATATATGCTAAAAATATTTAATGAAAATAAAAATGAATTTTCCCAACCAATATTCCACATACTGAATGAAAATCAAAAAATGTATTTATTAAAAATCAAAAATTTAATATATTCAATTTATATAATTTTTAAAAAATTTTATTTAATTAAAAATTTTAAATTAATAAAATAAATATTATTAAATAAAATCTATTTAATTTTAAATCAATTATTTAAAATAGAAATATAATATATATATATATAAGTTGTATTTTAATGTGCGGTTTGAATATTTTACCAGTGACCTATTTCATAAAATTTAATCATAATTTATCAAACAAAGCGACCTGCCTTTGTTGATGCTGGTATTCAACTGAGTGAATTTTTTTGTTTTTTCCTCTCTATTTTTTTTTTTGTTTTGTAAACGTTTGTGCTGTGTGTGTGTGAAACCCGACCAAACTTCGTCGTTTCAACAAGAGTTGGCCGTCACTGCTCTAAAGTCATAGTTTAATTGTTACAAAAGTAGTGCTGTTTAGGCCACAACAGCAATACCCAATCATTTCAAATTAAAACAAGTAAGAAAGTATAGTCGGTCAAGCCCGACCATATAATATCCTACACCCAGTATATGGTAGATATGATCTATTATGGACCGATCATCCAAAAATTTAGTGCCATGTAGTTAAAGTAAATTACGAAGAGGGTCTTATATGGGAGTTTTGACTATTTATGAACTGACTATTATAAAATTAGGCGTAATCCTATTTGTACATTAGAAACTCATTTTTGTTGAATATTATTTAGATAACAACATTTTTGAGAGAGGTATGCTCTTTTAAGTGATTGTCGGAAGTGGGCCTTATATGGGAGCTGCGACTAATTATGGACCGATCTTTACGAAATTTGTAGATGTGATTTAGCTTCATTTCGGTAGGACATTTGTATGGGGGTCAGGTGAAATAATGGACCGATTTCCACTAGCTTCAATTCCATCCATCCAGGGCGGAAACATATCACGTACCAAATTTTATCGAAATATCTTCAAAATTGCGACCTGTACTCTGCGCACAATCTTTTCATGGACAGCCAGCCAGCCAGAAGGACGGACGGACGGACGGACATCGTTAAATCGAGTGATTCTGAGCCGATCCGTATACTTTAAGGTGGGTGTTGGACCAATGTTTCTGGGCGTTACAAACATATGAACAAATCCAATATACCCTCCTATATACTCCTATGCTGTCAGAATTTATTGATCATTTTGACGTTTTTGGTGACTTATTTTCAACAGAATTTACGCAAGATCTGAAAACGAACTTGTTCTGTTCTAACTGCTAATAAATATGTCAATTTATGCAATAAATATGTCTAATATGACCGATCAAATGATTATTAAACATGTTAATAAACTGAAATAATGTTGTTCTTTTATAGGGTGCACAACCAGCTTACGCATCAGCAATTTTCACTATTTCAATTTATTCATTTCTTCTTTGTTAAAAAGAAATTAAACTTTTCTTTAAAAGACATGGATTTCTCCTCTGCTACAAATATTTCTTCCCCTTCTCAAACTCTCCTCACCCATAGAAAAAAAAACTTTATATGTTTTTGTATCTTCTACTTTAGCTGGTTACTTGTAAGATTTACTTTTTTACATCTGCTTGTTTTGCAGCAAAAATAATAATAAAAACTTCATTGTTGTTGACGTCGTTGTCGTCCTGTGTGCGATAACGTTTTAATCCTTTTAAAAGCATCCATTAAGAGTTTTTCTTTTTAATTTTTCTTTACTTACGTTCGTTATACTCTTAGTATCGTTGGTCAATGATTATATTTAGTTTCTTTTATAAATTTGTCTTGTTTTTGTTGTGTTTGTTTTATTCTTGTTTCAGGTCCATGAATTTACTAAGTATTACGATGAATACTCGTGCTTCGTGGAGTTGCAAAATTTAGAGAGAGTTTCTCACAGATTTAAGTGGTAAATGAAATTCAATTACAGTAATTAAATGCAAAGACTGTTAATGAAATTTAAACTGAAATTACGATTTTTTTTTCGTTGGCTTTTGAAAAATGTCTGTGTTAGCAAATTTAATAAATTAGTTGAGGAATTTAGTACGTAACATTAATTTGAAACTTTTAAAAATTCAAAAAATTCATTATTCGAATGTTACGAATTTTATATATTTTATAAAATGAGTTCTAATGAAAAATAGGAAAGAAAATAACCTTTCAAAGTACGGACTCTATTTATTTAAAATGATAAAATAATTTATATGATTAAAATATTTGCAAAGCGAACTATTTTTTTTAAATCAAAATTTATTTCACCATTTTATTTACCAAAGCAGTTTTTGTTTAAGGAATTTTAGCTAATTTCCAATTTGTATACCCTACACCACCATTGTAGGGAGGATTTGTGCTGATTTGTGAACGCACAGAAATATGATGATTGGTCCATAATTAGTCATAGCTTCCATACAGCGCCCAATTCTGAAAAACAGTTGTTGATCATATGCTCCGTAGGGTTGTATATGGTCGTGCTTGACCGACTATAATTTCTTGCTTGTTTATTTCAATATTAATGTTTATCAGAAATCTGTTCTGAAGTTTCAACGACATCTTCTCGCAGAATAAATGTTTGTTTCTATTAAAACACAGTGACTGTAATAATTCCATGTTTTTTACTGCATTAAAACAGCACCACCCTAATTTAAACGCATACGAGTATATATGTATTTACTTTGTTAAAATAATAAAAGAAATATAATTTATAACATAAAATGCCAATAATTCGAATCTTCGTATTTGTAACAACCTCGATTGCCAAATCCACAACAAATCTAAATTTCAATTTCATTGATTATACAGTAATGACATGTCATTTATCAGTAAACAGATTTTTTGTGTGAACACTGGATGGAGTTGAACCGTTTTGTTTTTCGCGTTTTTCTTTTCATCGTCATGGTGCTTTTGTTTTTGGCAGACATTCAGCCTGGCTGGATTTTTTATTCATTTGTTAAAGAGAAAATTTGTTTTTGAGGTTTAGGTTTTCATCTTCTTTTTCCAGATTTTGTTTTTGCAAATGAATGCCGGGTGAAATATTTTAACCACAAGCAATAAATTTCTATTCTTTTTTACATTTTTTATATTATTTTCAATAGCAATCCAGAGAATGCTGCCGGAGAGAAAAGGGAAAAAACTTACATATGTAAATGATTTGAAGTGATTATTTACATCAATTTTATGTTGTTTTACAACAGTACACAGTATAACATATAATTTTAAATGCATTATTGCTAAATATACGTAAATGGCATTAACAAGCCAGTTTATTTTCTCGATAGTTTCTCAAGTTAACTTAATACACTGGAAATATAAACTGAATTTGAACTTTTTCAAAATCACGAACCACACCGAATTGTTTAACAAATTGTTGAAAATTGCACAATAAGAATAAATAACAGTTGTACTTATATTAATGCACAATTTCTCTCTTAAATGAATGAAGTGGTCTCCCAAATTTTGGATAAAAAGAGATAATTAGCCATACTTTAAAAAAAATTTACAAAAATTTTAAAACAGTTTGTAAGTTTACAACAAATAGCAAACAGCAAGTATAATTATAGAAATATTCTCCAAATATGTTTATGTACTATCTAAGTATGAAATTTATTTGCATTCGGGTCATTTTTGTTGTTTTTTTTTAATAAAAAGATTAAAGTTAGAGGAGATTTAAATAGTGCAAAGAATTTTGTCTTGATTTCCCACATTAATTACAATTAGTATACTCTCTTCATACATACATATATGTATGTATGTATGTATTTCGACAGTTTCCAAATAAATATGCGTACAAGCCACACACATACAGACACTCGTAATTTATGCTGATGATGATTGATGTGGTCAACATGAAAATTCTGCCTAACCTTATATAGGGTGTCGCAAAAATCACGCCGACAAAACGAAAAGTTTGTAAAAATGGAGCATTATAAGGGAGACAAATAAGTTTTTATTGTTGAACAATGTTTCAAATATAAGTCAATTTTGACGTCCACAGTTTTGTTGCAATATCATCCTATATGATGTAGCACATCGCCGTTTTTCGTCCAATCGTCATTCTCAATATGATGATGATCGGTCCAAATTTGACGTTCGCACCCATATAAGGTCTACTTCCGAAAATTACTTAAATGCGCATAAATCTCTTATAAATCTTCATAATAGGTGATTTGGTGGTGGGTATATAAGATTCGGCACAGCCGAATATAAACTCTTACTTGATTTTTGCATATTCTCTTTATTTATTGGATCTGCATTATTTAATTAACTAACAATAATAATTTCATATCTAACATACATTCATAATTTATTTAGTCCTGTGTGGAGACTTTGGGTTGAAGGCCATACTTCATCTTGTTCCTCCAATGTCCTTTTCAATACGCAACTTCAATAAATAATTTCTTTGTACTGTATAATTCAATAAAAAAATAACAATTGGAAAAAATATGGTTTCTAATTAATTAAAACGCATTAATTTTGGGACTCTATCTTTATAGAATGATTGCAATATCATTCATTATAAATAAGTAATACACATGCATGCATAAGAACTAATTCATAACATACTGGTAGTAGTTATGCATAAGCTATGTGTCCACGATAGTCAGATATTACAACGTTGTCTGAAAAATGTTCAGAAAATGTCTAACAACCGTGCAAGCTTAAAATTTTTGCCTTCCAACGTTGTAAGAAAAAGCATTTTCAGTACATTGGAAGACAAAAATAATGTCAGACATCTAACAATCCTGTAAACACACAATTTTGTCATTGTTTCAAGACAACTGTCAAACACTTTTCATTATCATATGTGCAAAGTTTATACATCTGCCAATGGCAGCATTGTAATAGAAATTATATCTAAATGCAACTCTGTATATACATTAATAAACAAACAAGTGCATTGATACAATTTTTGAAAAAAGTAGAAGAAAATTAAAGAATTAAATTAAAGTGTGCATTAATAAAATTTTTAAACACACACACAAAGCTGCAAAACGAATTTGGCAATGCCACACAACAATCTGACAACTGTGTGAACTGACAATTTCGGTTGACAGAAAAATTCATTGTGTGACAATTGTGTTCAAATGAAATTGTTAGTTTTCTTACAGTCGTCTAAACTGACAATTTACCTTTTGCTAAAAAGTTTTCAATATCAGTACATTGCTTGCACATTGCTAGATATGACAATGTTGTAATATCTGACGATCGTCGACACATAGCTATATGCACAGTGAAATCATTGGAATATTAAAAACTTCATCTTAAATTGGAAACTTTTTTTAAAAAATTTATCATTAATTTTATTAAATATATATTTCTTTCTTAAAACATTTTTTATGTTAAACCCATATTTTGAGTAATTGTTTTGTTAAAAAAGTTATAAACAAATTTGGGTTTTCTTTCATCATTTTATGTTACCATAGATTAAAATTTATATTTTATTATAGAACTTTGCATCAGAATAGAAATTAACTGTTTTCAGGAGTAGGACCAAGGACTATATATTATTATATATAATATTTCAGTTAAAAAGCCAATACATTTATTAAAATTTAACTTCGGATAAATACTGACTTAAGCAATGTAATATAATGAAACTTATGGATAAAATATATCAGATTTTGGATGAGATTGATATTTATCAATGTAAAAAGTTTGATTATATTATGGCTCAACTTATTAAAGAAGTTGTTTACAAAATAAGAGCCACTAAAAGGCATTAAACTATATTCTTATAAAGTTTTATAAAAATTGGTGTTTATTAATAACTAATTTTTATAACTTTAATTTATTCTACTATTAAAAATTTAAATAAAAAATAATAAATTTTTATTATTAATTTGTTTCTCTTTAGCTAAAAGCGACAAAAAAGTGTTCTCCTTTGCTCCATAGTGTAGATCTTCTCGAACAGCCAATATTTATATTATAAAACAATGTGTTGTTTTTTAAGGCCTATTGTTGGCACATTTCGTTTTTTCTAATATTTAAATAATATTTAATTCTGCTTTAGAATAGTTTCCCTTTACTCCTGCCAACACTGGCAGGGGTCTACAATCATGGTTACAATCTGTAGAAGTAAACCAACCAGATTATAGGTATATTTTTCGTTTTTTTTAATTTTTTTTAATTTAAGCATACATTAACTTAATTTTTTCTGTTTATACCATGCACCACCACAAGTGGTGAATGATAGTAACAAGTTTGTTATTCCGTTTGTAACATTGAGAAATATTCACCTGAGATCCAACAAAGTATAAATGTATTCTTAATCCTTATGGAACTCTAAGTGTATCTGTAAAGCATTCCCTCTAAAAACATCTAAAATACATAACCAAAATCAGCAAAGTTTACAAAAAAAAAAAAACATTTATAAATTTCCCAAGCAGTTTGGTATTAAAAATCAGTACAATCGGTCCAGTAGAACCAAAGTTATAAATCAAAATCTGAGACAACCGCCAAAAAAATTATATGTATATTTCACATATTTTTTGGTAATTTTTTTTAAATATTTTGTAGACAAAAAATTGCATGAATTTTACACAAGTCATTTTATTGATAAAAGAACAAACTATAATGAAAATAGTATTTTACAATACATATATAAAATACTAATAAAATTTGCAATAAGACTGAATAGAAAACACAGAATTAGGATATTCTAGTCCTATAACCAGTGTAGTTTTTATATTTCTTAGTACGTTTAGGTGGAGGGTATATAAGATTCGGCACAGCCGAATATAGCACACGAACTTGTTATTCTTTTCCTTTACCTGTTGAATATGGGAAAAGTTAAACATACTTTTAGTTTCATAAATAGTAAATAAAGATTGTTATGATAAATATACAAACTCTATAATTAATGGTAGGAATTAGTAATTACTTCAATTATAAATGGTTAAACTTTAAAAACATTTGACATAAATTGTATTACAAGTAAACTTGTCTATCAAACAATTTAGATGGAGAGTATTTAAGATTCGGCACAGTCGAGTATATTACTCTAACTTGTTTTTTTGTTTTATTTTTGTGGCTTGGCATTTTTCAGAAATTCTGTCACTTTTTTGTTGTTTACTCTAGTTTTGTTTAAGTTGAACAAAATGTAATTTATCACTGTCTATTTTATTTTTATGTTGCGAAAAATCACAGACTGTAAAATCTTAAACGCTTGATTGTTAATTTGATATTTCCATTTGTGTAGCCTATTTTAAGGAGCAAAATAAATACAATATTTAATTCTAATATTTTAAAAGAATTTTACATGTTTTTAATAAACAGTTTCAACAAAATCGAATGCATTGTATTAAGTACAAAATTTTAAATATCGTTCTTGTAATTCTGTCGGAGCACGTTATAACAACAAAAGAGATTCATAGAAAGCTTATCAGTACAGCTTTCTCATAAGATCGTCAGTAATTGACAGTAAGAATTAACAATGTTATCAGTTTTTAAGTTTTTTTTCTACGCATCGTGGTAAATGCAGAAGCCGTTTTTATTATAAAAATGCGGTATTCCTAACAGAAGGAGTATGTGTTGAACGGTGTAAAATATCCAACTCTATATGACATTAAAACATTAACTATTTAGCAATTCACTTAAATATCATACAAGTACCCGTGATTTGAGTAAAAAGAAATGTTTTAAATTTCTTTTAAATATTTCATTTAACTAACTTCTTATTAAAGTCAAAAGCTAAATCTTAACCCTTGTCAACAATATTAATAAAACAGATATTTAAATCTTATCTCGGTCATGATTAAAACTTAAATTGTTTAATAAGACGTATACGGTCGTCGTTGTACGAGTATGTGTAATATTCATTAACACTTATCACACCTTCTGTTTCAATCTGAGCAAACATATCATACAAATACCCGCACAAAGCCAATTATAATAATGAAAAGATACGTACGTTTTATAAAAGAGAGTAGTTGGTTAGTGGTTTAGACCTTGTACTCATATCGCATCGCAAAACAAACACATATGTATACTGGAATATTTAATTACTCAACACACGTGTAAACTCACTCCTGCACCATAGATATATATAGAATACGAAATAACACTGAAAATGACTCTCAAAATCTAAAATGACTTTCAAAATCCAACTACATACTTTTTTTGAAAGAAACATCATCACTCGAACGAGACTCGTCAAGATATGTACAGACGGTTGTCAGATCTGGCAATGAGCTAGCAATGTATTAATTAATATTGAAAAATTGTTAGCAAAAGAAAAATTGTCGATTGAGACGACTATAAGAAAACCTTATAATTACATAGGCACACAATTGTGGCACAATATATTTTTCTGTCAACAGAAATTGTCAGTTCACACGCTGACAACCGTGGATGTTGTATGTCAAATTCATTGTCAGGTGTTGCCAGAAATGTATGTGTGTTTGAAAATGTCAAATATTGTCATGGTACAAATATAGCAATTGAAACAATTTCAGCCAAATATGTATGTATGTAAGTATTAAAAGTAGCGAGGAGAAAATAACAAAAAAAAAATAACGCAGTAAAGTTTTGATGAAAGAATTGTATGGAATCTAGGACCTCTTGCCATAAAATATATTTGGGAAGTTTTTATTCAACACAATCAGCATATAGCTAATAAACTTTGGCGTGCCTTCAACTATTTTCTACCTACCGAATTCTACCTAGTTGCGGTAGGACTTTTGTTTCGACTTTAATTTTTCGATGCCATCAGTGACTCTTATCGAGTGAATGGAAAAATTAAATATCGCTATTCATTTATTATTTTATTCAATTTAATTCTTCTTTTTTTATTTTTATTTATGGACATACATACATACATATATGTATACAAATGTTATAATATAAATAAATTCTCTGAGTGTTTATTTATTATCTTACAACAATCTTACAATGCCAACAAATTAAAATGCTTTTTCTGATAACGTTGGAAGACAAAAATTGTAAGTTCACTAGGTTGTTAGACATTTTCTAAACATTTTTCTGACAATGTTGCAAGATCTGATAAACGTCTCTACATAGTTTCAGTCTTTTGTTCTGAACTTTTAAATAAAAATACAAAAAATCAGGTACTTACCTGACACAATTCATTACAAAATAACTAGACATTTGTATATGTAAATTTTCAGTATGTAATGTCTAAACGTTAATTGGTCGAGTTTGCTTTCTACTTTGGATCTTCGTCTAAACGAAGTAAAAAGGTTACACATTTATAGAAGAAATAAGCATTTACTGCATGAACTTTGAAGATGCAAGGGAGTGAACGATCAAGCATATTCTGGGTGAGCGACGAAGTAGTGACTTCACCATTTCAAGTTTAAATTAAGAATATACAAAATGTAATTGAAAAAATAAATTGAAATTATGAACTCCAATTTAAAATCCAGCATTAATTAATATTTAGAAAATGGAAATTAAAATTGCGATAATAAAATGATTCGGTACCAATTTCCTTTTATAGCGTTTAAGCAGCATTTCGGACTTGCAAAAATCGTCGTTAATTTACATGGTAGCAAATTTTCCTGTTTTTTTGGAAGAATCTTGCTGCAAAGATTTTACGGTTTGTGTAGATCCCAATAATTTTGCTGTTTTTTTAGAGTTTGTGTGCAATCTTCATGGAGTAATGCCTCCTCTTCTTGGTCTTGGAAAGTAAGCGAACAAAATTGTAAGCGAAAAAAACATGAAAAAGATATGCCTTTTGTAAGGGAGGGGCTAAAAAATAGCGATCACACCAGTTTGCAATTTGCATGTGTAAATTCTGATATTAATTTACGTAAACACAGTTTTATAATAATAAATTGATAAAAAAAAAATATACACAGCCTTTAGGGATGATAGTAAGCAACATTTAAATTAATTCTTATAAGAAGCGTTATATTGAGTATGTAACATCTGATATTTTGTGGTAAAAAAGGTCGACGTACAGGTCGTAGAACCAATTTTATTTAATAATGCAATCTGCAATGTAATTGGCATTACTGATTGCTACTTCATAATTACGCAACCACTGAACACCAGAGCATTTTGAATTATTTTGTTCAGTGATTTAAAGTACTCCACCATGCACAGTGTATTATTTTTGATTTTTAGCGGAAAATAAAAACCAAGTAAATGTATAGTAAATAGCAATAGCTTCACAAATAAGAACACAAAGGCTCAAAAATTAAAATAATACAAATTATATGATATCTCAAAAAAATCAAATTAGTAGTAATTTAAAAAAAAAAATTAATTTTGCTCTTTAGTTTTCTTTATCTATTTTTTTGTGTATTATACTCGTATATATGACAATTATGAAAAAATAAGGATTTAGTGTTTTTGAAAATAACTTTTAGGAAAATTTTCTTGAGAAAATGTATTTTAATTGACAGCTATGGCTAAATACATATGCGCAAATCTAGGCCTTATTTGATTAAATAAAACTGAAGTACAAGTATAACGATATTCAAAATAAATTTTGTTTTGATACTAAAAAAATTTAAGGATTTAATATGTAGGCCTAAAAAGGCCGTCATATATTCAATCTCTATATAAGTTATTAAAACCTGATGCAGTTGGTAGATTTGGCATAATTAATATGGATTAACCTTAAAGAGGAAAATAAATCAAGGTCGCAATTATTGTTGTTTCTTTCTTAGCGCAAATAAATTGTTTCTTAATGCTGGTTTCAGACGGTATGTATTTTGCAGTGTACTTGTCAGTTGTACAATACATACATATGTAATTGTGCATGCCTGTCTAAATTGACAATTTACAGGCAGTTTATAATTTTTGCTTTCACACGTCGGTTTTTAGTTCCATCTGACATAATCTATAATAGAACATAACAGCTGTCTTTGTTATGATTATTTTCGCGGGATTTTTGTGTACTTGCAAATACAGTTTGAAAAAATGGATTAAGAAATGAAATAATTTTAATATGCAGCATTATTGCAATATAAGCTTCTATAAAGTAAACAAATTAAGCAAGAATTAAAGAGAAAATGTGCCATGTGGAGCCAAAAATTGTTGTATTTTTTAAATACATATTTTAATACAAATTTATTGTTTTGTTTAATACAATTTTTTTTAAATAAATTTGCTGAAACACAAACACTATGTTCTTGGCGCAAAAAACAATTGACTTGCAAAACAGCTGGTTGCAGGTGCTTTCTCAGATGAAAATAGAACATGTTCTAATTGAAAATTTTACACTGTGAATGCAGGCTGGTATTTGCAGAAGCATTTCTGGTTTGCTTTTACACGACGTGTATACATTTTGCAGTGGAAAATTTGACAAGCACACTCCAAAATACATACCGTCTAAAGGGAGCTTAAGATTGAGGATTTTCTGCAATCATATGGTCATATGGTAACTTAAAGTATTTCGGAATATGGCAAGAGAATGTATTATAATATTATTATGTATTTGGAAGAAAGACATAAAATAAAAAAATGTTTTATGACAAACATGAAATGCAGTATATTAAGGGACTTTTCAGACTTTTACATCGTTGGGTATACAAAAGAAAAACACAACTCTCCTTTAATAAAAAAAGCAAGTTTTAGATGAGTTTATTAAGAACCTACACACTTACACATCAATGCACACACTCTATCTACACTTTACACACTCACACATTTACATTCTATAGAATTTATAAGAGATTCATGGCAAATTGAATGAAAACTATGAATTGCAACACTTTCATTATTATTATTATTGTAACGAGCAATGTGTATGCATGTTTGTATTATGTATGTGAATATCTCCCCATGCTCTATCATTATATGGACTTTCTGTTCATCTTTTATAACACTATTTTGGGCCTCAATGTTTATTTAAGCAAATGGCCAGGAATGAATGAATGAAAGGAAGAGAAATGTTGTATGAAAAGCCATTTCAAAGTATGTGTAATGGACTGCCGCCACCACATTTGCTACTGCTACTGCATCTTGTCTATGGTTGGTTTTCAAAAGATTTAGTTGTAAATTGTTTCCTTTTGAAAGAGTGTTGTCTTTACTTGAGTTAATTTATTAAGATATTATTTTAAAGATCTTCAATTTAATACATTCTTGAAAATCACTTATGTGCATATCATTCTTTTCAGTTTTGCTACAAAAACTAGGCAATGAATTGAATTATTACTGAATATCATGTTACTCAATGACTATAACACTTCATAAGCAATACACAGAAGTAGTCTAGTAATGACAAATTTTTTCATATCAATGTAATGATTAATTTAACTCAAAATTGTAAAGTTTTCTTTAGTAAGATTTACCTTGCAACGATAGCGCACTATTAAAATAATGATTAACAATTTTTAGACCAGAAAATTGTTACTAATCAGTAATTTAGAAAGCTTTTAAAACCTAGAAAATTCGAAATTCATAGAAAAGTAAGATCAAAGACAAGATACAGGAAGTGAAAAACAAAGACACGGTTTGAGTCATTCTTTAATGTTGATTCTTATAAGAGATTTATGGGCATTTAAATGACTTTCATTTGGATTATCTTTGCTGAATTTCAGCTTGATAGTGATTTTATTAAAAGATTTATGCCCATTTATGTGATTTCGGGAAGTGGACTTTGTATTGTTATGGTCATATATAGACCGATCAACATAAAATTGATATCACAGATTTTTATATTATATGGACTATATTTGTTGAATTGTATTTATACAAGGCTATGCCAAAATATGGACCGATGCAAACAAAATTTGGTTTTGAGATTTCACTTTGTATGAAACTTATTATTGCAGAATTTTGTATGGTTACGGCTTTGTATACCATTTGTATACCATTAAGCTATATTCCGGGAAGACATTTGTATGGGGGCCATCTGAAATCGTGGAATAATTCCCACCATTTTTAACAGAACTTGTCCTTCTATAATATAAATAAGGTGTGCAAAATTTCAGGATATTATCTGCATTATATTTGAAGAAAACAGCAAAAAATACCTGAAAAGTCTGAAACTTTGATCTATAACTCAGATCTATAACATTTCGGTAGATCAAAGAATGTTTGGTAAAAATGTCATTGTTCTATGGCTTTTTTGCTATCGTTATTTCAACAGACGGACAGATGGATGAGCATGGCTTTATCGTCTTAGAATCTTATAAAGACCAAGAATGGATCTATGACCATTATTTCGGTGTGTTACAAACGGAATGACAAACGTAGTGGGTATAAAAAAAGTGGTGAATAAAGCTACGAAATGAGTATTTGTTGTAAAGTTACAAACAGTTCTTTAAAACGTGTAATATTGTTTAAGATCATGGTTCATAATCTCTTTTTAATCAAAATTTAGAAGGCCACTTCATTAATTTAAGAAAGAAATTGTGCATTAATACTTTGTTGCTGTTTCATAACTATAATTATATTTAATGATAAGCAAATACGAATAATAGAATTATTCTTCTTACGCAATTTTCAACCATTTGCTATAAAATGCCAAGGTACGCACCAACCTAAGTAATTTTTAAAAAATTTAAATTTCAGTTTATATAAAAAGTGGCTAAAGTTTTCAAACAATCGTCAAAAAAAAAAATAAATAAATCGGTCACACGTTGTACTAACAAATTTTGCAAATAAGTCAGACTATTATGATAAAAAAAAGTGTGGTGGGCCGAAAAAAAGATTACTCAATGAGACAATCGCAGAATTATTAATGAATGTGAGGTAAATGTGTCCAAATCAACCGTAAGATGACTGCTAAAAAAAATCCCAAACTATTATTCGACAAAATTTGTTGTCTGTGCCAAGGCTGCTAGACTTGAAATTTACAAACTAACTAGAAACGAGTAAGCCAATAATCTTTGCTAACAGTCGCACAATTTAAACGTAAAAGTGTTTTTTGCCAATGAGAATAAAATGCAATTATGATGGTCCTGGTTTCAACAGGCGATTTCGGAGGCGGTTCTTTGATGTATTTTTGTATTATTGATATTGATAGTTTTAGAAAATATTAATGAAAAGTCGTCAAACAAGGGGATGGTTGAATTGTTTAAAAAAATGGCTTAACCATTTTGTTGTATGTGTTTATAGTTATGCAACGCAGTGTATATATTTGCATATTTGTTATTGAAGCAAATTTGAGTAATAATTTGTTGTTATTTTTAGATTTCAAACATGACTTAAACAATGTCTAACTAATTTGAAAAGGTAGTTTGTTTGTTCGACGAACGAATGTATTTAATAGAAATTGTATGTTTATAGCCTGTTCGCCGATCTCGAACGTTAACGTTCGCTTAGATAAGACTTAAGACACAAACTTTTTATCGTATCTATTTTTTACTCAATCAAGTTTGTTTATTCCACAATCAAGTTTATGCCTTAACTCTTATCTAAGCGAACGTTAACGTTCGAGATCGGCGAACAGGCTGTTAATTTCATAGTCTAGCTTTTGGCAGCGACATGTGAATTGTAAATTGTGAGAAACCATTCAAATGAATTATAGAAAAGATAAATCAGTGTTACAATTTAATACACCTGAAGTACCAGCATCAAATATACACCGAAAGTATAGACGTAATCAATTTTTTTAAATTTTTTGTAAATTTTTTTAGATGTATTGAATTACTTTTGGTTTTGATTGTCTTTTATACTTTCTCAGAACTAATTCCAAAACGCATGAATAATGCCAATACCCTTTCTAATCTAGATCAATGATTTTTGTTTGAAGTTCTCAACACATGAACTTGTTCCGAATCTACTACATGTTATTTGGAGATGTTCTAAAACCAGTTCTTTACACAATAATTATTGTATGAACTAGTTGTAGGAAAGTTTTGTGAAGTTCTTACAGATCTATCATCTGTTCTTTCATCAATACTTTTTGATAAAAAATCAATTACAATCGAACTTCCCTATAATGAATCTCGACGGGACCAGAAAATCACTTCATTATATAGAAACTTCATTATACAGAAATTATATTTTCCCCCACTTTTTATTCAAAATAATTAGGCATATTAGTTTGGGTTACACTTTTCCATTTTTCTTCCACCGGCAACTGATGTCAAAATTGTTATTGATGTGGCTTTGTTCTTTTTGTTTGTTCTTATTTTCCTCTTTTGGGAATCCCCTCATTATATGTGGCATCTTTCTCGGTACACAGAGTTGTTAGTATGCGTAACAGAAAATTGTTTGAAAAATTCATTATATGGTGACAAAAACGCATGTGAGTCAAATATTACACCTGCAAAATTGCTTCATTGTATAGAAAACTTCATTGTATGGAAATTCATTAAAAATGGATCAAAAACAATGAAATTGGAACGGAAAAAGTTGTGTGTTTGAAATCAATTCATAATAGGGAGAGCTTCATTGTATAGAAGTTCACTATAGAGAAGTTCGACTGTATAAAATTAGACTTAGAAGATTTTAATTTACTTAAGCTTAAAGCTTTGTGTACGAGTAAACAAAAGAAAACTTAAAGCTAATGAATGCAAAAATGACACCTAAAGTTACTGTGTATACTTTTAACTGAATGAGAGCTAATCAAGATTTTTCATCATTTCATCAGCATTTTTCTTATTTTATAAAGATTGAAAAAACTGCAATTTTATGTTAAATTAACTGAACATCTTTTTACTATGATTTCAATTTACTTACCTTTACAATTTCTTCATACTTCTTTTGATTCTTGCTGCCTTAAGTATCTACAAGTTAGTTATTTTATAAATTTGTTGGTTTTTCTTGTGCCCTCATCATGGTTGGTTATTGTAGAACATATGCTTCGTTAGTTACATTTTAAGTTTTTTCTCTAACTTAAACTCATCCAGTTCTTTGTTTTTTCCCCTAATCTCAGTAAATATTTACCTAAGTTTTACAGGGTTTTTATATGTGCACGAATATGTATGAGTATTCTGAAAAACTAACGAAAATCTCATACTAAGCAGCTGGTTTTTATTTTGATCCTTTTCGTTGTGTGTTACCGTTGCTTTTTACTTCCAAGTGGCTAAAGTCGGTTATTATCCTTTTTGTTTTTCTAACATTAAGTAACTCAACGTTAAAAACAACGCTTCCTTTTTTGCAACTTTAACAAAATCTTTTTTTGTATTTAATTTTTAGTTTTGTGATTTTTTGATGGTTTGATGACTGTTTTTTTATTTTTTAATTTTTTTATTTGTACTTGGCTGCAATGTTTCATACTTTCGCATAATACTTTTAGTTATTTTTGTCTAGAAAAGTTTTCTGGTTAAGAAATGCATAAATTCTGGATAATAAAAAAGGGGTCTCGTTAGAAAAAAAAACAGTAAAAAAAAAAATGAAAAGAAAGCAGAAAAAAAAGAAATCCACAACAAGGACAAGTTTAAAGATGTTTGAAATAATTATGCCGGGAATGGCGTTTGAATAACTGCTGTTATTCGTGCTAGCAAATCAGTGGACTCAGATAACTATGGAGACGTAGTGTCTCGATTATTATTCATAAAGGGGCTGTAGTTTAATATTATCATTATTATATATTATATATTACGTGAATAGGCAAGATTATATGATTGCTGTAATGTACCAATTATTGGTGTGATTTATGCACAAATCGTGTGAACTCACAATTTATTGGTTCATACGACAACCTTCGACAATATTTTTCTTGTTTGTCCCAAGCAAATACAACCGTCGTACGACAATTGTGTGAATACTTCAAGGACAATAATGTGGCAATATAAAAATATTGTAATTGCGCCAATATTTATTGGTTTTTTGAACGGCAATCAAAGTGGGCAATATTATTTTTTTTATTGTTCTTTTTTCGTGAAATTTTATATCTGTAAGTAAATTGTTTTTAATTGTTGTATATATACTAATTATTAGTTAAATGTAAATTAAACATGGAGCTCGATGACAGCATTGTAGAAATACTTGATCCTCTGGACACGGAATTTGTTTACTCTCCTGACCAGCACTCACAAACTCATTTGCCCAAAAAGGAAGAACAAACCAAGTGTAAGTTCATCTTGGACCTACAGTGCCATAAATGATTTAATATTAGCTGTAGAAGAACACTCATTTGTTTGGGATTATCGTGAAACTCCATTAATGTTTTTTCGTATGCACTGATTCACTTCTTTTAACACTCTTTTTTCCTTATTGCAGTTGCAATTTTCTTTTGAGCTGAAGTCATTTTAACTTTTATTATTTAATATTTTTAGATTAACATACATACACACATATATTGTAAGTAAATCAACAAAACGAAATTTGCAATTAATGAATACAGCTGTATCGCAGTGCTGCCGTATATTGTAACAATCGTGTGACTGGTAACCAGCAATTATTGCCCCTTTATTGCTGTGCGCCAATTTGCCGCAATCTATGAAATATGAAATTTTGGGCAATCGTGGATCATTTTATTGTCCTCGCAATTAGCACAATTGTTGCAAATTGGCGTATTGCGGCAAACATATGATCTAACCTTTAAAGAAATGAAGCTGATCATATGCAATCTTCAACAATTTACATTAAACTGTACATTAAAAAAAATATGATTTTAAATTATCGATACATTTTTAAAATTAAAGTCTAACAGTTCCTTTAAGTTCTTTACTTGCTTTTCACACCATTTTTATACTTTAAATAATTAAATTTTAAAGAAACAAACAAGGAAACACTCACACCTTTACTCACTCACTCACTATGAAGCGAAAAAAAGTTTGAAAATGTAAATTTAAACTTTAGGGATCAATAACAATACATTTGCATACCATTAGTACTCGTAACACTCTTAATTCTCACATCCACAAACATTTTTATAGAAAACACCAACAAATATTTAAATATTCCCCAATTCCCAAAACCGCATAAACTTCCACAGCTAAATTTATATTTTGAACATATATTTATACTTTGTTGCTGCTGCAAGAGCAGTACATCAGCAGCAGCATTAGAATTTTATAACAAAAACATTTATTATTGGAAAAGGAAAAAAAAGCACTAAAGAGTGTAAAAGAAGAAAAAGCTAGAGCAGATGGCTTTGGCGCCTTCAAAAGTTTAATAAAAAATAAACTTAATGATTACAAAACAAACAATACTGATTTCAAATGTCTCTAAAATTTAAAAATTAAACAGAAATGCCCTTAAATATTAGATTACGCAATATCCAAAAATATTATTTCAATGAGAATTTTTATAACCACCAGCAAAAAGATATTAAGTTAGTCATACCGTTTGTCCTAATAAAATTTGAAGAAGCTATGATATTTGATAAGGGTATGACCGTCCATCTGTTGAAGGCCTTAACGTGCCCAACAATAGTTGAACCATTGTTGTAGTTTTTTCTTTGGCCAGAGTGATGAACTTAAGATTGTTATTTTTTAAGCTAGAATGGCCTAAATTTGTTTAATGTAAATAAAAATCCAATTTTTTAATTACAATATTTTTCCCGACGTTTCGTCGATTGTTTGTCGACTTTTTCAAGGGATTGTCTATTAAAAATTATAAAACAATAAAATAAATACAATGATGTAACACATAAACAATATAGACTTACAATATGAAATCTTTTTTTAACACATTAAGAAGTCCTTGATGTATCCAGGAGTATATGTAACCTAATTTTAATACTTAATATTTAGACTTTTTATATGTATCAGCTCAAGTGATGGCAACAATATAACCCTTTAGCGTTGGTAATTGGCGTTCAAGGATTTTCGTTAGTGCGCCTAATATGAGAGATATGGCCAATTATGTCAGCATATAAATATGAAACTTTGTTGTGCAAAATTTAAAGTCATTATTGAACATTTTAAGAGATAAATTCACTTTAAAATATTTGCTAGATGCGGGTAATTATTGTGTGCTATGATCAATTACTAGACAATATTCACAGAATTTTATGTAATTTTTACTAGTACAAGGTCTGATCAAAAAATAACCGTTATTTTAAATTTTGTTCAAAAAGTATTTATTCATTCATCAGTAAGTATCTTGTCCTCTTCAAAGTAACCCCCCTCAGATATAATACACTTATGCCAGAGCTTTTTCCAATCCTCGAAACACTTCTGAAACGCGCTTTTTGGTATCGCCAACAGCTCCTATTTCGATTTTTCTTTTAGCTCCTCAATCGCAGCAAAACGCTTTCCTTTCATCGGTGTCTTTAATTTTGGGAAGAGGAAAAAGTCAGCGGGGGCCAAGCCCGGAGAATACGGTGTTTGAGGCATGATAACGGTTTTGTGTTTGGCCAAAAACTCACGCACAAGCATCGATGTGTAACTTAGTGTGTTATCATGGTTTAAAATCCATGATTGGTTTTTCCACAATTCTGTGCGTTTCTGACGAATTGCTTCCCACAAACGGCGCATAACTTCAAAGTAGTATTCCTTGTTGACAGTACGACCTTGTGGCATGAATTCATGATACACCACGCCATTGCAGTCGAAGAAAACAGTGAGCAAAACCTTCACATTTGACTGAACTTGACGTGCTTTTTTCGGTCTTGGCTCTTCTGGACGTTTCCATTGGGATAATTGGGCTTTGATTTCAATGTCATAGTCAGACACTAATGATTCGTCACCAGTTATGACCTTTGTTGTTTTTGTTCAAAATTTAGCAATTTTTGAACAATTTTTGCTGCCGCACGTTTCATGTCTAAACTATCTGTAAAAATTACTTATCATGAGCCGAACGATATGCCAAAATCATTTTCTTCACTGCTTCAATATTTTCATCGGTTGTTGACGTGCTCGGGCAACCAGGACGAGCATCATTATGCGAAAATCGAACATATGTAACTCACGAAATTTGAAAATAATGGTTTTGATCAGCCCTCGTATATACATATTTGCTGAACTTGATTTGTATGAGGGTCAGGTGATATCATTGACAGATGTTAACCAATTAGGCAAAAAAAAAAACAAATCTCATGTACCAAATGCTATCGAAATATCTTCCATATTGCGACCATTTATTTGCGCACAATGTTTACATGAACATACAGATAAATCTAGTTAATTAAACCCGTAAAAGAATACTTTTTGTTTCAAATATAACAAGATAATTACACAAAATCCTCAATTCCTTCACTGAATGTAACATCGAAGATATCGACAACAGTCTTCATCACCTGGTTAAAGGAAGCAAGAAAGAGTTTATACTCGGCTGTGCCGAATCTTATACACCCAGCACCAAATCACTTATTTATTTAGATTTGTTATAAGAATTTTATATTTCAGTTATAATCAATAATTTACACTTTTATATTTTTGCAGCGTGTAACATGAAGATATTTATTTCAACAAACTATAAATGAAGTACCCTAGGCAACTGATTTTGGCTTCAAAAAACGTCAAAATTATCAACTCTGTATACTCTCTGGTTCTTTTCGGAAGTTGAGCTTGTACGGGAGCCACTTTCACACCCAGTTTCACAAAAGTCAATAGCATAATTTTTACATGTTTATAACTCATCTGTGTAAAATTTCGATTTGAAATGGATGTTTATGTAGGTTCATGAGTTTTCGGGAGTAGTCCTTATATTCGAACTATGACCTATTACGGGCCGATCGTCATGAAATTCTGTACGACCATTTATATGTACAGGCGAATTATTTTTGTTGAATTTTAACGTCATAATGATTTTTATAAGAGATTTATGCGCATTTAAGTGATTTTTCAAATTGAACTTTATATGACGACTAGGGTCAAATATGGGCCGATCATCATTATATTATCTGTGAATATTTCTATATATGTATGGGCTGTTTGTATCGAATTTAAACTTGCTGCTGATGCTTATAAAAGATTTATGCTTATTTAAGTGATTTCCGGAAGTGGGCTGTATATGGGGCTATGGTCAAATATGGTCCGATCATCATTAAATTTTACTTGTGTTATATTTCAACTTTTAGTGATTTCTATACAAAATTTATGCGCATTTAAGAGATTTTCGGAATTGGTTTTTGTATGTGGCTGTGGTCAAAATATGGACCGATGCAAACAAAATATCATTTTGAGATTTTACTTTGCATAATTCTATGTCTTTTTTCGAAGCTCTATCGTGATTTCAACAGACGGATTTCGGCCCATGTTCAATACTAAACATTTCGCTGCATCAAAGAATGTTTGGTAAAAAATTTTTGAAGATATATCGATCCTGCAACAGAAGGACAGACGGATCGACATTGCTAGATCATCTTAGAATCTTAAAAGGACCCAGAAGATATACTTTTGGGTTCTACGATCAATATTTAGATGTGTTGCAATCGGAATGACAAACTTTCTGTGATGGGTATAGTAAAGTGTGCGAAATTTCACGATATTATCTGAATTATATTTGAAGAACATCGAAAAAAATATCTGAAAAATATAGAGATTGTCTGAAACTACTGGACCGATTTTAGTCATTTTCAATACCAAACATTTCGGTGGAATTAAATTAAATTATTTTTTTTAAAGCTCTCTTGTCCTGTCTGCGTTCAACACACAAGTAGACCCACAGAAATTCGGACATGGCTAAATCGTCTTAGAATCACATAAGAACCAATATTTCGATGTGTTACAAACGATGGTGGTTTGTAGAATAATACAAATCAAAAGGATATCTTCCCTTTTACAATTAGTTACAATTAGTTATCGAAAATTGTGAATAATCCCACGTGTTATTTCAAAATTTAACAATTACCAATAACTTTATAAATCACTCGAATTTAAAAGCCACCGCCAAAACAAATATTTTCATTAATTTCTAATATACATATTTTTTTTAGACTTAATAATGTGAAGCGTGATTCATAATTACGCTTTATTGAGCAGCAATTCCTTCACGTCTTGTCAAGAGGTAGGTTGACTTTTCAAAGAAATCTTTATAATAAACAAGTTAGAGTGCTATATTCGGCTGCGCCGAATCGTAAACGTAATAAGAAATACCGAAACTACACTGGTTACAGGACTAGTATATCCCTATTTTGTGTTTTCTATTCAGTCTTAGTGCAAATTTTATTAGAATTTGATATATTGTTTGAAATACAATTTTACGACCAACATAATTTATTTTAAATGTGTTGAAATTTTATCTAATTTTGACCATTTATAATTGATGAAATTAGCGATTCTTAATGTAATTTACGAAGTTTCTCTGATTTTCAAAATAATCTTGAGACATTTTCCATATTCACAACAAGTTAAGAAACAGAGTATAAAACAAAGTATAACAAAGGATAAGATATAAGATGAGGCTTTTTTGTTTGAATATGATCTTAATAATATTATTTACAGAAGATTTATGGGTAGAAGTGGACCACTTATGGACTGATAGCTTCTAAATCCAGTATCCACTAATATGGTTTCTACGTATTTGAGGCTTATGGTTGTTTACTATGCCCGGAAGTGGACTTAATTCGGGAGCTATTGCAAATTATTGACTGACAGCTACAAAATCCAGTAGCATAATTGTCGTATAACCGATATTAATATGATTTTTTGGATTAAAATTACTGATCTATATAAAAGATGGTTCTATATCGATATTTATTGGATATTTTTGTGGGTTTATTTGTTTTTCGGAAATGGTTCTAATTAAATTTTGGAACAGTGATTTTTATGCGTATGAGGATATTTCACGTCAAATTTCAACATTAACGGTGTATTTAAGATATATATTAGTTTAAAATAGATTTCGGAAGTGGACCTTATATGGGGAATATAGTCAAATATGAACCGATATTCTCAAAATCCAACAGTTTGATTTTGGCATGTATGTAAATGATCCGTGTAAAATTTTAGATCGGATTTGTAAGAGATTTATGAGTATTAAAGATTTTCGGAAAAGGGCTTTATATGGGGTATACGGTTAAAAAGGGACCGTATACATGTGAATAATCTGTGCAACGTTTTGAGTCGGTACCGATATTTATACAATATATATAGGGATAAATGTCTTTTTCAGATGTGGTCCTTATATGGGAGCCATGACCAATTATGGGCCGACACCTATACAATTTAGTACAACAATTTATTTACATATAAAGATTATGTATGTCAAATTTTAGCCATGTAGCATTATTTATATCAGTTTTATACGTCCTTAAGTGAATTTTGGAAGTGGACTTTATATGGACCGAACTAAAAAAAAAAATCATTTTGCGATTGCGTTTTGCATAAAACTGATTTTTGCTGAATTTTGTCTTGATATTCCAATTTCATATGCGTTTATTTAAAATTGCGCAATATTTCTTGAAGATTTTTGTATGGGGGCTATGAGCATTTATGGACCGATTCTTACTATTTTCCGCACACTTTATTCTTTTATCATAAAAACAACGTATACAAAATTTCTGCAATATATTTAAAATATAGCAAGACAATTTTTTAAAAATAACAATTTTTATGGAGGTTGTCTCACATTTTGGGCTATAACTCTGTTTCTAAAATACCGATTTGGTGATTTTCTATACCAAACTGTTTAGAAGAACTGTAAGCGGTTTTTTGTAAAGTTTGTTGATTTCGGTTGTGTCCTTTGAACGTGAGAGTTTTTTACAGAGACAGATAGACAGACGGACATGGCTCAATCGACTTATACTTTGTTGGGCCTCAGATGAGTATTTCTCAGTGTTACACGCGAAATGACAAACTTATATATCCCTCATGCATGGAGGGTATAAAAAGGCTAAAATTAAAGATTGTCAGTTGTATTTCGACTAGGAATAAATATTGATTTGCTTTTAGTGTATTTTACGAAAATAGTAATTATCCTGGGGGCGTCAATAGCCTTCGATTGAAGATTGCATGTCTTCAATTTTGAAAAGAGGAAAACGGGTAAAATTGGTACTTCTTATTGTAAAGCAACCATATTCTTATTCCTAAATCTACAAAATTATTCTATAAAAGTACATATTTTTTGTGCTATAATTATAGTTGAACTGTTAATATTTAATTTTTGATATTTCATTAGTTAGGCTTGAGTTCATTAAATTTCATTTTCATTAAATTATTTTTACTGAAGTAGGAATAGTTTTACAACTTGAAAAATTTTTATTTTTGATAATTTTTCTTGACTGGGATTCGAACCTGGGTTGTTGGTTGAATTTACATATGTTTCGAGAAACACCACTTTCTCTCATCAGAATTCTTTTTGCGTTCTGGTCCCTTTACATGTGTACGAAATTGGACAACAAACATAATAAACAAATATATTCAGGTCTTCGAGACGAAGTCTTGACATGAATACGAAAGGAAAAAAACTAAAGAAAAGGAAATTAATAAAAATGATAATTACAGAATAAACTTCGAACCACCAGTCACTGGTGATTGATGGTTTTTCCATCAATCACCAAGGTTCGAATCCCAGTCAAAAAAAAATTATCAAAATTAAAATTTTTTCAAGTTGTAAAACAATTCCTACTTCAGTAAAAATAATTTAATGAAAATGAAATTTAATGAACTCAAGCCTAACTAAAGAAATATCAAAAATTATGTACTTTTATTTAACAACATAACACAGAATTTTACTAATAGAGTGTGTGAAAAATATGTCCATATCTATTTCAAAGCATCAGTACAAAATTGAATTTAAATTATACTCGTTTATTAAATATGCCCTTTCCTCGGAGGCACTATTTGCAACCATTTTCATTCTATATCATATATATTTTACCAATTTGTTTTATAAATTCACTTTATTTTATTTCTATTAAATTTTCTATTCATAGACGCATTTTATTTTCTATTACAACACATTCTATTTCACATTTTATACTCTCTCTGTACATACATACATATATAATTTTTTTTACTATAAATAATTTGTCACAGCTCCATTATGTATTCTGAAATAAGTTTTCTCCATAAAGTATTAGAGTTTTAGTATATGGGAGAGAAAAAAAAAAGGATTTTCTGTATATTTTATATCGTAACAACAACAATGAGGACAAACAACAACCACAACAGCTGCAAAAAAAACTTAATGATTTACAATGTCTCCCCTGTGGGTAAACATGGCAGTTTTTGTTCTGTTATCCAAGATGCAGCGTCATCAACAGCATCCAGCAGAATGGTTAGACCACACGAGTGAGTGTACGGACGACGGGTACGAATAAATTTTATGAAATAGTGGTAAAAAATGACACACATTTTTTACATCATTTACGAGTTGACTGTATATTTGTGGAAAAAAAAAACAATTTTTTCACGCAGTATGAAAATGATGCAATTTAAAGGATTTACTTTGTGCTTTATTTAAATACGAGATGAAAAACTTCGATTTAATTCCGGATTTTTTGGTTATGGTACATTTAAATGAGCAACTTAAATAGTGATATGATTTTGTTCGTGGACAGAATTACTATTAAACTCTAAAGGCGCAAAAATTCTTTAATGGAAACATTTCAATATTTTAAATCAATGAATTTGGAAATACACCACTACTAATTATGTTTTTAAACAATAATATACGTAGTTACATTTGTACTTTCATTAATTTCTCTTAAATGCATATTTCTTAAACAATTTCTTTTCAACTATTTATGTAGAAGTAAACTAATTATTAATTATATTTCAGTAAATTTAAATTTCAAGAAGCTCTTATCACAAGACCCTAATGGCCGAATTCACAGTCTTTAGTTAGCTAATGACAAAGGCTTAACTAATGATTCTTTATTCGCAATGCTTAGTTTGCCATAAGAATAACAAGTATTAGTTAAAGAACAGTTAGTATATTAGTTTACCAATGGTTAACTAATGACTGAGAATTCGGCCATAAGAGAAGGACCCAGAGAAAGAAAAGAATGTTATTATGAAAAAAATGAAATTATAATTACAAATTCTTATTTCAAATGAAGTATCTGGTTGTCGAAAAATTCTTCAATTATTTGTGGATATTTATGGCCGAATTCTCGGTCCATTGGTAAACTAAAATACTAACTATTGTTTAACTATTACCTGTTATTCTTATGGCAAACTAAGCATTGCGAGTAAATAATCATTAGTTAAGCCTTTGCCATTAGCTAACTAAAGACTTTGAATTTAGCCATTAGTAACAGAAAGATTCTTGTGAGCGCCTCGGGTAAATAAAATTGAAAACGATCCCATTTCTTCGTTTGTGATCCAAATATTTTATTACATATGAAATCTACTAGTCGAGTACTAAAAAATAATTAGGAGATATACGCATATAAAATATTTATTTCCTTTATTTTGCAAAACTTCCAAACTGTTCATCGGTCCATATTTGATCACACCCCCATGAATCTCTCATAAATATGGTTATCAAAGTAACATTCGCATTCGCCGTATGTTCGGCCGATAATTGGTCATAGCTTCCATAAGAGCATTTCATGAATCTAAAAATTATACTATTGGATTTCGCGAAGACCAGCATATTACTGACCAAGCTCCCACATTAGGTCTACTTCCGATAATAAGTAGAATATTCTTAAAATTCTTTGACTAGAACTGAGTCTGTCGATTTTTAATGAACTAGAATTACATCGATTGGAGTCGATTCAGTATATTGAAATCGCTTAGCATACGGGCGATAATAATCGACTACAATTTAAATCGACTAGAATAAAGTGGATTGGGGCCAATTGCAACGGTGGCGATTTCTAGCAAACCTTTTATGATTTTTTATACCCAGCACCAAAAAGTTGGGGGTATATTACGTTTGTTATTCCGTTTGTAAGACATCGAAATAATGGTGGCAGAACCAAAAAATCTATATATTCTGGGTCAATTGAAATCACAATTGACCTTCAAAAAAAAAGAGATAGACCAATTAAATTTTCACAAAACATTCTCTGATCTAGCGAAATGTTTGGTGTTGAAAATGGGCAAAATCGGTCATGTAGGATCTGAGTTATAGATCAAAGTTTCAGACTATCTCGATATTTTTTCTTCAAATATAATGCAAATAATACAATGAAATTCTGTACACATTATTTTTATTATAGAACGACAAGTTCTATTGAAAATGGTAGGAATCTGTCCTACCATGTCTTTGCGAAATATGGCTTTATGGTACATAAATGTTCATCCATACAAAATTCTGCAATAATAAGTTTCATGCAAAGTGAAATCTTAAAATGATATTTTGTTAAATGTGCATAAATCTTTTATAAAAATCAATACCAAGTCGAAATGTAACAGAAGTAATTCTTATAAAAATCACTAATAAGACGAAATTTAACACAAGTAATCTGAATAAACTTTTAAATTGTCGTACTAAATTTCATGGTGAACGGTGCATATTTTAGCCCCCATATAAAGTCCACTTCCGGAAATTACTTAAAAACGCATAAATATCTTATAGACATCAGTAGCAAGTTTAAAAATTTTAAATTCGACACAAATAGTCCATGCATATATAGAAATATTCACAGCCAATTTAATGATGATCGGTCCATATTTGACCCCAGTCGTCATATAAAGTTCACTTTGAAAAATCACTTAAATACGCATAAATCGTCGTAGAGAATTTCATGACGATTGGCCCGAATTATGAGGACTGCTTCCGAAAACTCATTAACCTACATAAACATCCATATCGAAGCGAAATTTTATACAGATCAGTTATAAGCATGTCAATGTTATACTATTGACTTTTGTGAAATTTGGTCCATAATCGAGCATAGCTCAACCAACTGATTCTAATTGAATCAGATGACATGTAATATGTTGCTAATACTGAAAATCATAATTACATACTTTGTATAATTTATATTTTAAAAAAAACTTTCTTTCACCTTCCAAATGGGTTTCCTTCACTGCTCGTTATGTGCATGTGTTTTATTTAAATTTTTGCATACAACATATTCATGATTTTAAAATCTGAACGCAGAAATCGGAAAACAATGGAATAGTATTTAACAGATAAAGTCATTTATTTAGTTTAGTCTTTTGAACAGGAAGTTAGAAAACACAACAGAATGTTTGAATTGTTATTTCAGGAATGAACACAAACAATAGACCAGTTACAAGTACATAATAAAATTGCTTAGAATTTCTGTAGGGGTTTGTTTTCTATTATCTTGTAAAGGTAATAAAAGATGAAATTAAGAAGGAGAAAGGAACACTTTTAAAGAACAAAGGAACAATGAAAATATATTATTTTATATGTGCGTATTGGAGAGTAAATATAGAAAAGCAGTATATTATAAGAATTAATTTTATTCTATTTCTTTATTATGTTTTTATGGCCATATTCACTTTATTATCTTTAAGATAACAACCACGCGTGTTTGTTTGGCTGACTTAGTGTAATGTAATTTTGTAAAGCACTTAAAATAATTCTAAGATGACATTAAATAATAGCTCTCTTGCCAAGAACTATGAATGAATTTAGTAACGATAGTACGTTTAATATTGCATTGTATTTACGTTTTTTTAAAACTCATTTTGCTTTACACGCAGCATATAAAGATTTCATTTACAGACTTTTTATGAGACATCGAAATGAGTTCAAGCCCATTGCTTTAATTTTAATAGTTGCAACCTCGTCACTAATATCACACATAGTAACCACTGTCAATTTCAATAATTTGTACTTAAAAATACAACGGACTAATTACAAAAACCTTGCAAAGTCTGCGGTGTACCTGCCTCGATTTACAGTGAGGGCCAACAATTGAATGTAAATAATTTACCCTACGCCGGATCAAATTAATTTGGAAATTATTCATAGATATCTAAAGCATCTTAGATCTTGGCAGAGTTGTTTTTATTTAAGCTTTTTAAGAACATAAAATAATAAACTTGGAATCGGTTTCATAAATTAACTGAAGTTGACATGAAATATAATTGAAAACTTAATGAACAAGCTTTGAAAAGTTCATGGAAATCGTTTAGATTCAAATTAAACAGGGTACTTTTATATCAAATGCAGGAAAGTCGACTAAAATTTTGTAATTTGAAATCGACTTGAATAGCTCGATTAAAATTGCTGTTAATGATTTCAGTTAAAGTCAATTTATAAGTGTAGTTAGAAATTATCATAAACGGAGGTAAATAGAGTCCATTGAAATCGACTTATACAAAGTCATATTCAAATTGATTTTTAAATTTTACAATAATCCAATTTAAGTTCTGATAGTTTTAACTAAAGTATTCAAAAAACGAATCCAAATACAGGTTAACCAGTTTTTTTTTTCTTCTTTGTAATTAAGAATTAGTTTTATTTTTGCCAAAAAAAAAAAATATAAAATTTGTCTAACTTTTTATACTTGTTTTGCAAGCTTTTTATATGTTTTGACCATGGTGTAAATATACAAGGTGAGTGCAATAACACAGCTGACTGACTTTATTTACAATTTACTAATGTCAAAAGTAATACTTTTCCAAGTGTTTTTGACAGCAGTACATTATTTTACACAAACAAAATGCCTGTTGTTTCTGTATTATGTTGTATTTGCTGCCGATTTGCACTCGCCTTGTATAGTTACACCATGATTTTCAGAATATCTTCTTATTTTTTTGTTTTATTTGTTAAAAACTAACAATATCGTAAATAATAAAAGTTTTCAGTTCCAAGACCGATTTCAACTGAATAAAACATATTTTCGACATATACTACAAAGTTTTTTTATAAAGAAATTTAAGGAAGAAATTTTATTAAGTATGTTTAGATATACTTTGAGGTCTCCAAGAATTCTTTATATGTATTAGAAAATAATTGGAATTAATTTGGTCACATTTTACTATTACAGTCACTCTAAGTCAAACTTGGACACCAGTATAAATGAAATTGATTTGAAAAATAAATTTGAACATACGTTCATCGGTATACAATACGTTTTTCCAAATAAAAAAATCTTTAATTTCATGATCTTTTGCAAATTTGGAAACGATGGGATGCCTATTGTGTTGAGGGAGCGAAACCAAGAACTGCGTTTGAAAAACCTAAAACCAGCTTTAAAATATGGGCTAATTTTCTACAGCAGGACCGGGATAGCTGCATTTTATTCACGGGATAATGGATCAAAATGTAAGTATATTTAAAAAACATACCGAAACGTGTTGATAAATTTGGTCTTAATAACGGCTGGTATTTTTTATCAGGACAACGACCCAAAACATAATGCCTACAAAGTACAATCCTGGCTGCTATACAATGTTCCTCATGTTACAAAAATCCCCCAGAGATTCCTAATATAAATTCCATAGACATTTTATGGGACTACCTGAAAAAAAGTTCAGGATCGCAAGTTTTTTTTAGCAAAACTGAGCTAAAAAAGCTTTAATAAAAGAATGGGAAAAAATACCACCAAGCTCTTGCCGAAAGTTAGTGGAATCAATCCCTAAGAGCACACAAAATATTATTATTAAACCTTAAGAACTAAAAGAAGCAATTTTTGGAGATGTTCGAGTTTAGCGTGTGCAATATTTTTATAACAATTGAAGTATTTTTATTTTTTTTTTATTATTAATGAATAATAAATTATAATTTGTTTTATTAAATTTTAGTTGAAAATTTTCTTTTTATTTTTAATCACGATAATTTTATTTTTTCAAATAAATTTCATTTACAGTGGTGCCCGAATTTGACTTGCAGAGACTGTATGTAATAGATCTAACGTTCTTTAAAGAAAAGCTTAATTGTTACTTAAAAATAGATTTGTTTAATATGACATGTATTTTTGTTTGTTTCTCTTTACATTGTTCTTTATACATTTGTATGTATGTAAAAATATGTCACGAACGTCATACATAAAATAATTAAAAACTTAAATATTGTCACATATAATGAAAAACTGGTTATCCGGTTTTTTCAGCTAAAACCACATTCGAAACCGGGTTTTAAAAAGAGCCAATACTCAATTTTCTTTTACTTTTAAATATTGATACACATTTTTGTTTGTTTATGTATGTGTATACAGAGTTGCAAATCGAAATAATTTCTCGGAGAATGCTGACTTTGTCCAACAATAAAAAATGTTTGCAAATTATCTTACAACAATCTTACAATGGCAAAAAACGTGTTCACATGATTGTTGGTTGTCTGACAATATTTTTGTCTTGCAATGTACTAAAAATATTTTTTCTGATAACGTTCGAAAACAAGAATTGTAAGTTCAAACGGTTGTTAGACATTTTCTGCACATTTTTCTGACAATGTTGTAAGATTTAACAAATGTTCGTAGTACGAACTTCGTACATAGCTTATATATTAAGCTTTGTATAGATGGTTGTCAGATCTTACAATGTTGTCCGAAAAATGTTCAGAAAATGTCTAACAACCGTTTGAACTTAAAATGTTGGTATTCTAACGTTGTAAGAAAAAGCATTGAGAATTTACCTTTTGATACAATTTTTCAATATCAGTACATTGCTAGATCTGACAATATTGTATGATCTGACAACCGTCTATACATAGCTTTAGAAAACTTAAGCTAAACTGACTGTTGGTGTAGGAAGATCACATTTTTTGTATATTTGTTAACAAATATTTCCATGATGCCAATGAATATGTTCCGAAGGAAAATGGTAGCGATTATGCTTCTGAGGTAGAAACCATGGTCGTTAATGTTAAATGTGCAGATGCTGTCTGATGGGCACATGCTAGAAATAGTGATCATGTAACAGGATATGAACATATGGACATATGTGTATATTGGTTATCTTAAAGACCTACAAATCATAATGTTTTTGTTTCTATTAGAACTAGTCCAACTCAACATTATTTCGTCCCATGGTCTGACAATACCAAGAGGTCAACTTAGTGCTTAAGTGCTTGCCACCAATAATAGAGTTCAAAATGTATCTACCAACAACATTGACTATTGACTCTTGACGCAAATGTTGACCATCTCAGTTTATTTAACCATTATGTAAATCGTAAACACTCACATAATTACAATTGCTGTAAATGAGCACTTTAAGCAACAACGAATTTATTTAGTGCATGTAACACAAATATAGACAAATTGCGCATTATTTTGTATCCCAAATTGTTACAATAAATAGTTACAATGTTACTACAACCAAAAACTATTTATGAATTGACAACTACAAATAAAACTATCAACTAAATGTCTGACTAAATGGTTATATGGCAGACAGGCGAATAAACTAAACGATTGTACTGACTGACTCACTGACTAGCTACATGACTGACTATTAAAACGATTGAACACTGTGGAGAACAGTAAATGAAAACAAGTATTATATGGTCAAGACCGACCATATAATACCCTACACCCAGTATATCAATAAAACTGTTTTTCAGATATTGGCGCTATATGGGAGAAATTACCTATTGTGGACCGATCATCCAAAAATTTGTGATCATGATGTCTGTGAATATAAGTAATATATGTGTTAAACTTTATCTCGATATAAATACTTTTAAACGATTTATGCAGCTTAAAGTAAATTACGGAGAGGGTCTTATACGGGAGTTTCGACTAATTATGGATCGACCATTATAAAATTACACCGTATTATGTTTAGACATATGAAATATATTTTCGTTCAATATTATTTGGATACCAACATTTTTGTGAGAGTTATTCTCTTTAAAGTGATTTTCGGGAGTGGGCCGTATTTGGGAGCTACGAGTAATTATCGACCGATCTGCACAAAATTCGTAGATTTTGGCCTTATTTACCACTCATTTGTGATGAAATTTGTTGGGATACTTGCATAATTCAAACATTTATGATCAGTAAACCCCAATTTCGGTAAGGCATTTGTATTGGGGCCAGGTGAAATAGTATACCGATTTCCACCAGTTTCAATCCCATCCATTCTACGGCTGAAAAAATATCACGTACCAAATTTTATCGAAATATCTTCAAAATTGCGATGTGTACTCTGCGCACAAGCTTTACATGGACAGCCATCCAGCCAGACGGACGCACGGACGGACGGACATCGTTAAATCAAATCAGAAAGTGATTCTGAGTTGATCGGTATACTTTAAGGGGGTGTTGGGCCAATATTTCTGGGCGTTACAAACATCAGCACAAATCCAATATATCCTCCCCTCTATGGTGGTGTAGGGTATAATGAGCTTATGTTTCTATGTATTTCTGTTCGTACGTACACACATACGTACAAATACGATGATTGTTGTATGTTTCAATGAG
Source organism: Bellardia pandia (assembly GCA_916048285.2). Classification (NCBI taxonomy): domain Eukaryota; kingdom Metazoa; phylum Arthropoda; class Insecta; order Diptera; family Calliphoridae; genus Bellardia; species Bellardia pandia. The sequence goes on along the minus strand of OU696533.1, from coordinate 28,324,669 downwards.
TGTATGTGTATGTTGAACGTTTGTAACGTGCATATTAAACAGATGCTCAATATGGATTATTTTTATTCATCCGACTACAGTGTTGATGATTACGAGTATAATGATGACGATGGCGACGATGATAAAGTTGCATGCACAACAAATGCAGTAGTAATGAATAGAAAGAAGCGCTTTTATATGAAATAAGTAGAATAACAACAACTACGGCACAAACACATACATCTTCATATACATATATGTATTATACATAATATATATTGTATGTATGTCCTTACTTACATGCTGCATGCCACATAACTGCTGCAGCATATGTACGTTTAAATAAGTTTTGATTAAATGACATGTTTTATATGCTTAAATACACTTTTAATTTGGATGAATTAAAATAGATGAAATAAAAAACATATTTAGACAAATTAATAAGAGAGAAACATTTTTTAAAAGGGAATTTATACACAATACTCGTATGTACATAAAAATGACACCAAAACTTTAATGAATTTAAGTTAAACTGCTTGACTGCACGAATATTGTAAAAAAAGACATATATTATTAGGGAATAATGTGGGAAACTTATCAGTAAGTGGAAGTAAGTGAGCTATTTCTGACCAGCTGTATGTATAAACTGGGTAGTCTATTTATTAGCATATCTATTCGAATAATTTACGAATAATATTTAATTTTGAGCAAAATAAACGAATAAAACAATTTAATATATTATTTAATTTTATCAAAACTTTTCTTAAGTTTCACAGTCCGATATAACCTTCAACAAATATGTAAATGTTATAATAAAAATTTTTATTTTTTTTTTATTTATGTCTGAACAATTTAAAATAGCAGAAACTACCTCAAATATTTATTATAAACTAAGAAGTTACTAAATGGGTTTGGATTTGAATTCGAAGATGAGATGGCCGTAAATATTGCATAGAAATATTAACAAAATCGAAGTATATAATAAGTATATAATAATAATCAAAGTATTAACTTCTAAGTGATTTTGAAAGTCATGGTAAATGTTTAGTTAAAAATTGTGTATATTTCTTTACAAAATATTTTAACATATTTTTCGCTTTGTGTGCATAAATTTCTCACTAAAAAAAACTGAATTTTTATATGAAATAATTATATACAAATGGCTCTAGATTCTTTAATAGATATCTAAAAGAAAAATAAAAATAATCTGTGATCAGTTATAAAAAAATAGCTATTTTGCATGGAATTAGGGGCTTCGCAAAATTTATAGCATTTTCTGATAGGAGGATTACTTTTGCGTCACCTTGTATATACATATGTATGTATTTACTAGGTGGCATGTGCGCGCGTTGCTACGCCACCAATTAAAATTAATTTGAAAGAAAGGCATTACACAAATATTCAATTCATTTAGAGTAATTTTAATGATTTTGTTAATTTTGAAAAAAGTAGGCGGTCGAAAAAAGTATTCTAAGTTATTCCGGAGTCTTAATTATATCCTGTTAAAGTTTTAGTAAGATCGGTCCAGCGGTGTGGCCTTCCTGGCAGGCGTTGTAATTAATTAAAAAAGTGGGCGTTAGAATAGGCGTGTTCACACCAACTCAGAAACCTTTCCGGCCTCATGCACAACAACTTTGCCAAAGAAAATAACAAGATCAAATACATAGTTTACGCTTCTATAAAGGACATACATACAAACATTTTTTTTTGAGATAGGGCATGAAAGTGGGCGTGGCACATAACATTTATATTTTTACCTCGCCTTCAGTAAGATGTGTATACAACGTTTTTGAAGTAAATTTGTAAAAAGCCATGCAGAAGCAATAAATCAATTTAAAGTAGGCGTGGTCCTACCAACTCAGAAACCTTACCGGGGTCATGCACAACAACTTTGCCGAAGATAATAACATGATCAGATGCATAGTTTGCGTGAATAGAATAGTAGAAGTGAATTTCAAAAAAGAACCAATATAAGAGTACTGAAATTTGGCCCTTTTTACACCTTTATATTTGAGTCATGAATAGCATGTTCTGGTTTCTTTTTTGTGTGGACGGAAGAATATTTTATCTTGTTTTATTTTTAAATTGAATAAATAATATCAAATGCCCGTTTTTACCCCGTTTTTGTCCCTTTTTTGTCACCCGTGAAAATATAATTTTAAAAAAAGTACCTATTAATTATCCGTAATACGTAATATTTGAAAATAATAGTTCATGGAATTTTTAGTGAGAAAATACATTTTGATAAAAAAAAAAAGTACCAAAAAAGAATACAATTTTTAGGCCATAGGAATTCGAATTTCAAAAAAAGTACCAAAAAGATTTCTAGTCTTTATTTATCTGAGCAAGATGCATTTAATATAGTATTTCTATGTTTATTTATGTAGGAGATATACATGTTAACGGAGCGTTCTACAGGGACTATTTTTACCCCATATGGTCACTTGAATTTCTCTCTCTTTTTTTGATTATAAAAATTGTTTTGGAGATATAGAGGAACTGGTTTTACCCATTTTTGCCTTATTTGTCCCCCTTAACCCTGCTGTTAGGTTAGGGCCATTTGGTCCAAATTTTTTCAGTATTCCCTTGTAACTTTGGAACGGTGAAATATACTGACTAAATTTTTCTGCTAATGGGGTCAATTAATAAAACAATGTTATGTGCGAAAATTAAATTTTCTAACTTTATTCAGGACTGAGAAAAATACAAAATGACAAATCTTAGGTTAGAGGACCATTTGGTCCATAGTACATTTTTATAGATTTTTTTCAAAAAAATAAGAATTTATTAGTTTGTTTGAATATATTTTTCATTGCAAGATAAGCTCAATGTTTTTCGGTTAGTTTTGCAAATAAAGTTGCTGCAAATGGAACATTTTATATCAGACTTCGACTTGCAGCAACTATAAATTCCACCCTTTCGAATCCTTGAATGAGAAGTTGGAATATTTGAGCAAGCCTCTGAAAATGTGCATGTTGTACGAATTTCTGTCAATAACTGTGCTGAAAACCCTTGCTGAGGTAATCTAGTCCATTTCATCATATGAGCCTTAGCTAAAGAAAATGCTAGTATCCGCAAAAACTCTGGCCTCTTTCGATTCCGATCAGTTGGAGCCAATGAAACATCGATTTCAGAAAATAGTATGTACACATTCAAAGCGGATATGTCAAGTATGTTTGCAAATACAACGGTTGCCCATCGATTTGTTTTGCGTTTTGTGGAGTAGGAGCCAATCATTTGATCAGCAGTATCCACACCACCTAAAAGAAAAAAACCATTAGAAATTATAGGCGATCAAAAACTAGCATATCTTTTGTCGAATTGTAATAAGAAACAATCTCTGGTTTTTTTCTTAGATCCAATTTCATCAACTGCATCATCTTTGTGCATTGCACTAATCAATATCGCTGCTTTGTTTTTATGACTTATGTATGATACTAATGTCGCAATATTCCACATATGTTAGCTTTCTTTCATAAAGTTTTTTTGCCTGCTCAAATGTAGAAAACAAATTATCGCCTGTTATATTTTGCCCTTTCAAGTCCAATACGACGCGTTCTCTTTGGTTTTTTTCAGGCATGCCATTTCGAGGTTTACCAAGATATGGTTGTATTTTCCATACGTATCCTGACTTTGAGTCTACCAATAACCAAAATTTCATACCATACCTTGCTGGCTAAATTGTCGAAAAGAACATCTCCCTCTAAATGCAACAAGTTGTTCATCAACGGTAACATTTTAGCGACAATTATAAAACGCTGGAAGGAGTTGTTGCCAATAGTCCCATAGTGCACGATTCATTTTCTTCATTGAGAATTTCACGTATATCTTCTTCGTTCAATTGCGCCATTTCGTAACAAAAACACTTTCGGACTATTCAAAGAAACTTTCAAACTGAAAGGAGTACTGCACGTATCTGTGCTTCTTCACGACAAAAATCAAAAATGGGAAATCCCAAAATAATTTTTTACATTACAAAACAGTAACTGAATATAAATTCATTGCAAAAATGGGAAATCCAAAAATTATTTGTTCATTACCAAGTGAATGTAAATTCATGTCAAATATTTAGAGGATGTTTTCGATATGTCAAATACTTACTTTAGAAATTATTGAACCAAAAGTGTTACAATGAATAATATAAAATTATTATTTTGCATGAAAATTGCATTATGGACCAAATGGTCCCTTAACCTAAGATTCGTAAGTTTTTTCTAACCTAACAGCAGGGTTAACGACCGAATTTTCAAAAATCCCTTCTTAGTGGATCTACATGTTGTAAAAGGAACTCATTACCCGAATTTCAAGTTTCTAGCTTTAGCTAGTTTGGGCTGTGCGATGATGAATGAATCAGTCAGTCAGTCAGTCACGTTACTCTTTTATATATGTACATATATAGATTATTATTCCGATTTAGAAATTACGACACACATATAATTTCATTATGTTTTATTTTATACACCCGGAGTACTTTTTCCTGTATTCCTGTATTCCCGAACAATTTGCAAAATATATTGTTTTTGTTGTTCATCTTTAGTTAGTGCTGAATTGAATTCTTCCATTAACTTTACTCCTCTTTCTGCTGCATCGTTGACTACTTTTAGTAGGCCAACCAACAGTGTATTTTGCTTTAGTAAAGGTTGACAACTCACTACATTTTGCTGGAGTTACGTTTAAAAATTCTTCGTCTATTGATAATCTTTCAGAGAAAGGTCTTGTCTCCTTAGATCATTCCAATTCAATTTCATTTTTAAAAATAACTGAAACTTTCTAATTTTTCGTCTCCGGCCTCTAAAGATTTTCCTTAAAGTCGCAAACATTTTTTAGCGCTTCAACCATTTTTTTTAGTGGTAAGTGGTATTCTGGATTGAAAAAAGGGAATCGCAACATTTTCAGGATTTAAGTAACACAAGTGGTTTTACACCTGCGATACATCCTTGTCAATATTTCTAAAACTGTGAATGTGCTTCAGCAAATGAAAATCATTATATAGCTTCAATACATATTTTTATTATGAATATGCAAATTATCCGCAAAGCATTTTTTTCTTTAAATAATTCGAATTCTTCACGACACAGAAATATTTTGAGGCTGTAAATAGGTTTTGCCATTCATCTAGCATGATGAACAGCGCCTGGTGCGTAAAACGTTACAGTGTTTTAGTTTTCCCCTAAAAACATCAGATTGAGCTCTAACAGTTCCCTATAATCGTGTCTTGGTTGTTTTCCTTGAAGCACAGATTTAACAAAACTTACAACATGACTGGATAATTTTTTTTACATATTAATTTGTAACTCCATCGTCTACTCCAATTTGAAAATTTTGCAAATTCATTTCTCATTACAATTGCCTTCAGAAAACAGTTTCTTCTTTTTGACACAAAATTATTTTGTTACTTCAAAATGCATGTGTTTATATCATAAATCCCCTAAACAAAATCTAAGCTAAACTTTTTAATATAATGAAAACGAAACAAATTAAATAGTTTTATTTAATTTGTCTTTATGCATAATTATGGTAAAAAGTAATGTCCTTGTCCCATTTACCTTCTAAGGCAAAATAATAATAAGGCATTATTATAATAGCAACAACTACAACAACAAAAAAAAAAAAAAAATAATGCCACAAAGGATGGTTGGTTATCACTCACATGAACGTGTTGTGACAAAAGAATATAAAAATGAACAATAACAAAATACTAAAAAAAATATGAAAATAAATTTCTCGGTTTGTTAGCTGCAGCAACTATTTTTATGTTGCTCTCATATTAATATTTATAAAATTTTTTGTATGTATGTGTGTGTGTAAATATGTTTATATAATGAATGTGGTTTGCATGGTTGCCAGGAGCTGGAAAACATACGCTAAATGGGATTTCTAAAAATGCCAAAAAGAAAGTTAAAAAATTTATATTGAAATTTTCTGTCTTTTTTTCGAATTTAAAAGTAAAAAGAAATAGAAAGTAATAAAATTAAAAAAAATTCTTCAAGTATAAAACATGTAATAGTGTAACTATTAACGACTACTTACAGATAAATAAGTATTTTGTTAGTATCAATATGTATATTTGTATGTGCATATGTATAGAAATAAAATATATAAATCCAAGTTTCTAATTATATATTAACTCATTGACTTAAAATTTAAGGGGCATCTGATAATGAGATAGTTATGAAATAGGAAAACAAAATAATTTTTCTGATTTCTGTATGTCAAATTTTAACCTGGTAACAATATTTATGCCAGTTTTATACGTATTTAATTGAATTTTGGAAGTGGACTTTATATGAGGTCTATGGTCAAACAAAATTTCGTTTTGCTATTTCTTTTTGCATGAAACCTATTTTTGCTGAATTTTGTATTGCTCTTCCAATTCTATAGGCATTTATTTATCATTGAGCGATATTTCGGCATGATATTTGTATGGGGGCTATGAGAAATCGTGGACCGATTCTTACTATTTTCCTCACACTTTCTTCTTTTATTATAAAAATAACGTGTACAAAATTAAAAAAAAAATTCATAAAAAATATCAAATTTTTATGTAGATTGCCTCACATTTTGGTGCATAACTCTGCTACACCGATTTTGCTGATTTTCAATACCAAAGTTACCTACAAAATAAGAAATATTTTTCTAGAAATTTCGTTTACTTAAGTTGTGTTATTTCGACGTGAAAGTGTTTTACACAGCTTCAATCGACGTATAATTTCATAGGGATCAAGAAAATATATACTCTATTGGAATGACAAACGTAATATACCCTCATTCACCACTTGTGGTAATTGAGGGTATAAAAATGTATTCTCCATGTATTTTAACTTCTCGAGATGCCATTATTTAATCCACATGTCATTTAAGAATTCCAGTGTCTTCTGCCTTGGAACTGGAAAAAAGAAATGTGTTTTAAAAAATGTCAGAAAAAGTTAAATTCCTGTAAAAAAGGAGACCACAATTTTAATTCGAATTTTCTGGTTTTTCGATTTAAAAGTAACATAAATTAATAAAATTAAAAAGTACTTCATGCATAAGACATTAAAGAATGTTAATATTAATAACTAATTACAGTTAAATAAGTGTAATAAGTATCCCAATAAGCATTTTGGCTGGAATTCAAATGGAATTACATTCATAATGTAGAAAACACTATACTTTAAAATAAATTAATAGTTGTTTTTTGACACTTAAAAACCAAAACAAATTAAATCAATGGCTGCAGTATTACCGTTCCGAATGGGTGAATCATGGCGCAAAAAACTCTCAGTAAAAAAATTTTTCTCCGGACAAAACTTTTATTCGGAACAAATGGGTGAATCCAGCTTTAGTTTCATTAAAAAATTTACACTTTTGGCGTACTATTTTTTCCAAAAATTTTACATATTGTTGGAATTTATATGAAAGCTGTGCTGATGACATTAACATTTTTCACATTGACAGTTTAGTATGAATGGTAAAAGTAAATGGTTCTGTTGGTTGTACTTGAATTGGTTTACTATTTTAACAATCGAGCGATGCCAGATTAATGAGAGCGTGTATAATTGTACGTAAAATATTTTAGCTTAAAATAAAAAATAGTCTTTTTAAAATTGTTGAAAAATAGGCAAAAAAAAAATGCTAAATCTAGCCTCAAAATGGCTAAGCGACAACACTGGTGATTTGTGTGCGTTTGTTACAAAGTTTTGTTTCATGCAAAGTTATATTTTTTTGTTTTTTGTTTTATATTTTACATTATTTTAATTAAAATATACGAAATATAAACAAACTTAGGCTCTGCTCAACTCAGTTCAGAAGCATGGATTTTAAATATACGTACCTATTATACATACGAGTATGTAGTATTATTACACACTTTTAATACACTGGGTGACAAAACAAAGCTCGAATATACTTCTCATAAATTCTGTAAGTAAGTTAGTAAAATAAAAATCAGTTTATTTTGCAATAATTCGTTTAAAGAATTTTTGCGAATCATTGAGAAACTTATTTGGGCCAGAATTCGGGTGTAGTTTATAGCAATTATTCGTGTAGCGTTTTTCATAGAAGAATTTTTCACGTTTTATTGTACATATGTATGTACAAGTATATGACAAAAGTATCTCAATTGGGTTTAATGTATCTAATTCGTAAAAATTATATTTCAGATATGTTTAACTTCTTAGGGTTTAAAATAAGCTTCTGGCTTGTATTCTGTGTGTTTTCGGGGATTCCTGGGAATCGGGAAATGAACAATTGACAAAATGTTTGCATTTATTAAATTATACAGACAAGAAAAAAGTGATCTTAGATATACCCCAGCAAAATATGTTGGGGGAAAAGTATCGAGCAACACTATTTGATAAACAAACAAGTAAGACAGACCTAATAAAATAATATCCTACAGCGAATATATGTGAAAAAATATTTTTATTTTTTTTTAATGTGCAAGCTACGAATATTTAAGCTATCTAGTATATATAATGGATTCTAATATTTGTAAGACATTTCCGATTGTTAAAGTTATTTTCGGAATTATAATCTAATGTGTTAGCTTATCTAAATATGGAGCGAGCGCCATAAATATTTATGTCATATAAAAAATATTTTGTGTATGTATATTTGAAACTTATTTTTGTTAAAAATTGCCTTTTAAAGGTCATATAATTATAGGTGATAGCCATCATATAAAGTGTCCAGATTTCTGTTTGTATTAGACTTATATATGAGTTTAACGCAAGTGACCCAATTTTAAAAATCAATGTCTTCCGATTTAGATGAAATTTGCACCAAGGTTAGTGCTATTGGATAGTAGGCCAAACACAAATTTTCAGCTCTATCAGTCCAGAAGTGCCGGAGTTAGTTGGAAATGTTGGTCAATTTTGGTCATACAGGGTTTTTTTTTAATGAGTGTAACTTTTCACCTATTGGTCCTAGCAAAAAATGGCCAAAGGACTTTAGATAGCTATTTCTTCAATCATTTCAAAGATATTTTTTTTAATTTTTAAAATTTTTTTTTTAATTTTTTTTAATTTTTTTTAATTTGGGCCTTTTTTTTTTGTAAAGAAAGCTTATACAATTTACTTTAAGGCCTTTATAATCGCTTAATGGGATGCGAGTGGGATATCTATCAAAAAAATTGTTTTTAAACTCAAGAATAGGATTTTTCAATATTTGGCACATGTCACTAGCCAAGGAGAAAGTGAATAATGAAATCAACAAAGTTCAGCCCTATCCCGATGCAGCCTCCAATACTTACTTTGTTCATCCCATCACCTCAATGGATTTGTTAATTCGGCAACAGCACCTAGAGATAATTTGGTGGTCCGAAATTTGCCACTAGCACAAAAAACCAACTATCTTCTTCCTGCAATTTTAGGTTTAAACCACAGCCACCACGTGTAGCCCGAAGGGACCTGCAACCAATTATCAGTTAAGGGACGAATCCCCGGGCTTCTAACTGTTTCCGTGGTGCTAGATAAGTCTCTAGTCAGCTTCGAGTTTCATGGGGTGATACAAGCATTGGAATTTTATATAGATGATTGAACACCTATAATATTTTCCGCCCGGGCGGAAATTAAATGTACAATACAAAATTACAATAATTTTCGGAAAATTAACAACAAATATAATTTAATAATTTTTAATAGGACGGTAAACAATATTTATGGCGCATAACAGCCCAGGGGGTTACTCTCTATTGCGATGCGAAAGCAAATTCGATGCGAAAGGTAAATGCGATAAGAGTGCAAATTGGTACTCGTATCGTTCACGCAAACGCTTTCACAAAATAATTTGAAAAAGTAGCAACACTGGCACCACAAAGTAAACAATAGCGAAGAATGGCAAAATTAAATGTCAAAACTTGTAAGTCAAAACATTTTAAAAAAAATTTTTGTGCAGTTCGTGTTTTTGCTTACTTACATGATGCCGTTCCCTTTGCGCTTGATATTGTGTTATTGCAAGAGATTTGCGCTTAACGGACGAAGAGAAAATACGCAAACTCAATTAAGGGTACCAGTTGTTCGATTACGTTTCATTTTTCTTTCGCATCGCAATAGAGAGTAACCCCCCAGAGTATTTAAAGACAACATGTAAAGGAAACCATGAAGCACTGTCGGAGGAACGTTATGTTATGGGGTAGCTTTACATCTTGACACCTCGGACCACTGCGAAGAATCGTAGGAATAATAAGAAAAGGAGACTATCTGTGTATTTTGCAAACTCATCTTTTAGATTTTGTAGATAAGAGGTTCTATCATGTGGATGAAATTACTTTTCATTTGGATGGTAACCCAAAACACACTTACAAAATTGTCAAAGAATGGCTTAACGAGCAGAATTTTCTTTTGTTGCAGTGGCCAGCAAAATATCCCGACATGAATCCGATAAAGAATTTGTGATCAATCGGGAAGAGACACTTGGGACAATACCGATTATATCCAACCCATTTTATCGAGCTTCGACAGCGGGTTCCGAGCGAATGGGGAGTAATGCCACGATTTTTTTTTTTCATTTATTTATTTATTGTATCTTCATTAAAAACAAACTAACAATAAGTTTTCAAATAGCCAGTGCCGGATGAAAATTGTTTGACTTTTGTTGATAATATGTCTTTGGCTCAGGTCCACTGTATCCCTTCTTCTTAGTCCAGTATATCCACTATTATTTAATATGTTGCGGGCTAATGGGTTTGGGTGTACTTCAAGCTATTTTAAGTGTTTTTCTGCATTTTTTTGGATCTCAGTTTTTACCAAAGGCACATTAAAGTCTGTATGGATATTCGAATATTTTATATACCAGCGGGCAATTGTGATCATTCGTAGCAATTTGTTTTGGCGTCTTTGAATTCTGTCTACATTTGAAGCTGAGGCTGTTCCCCATAGCTGTATTCCATAACACCATATAGGTTTTATGATTGAGTTGTAAAACAAGAGTTTGCAATCTATTTTGCATTTATATGGGATTTCCATGTAAGGCGACGATCGAGGTGTATACCAAGGTATTTAACTTCGGATTGTTGTGTTATTGCTTGATTATATATATAAATAGGAGAGCATCATTCTCTACCGAATGCAAAAGTTATGGTTGTGCATTTCTGCTCATTAACTTTTATTCTCCATTGCCATTGAATAGTAGTATCATCAGCAAATATAGATGTGTAAGTACGATTATTTGTTGGCATATCAGATGTGTATATTAAGTATAAGAAGGGTCCCAGGATGTTTTCTTGAGGTACTCCTTTTTTTTTTTTTTTTTTTTTAAACAAACACAAACTGCGAAGCTTTTGGCTTGTCTGCAGAAAACACCCAGAGTCTTTGGCGGGAATCGAACCCGCAACCCTCTGACTGATAGTCCGGCACACTATCGCCTAGTCTATCGGGCACCCAATGCTTCAATAGATTGTGCTGAGCTTAAGAAATCTTCTTCTTTAAGCTTAACTTCCACGAAATTAACTGACAATTGTTTTCTTATAAAATAGCGGGCTTTGGACTAAAAATTAAAAATTCTATCATTCCCTAAAGTGTTCTCAAGGTTCAAAATTGAGTACATGCGGGTTGTTTTCGTTTCATTTACATATATTATTTCTTAGAATTTGATTTGTAGATTTATAAATTATTTTTTTTAAATATTCCACATAAAATAATTGACAAACAAATGTTTAAAATAGTTTTTATTAGTGTTATTTTTATGCAATAACAAAAAGCACAAAATATAAAATAAAATAACAGGTACTGATTTGTGCTTCGCACTATTCATAACAACAACTTTGTTTTACCACTCACTGTACAAAATATACTCACTCATGTTTCAGTATAAATACTATGAATAAATAATAATCACTATATTTGAATATAAATACACATTTTTATGTGTGTGTCGAAATATATTTACAATAAATATTCGTATTTAAGTAAATTTGCGTGTAAAATATTTGCAACGTCATAATAATATAAGGAGAATAACAATATTTGTTGATACCACAACGAAAAAATTTGTATGTTATAAATTGATTACAATAGACACCGCAGTCGACAAAACACACAAATGAAGGAATGATAAATTAAAATACTTGCTGTCAATATACATGTTTACGTTTCATAACAAATACAAATTTCCAAGAGTTTGTTAACACAGGGCTATAGATCGAAAAGTAGAGTAGAATTAGAAGGTCACTAGAGCGAGCAACAGAAATAAAATATGTATAATGCGTTCTGGCGATTTTTTGCTTTGTTGTCATTACCGACAGTGATTGTGGTTCCAATTGTAATCAAGCTGTTATATGAATTAATCCATGCGTATGTTTATGCAAATCCTTTGTTATGTACGAATAATTATTCAAAGAATTTAAGAAGAATTTATTTTTTAATAATGAATAATTCGATTTAATTTTATGTAGGTTTTTCGAATACATATTTCATTTTTTTTAAGAATTTTTCATAATTTTATAATTAACAAGTAAGAGTTTATATTCGGTTGTTCCGAATCTCATATACCCACCACCAAATACCAGTAGTGTGATCTATGAACACTTGTATCGATAACGATAATTATACTGTTTATTTTATCTTGCGGATCCCTTACATGTGTGCTATCAACTATTATGGGGCGATTGTCGTAAAATATTCTACCTTAATTGGTATTTGTTTAAACCCTGCAAATAACGCGACTAGTCCTTAGATGCACATAAAGACTAGTCCAAAGAAGAGTAGGAGTACTCCAAAACTACTCCAAATATATGAAAAAAGATGGTACATTTAACATTGCGATATCCTAGGATTGGACCATATAACCTATCGGAGTAGTCCCAAAACTACTCCATGGAGTACTCAAGAGGGTTAGTTTTAAACAACAACAACAACTCAATATGCAATCGTGTTAACACGAAACCATGTCGTTTACCTACAAACTCTTGTTTAACTAAGACATGGTCTATGACTGCATTACATTGGACCATGTTGTGAGTAGTCCATTTCATCTAAAATGGATCACATAGTCCAATATTATTTTCAGGGAAGTTTATTTTGCTTAGATTTCATCTCAATAATAACATTTATGTTCCAGTTATTACACAAAGTATATGGAGGTGTCATAAGACGGAAGATAATCACATTTCATATTTATCTCTTTTTTCAGAACTTCCCTTTGGTGATATTTTTGCAGCGTATAACGATTTACTTTGACACACAAATTGTGACGATTTTTGGTTTCAAAAATAGCAAAATGACGATTTTACATTTTTTTCATTGAAAGTGACGATTTTCTGAATTATTAAAAATTTCTATCATTTGTTAGTTTTATTAATGTTTTTGTTACCAAATCCTCTCCTTTTTTTGAGACAACAACTATTTCAAAAGCAAAAGTAAGTGATAGTAGTGTTTTCTTAAGTTCAAGTAAAATAATTCCAAATAATATTGAGACAGGATAGTCGAAATTACTTATTTATCTGTAAACATAAAAATCAATTTTAAATACTGAATTCCATGAACTAAAATTTTAAGAGGAAACAATTTCTGAATTTCTACGGGGAAATTCTTCTACAAAAACTTCTCCTATTTTAACAAAACAGCGAAAGCATATTCAGCCGAATCAACATGCATGAAAAAACAAACAAAAGGAAATAAGAAAATTGATATTACCGTCAAGTTTGTACCCCTTTGTTCTTATTTCCCTTCTCATCAAAAAATACTTGCCTTGACGAGTCAGAATTATAGAAGTGAAAATGGACTAAGATATTATAAAAATAATACACAAGTTGTGCTTAACATAAAATTTTTGTGATTTGTTATGTAAAAAGTTAAAATTTACGTATTTTGATATTTTGTACAAGAGATTATATAAAATTGAATTTTTATGTTTTCGTTTAAATAAAAATTTCAAAATACTATTAGAAATAGGGACTTTTTATTTTTTCGATTTTTTTTGACGATTTTTAAAATTCGAAATGACGATTTTTTTTCTTTTTTATCGGGATTTTGACGATTTTTTAAAAAAATTCATCTGGCAGCCCTGCACACAATAAATTAGATACTACAAGGCCCTAGGAAACTGATTTTAATTTTTGAAACGTCAAAATTCTTTCATCTGTGATTATTCTCGTAAGTGGACGTTGCCATTGCCAGAGTTATGGACCAAAATGTGTGACAACCTCAATAAAAATTTGATATTTCTAGACATTTTTCTTGCTATATTTTTAAATAAATTGCAGATATTGGCATGCAATTTTGTACACGTTATTTTTATGATAAAAGAAGAAAATGTGAGAAAAATAGTAAAAAGCGGTCTCTGATTTCTCATAATCTTGTAATCTTGCCCTTTTTACGAGTATACCCTGTTTCTTAACTTGCTGTGAATATGGAAAAATTTTCTTTTAATTTTATAAATTCTGAAATTATACTCAAGATTATTTAAAATTTTAAACAAACTGTGTAAATTATGGTAAGGATCGGTAATTACATAAATTAAGAATGGTCAAAATTAGATAAAATTTCAAAATATTTAAAATAAATTATGTTGGTCGTAAAATTGTCTTTCAAACAATATATCAAATACTAATAAAATTTGCGCTAAGACTGAATAGAAAACATAGAATTAGGATATTCTAGTCTAGTGTAGTTTCTGTATTTCTTATTACGCTTAGGTGAAGGGTATTTAAGATTCGGCACAGCCGAATATTGCACTCTAACTTGTTTAAATTAAAAGTTACACTAATTTCTCAACTAAGGTAGTAAGTTTGTGTAATCAGAAGTTTTCATTTTGGAATCACCAAATCAAGAAAACATTCTTCACAAAATGCTTCTCAAACCAGCAAAGAACCGCCTTCGAAATTTATTTTTGATAAGTACGAGAATAGTGATTCCTTCCTTAGATTGCGCCAATAGCGTTAAGATTGAATTTTATCTCATCAGAAAAAATCACCTTAAACAAATATATGTTTAAATGGTGCAACTTTTAACAAAGATTATCTATCGTCTTACCAGATAGTCTTTCAGCGAAAGTCTCGCAGTTTTGCGGCGGAGAATTAGTCATGGCACAGACAACAGCTAATAAAACAGCTAGTAATAGTTTGAGATTTTTTAGCAGTTGAATAGAGTAATTTGCTAAAAATTAAATTTTCAACCTTAATATGCTGTTCTACACAACGTTGCGAATAAAAAGTAGAACAATTTTGCGAAATAAAATAGCATTAAACTTGAAATAACAACAAAACTTACATACATCCATACGTTCTTTGAAAGGATGCTGTCGTTTAAACAACCTTTTGTTTACTAAAAATCAAGTGTTGTCACAAATTCACTAAACTCCTGTGTATTAAGAATTCCGGCGCAGACTCAACATAAAAGTGGAATTTAAGGGAAAACAAAATTACTTTTTTGCTGTAAGAGGAACATTTTGTGGAAATTATTAAAGGTTTTGGAACAAATAAACCGCAGCAGCTTGTTTGAAGACAGATAAAATAGCAAAGCAATTTTGCCAGTAAACAGTTACAAAATGATAACGAAAAGGATACGTGGCATTTAACGGATATTTACAAAATGTTAAGATAAGAATTTCAAGTGTTTGAATACAAAAATATATAAACGAAAATTTCAATAACAAAAGTAAAAATGCAAATATAAGAATCACACGTGTGATAGGATAAAATGAAATGAAATGAAATTTAACGTGAAGTGAAATATAATTTTAAAGAAAAGTGTTGAAAAAATGTAAAAAATAATTCAAAAATTAATATTAAAAAAATTTCAAAAAAATTATGTATAAATTTGTAATAAAAAAATATTCTATTTAGAAAGGAAACATAAATTGTTTTGTCATAAGTGCAGTTGAGTGTTTGCTTGAAGGCCTTGTTTAAGGACCTTGTTGTGGGCTTCATAAATAAGGACCTTCTAATGTGTTCTTTGAGCCGTATGTTTCCTTGAGTGCGCTGTTCATATTGTATTCATCACTTTGCATGCAATTATTTTGTACGTAACTAAGTATAATGCATTTTTCTTTTTTATTTTTGCTCATTCTACATATTCATTTCTGGGCTAGCAGGGAAATTCTTTATTTTTCTTTCTCATTTTTTTTATAATTCCAAGGTTATATGAGACCTTTTTGGTTCAATGTTAAAAGAAATGTTTTCAAAATTATTTTAAAATTCAAATATTAATTAAACAAGTAACACAAAACCGTTGAAATACGCATTTTAAATTTTGTTAATTTCCCTGCGGCAACATTTGTCAAGTCTTTTAACGCGCAACTTAGCAATGAATTTTAAACAATTTATTAATAATAATAATAATTAAATAATCTAATACAAATTGTTATCAATTGTTGTGTTTCTTATATTTATAATGTTATATGCTTGTAAATTTGTGCCAAGTGTGACAATGTGTTAGTTCCATAATCTGTCACAGAGTGCCCGAAAGATGTAAATTGTCCAGCAACCACCATATTAAAGTCAACAGGTTCTTTTTATAAAAATGTTCGAACTAGGTCCAATTTGTAGCTATGAGAAATTTTAACGGCATTAGCTATGCCCCTTCTAGTATTAGAAAATGTTATATTGATTAAAATATTAGAAACAAAAACCTTTCAGTTTCAATTATTTGAAAGCAAAATATATTATTTATTAAAAATCCTTCTATCTTATTAGTTCGGCTTGAGGTCCCTTTTATTAAAAATATAAAAACTCTTGTTCGTTTTTAATTTTTATTATATTTTTTATTTATTTCCAATATTTCGACCAACTTTGTTGATCATATTCAGAGAAGAAATATAATCTAAAAAACATAATTATTATAATTGTAACAATTTTCTTAAAATTATATTAACAAACAATTTACTTAATGTTTAATACAGTGTTGTCCGATGTTAATATTTTAAGTTTCTTTCACTGACTGTTAGCTTTTTTGTTTATTATTATTTTTGTATTTGTTTATTGTATGTCTATATATGTGAGCGCAATTATCAGTGTCTGTTTTGTAGTTCATTCTCTTTTCAATTGGAGTATTAATTATATGTAACATCTCTTGCATATATCGTTTACAAGTATTATTCTCTTCCACAATTACTCTTACATTATCAAAGTTTGGTCGATGTCCAGTTGTTGCACAATGGGCAGCAAGTGCAGTTTTTTGTGAAAGTGGTTTGTCATTTGATTTTAGGTCCGATTTATGTGATGACAATCTAGTTTTTAATTTTGTCTTCGTTGTACCTAATAAGATAGAAGGATTTTTAACAATATAAAAGGTCTACATAGCACATAAAAAACAATCATATATTATTTATTGCTAAAGCTACGGTCACACTTGACAAATATTTACTCAAAAAAGCGTAACCACTTATTTTAGTACAAATTTGTTTGACGTTTTTTACTCTTACAAGAGTTTTGCAAGATCAAACAGCATCATATAAAATAAAACTAAATATTTGTTGTGTCTTGTCCTAAATAAACAAAGTTTTTTTAAATAAATAAACGAGTTCAAATATTTTATTTAGTGGTTACGTCTTTGACAAGTGTGACCGTACCTTAAGAGATCAACATTTTTAGAAATATTTTCAAAACCATTATGAGCAGCACTATAAAAGTACTTTTGTGGCGGTATTTTTCTATTAAGGTATTAAAAGGATATAAATAGTTTTTCAACAAGAACTTTGTTTTTTTATATGAAAATCATTAAATTTTGTATTGTTTTGGAAAGAGTAAGTTTTCACAATTATTAATAAATATTGTCATCGGACAGGTGTCCACCACGATGAATCATAGATATTTTTTTGTTTACTTCTATTTATTTATGGTATCTTTATTAGAAACGAACTAATAATAAGCACTTCAAATCCTATTTTTAATAAATTTTAATTCTTTTGCTCAGCCAGAGCCGGACGAAAAATATTCCTTCTTGTTTTCCGGTCAGAATCGCTGTATCCCTTATTCTATCCATTCTACTATTTAGTTAAGGGCGAATATATTTGGCTATAAAGCTTTTCAAATATTTTCTGCATACTTTAGGATCTCAGTTTTTACCTTGTTAATATTCGAATTTTTTATATGCCAGGGTGCAATCATAACGATGATTCTTAGCAATTTGTTTTAACGTCTTTGAATTCTGTCTATATTTGAAGCTACGGCCGCTCCCCATAGCTGTATTTCATTTCATTTCTTCATCCTTATGAATTTCTGTATGTCTGGAAGGAGCTATAAGCTACTTTTTTTTTGAAATTTTAAGTGGGCGTACTACCTCCCATACAAAATTAATTTTAAAAATAAAATACTTAGGAAACTATAACATCTATAGTACTCAAATTTTGCATGAGCAATTCCATTGTTTGCGGAAAAAATGGGAGTAGTAGTGACAGGGGGCGTGGCACCTCCCATATGATGATAATTAAAAACATATCAAATATATGGTATGCAATAAGATATATGGTACGGTTATTCTACCATCAATATTAATATTTAGGACGAGATTGGGCGGACTATCAATAGTGAGCGTGGCATCTCCCATGGATATGATGACAAATTATATATAGGGAAAGCTATATCAGCTATCAATATTAATATTTAGGTCACCAATGCGCTGACTAGCAACAATATTAATTAAATGTTAAAATCTGTTTACATTTGAAACCCTTATCTATATAAAAGTGAATGTGTTGGTTTGTTTGTATATTGTAAATCATAATCAGATAATGTAATAAGAGATAATTTAAAATTAATTTAATTTAATTGCCGGACGATAAAACGCACCTTTTTACTCTAAAAATTTGACCTGCAATCAGGATGCGTCTTATCGTCCGGCAAATACGGTATATTTGTTTAACTTTAAACTTTTTATTTATTATTTACGATACGGGTAACGAAGCACACCGGGTTTTAGCTAGTACTAACATAAAAATCAGTTGAAATTTTTTTTGTCGTTACTAGTATTTACGAATTATTAGAAAAATAATACTAAAATAATATAATACTTGCAGTTTTTTTATGTAAATTTAAAAAAAGTTTGTAATAATCAATTTAGAATTTCCAATTAAGTTAAGTCACAACAAATATAGCACTTGCTTGCTTGCTTATTTTATTTTATATTCAAGGCTGAGTGAAACACATTAGCGGTATTCACACCGAGCTTGTTAGTTTGTTAGTTGTTGCTTGTTAGTTTGTTAAAGTTACCAACTGTGAACGACCCCCTTTTTAAAACTTTGTTAGTCTGGTAACTTTCGTAGTAAAACAGCTGATTTATTGTTTTGACACAATTTATTATTCTGAAAAAAATAAAACATGCCACGAGAAAGTGTAAAAAAAACAATTGTAAACCATTTAATTACTCATTTTTGCTTTTGGTTATCCACTACGAGAACAGTTTATGATTTATTAAAATAAAATAAAAAATCATTTATTTAACATACTTACTCTCAATGTACACAAATATTTTTTTAGAAATGTATCACAAATGATTTTTTAAATATATTTATTTAGAAACTGCAACAGCTGATTGTGAGTTACCAACTAACAACTATTTTATCAGGGGTGCCGTGTCGTTAATTTGTTAAATGTTTATCCGTTAGCGCGTTAAATATACAAAAACAAAATGCGTGTAAAAAAGTAACGATTAACGACTAACAAACTAACAAGCTCGGTGTGAATACCGCTATTATTTTTAGAATTACTACCTTTAAATTATTGGATTTGGTAGACCCACTCATGCATTAGTAGTGACTAATAATTGAATATTTGGAAAAATTGCTGAATCGAATGAAAACAAATATTCTTTGTAGTGTCTTAAATCACACTTTGTATCTTGAACAACATTTCGATAACATTTTATTTGTTTCTTTTTTTTTTTTTTTTTTTTGAGACCTAGTGCTTTACTACTTGACTTTCTCTTACCTTTGACAATATCTTAATATATACTGCAGCTTTTGTATGATAAAGGCAACCAAAATCTGGTCAAATCTTTGCTTAAGTTGGCTTACTTTTAATAAGAGGCAGCAAATGTTTCTGCTGGCATTATTTTATCCAAAGCCATAGTTGAAGTGGTGACTCAAGGGTGTCTTTTCATAACAGAACTTTAAATTGCCTTCTTGCCAAGTGATTCCATTTGTAGCTTTTTGAGGTCCATTTTTAAATTTAATTAAAATTTTGTAAATGCCCATTTAATAAAACACCATCTTTTTAATACGAAATTGTTCTAGCGCTACATTCACTGGTGTTGTGCTTTTTGCGCCAATCTTTGTAGCGCTTTGTATCTGACCTAATTACGAACAAAATATTGTAAAGCTTGGCACAAATGTGTTTTCTACATCAACTAATCACATTGTAAATAATAATTTGCTTTTAACTTTTTATTATTTATTTATTGAATCTGCCTTTACTTCATTGGCCTTGCCATACAGATTTAAATCTTATACCTAAACCTTAAAAACTATTTGCTCTATATAGTTAAAATCTGTTTATTATTATTACGATGAAAAAACATATTTATATTTAAGATTAAATTCTGCACTTAAAAGTTTCACAAAAACACAGTTGGAAATGTTTGTTTTAAAATAATACCCGTATATGTATAGCACACATACACATGTATGCAAACGCAAGTTTTTTTGGTCAAACGTCGAGTCCCATGTAAACTAATTATCTATCTAAATCACATATTGTGTTGCAAATTTTCATCGATTTGTATTGACATACTTTTGGATATTTTTCAATATTAATGCATACTTTGTTATATTTCATTTCAAAATGCATATTCGCAAAGTATTTTTTGGCGATTTTGTTATCAAGATGGCAGCCAAAAATTTATATTAATGGTGAGACTAACTGTTTGTGTTTCAAAAAAATGTCATCGATGTCTTGACTTCTTTATAAGAATTTGAAAATTACCATGTCAACTCATTTTGCTTCAATAAAAGTTTAGAGATTTTACCAAACCGTGCGTTAGTTCTCATGCTTGTAACACCCAAAAAAAATAATAGTCCAAACACCACTTTAAAATAAACCGATCAACTCATAAATGAGTTGATACAAACGATACAATTTGGTACATTCGATGGGTATTAAAACTGGTGGAAATCTGTCCATTATTTCATTTGGCTCCCAAACAATTATTAATTTGTCGGTCATAAATTTCTGATTTATATAGATGTTCGCACATGGGACCTATTGTCATGACGATCCGCAACTTTTCATACAAGGCCTACTTTCGAAAATCACTCTAACGAGCAGAAATGTTTACAAAATGTTTTAAAAAATGTATCCAAATAAAATTTAGTACAAGAAAGTTCTAATTGTGTGATTATCGGTCTATAATTAACCAAGGCTCCCATATGAAACCCAATAACGGAAATAACTTTAACTTGCTAAAATCTTTTACAAGCATTTATATCAAAATATAATTGTTCAATTGACAATTGATGTCGTAGTGTCATAGGAGTTGTAAGTCGTCTAAATTTACAATAGTTGTACAAATGTTGTTGGTAATTTCTATATACATAAATGTTTTGTACAACTCCTAAGACATTTTTATATCCACATGTTTTTCAAAAGTTTTATAAAAATTTTAGTTTTACCGAAAAGTTCATATCTGATTAATAAATCATAATTAGCTTATGCTGCATTGGCTGATAGCCCTATGCGGGAAAAAACTACATTTGAGTTGGAATTTGCGTCTTAAAGCATCTTGTATTAAAACTCCGTCGTCTTTATTTATGTACACGATATGGCCGCAATATAATAGTTACAATCGTACCATTTGGGCGATGATTATCTAAATTTTTTTGTGAATTTTATATTTTTAATATTATATATGTATGTTTTATTAATTTTATATAGTTATTGATACTTTTTTTTGGCATATTGAAGGCTTGACAACATAAAATTTCTTTCGTTTTTTTTATAAAATGTTCCTTTTTATAAATTCAGATTAAGCATTTACATCTCAGCCTGAATTATAAATAAAGTTGTTATCGTTCCTGCAACATTTAACAAAAAGTATTCATCATTAATATTATCAGACTATGTTAAGGTTTCCGTTCTTCTGAGACGTCTGTGACCCTCAAAGCAATTCCCTATTAAGAGAGTTTTGATAATCTAATAATTTGTCTGTGAAGTAAACAGAATTTGATATCTACAATTTCTCTCAACATTCTTCTGATGTTTTTCCCATTGTCTGTGTGCCATATAGCCACATAGGTTTCATAACTTTTTTAGAATTATAAGTTCCAACATTTATTTTTCTTTAACAAGGAACTATCCTATCCTAGTTATCTAAAGTGATTGAAACACTCCGTTTAGCATTCTCGGATTTCAGAAACAATTTAAGTTTTTCGATCAAAATAAAAATTAAATTAAAAATATAAAACATTTATATAAGAACTGTCATATAACGTACATATATAAATTCACAATTAAGAAAATTTGTATGCAAAATGATAAATTGAAAGAAATTGGTTTTATTCGATTACTATACTTCAAATCATTCGAAAATGATAATGTTTACGAGTAAATTCTTCGAACAATTATGCATTAAAAATTATAAAATTCGATTAATCAAACATTAATTATATGAATGGATACCCTAGAAGTTACTTGAAAAAGTCTCCATTACATTCCAAAAGGATCTATTAATAACAAACTGTGATTTGTTCAGAGCACTGAAACTAGGATACACATATAAATATATACATACATATGTGTAGTTATAACAAATACAAGTGTATGTTGCTAGTGTATTGGTAGCAGTAATACAAACAGTTGCAATGACTGCGAAAAAACGAAACCATTGCAGCATGTTGATTTTAATTGTGCTCTTTTCACACTCAAACACATGATGCTCAGCAAAAACAAACACTCACACATACAGCTCCCTTTCCCCAAAATACAGATCAAGTTAAGGGTTTCAAAAAATCCAACTACAGTGAAAAATATTGTAATTGTTATAGAATATAATATTTCTATTTATTCATAGAAAATAACAGCGATTTGCACCCTTACAAAATCATTTATTAATTTATGTTAGAGTGTAACCGTTTTTGTTTTAAAGTTATGAAAGCGGCATTTTTATATTTATATTCTCTATAAATTATGACTGGCACGTGTCCTTCAAAAACAGATAAATACATTTATAAATTTATGAACAAAACATTTCCATAGCTGTGTGTAATAAGTATAATACACTGCGTTGCATAACTATAAATACATAAAACGTTTCTCAATTTTGTAAGTAAAAAAAGTAAAACAGTTAGTTAAACTATGTCTACTATGAGCCACTGTATACATATTTTATTGAGTGCATTGTTTTGTTGAAAAGAAAACTAACAGGAACTTAAAAATAAAATTGGTGTCATTTAAAGAAAAATAATAAAAAGACAAGTTAGAGTGCTATATTCCGCTGTGCCGAAACTTTAATACCCTCCACCTAAATGTTTCGAAATTTTATCTAATTTTGACCATTTATAATTGATGCAATTACCGATTATTACTGTAATTTACAGAGTTTGTTTGACTTTCATAATAATCTTGATTGAAATTTAACAATTTATAAAATTAAAAGAACATTTTTCCATATTCACAATAAATTAAGAAACAGAGTATAAAAAAGGATAATGTATAAGGTCCTCATCTCTTCTTTTGGTTGAATTTGATCTCAATAACATTATTTACAAGAGATTTATGGGTGGCATAGCAGAAGTGGACCAGTTATGGACTGATACCTTCCAAATCCAGTATCCCATAATGTGGTTTCTACATATTTGAGGGTTACTTTGGTTGAATTTCATTAGTATGCTCAGAAGTGGACTTCATTCGGGAGCTAATACCAATTATTGGCTGACTGCTACAAAGTCCAGTAGAATAATTGCCGTATAACCGATATTAGTATGATTTCTGTAATGAAATTATTGATCTATATAAAAGTTGGTTCGATATCAGTATTTATTAGACATTTTTGTTGGTTTGCCACCATAAAGTACAACAATTCATTTACCTATAAGGACTATTTATGTCAAATTTTAACCGTTTAACATTATTTATATCAGTTTTCTACGTATTTAAGTGAATTTTGGAAATGGACTTTGTATGGGGTCTATGGCCAAACAAGGACCGAAAAGAAAAATTTCGTTTTGCGATTTTCTTTTGAATGAAATTTATTCCTGTTGAAGTTTGTATTGATATTCTACTTTTATAGGCATTTATGTATAATTGAGCAATATTTCGGGTAGATTTTTTTATGGGGGCTATGAGAAATTATGCACCTATTCTGACTGTTTTCCTCACACTTTTTTCTTTTATCATAAAAACAACGTATACAAAATTTAATGGGAATATCTGCAATTTAGGAGATTATTCTACCGCTTAAAAATATATAAAGTTATTAATTAATGTTTAATAACTATAAATACGGTCGATTTTTTTTTATCAACTCAAACATTCAATCAAACAGACTATTCGCCAAACATAATCTGATATTTTCGAGTATAGATCTCTAAGCCTTTATTCCAACTAATTTTAGGCGATATACGTTTTCATATTGTCAGTTTTCAGCATAAATTCAACATGTACGAGTATAGGTGGATGCGTTGTCTTGTTGAAAATTAAATAGTTTTTCATTACTATTTTCAAAAAATGGCACTAATTTTGCATCTAGTAATATTGTGAAGGCAGAAGAATTAATTTTGGTGTTTGGTCAAATCAAGTATACTGTTTATACAAAAAACTCCCCAAACCACCAAAGAATAGCCTCCGAAACCGCCTGTTCAAATTATCTGGACCTTCAAGATTGCATTTTTTCTCATCGAAAAAACTCACCTTAAACAAATAAATCTATGTTTAAATAGTGCAGATATTAACAAACTTTACCGACTTACCTGTTTTCAGTTAGTTTTTAAGTCTCTTTTAGCGAATTCAAGTCTAGTAGATTTAGGCACAGACAACAGCTTTTGTCGACTATTGATTTGGAGCACACATTTCATATTTTTGCTGGCACAGTTTATAATTCTACGATTGTCCCGTTTAGAAGTTTTTTTTGGGGCCCCTTTTTGTTTAATCCGGTTTATTTTAGGCAAGTTCCAGAAAACGTAAGCCACTTTGAATAGAAACTGAAATTTGATCTCTTTCAAAATACGAACCATGCGGCATTTTATAACAAATTTGTGAAAATTAAAAAATAAAATAATAAATAAGAAGAATAAATAACAGTTATACTATTGTTTTGCTACTATTATTTTTAGTTTATCACTAAATGTAATTATAGTTATGAAACACTAAAAAAATATGAATACACAATTTCTCTCTTAAATTAATTAAGTGGCCTCACAAACTAACCACACTCTTAACTTTACAACAAATACCAAACGTCAAGTGTAATTATAGTAAGGGAACGTAGTGTATGTATCGAATACAAGAATAAATATGAATAAATGTTCCACTTCGTAAAAACTTACAATAGAAAGGCATAGAAAATGTGTGCAACTGACTGCTCAGTGGTCCTGCAGTGCTTTAATCAACCAACTCTCCCAGAATAAAGAATTTTTGAGTTTCTACAACAAAGTCTCTTCAACACAATCATTTTGTTGAAAAATTCAATTACAAATATTTTGTTTTGCAAATGAAAAGGTGTGTGTAATGTTTGTTTTCGTAGTTGTTGTTTTTGTTATTGCTTGTCAATTAACTTTCTGTTGACTTTTTTGGAGGTTGGTTTCGCACACTTCAACCCTTAAGGTCCTTGATATAATAATAATAAAGTGCGTACCTATGTGTGTGAGTATAAGTATATGTGTGTTTGTCTTTATCAAATGTCCTTGATTGTGAGAAATAAATAGGAAGTTAATGATAAAAAACCACAGTGTCTTAATGACTTTTATGTGGTTTTGGATTTCAAGAGGAATTTTTGTTGTTTTTTTTCATATAAAATCCTTTGTCACTAGTCTGTTTTCGTCCTTAACCACATATATACTTATGCCGTTGATGAAGTAAATTGTTAATTTTTACTGAAAATGTAACCGCATGTGAGTGAATTGTTGTGTTTCAGTATGGAGTAAAAGTTATGCTATGTTTTTTCCGTTTCCATTTAGGCCAACTGAAAAGTTTATTGCTTTGAACGACTCGAGTGTCTTTAATATACATTGTATTCAGTTATAAAGCAATTGAAAAAGTGTTGACATAGCTTTCATTTCCAACTCGACCTCTAAACAAATGTTCGAAATAACGTGTTTTAATTATTGCCCAATTCGGACATTTGTTTAGAGTATATAACCCAATCAAAAATGTATTTTGTAGATACATATGAATGTATTATAACTGAAGCATAACTGATATATTTAATAAAATTATTTTGCTTTAACATTAATGCAGTTCTACCTTTTTCAAAATTACTGCAGGTTCAAAATATTGAATTTTTTCTATTAATTTAAGACGAAATACAGAAACTGTTAATTTATATCTTTTGCTTAATAATAATTAATAATATTTAATTTTAAAGTGGTTTTTGTCATTCAGATCAGGTAAATACTTAAAAGACATTTTCGTTTTTATATTAGTCTCTCTTGCATTTTATATGTTATTACGTATTTTCTGCGACCTTTCAACTTAAAATTTATCTGATCAAAATATTTGTATATATTTTTTGTCTGCTATTCAGCTGTTACTTGCTTACAGCTGTGTATGTAATGCTTTTAAAATGTTAAACTGTATAAAAACTACTGCACACTCGTGGAAAAATGTTTGATAATAATATAAAAATTAATTTAACAATATTTTGTGGTATATTTTGCAAAAATTGGTCGTAAAATTGTCTTTCAAACAATATATAAAATACTAATAAAATTTGCACTAAGACTGAATAGAAAACACAAAATAGGGATATACTAGTCCTATGATCAGTATAGTTTCTGTATTACTTATTATGTTTAGGTGGAGGGTATTAAAAATTCGGCACAGCCGAGTATAGCACTCTAACTTGTTATAAATAACAAGATTGGAATTGGGCAAACATTTAAATTTTATCGATCGGACCGTTTAAAAATTGCAAATTTATTTCGAACAAATTTAATTTCTGTCCCACAGTGACCTGCAAACAGTTCTCTCAGACGGTAATACTGCGCAATTCTTTCATCTTCCTATAAATGCAAGTGTATTGAAATGGGCCCTGAAGAGACTCGTATATATTGACGGGCCCTGATGGTATCATAACGATAGTCAGCATGATGAGGACATGATTACACCATGGTTGAGTCGTATATATACAGTTTGCCACCAAATACGCAGTTGTATGACCGAGAAGAACCCTCTGACGAAACCGAAGAATTCAGGCCTGTTCTGAAAATATAATCGATGTTTATCTGCGATCGTTGAAAGATTACATATTATAATGGAACTAAATATATAGCTATTGCGTTTCTGTTTCTGAGAAAGAGCTGGTGTGAGACGAATTTGGTTGTGCATCTAATATCCCTATGAATGTTGAATATCGTCAACCTATCCCTTTAATTCAATACTGCGGCATACAGACTCAGACTGAGGCATTACAGGATATGACCTAAGAACGTGCGGAAAAATATCAACAGTAAATGTGCTATTAAACCATTTTCTCTGCATCTATTTTGGCTGATGAATGCTGGGTGTCATTGCGTACGAAATGGATAAAATCGGTTTCGCGTCACCAAAACGAGAAAACCGACTGGTTTGTTGATGTTCTGCTTTCACGACTTTGATCATTTATGCCACGGGAAATTTATCGGTCTGCTTAGATGATATAATAGGTTATGGAGAGGTGGAGATTGAATCACTATTTAATGATTACTATAGAAGTTGTCATGATAAATCGATAAAACACATTCTCTGTATTTGCATTATATCTTATCTTAATCTTATAACGGATTTATCCGGGGCATATATAGTTGGCAATTTGATTGCTTCATTAGTATATCGGGTAGGTTTGGCATCAAAATGTAACCGATCATGCAAAATTCCTCATGAGAAGATTAAAAATATTATAAAGGGCCCAAATTATGATTCCAATTTGTCATGAAATTTAACTTACCTGATAATGACACTCTTTCAGTATCACATAGATATACATACACTCTAAGCTTTAATTTGATATACAGTATACCCCGTTTAAATATCTCACTAAAAACTCCAAAATTGTTGGAAACTTGTCCGGGGAAGATATTTAAGCATTCACGAATATTTACCTTATAAAGGAATTTGCTTTAATGGTAATTATTACAATAATTATTTAAGGGGCCATGAAACATTACAATTAAATTCTGCAGCTATTTGGTTTTTTGTTTCTTTTTGTAATAGAGATCAATAAAAGTTTCTTCTTTGTAGATAAAGATGTTTTTGTTTTTTTTTTTTTGTGCCATTTCATTAAAAGCGTATGTAAAACTTTTAATTTAATTAAATTCACCACTTTTTTGAATGTATATGTTTCTATAATTTTACCACCAACATTAAATGAAAACAAGAAATTCTTACAAAATTTTATAAAATGACGAAAATATCAGTGATGGGAAAATTTATTTGAGGTAATTACCCGAATTGAGTATTTAAGCGAAAGTTATTAAAACGTGTTGTTTTGTTTGAAAAAAAAAATATGAATAATAAAAAGGGATTTAAAAGGCGTGGTAAATAAACGAAAAAGGCAATTAAGCGTGGGGTATTTAACATACTCGTATGTAGGTACATGTTATACAAATATTTTTAACATATTGTTTACATACATACATTTCTTGTCGAGTGTAGTCCATTTTCTCTTTTAAACAAGAACTATTATTCTTATTTTTAAATAAATAAATAAAAACACAAAAAAATTTGTTTCTTCCTTGCCCATTTAATTTAACAAATAGAATTTTTTGTTTTTGCATTTGTCTGGCATGAATAAATTATGTATGTATGTATGTATGTATATACTTTCTGTTTTTTTTCCTGTTTGTAATCATTTCTTTGCATTTTAAAAACATATAATATAGCCAAAAATAAAGAAAAACTGTAACAACTCCAGCATGCACGTTTCCAGCCAACGAAAATACTACAAAAAGTGTCTATAGGAACCATAATTTGGCACAAAAAATATTCACAGCATGAAGAATAAAAAAGAAACCATAAAAAACAAGGAAGAATAAAAGTAGACATCAACAATGAAAAATAGTATAACCGGAGGCCTAACAAATCAAACATTTCGTTTTTCATTCATTCATATTATTCAGACTATCCATTCACTTTTCTCTTACTCCTATACAGTGTATGTGAATATTAATCAAACATTTTGCAATTAAATTCTGTTATTAATATCTTTAGTTTTTTTTTTTTTTTTTTTTGTAAATGACAATTATGCTTTCGTCCTTCCATTTTAAATATGATATTATAGATATGTCTGTTCTCTCTTTACGTGTGGGGAAATTAGTGCATTTAAAACAATTGATACAAATTTCTTCAGGTTGTGTATTGAATTTTCAAACTTTGTCTCGGTTTTGTATGCCACTGTGCACAAACATTTCACTGACGGAAGGAAGGAAGGACGTTGAGCAATGTTAACGCTAACAATATAAAGAGATTTTAAATCATAATAAAAACAAAATTGAAACCTTAAATTTATTAAACTTTAAAAGTTTTAGAGAACAAAGATTAAAATGAATTTTCTTTTAAAGAAATAAATTTAATAAATTTTTATTTTCTCACACTTATTATTTGAGTTTTTCTGACTTATTTGGATGTTAGATTAAGGAAAATTAAAAGACAAACACACTTTAAAAGGAAATTGCAAATATGGCCATCATATGGCAAAATATGTAGTTTAAACATTAATTTCATGTGGCACTTAAAATGAAAATGATACTTTTAGGTCTCTACAAACGACTGAGAATGCAACCATGCAAACCAGACATATTCATTCATTCAATCATTCACTCAGTCAGTCATTTTCATTTCATTTCGTTTTTTTTTTTTTTTGCAATCCCAGTCACTTGTACAATAAATCCATAAAAAATAAATAAAATACAACAAGTGTAGCATTTGTACTATACTGAAATGGTAGAAAAGCTTACAAGGAAAAAGCGTGAGAATTAAAAATATTTTCTCTTCATAAAATCACTTTGCATTTTAATTAGCACTAAATGAAAACAACAAAATGAAATCAAGAAACAACAACAAAAACAATTGTATTAAACGAATAAGAAATATAAGATTTCCTTGGTTGAGTTTTAAATGTAATTAACAACACAAGTTCATAATTAGTTGCTACACAGTCACAGATACTCACTCTTACCATCATTGCACACACAGAGTTCACTATTCGCTAGAAATAAGCAAAAAAAATAAAATTAACAGATTTAAGTTGGCAATATGTTTGATTAGATTTCCCTGGAAGTAAGTTTCGTACAGACTGCAATCTGAAGTGTTTTTTTTTTCTGTAGTTATAGTTGCAAGAAGGGAGGAATAATATCTTTGGGGGGGGGGGTGAGATTTAGTTTGTACAATATCAAATTTAAACTACGATAATCTCACTGGCCACAATTTTCTTATTAACATGAATACAACATATACACGCAGGCATCGTCGATATCATCGGTTCCACCAATTATAAAAATGAATTTCAGATAAATTTATTTTTAAACAAATTATAGTAAAAAATTGCATTTTTTTAAATTGGTTGGTTTGGTACCACCAAAAATATGGTTGATATATTGAGATTTTCTTTCAGTTTGATCGATTGTGTGCAGCTGTATTTCACCAATGGCTTCACGAATATTATCTTTTAAGGCGTCAATTGTCTCTGGCTTGTCGGCGTAACACTTATCATTGACGGCACCCCACAAATAATAGTCCAACAGTGTCAAATCGCAGCTCCGAGGTGGCCAAACGACATCAGCTCTGCGGCTGATAATGCGATCTTCAAAAACAGGGTGCAAAACATCGAGTGTAGCTGCGGCTGTGTGGCACATAGCACCGTCCTGTTGTAACCAAATGTTGCCAATATCCTCCTCTTCAATTTCTGTAAACAATAATCCGTTCAACATGGCTCGATAACGATCGCCATTGACTGTAACGGCCACTCCTTGCTCATTTTCAAAGAAAAGTGGCCCAATTATGCCTCTGGACTAAAATCCGCACCAAACAGTGACTCGTTTTGGGTGCATCGGCTTTTCAATGTGCCCAAATGCGACAATTTTGCTTGTTTACATACCCGCCAAGCTCAAAATGAGCTTCATCTGAAAAGACGATTTTTTTTTTTGGCAAAATCGGCATCTTTTGTAAGTCGATCGCAGGTCCACTTAGCGAAGTGAAAAGCAATCAAATTCAGTATTGGAGTGTCAAATTTTCCCGCCAGCCATGGGATGACCAACATATGTGAACAATAACTAAATTAACCTTTAATGGACAATCTTGAATTTGATTGGTTTTTAGTGTTTTTGTTAAGTTTTGGGTTTTGGTGTGTGTTTGGCCAACATTTTTGTAGAACATTTCATCCCCGCGCTTCCCCTTTTTCGGGGTGTTTTTTACAATTTCTTAGAATAAAGCCAAAAATGCCGTTATTAGGGGGAAGTTAGAGGGTTAATATATTCTAAAAAAATATTTGCCATACCATTATCTACATAAATGCTGAGCATACCCTACACCTCAGACGTAAAGAAAACATAGTTTTATATACCGATATGCTGCAAGAACAGGCCAGAGCTGGGAATTTTTAACCGCTTCTTAAATGAAATTCTGATGTGATCTATCAAAACGCCGATACACGTATATTATTTTTTTGGTCTCCTTAACAACAATCAATCGTCGGAACCCCGTAATTTTGGAAAAAGTTTGAAATTGTTTTACAGTGTTATTTGACACAAACAAAATGCCTGTTGTTTCTGTATTGTGTTGTATTTGTTGCCGATATGCAATCACATTGTATAGTTACACCATGGTTCTATTTCTCTAAGAATTGTTTAAATATTTTGATATGTAAGGAGCTTAAAAATACAGTTATTCGAGTATAAGATTAATCCACAGCTATTCAATAAAGTATTATTTGTCATTTTTTTAATTTCAGATCAACCATTCCCCTTAAGGCTCGTAAACTAGAAGGAAAACTTCAAATAGACAAAAAACGATGTTTTTAATAAATATTTTCCAACAAGGGATTTTGAATTGGTAAACATTTGCATATACTCATCGTATTGCTAAAGAGATGTAAACAAACCAATATGGATTTCTTTTGAAAACTAATATTACCAAAAATATCCCCAAAAGAAATAAACAAAAAACGGATAATAAAAGTAGAAAAAGAGGAAAAATTCCAAGTGAAATGTCTCAATTTTATGGCAACAGGAGAATACAGCTAAAAACCAACATCTATGCCCACAGACACGATGACAACAAAACGTATAAGTTTCCAGCAACAGCAGCAAACACTACAAAATTCCCATCACCATCATCAGCAACAACGAAGACCACCTGACGTTGAAGAGGCTCTATCATCAATGCTATGGACACCATATGAACGTGCCTCAACAACAGATACGTCATCCGATGATGATGACGAACAATTGCAATGTCAATTGAAAAAATCCAAAAGTCAATATGATTATACGAGTGTACCAACAACAATACCCCCCTTAACACCACCGCCCCCACCACTCGCCTCACTACCACCCACACAATTTCCCCTCACGCCCACACACTTAACACCAACAAATATTGTGGCATATTTAACAGCAGCAACACCGGCTAGTACAACAACAACAGCTGTGGCAGCAACAAGTTTAATATCGACGTCGAGCGCATATTATACAACAGAAGATTTATGTGATCCATCTGTAACAACACCATTAGTGCCTTTACCAAATCTTATGCTCAATGCGCATACAATAGCAACAGCAACAGCAACAACAACACCCAACTCTCGTCTATTAAACACTGCCACTACAGCTGAGCACAATGAGGATGACGAAATTGATGACGATGATAATGTGAATGTGAATGTGGATGTGGATGATACATTTAATGATGTCTATAATAATGAGAATGCATTAGCAGCTACAAGTTCGTCTATGATGATGATGTCATCTCATCAGCAGAAAAATCGCATTTCCTATCCCTCCTCCTACGGACGCATACCAAATCTTACCAAATGGTGGTCTACCTCCAGTACGGCAATCACGCAACAACTACAATCATCACCAGCCTCATCTATTGCTCATGAACATAGTTGCATGACATCAGCACCAGCTGCAGCAGTAACTTTACTATCGCCACCACCACAACCGCCAACAACCACCCTGACAGATGAGTCCAATAAACAACCACCTTCGTATGAGTCCTTGTACAAGAAACATCCTTTACGACCGTTACGTCAACGTCAACATCAACATCGTTTCAACAAACATTTGAATTTATTCAAACCCGTTTTGGAGACTTTAAAAGCAAATGTGACAACAATAACACAGGGTCGTTTTACCTCCCTTACACGACCGGATCATAATAGAGTTACTAATGCCAATATCACAAGTGCAATCAACCCAACTACTACAACACAGCAACCTACAACTGTTGTCATAGAATCGACAACAACAACAACAACAGCAGCAGAAACAACGACAACAGGAATTACAATTAGAAACGAAAATTGTAACACGGAAAGTACAAGTAACAATTTGGTTCATTCATTTACCGATAATTTTCTACATGAGGTAAGTTTCACTAAATACGAGTTGCATCCATAAACACACA
This sequence comes from Bellardia pandia, assembly GCA_916048285.2. Classification (NCBI taxonomy): domain Eukaryota; kingdom Metazoa; phylum Arthropoda; class Insecta; order Diptera; family Calliphoridae; genus Bellardia; species Bellardia pandia. Next base: position 28,291,023 of record OU696533.1, on the reverse strand, counting down.
CGTAGTTATGTGGCAGCATTAGGGTTTACAGTAATAAATTTACATTTTCATTTTATATTTGGAGAGCAGTGAGAAATAGAATAGAAGTAAGGTAAAAAATCACTGCTCAAAAAATGAGAATGAAGAAATTATGAAAGAAACTGTTAATTTTCTGCTCTTCTATTAGGCCCTCGGTATGCAATAGAATAACTATTGGAAATTTTAGGCAATTGTTTACACAATGGACACGGGACGTGTGAAAAGGGCACATATGTAGATATATATTACTTCCGTTGGAAGATTGTGGCAAAGAGTTGACAATTTAAACAAAATCTAGTAAAAAATATATATATACTCGTACATATTTATATAGAGATTATTGTTAATCAAATGTTGTGACCATAGTATCCAAAACCAAATTTATGTGTGAGGCTTAGTTCCGTGAGTTTTACAAAATTTCAAAAATTATGCATTCTTGCAAAAAAAAAAGAAGTAAGAAAGTATAGTCGGTCAAGCCCGACCATATAATACCTTACACCCAGTATATGTATAAAACAATTTTGGGCCTTATATGGGAGATATTACCTATTGTGGACCGATCATCCAAAAATTTAGTGTCATGATGTCTGTGAATATAAGTTTTATTAGTGTTAAACTTTATCTCGATATAAATACTTTTAAAAGATTTATGGAGCTTAAATTGAATTACGGAGAGGGTCTTATATGGGAGTTTCGAATAATTATGGACCGACCATTATAAAATTAGGTGTCGTTATTTCTGTATATAAGAAACTTATTTGTGTCAAATTTTATTTGGATAACAAAATTTTTTCGAAATTTATGATCGTTAAAGTGAATTTCGAAAATGGGCCTTATATGGGAGCTACGCCGAATAATGAACCATTCATAATAAAATTCTACCGTATTATTTGTATACATATGAAATATATTTGGGTTCAATATTATTTGGATACCAACATTTTTGAGAGAGTTATGCTCTTTAAAGTGATTTTCGGAAGTGGGCCTTATATGGGAGCTACGAGTAATTATGAACCGATCTGCACAAAATTTGTAGATGTGAGTTGGCTTCATTTACCACTCATTTGTGATGAAATTTGTTTGGAAACTTGCATAATTCAAACATTTATGATGGTAAACCCCAATTTCGGGAGGAAATTTGTATGGGGGCCAGGTGAAATAATCGACCGCTTTCCACCAGTTTCAATTCCATGCATCCTTGGATGAAGATGCAATTACAGTTGTAGACCACTATTTTGAAAACCTTGAGGAAAGCATTTTAATCTTTTAAACAAGGAGATTATGAAAAATTATTATTTTTATTTGAACTGTTAATTTTAAATCATTGATATTTCTTTTATTTCGGCTCGAGTTCATGAAATTTTATTTACATTAAATTATTTTTACTGAAGGTAGGAATTGTTACATGAAAATTATTATTAAAAATTTATTGATAATTTTTCTTGGCTTAGGATTCGAACCTGGGTTGTTGGTTGAATTTACATATGTTTCGAGAAACAACACTTTCTCTTATCAGAATACTTTACGTTCTCACCTTCTGTGCCACTGCGATGCCCGCTAGCCTACAGTCAAACATCAATCCTTTAGCCAGTATCACTGGTGGTTCGAAATTTGATCGAAATTGAACTCGTGGCGAAATAAAAGAAATATCAATGATTTAAAATTAACAGTTCCAATAAAAATAATAATTATTCTTAACATAAGCTTCAGTAAAAATAATTTAATGAAAAATTAAATTTAATGAACTCGAGCCGAAATAAAAGAAATATCAACAAGGAGATTATATTGAAAAATAAAAATGATTTTGAAAAACTAACTATTCTCTTTCTGTGCTAAGCTAAGAAGTTTCCTAACCACCCTCATAAATATCTAACTATCAACAATAAATATCCGTTAATTTATTTTGAATATTTCAACCGAGAATAAAGAACATTGATAAACTGGAACTTATTAAAATAAATTTTGTTTTCCCATAAATAATTTTAATTTCATTGTCATTGCGTTAACGTTACTTTAGCATTAATTTGTATGTATATGTCTGATATATCTCGAGAAATCAAAACACCCTTTCGGACGGGTCTGTAGGGTCCATCTTTAAAGCTATAACTTCAATATGTTTAGCTACTTATGAAATTTAATATACATCGGATCAGCCAGATAGAAATATAGATATAGTTTCAATATATTTTAATTCTGCACTACAGTATCTAATTTAACACTTATTCTGATAACTAATAACTAGCTACGTTAAGGTTTTTTTATACTCGTTATAACCTTCCTTTCCAGCTTGTGTAATTTAAAAACAGGAATGGGTATTTTGTTAACATTGTGCTTTTATAAAGAATATCTTCAGTATTCAATATAACAATATTTTCTATAAAAAAAATCTTTAATATAACACAACTGTCTATATAAAATCTTCAGTGTAACAATATGTAAAAAAAATAACATTTTGTGCTGTAAAATTGATAATTTTACTATTTAAATATTAGATGAAAACTAACATAAATTTCATTTTCCATCCCTGCAATAAATTAGACAGTGATACATATCTCCCTTATCTCTACATGACTTAATTTCCATTAAATATCAACCCCACCTCCGTACTAAGATCATGCAAAAGTTTTAATCGCACAAAATCAAATACTTTGTCATTTAATTAAATATTCATTGAGGCTTAGTATTAAATAAATACACACATGCATGTATTACCAGTGGATACATGCATGTGTGTATTTATGTACATATGTAAGTTATGTAAAATGTACATCCAAATAAACATGTTTATTTTATTTTCTATTTCAAACTGACTTTATTAGTTTTTGGGGATATGATTGTAAAAGATTTAAATAAATACATTACAAAATAATCCACATTTTAACTTTGTTGTATAAATCATTACAATATAAACAATTGCTGTCTCTGACTACTGACTGATTAAACGAGAGTACGAATGTATCTAAGTAATGTTTACATTGTTGTAAATATTTAAAATAGCCAACCGCCCCATACCCATTTATTCGAATAAATTGTCAAAAATAATTTTTCAGTTCAAACTGTTGTCAATGTTTGTAGAAACTGTAAACAATGCTTTAACTTTATCTATTCGAATGTAAGTGAAATTCAATTGCGAGTGGAGTCTATTAAATAGAATTCTTTATTTATGAGCATGTAATAATGTATTTAAGTTTAGTGAAGTCTCACATATGGGGGTTTCCATATTGAAATGGTAAGATTTCCTTTAGCTACTTAACGAATTAAATTTAATTGATGAATGTAAACCCTTGTTGATCCTCCATATTCTATAAGTTCATAACATTGTTTAGCTGCTCTTTCATCATATTAGCATCAAGTTTATTTATAAAATTGTTTATCTATGGAAATACCTTAATATCTTTTAATGCTAACACCAAATTATGTACATAGAACCATGTACATATTTATAAGTATGTACTTATACTTATTGAAAAAAATCTAACTTAAATTTGAATTCATGTCAAATTTTCCACTGCAAAATGCATACACAAAAAAAAAGCACTCGTAAATGTCAGCCTGCATTCACAGTGTAAAATTTTCAATTCGAGCATGTTCTATTTACATCTGAGAAAGCACCTGGAACCAGCTGTTTTGCAAGTCAATTGTTTATGGCGCCAAGAACATAGTCCCCATTTACACAGGGAAACATTTGGAAGGGAAACATCTGGAATTCTCTTTTGTATTTTCCTTCGCGGTCATACAGGGAAACATTGTTGTCGGAAACATTCCAGTTTATATTTGTTTTTTGACATTTGTCTAATTGCAGTGTTGTTTTTTTATATTCTACTGTTTTTGATTTGCTAATGTAAGTATGTATATTTGATTTGTGAAATAAATTATAAAAGATAAAATTTATGAAAACATTTATTTTATTTAACATTATTTATTTTTTATTTTTATTCAAACAAAGTCAAATATAAAACATAGACCACAAAGCACGCCTAAAAGAAATAAAGAAAATGTCAAAAAGCAAAGCAAATGTATACAATTAGAATGAAAGCACAAAGCGTGCATCCGAGAACGGGAAACAAATTTCATATTCTCTTCTCCACCCGTCCCTCTCTACCAAACAAAATGTGTCCGTTCCAAATGTTTCCCTGTGTAAACGGGGACATAGTGTTTGTGATTCAGCGAATTTATATATAATAAAAAAATTGTATTAAGCAAAACAATAAATTTGTTTTGAAATACAAGTATTTATTGACAAACCCCTATTTATACATATTAAATTTCATTTAACTTAAATACAACAATTTTTGGTACAATTTCTCTTTAACGCTTGCTTCATTTTTTTATTTATATATTTTATAGAAGCTATTATTACAATTACTTAATTTTTTAACTCATTTTTTCAAACTATACTTGCAAGAACACTAAACTGCCGCGATAATAATAATAACAACAACAGCTATTGTCTTCTATTCTAGATTATGTCACATGAAACTAAAAACCGACGTGTAAAAGCCAAAATTGTAAACTGTCTGTAAATTTCCAATTTTGACAGACATGCACAATTACATATGTATGTATCGTACAACTGGCATGTACACTGCAAAATACATACCGTCTAAAACCACCTTTACTTGTCAAATATTTGAAATCACAGCTACTTAATTAATGTATTTTATTTGAGTAACAAATACATCCACACCAACTAATACGATTTTCAAATACAGATGTTTAATTACGAGCCATCAATGCAAAGTGATGGGGATGTATAGAGTTTACTTTGAAATATAATGGGATAAAAATCGTACCAACATGTGTTTGAGCGCAACAATGAAAATGAGATCTTTATAAAAAATTGTTATTATGAAAGTAGCGATTCTGAGTTCCATTTTATTAATACCTAAAATTAATTTTTGGGCTCCATTGTATTATAATTCAAAGAAGTTTTCTTTTAGCTCGATTAAGGTCACTATTTTTGAAACCTTTTGTTAGAAATTTCGTTGGCGATTTATTATTAACTAAATTTAATAATATCCGAATATTAAACAAGAGTGCCATCTTTCTATTTTTCTACTATATTTAGCTGGGCTTTAACAATAATTTTACTACTTAAGTTGGATGTGTTGTCCATATATTTGAACAGGTTTATTTATTTAAAAATACTTTTCTTATTTACATACGCCAAAGCACAACAAAAATTTAGTTTCAATTTATTTGATGCTGTTCGAGCTTGCAAAACTCTTGTAAGAGTAAACAACGTCAAACAAATTTGTGCTAAAAGAAGTGGTTTACGCTTTTTTGAGTAAATATTTGCCAAATGTGACCTTAACTTAATAACCCAAGAAGCACTTTTTTACACTGGCAGACAGTGTGTGGTGCTAAAAAATCTAAATTATTGACTTTCTATCTTATTAGCAGCACAAATGAAAACATTATTGATTTGTAAACAAATTTTAACAGTAACAAAAAAGGGTGCATTCAAATCTAAACAATGAAAATCACAACAACTACAAAAATAGCTGCTAAATTAATAACGATATGTATTTAAACGACATTAAGGTTATGTGGAGGCTTTAGTAACATTATTTCAACCAAAGCCTGGACAGTCGCACATTGTACAATAAACTCCACTACCCATAAGGATTCAAATCAGACTTTGATTTTAAATTTTTGAAAAAGTAAAATGTGTTTGCAAAAAAAAAAAATAAAAAGTACTTTCGAAAAAAAGTACCCCTACTAATAAATAGTACCTATACCAGATAAGTAACCATCAATTATCCACTTGCTAACACACTCATGATATTACACATCTCTCACTGTCTAAGAGCCAGTGTATGTCAAACACAACAAAACAAAAAAAATTATATTTAAAGTTGAAAACAAAACCTTAAATCACCCTTAGTGGATTGGGGTCATCATGCTGATAGCACTTGACGTTTGCTGTCAAATCAGTTACAATGTTTGAAAATTTTCGACAAACAATGAGTGAGTTTTGTGTATAACCGAGCAAGTACTAGTATGATGAGTGTTTTTATATATTCATAAATATAACCATAAATTGTGGTATAGAATGATCATAATAATTAATAATCTCTCTCTATACTCAAGTTCATAAGTACATACATATGTATTTTACAAAAAAATAGATACTGGATGATTTACATACACTGGCTCTACTGATAAAAGTAAATAATAGTTGTATTTAAAATTTAAAACTATCACTACTACATTAAAACAGGCCTTAAAGAAGGCCTTTTTAGCAATAAAAAAAGAAGTTTTTTTTCTTCACGAAGTGCCATTTGTGCAACGTTTTCCGTATGTCTTACTTGTGTTAAGGTTCATCAAAGGACATATAGAGGAGACATTTTAAAAATCATTCCAATGTGATTTCGGTTGACCTTCATAAATATGAATCTCATCATGTCATTATAATTAGGTCATCTATAAAGAAAATTTAAGGACTTTTCTAATATCAGTGATCATTTTATGTAACTATTCGGATTTAATTACCTGTATTGTACTAAAAGAGTGTGAATCGTTTACTTTTTCAGTTAAAAATAAGAAAAACCAAGTAAGAAAGTATAGTCGTTCAAGCCCGACCATATAATACCCTACATCCAGTATATAAATTAAACAGTTTTTCAGAAATGGGCACTATATGGGAGATATTACCTATTATGGACCGATCATCCAAAAATTTATTGCCACGACTTCCGTGAATATAAATATTATGTATCTTATAATTTATCTTGATATAAATACTTTTAAAAGAATTATGCAGGTTAAAGTGAATTACGAAGAGGGTCTTATATGGGAGTTTTGACTAATTATGAACCGACCATTATAAAATTTAGTGCCATCATTTCTGTACATATGAAACTTATTTGTGTTAAATTGTATTCGGATAACAACATTTTTAACAGATTTATGGTCGTTAAAGTGATTTTCGGAAGTGGCCCTTATATGGGAGCTACGACTAATTATGAACCGATCTTCACAAAATTTGTAGATGTGATTTAGCTTAATTTATTATGTGATTTAGCTTCATTTATTTGCATACTTTCATAACTCAAACATTTATATTCGTTAAATTCCTATTTCGGGAGGACATTTGTATGGGGGCCAGGTGAAATAATAAACCGATTTCTACCAGTTTCAAACCATTTTATTGAAATATCGTCAAAATTGCGACCTGTACTCTGCGCACATGGCATCGTTAAATCGACTCAGGGAGTGATTCTGAGTCGATCGGTATACTTTAAATTGGGTGTTGTACCAATATTTCTGGGCGTTACAAACAGCAGCACAAACTCAATACATCCTCCCCACTATTGTGATGTAGGGTATAACTAGATAAATATTATCACATCTATTATGTGTCGATTCCAAAATACCTCAGAACAGGGGACCGATACATTGAAGCCTTGAACTTGTTTCCCTGTGGCTGTGCATACACACACTTGAATGGAAGTGTGTGTATGTTTGCAGTACATCTGTGTACCGTTATAACTAATGCATTGTTTAAAGATAATTATTGTTTGATAGTGCTGCTTTGTCATTACTTTCAACTTTGTAAAAACAATTTAAATTTGTTTTTTTTATTGCTATCAGTAGTTTTTGTTTTGATGTTTATTGTTTTTGTAGTTTTGTTCTTCATTGTTGCTTATAGACCATGCATTTTGAATGATATGGAGAGGGAGTTAGTTGTCGTGTATAATTTAAGCATAACGGTCAAAATGTCATTCCATTGGTGCCATTAATAGCGGTATTTTTATTTGTAATTTTGGTTTCTAAAAAAGTGAGCATGAGTGCATAAACATATGTGCTGACAGTTGGGGTTAAAAAAGTAGCGGTATGAATTAGTTTTTATATTAATATATCGGTTTCAGACTTTAAGCATTAAACACATTCGCCACAGCAGGTCGGTCAAAAATAAGATAAATCATTTACATTTTAACGTGCGTATTTTATTTTTGACATATTTTTGTCGGTAGCCTGCTGTGGCCAATGTGTGTAATGCTTCAGTAATATTTGTGTAATTTACATATGGGCAATTTCACGTCAAATGACCCAATTTTTAAAATCGACGTCTTCCGATTTGGATGAAATTTGCACCAAGGTGTACTAACCTTGGATAATTTTCAGCTTTATCATTCAAGAACTGCCGCAGTTAGAGGAAGTAAAAGTTGGACATTTTGGTCGTACATGGTTTTTTTTAATGAGTGTAACTTTTCTCCTATTGGTCCTAGCAAAAATTGTCCAAAGGACGATAGCCAAATCGGAAGACATCGATTTTAAAATTTGACGTGAAATTGCCCATATGTATGTACAAATGCAAATTAATATTGACTACTTAAAGTGATAATAAAAAATAATTAATTAATTTCGAAATATCTATAAATATAAAGATTCAAACTCGAATTTTAATCGAACTGATTTAACGTAAAATAGCTAACAATATGAAATCCGCGCGTTCGATATCAATTTGAATAAACTAACATAATTTTCATAGTTTGGAGGATTTTATAAAACTAAAAATTTGACAAAAGGATTTAAAGCATTAATTTACATATGTACATTGTTGATTTTCCATGATATGAAGAAGGAAATCTATACTGATAAGCTTTCTATGAATCTCTTTTTAATGATCAAAAGTTAATTAGCTTAACATTATGGAAAAATTTAATTTAGTCGGAAGGAAATAGTACGAATAGTACATATTTTAAATTTAGTATTTCAGACGTCATTGCATTTTATTTCAACATGAAAATAATAAAATTGATAGTTAAAATTATTTGTCTATGGTTGCATATGATATCAATTGCCTTTAGTACAAATAAGTGTTAATAATAGGTTGATTTATGTATATATGTACACATGGTGTAACTATACAAGGTGAATGCAGTAGCACAGCTGACTTTGTTTGGAATTTACTTAAGTACATATGTCAAAAGTAATACTTTTTTAAGTGTTTTTGACATTAGTACATTTTGTTTACGCAAACAAAATGTCTGGTGCCAAATTACCGCATTCGTGATCGAATGAGCTATCATATCGAAAAATGATTTCGATATCGAAATTATGATAAAATGTACTAAATTTCTGGCTCGATATCGAATGCCATAATCTCAAATAAGAAAATTACGATCAATTTTACTCGATATCGAATGCGGTAATTTGGCCCCTGTTGTTTCAGTATTGTGTTGTTGTATTTAAAAAAGGCTTCAGGAAGCTGTATTAAAAGCCCGTTGTCCAGAATGTTAAAAAAAAATGTTGTCTTTCGCTAGAAACAACTAAACCAGGAAAATTGGTAAAATGTGCTTTTTCAGGTGAAACGCAGATAAATTTGATTTGTTCTGATCTGCCGAATGTTGTGTCGTCCCAATTTATTGGAGAGATGGAAAAATGTGTAAAATGCTACCATAGGCAGTTTTTATGGAAATTCATGCTGCATCCCAAGCACTAATCAAAACTAGTTACATAGATCTTGGTTTAAGAAAAACGTCTGTGTTGAAAAAAGTTTAGAGTGAAAATCATAACCCACGGACTCAAACTATAATAAATACCTTTGGGGTGTTCAAAAAGAAAATAGAAGGAATGGAATTCCATATCTGCCGAAATATGTGAAAAACTTGTGGGATCTATGAATCGGTCGGAGGTTCAAATAAATAATTATATTATATGAGATATAAATAAAATTATTATTTTATCCAACACTCTATGTACATATTCTAAAATTGGTTCACGTCATATTAAATCTGACAAATCTGATAGATTATTTTATATTTAATAGATAATTTTGAATATCAAATAATTTATTTAAAAGTGTATGATTATGATAGAGCCCCAACGAGAGGACCTACAATAGAATTATGTGTCCAGAAATTAACAAAAAACATTATGAACATGTAAAAAGTTTTGGAGCAAAATATATAAAACATTATATTCAGCTTTATGAAATGTTGAACAAATTTATTAAAAAAAAAGCTGACTCTTAAAAGGTTCAAAAGAGATAAAAATTTTTATTTTAGGTACATATTTCTAAAGAGTTATTATATGAGTGCGAATGTAATGGCTTTCAAAGTTTCTAAAAACTTTTCTACGCCGATTTGAAACATCAAAACTATCAAAGTATTATTAAACCAAAAGGATGTTTCATTTGAAAGTTATGAAGCAAACAGAAGAAAGTTTTTCCAATAAAGAAATGTAGCAAATACAAAAAAATACGAGGCACTGATTGCAAAGAAAGCGGGTGTTATGGTCTATTTCAAATCGCTCTACCTCCCTCATTTATTGTTTAAACATTGTGAATTCAAAGTTTATTATCTGAAATCCTGAACAATACGCAATAATTTACATCTATACTTTATTATACCACAATAGTGGGGTATATTGGATTTGTGCTAATGTTTGTAACGTCCAGAAATACTGGTCCAAACTCTACCATAAAGTATACCGATCGACTTAGAATCACTCCCTGAGTCGATTTAACGATGTTCGTCCATCCGTCTGGGTGGCTGTCCATGTAAAGCTTGTGCGTAGAGTACAGGTCGCAATTTTGAAGATATTTCAATAAAATTGGGTACATAATATTTTTTCGACCCAAGGATGCATGAGCTTGAAACTGCTGGAAATCGGTCCATTATTTCACCTAGCCCCCATACAAATGTCCTCCCGAAATAGGAGTTTAACGATCATAAAAGTTTGAATTATGAAGGTATCCAAAAAAATTTCACCACAAATGAGTGGTAAATGAAGCTAAATCACATCTACAAATTTTGTGCAGATTGGTCCATAATTAGTGTTACCTCCCATATAAGGCCCACTTCCTAAAATCACTTTAACGACCATAAATCTGTTAAAAATGTTGTTATCCGAATAAAATTTAACAAAAATAAATTTCATATGTACAGAAATGTTGGCACTAAATTTTATAATGGTCGGTTCATAATTAGTCAAAACTCCCATATAAGACCCTCTCCGTAATTCACTTTAACCTCCATAAATCTTTTAAACGTACATACACAATATTTATCTTCACGGAAGTCATGGCACTAAATTTTTGGATAATCGGTCTATAGTAAGTAATATATCCCATATTCTGAAAAACTGTTTAATTTATATACTGGGTGTAGGACATTATATGGGCGGGCTTAACCGATTATACTTTGTTACTTGTTAGATATTTCATATGATACTTTGAGACTTTGTACTCTAAAAATAAGCTTCAAGTTAGTGAAATCAAAAAATTATGTATGCCGTTTTTCACCGTCTTAATCTTTGAAATAAAATTAAAATTAAATTCATTATTTAAGACGTCGTATTTCTAGCCTAGAATTGGTCTTAAGTAATATGTAATATCTGTGGCAAATTTCATTGAAATCGGAATGTTTGCTGGTTTTGTTTTTTGAATTGAATATTATTTAATCAGTACAGTTGCTTAGAATACTGCTATTTTTATTAGTTTCAGTGTTCCAAATAAGGTCCCGTTTTATTACTAATTTCAAGCCCAATTAAGTTTTCTTGATAACAATTTTATTTACGGGCGACAACTTTATATTTTCAATATGACAAAAGAAAATATTATTTTTAAAGTAAATATCTACATAATGTTCTTGCCTTTATGTTTTACAAAATAAATAAATATAAGGGATGAGTGCTTGTTACACACTTTGTTTCAATCAGTCTTTAACCACTGACAAATTTCCTTCGATAATTTTAAATATTTATCAAGAAAATGCCAACCTTATGTTGTTCATTTATTTTATGTCATTGCATGCCCTTTACTTATGTGCGGGACTATTAAACGTAATAACTCCTAATTTTCTGGTATTCATTCATGCATACATATGTTAAGCCCACTCACTCACTACATTTTCGGCTTGTGTGTGTTTTATATCCTGCTGCCCAGACATTTGTCTACCTTTAATAGTTTAAGGAGTGAGTGTGGTTTATTTTTTTGAAAGTCTTTCGCTATACGTGTGTCTTTATGGAGTTATTAATGTAATTATGTTGGTTAAATAAGCTTAACATAAATTCACATGAACATCGCTTTTCCTTTTACGTTTTATTTATTTTTATTTTTATACCCTCCACCACCGTAAATGTGAATGAGGGTATATATAAGTTTGTCATTCCGTGTGTAACACTAAAAAATATTCATCTGAGACCCGACAATATAGTCTTGATCCTTATGGAATTCTAAGTCGATTGAGATATGCCCGTCTGTCTCTGTAAAACACTCTCCTGCCAAACGACGCAACCAAAATTAACAGAGTTGACAAAAAACAGTTTGTAATTCCCCTAAGCCGCTGCCAATCAAACAAAATCAGGTTTTGATAATTATTAGTTTTCTATCATAACTTATATTTATTACAGCGCCCTCCTTAGGTGATATTATTAAAACGCCCCCAAAGTAAATAAAAGAATTAAATAAAGGCTATAAAATCAAGCTTTAAAAATAATGCGCCTACTCACCACCAGAGGCGCTGCAATGCTGCACTTAAAACAAACATTATGCGCAATTGCAGACTTGTAATATAAAAAAAGCTTTCTTCTTTCACCACTTTTACTTCTTCAACTATCCCTTTTCCAAAGAAAGTAACGCAATTATATATACGCATATTAATTGCCTGAGTGTTACTTCTCTTTTTCAAAAAAAAAATTTCTTGTAAATAACGTTATTGAGACCAAATTCAACCAAAATAAGCTTCACCTTATAATCTTACCGTTTTTATACTCTGTTTCTTAACTTGTTGTAAATATAGAAAATGTTCTTTTAAATTGTTAAATTGTTAAATTACACTCAAGATTATTATGAAAATCAGACAAACTCCGTAAATTACAGTAAGAATCGGTATTAAATCAATTATAAATGGTCGAAATTAGATAAAATTTCAAAACATTTGAAATAAATTATGTTGGTATATAAAATACTAATAACATTTGCACTAAGACTGAATAGAAAACACAGAATAAGAATATTCTAGTTCTAAAACCAGTGTAGTTTCTATATTTCTTGTTACGTTTAGGTGGAGGGCATTTAAGATTCGGCACAACCGAATATTGCACTCCAACTTCTTTTTGTTCTGTAGTTATTTCGTGGTGCTGGTCAACAAAACTAAATGTCTATTTCCTTTTTATGTTGTTTGTTGGTTTTTTGCTCGTTTTTTGCTATAAAAATAGACTGTCTGGTGTGCTGTCATGTCAGTGTGGTACATTAATGTTGTGTTTGGTAGTGAAAATATTATTTAATTAATTTACTTTATCTTAATGGATTAAAATAGTTTGTATGTTTTACTGGTATTTCAATTAATAGAAATTTATTGGATTAAGCTACCTACACATTTGTAATGTGATGCAAGTCAGGACATAAGACAGGAAGGAAAGTAATTTGTAATACAAATTATAAGGAATTTTTTATCTAATGTAAACAAATTTAAATGGTAAATGACATTAATAGATAAAGTTGTTTGCTTTAATTTATTTTAATAAAATTCAGTATGTTAATTTTTTTCTGCCCAAATGCGATTGGTATTGAAATTGGGTGAAATAGGTCCATTAGTTCAGATAATTACCCTACAAATGTTCTTCATAAATAGGAACAAATATATATAGATATATTAAAAAATCACGCCTAAAAAGTTTGTTCGGATTGGTCAATAATAGATCATAGCTATCATATCGAGCCATTACCGCCAAAATAATGTATCCCACACCATAATCGATTGTTGTTTTTTTATCGAAATTGATAGTTCAACATCATTTAAAATTATTAAAATTAAATGTATTACACAAAACAATATTTACATTATAAGTTTTAAAATAATGGCTTTATTCAAACTGATTTTATTTAAAAAAAACCTTCCCCTGTAAAATTTTGAGTTTGTGGCCCACAAATTGTGGGATACATTTTTTCGGCGGTTATGGCTCGATATATGGTCCACTTCCGAAAATCACTTTAAAGAGCATCATGTGTTAAAAATGTTGGTATCCAAATAAATCATGTCACCTAATTTAGTGACGAAAGCCCCTGTAATAGTTTTACAAATTTCGGTAATCGAATAACGTTCAACACAAATATATTTTATATATTCACAAATAATGGTATATCGCTGGCTTAACATGTAAAGGCTCTAAGTCCACTTTTTTTTAGAAATTGAGATTTTGATGCAGTTGTGTTCAATAAGTAAAAATACGTCGATTACAACAACAAAAAATACAGTTATCTCATTTGTTGTTGTTGTTTTGTAGTGATGAGTAAAGGCGCTAAGTCCAATTTATCATTGGCTACACTCTTGTTGTTTTGAGTATCAACACCATTGACAGTCATGAAATTAATCGTTCTGATGCTACTTATTTGGATCATTAATTTTTTTTTTGTTTTTAAATTTAACAATGTACAATTTTGTAAATATATTTGCCCTGGTCGTGGCAAAGGCGATTCCAAAGTGAAGGACATTCGAGGAATACAATACACACCAAATGGTGAAATTAATTTCAAACTTAGATTTCCTGATGAATGGAAAAATCTCCACCAAAAAATAAATGAAAATATAGTCGCACTAGAGTGGTCGGATTTACACCAACTTCATCAAGAAAGAAGAAAAATAAAGACTAGAAAGTTCCAAGACTTACAATATCTAAAATCCACTTTGCCTACAAAACAATAGTCGTTGCAAGTTATCTTTCTTTTAAATCCATTAAAAATTTGAAATCATATTACTTTTTTATGACAACAATGAAATAAGACTGAATAATTTTTGATTTCATTATGTACAAGTACATACATATATTTTTCATATTTTTGAACAAATTCTGTTTCTTTTTTAACAATAATCAAAACAAACTTTAACTTTTTACATATTATTATTAGCTTTTTAAATAACAACAATAAAAAAGCAACAAAAGTACACTTTCATTGTAGTAATTAAGAAATATAAGTAGAGACAAGTTCTAAGAAAAAGATCCAAGTCCATGAAAACATACAAACTAAGCAACAGAAAAGGTTCTAAGTCCAAAAAAGCTTTTATCTCGGCAAATACTTATGTTTTCAATTTGCTTTTAAGCAAATAAAAAATAAGTAAAATACAAAAACAAATTGCATTTGCAGATTTCAAAAATGTTTATTCAAAAAAATGTTTGATTGTTTTTTGTCTCTCCTGTAATATTGTAAAATATGGACTTAGAGCCTTTACATGTTAAGCTAGCGATATGGTAATTTTTGTGATATTTAGTCACAGCTCGCAAATTAGATCCACTTCCGGAAATGACTTTAAGGAGCATAAAAGTCTTAAGGTGCTATCAGACGGGATGTATTTTACATATGTACTGCCACTTTTCTTACCCATATGTAATTCAGTATGTATGTCAAAATTTCCATTTTACATACGATTCATAATTTTTGCTATCACACCTGCTTACGTTTTTCCGTATGACATAACCTATAAATGTAAATAAAAGCTGACTTTTTAACATTTATAAATTTCAAGAATTCCTTCTTTTGGCCAATCTAACTGCAATAAATATAATAAACACAATTTAATCGAAAAATACTTACTTTTTCATTTTCTTTAATTTTTCTTTACAATATATTTTTTCAAACAATTTTGTTTGAAAACAAAGGAAAATAGAGCGTGTTCTAATCGAAAAAAATACATATGTATTTCCACATATATTTTACACATGTAAAGTTTCATATGTATCACACGATGTGTTCAACTGTTACAGATGGAAAATTTGACAGTACATATGTCAAATACATCCCGTCTGATAGCATCTTTAGAAATGTCAGAATCCGAATAAAACTGAATACAATTAGGTAAGTCATTTTACCAAACTTTAACTACGCTCGGTCCATAATTAGAAAGAAACCTGTTGCTCATATACATACTTATAAAATAATTTTATATAATTATATGGTCGGGCTTGTCCGTCTATATCTACTATATTTACTTTTGTTTTATTTAATTAAATTATACCAACATTTTGCTAATAATACAATTAATAATACAATTAAAAAACAACGAGTTTTTGTTTGCTTATTTTTACCTAAAATAGTAGTCTAAAGTGCGGGGACACAAAAATTGCGTTTTTTTTTTAATTAATTTAATTATGTATATTGTATATGGGCAATTTCACTTCAAGTAACCCAATTTTTAAAATCGATGTCTTCCGATTTGGATCAAGGTAGTACTATTAGATAGTATTCCAGACCCAAGTTTTCAGCTCTATCATTCAAGAACTGCAGGGTTTTTTTTTAAATGAGTGTAACGTTTCAACTATTGGTCCTAGCAAAAATTGTCCGAAAGACTTTAGATAGCTATTTCTTCAATCATTCCAAAAATATTTTTTTTAATTTAAAAAAAAAAAAAATTATTTTTTTTATTTTTTTTAAATTATTTTTTTTTTAATTTTTATTTAATTTGGGCACTTTTTCCTCAACAGAAAGCTTATACAATTTCCTTTAAGGCCTTTATATTTGTTTAATGGGATGCGAGTGGGATATCTATAAAAAAAAATATTTTTTAACTTAAGAATAGGATTTTTCAATATTTGGCACATGTATCATTTTTATTTTCCCCCATATTTTTTTTTTTTCAAAATGGAGTTTTTTTATTTTTCCTCAAAAGAAACTTTAGACCATTTCCTGTAAGAGCTTTGTGTTCACTTAGTAGCAAGAGGCATATCTATAAAAAAAAATATTTTAACTCAAAAAACAAAGTTTTTGAATTTTACTCTTAAAGGAAATGGGCGATTGTATTCTAGACAACTTTTAACATCAATTTTCAAATCACACTATTTGATACATTTTTTGATGCCAATTTAAAGTAAAATATCTATATTTTATAATAATATAATTTTTTTAGATGTAAGCTTATATATAAATTTGTTGTGCACTTCGAAGCATTAAGCCTCAGTTAGCCGACTGTAACGGAATGTAGTGTAATGACGTATAAATGTAAGGAAATTCTATTTCTAACAGATTCATACATTACAGTGTTGAGTTACTTTACATCTCCATAACAATTTGCATTACTTTACACATAACAATATCCATCAGCTGTTTCTTACTGTTGCAGTTACATTCCATTACAGTCGACTAACTGAGGCTTTAAGATTCATACATTTAGCGCGAACAAAAACAGCTATTATTGCCAGATTGTGATCATATTTTTATTTTGTATATTGAACTGCAAACACTTATCAATCAGCGATATAAAAAAAGTAAGTAAGTTTTTTTAGTTCATCAGAAAATTTATTGATTTTAAAAATCCATTAAAAGTCTACTTTTTTTCATAGAAATGTAAAGGGAATGTTTTTAAACTTTGTGAAAGTAAGAAAAAGACAAATAGAAATCTATTAAAGTGAAGTGTAGATTCTGGTTAGTGTTGAAATTAACGTTAATTCAAAATGGTTGCACCCGTCATCATAATATTTAAATGACGGGTGCAACAGTTTTTGTTGATTTTTAATTAATGACAAATGAGTGTTTTATTGTGTATTTTTATTTGTAGATTACTATATAACTATATTTTGAATAATTATGTGAAAATGAAGAAAAAAAAATGGATTTTTGTTTAGTTATTTTAGACGCGTTCCAACCGTCATAATTGCATGTTGCACCCGTCATGGTTTAAAAAGCAAATTTCTTATTATTGGGCTATATTTCTCTACGATGTTTGATTTGATAATCATCGTCTGATATCTCATCTTTCACAATAAAAAAGAATAATACAATTAATGTTTAAAAATTAACAGAGTTTTGTGTTTTTTTGGTATGATCTTATGAAAGTTGGCCAATTTGGTTGCACCCGTCATGCACTTTAATGCTCTCTCGTGGCTATTTGGTCGTTTCATATAAATTCCTGTAAATAGATAACAATAGTATATAGAAAAATATTATCCCTTCTAGAAATAACTTAATTGAAAATGTGTTTCTTTCTATTAGTAAAAGACGTTTAAAGCGTCTAATAGAATTATTATTTCATACGGAAAATTTGACGTGTAGCTAATGTACTTTTGTAAACAAAACATATGTTTTGCTTTTTTGTGAATTTAAATCGAAAATAAATAAAAGTTAAAATATTTAAAAATCTGTGTTGAATCAAAATCGTTAAATAAAAACGAATAAACAAATATTATGCAAAACAAAATATGTAATTATAACTGGAGAGCCCAATTTTGGGACTTTGTATATAGTATGTATGTACATATCGGCAAATATTGTTACTATTGTTTATTATAGTTTAAATTTGTATCAAAACTGTAATTTAATAAATGAATTAAAAAAAAAGAAAAACTTACTTTACTTCTTTTCAGCATCAACATGTTGCTGCCACAAATGTTGACAACGAGCATATCATTAATAATAACAACAACAACAAAAATAACACCTCACCTGAAAGCATAAATGGTGAAACCCCAATACAACAAGCTCTGATTCATCAACAACAACACATAAACGAACAAATACAAGTTGACGCGAATATGAAATCAAAACAAAACAAAGAAAACGAAAATAAACTAAACAATAATTTCATTATTTGCCAACAACAACAACCTCAAAAACAGCTGCAAAATCCAACAACAAAAACATACAAAGAGCACCCAGAGAAAGAGACCTGTAAAAGAGAACCAGAAATGAACACGAATGAACTCAACATTAATCGTATAGAGTGCGAGCACAAAGTCAACGCAGCAATATTCAACACAACAACTAATGTCACCACCACTAGCAGAAATATGACGGGGAGTTTGTTTTACGATTCATCGTCAGCGATCAGTTTGACGCGTTCATTTGAGGCAAACACATCGTATTCGGTTGACCTGACTGATGTGTATGATAGTTTTAACGCGGATTTACAAGACGAAACACGTAAAACAACGACGTATAGTCTAACTCCCAATAAATGTTTGGCGGAATTGGAACGTTTGTATGCCGAATTTCGGGCCAGTGAAAGTCTACGTGAGCAAAAACTGCGCGAATCGCAAAATCAACTACAATCGTCGGAAACAAAAAATATGCGTTTGAACGTGCCCGCCTCCACCTCCAACCCCGTGGGCCAAATGGCAACGGAGGTCAGTGGTAAGTCAGCGAGTGAAACAAGATTAAATCCAAGTACAAGTAGTGTTTTTCTAACAACCACAAATAGTGTTACCACTATAACGAATCCTTGTCAGCGTACGCCAAGTTTAACCATACAAGTGAATCAGAATAATAATGTTAATGCCAATAATGCAAATAGTAATAATAACAACAACAATGATAATTATAATAATAAAACCGTTAACAACGGTGGTGGTGTCCAACATGAAAATAATGAATCTCAACAACATCAAGTTGTTCTAAATCAGGCCATAGTGAATACAACAACAAATGGTGTTAGTGTGATCAATTGTAATTATGTGAATAATAATAATAACAACAACAACAAAAAAAGTATTACAAATCTATGCGATAATGCAACAAATACAAATAATCATTTTGATAACATAACAACAACCAATAATAATATACATAATCCTAAAAATGATCATTGTAGTCCTAATCATGATAAAAATTTTAATAATATATCCAAAAATATCAATGATAATTGTAGTGGTAGCGGTAATAGTGATATCGATCCTCAACATAATTCAGTGCCTCAAGTGTTTAGTGTCAATAATGTAAATGATCACGCAAATGCAAAAAATTACCAAAAGCATATAAAAAATGCCTCCAATACCCAAGTGAAAGTAATACAAGTAAATGAAATGGTCCTAAATGCAAACAATACTTCGTCATCTTCTTCCATGTCTTCGCCCACATCATCGCCACAGCGCACTTTTACTTCTACGGAGTGTCAAACGGATGATATCTCAGCGGTGCAACTTAGATCACCATCGGCTGCAAGACCAGTTCTAACATCGACTTCTTCAGCCAACTTAAACAACAATCGCGAACAAAGACGTCGCGAAAGACGAGAACGTCGTCATTTACAGCATACTGCTTCGTTATTGGTCGCTCCCACACACTCCCATCCCCATCCTCATAACCATCCATTGCGTCATGGCCACTTAGATCGTCATTCTATGCCGGCCCCACCTCTACCACCCATCTTACATCCACCTCATCTACATCCCGCTCTAGCCGGAACTTTACAACAAAATGGCCATAATGTTGCCATGTTAAGGTCCATGTTACCCGATATTTTGCACAATCATTATCCACCTCCTTACAGTGCATTGCCACCGCAGTCCATGACTACGGGTAGTGGTAATCTGTCACATCATAATGGATCTCCTATATCCTTTAGCCATCCGCATTCACATCCACATCATCCGCCACCTCATACTCCTACGGCCACTATATTGGGGCCACCACCTCCGCCGCCACCGGCTGGCACAACTCTATTGACATCAGTGATATCGACGGTTCCAATACCGGGTGCAACACCAATGGTTAGTGATGGAAGATTTACGCTACCGTTACCAATAATAAGAAGGTGAGTGGATGTTTTCTTTATAGTTATTCCAATTGAATTTTTATGCTATCCCAATGATAAACTGAATTTAACCCTGCTGTTAGGTTAGGGCCATTTGGTCCAAATTTTTTCAGTATTCCCTTGTAACTTTGGAACGGTGATATATACTGACTAAATTTTTCTGCTAATGGGGTCTTTTAATAAAACAATGTTGTGTGCGAAAATTAAATTTTCTGACTTTATTCAGGACTGAGAAAAATACGAAATGACGAATCTTAGGTTAGAGGACCATTTGGTCCATAGTACATTTTTATAGATTTTTTTCAAAAAAATAAGAATTTATTAGTTGGTTTGAATATATTTTTCATTGCAAGATAAGCACAATGTTTTTCGGTTAGTTTTGCAAATTAAGTTGCTGCAAATGGAACATTTTATATCAGAATTCGACTTGCAGCAACTACAAATTCCACGCTTTCGAGTCCTTGAATGAGAAGTTGGATTATTTGAGGAAGCCTCTGAAACTGTGCATGTTGTACGAATTTCTGTCAATAATTGTGCTGAGAACCCTTGTTGAGGTAATCTAGTCCGTTTCATCATATGAGCCTTAGCTAAAGAAAGTGCTAGTTGTCGCAAATTCTGGCCTCTTTCGATTCGATCAGTTGGAGCCCGTAAAGCATCGATTTTAGAAAATAGTATGTACGCATTCGACGCGGATATGTCAAGAATGTTTGCAAATACAACGGTTACAATACAATTGTAAAACATTGGAAGGAGTTGTTGCCAATAGTCCCACAGTACACGAATAGGAGCAAATTTATCGCTACTACGACTATGGCGTCGACTCAAAACATATTCCAAACGGAGAGCACTTGTAATCCTATAAAATATATCTTCAGACATAATCGATCGGAAAATAGGGCGACCAAATTTTTTATCAAATAAACCATGGGCATCCTCATTTTTTCTGCTGTCATTGATAAATTTGATATATTACAGAAATAAGTAAAACATGAATGTACATAACGATAAACTCCAGCAAGAATGAGCTCAGCTGCCCATTTGGTACCAAACTTGATCCTGCCGTCCTTATTAGTATTTTCAATGACAATTCTTTCTATTGGAGGCGGCAAAAACAACAAAAAAGCAGACAGCATGTCATCACGTCTAGACACTGCAAATCGAGTTGGTCCTGCTTGTGTTGTGATATTATTCTCAGCAACAGTTCTAATAGACTGAGGTAATGGAGTCGCTCTCCATTAAATGTTGTTTTTAGCAATAAAAAGACGATCGACGGAGCTAGTTTCAACTGAGATGGTTTCCTGTTCACTTTCTCTTTCAGATGAACATTCCGAAATTAAATCCGTCTCCGAATCGGAAATATCAGATTCACTTTCTTCATTTAGAATTTCACGTATCTCTTCTTCGTTCAACTGCGCCATTTCGTAACAAAAACACTTCCGGACTATTCACAGAAACTTTTAAACTGGAAGAAGTACTGCACGTATCTGTGCTTTTTCACGACAAAAATAAAAAACGGGAAATCCCAAAATTATTTTTTCATTACCAAGTGAATGTAAATTCATGTCAAATATTTAGAGGATTTTTTTGATATGTCAAATACTTACTTTAGAAATTATTGAACCAAAATAGTAACAATGAATTAGATAAAATCATTATTTTGCATGAAAATTGCATTATGGACCAAATGGTCCCTTAACCTAAGATTCGTAAGCTTTTTCTAACCTAACAGCAGGGTTAAATAGCAGTACCGAGAGATTATTCAAGCAATTCATAATAGTAGTTTCAAATGTTAGTATATCGCTTTAGGGTAGACGGAATACATTTTTTTTAAGGGAAGTAACACTCAGGCAATTAATATGCCTATATATAATTGGAAAGGAGATAGATTGAAGAAGTAAAGGTGGTGAAAGTAGAAGAAAGTTTTATATCACAACTCTGCAATTGCGCATTATGTTTGTTTTAATGCAGCATTGCAGCGCCTCTGGTGGTAAGTAGGTGCCTTATTTTTTTAAAGCTTGATTTTATAGCCTTTATTTAATTATTTTACTTCGGTGGCGTTTGAATGCTGTGATGGATGGAAAGAAAACTAATAATTATCAGAAACTGATGTTGTTCGAGTGGCTGCGGCTGGGAATCGAACCCGGGTTACAAATACCAACTCATGCTTAATGATCAAATGCGCTAACCAACTAAACTACATCACCCTCAAACATTGTTGTTCCTCTTGTTAATTTTGACAACGCCTGTTGTTATCAATCTCCTATTGTGAAGTTTAGCAGAATAGGGTTCTGCATTTAGACAATCTCTCATATGTTGCTTCTGTGATAATTACTTAATGTCTGTATAATTATAAGTACAGCAAGTGCAATTAAAAGTTTAATATAGGTTGATAATTTAATAAAATTTAATTTTTGTTCCTGGTATTAGTGTAACTGGATAATCAGTGAACGTTCTACTATAAATCTGAATCTAGAATCTAGTTATAGGAAATGCCCAGCAATAAAATGGAACGATTTACTATTTATGTCCGGACAATGGACAATATATGTCCATAATAGAAATATGTAACATTTTCATATGATAAATTGTTGATCTACAGCTTGATCATACTTCATTTCTATATAATAATTTTTTTCCTAACTTGATCTTTTACGCACATTTTAAGAAGGAATATTTTTATTGAGAGATTATTTCGTCGTCCTATGTAAAATGTTATCACCTGATGGCATCAATAATAAATTACTTGTGATTCTTAAAAATGTGTTTCCTACTTTTGAAATTTTCTGTATGAGTCCGAAAATAAATTTTAAATATTTCTAAACGTTTTTTTATATTTTAACTTAAGTAATTTATATGTAATTAAAAAATAGTTACTACTATGAAATAGAATTGTCAGTGATGGAAAATGGGTTTTTGTTTTTCGTACCAACTATATAAATAAAATGTACTTTTTAAACCTCCATATTTGTTAAATAATCATAAAACTTACCACCACTTTACTTTATCGAAAATTCGATATATCTTATAGCAACGTTATTGCGTTAATTGTCGCGATTATCTAAAAATATTCTTATTTATGAAGTATCGAGTCATTTGCGAAAAGTTAACCACATATATATTTCCAAAATAACTAGAATTATTATTGTAAGAATATAAGAAATAGAAGAGTTAACTTCTAACGATTTTGAAATCCTGATTAACTACATTTATGGCTTTAGTTTTTGAATTCAGCCTCAAAATCAAGCAAAAATTTATTGTAATAATCATCTTATAGATGCATATTTAAAGATCAAATTGATATCAATTCCAAAATGTTCATGAAATTTAATAAAATCTCTTTTGCTTGCACTATCACACAAATACCCAGCAAGCCATATGAGTCCGAAAAGAGTCTTTTCTGACACCTTTTTCGGAGCGTTAACGCTCTTTATGAGCCCAAAAAACAATCACAATTGCTCCGAAAACCTTCAGAAAAGAGCGTCATTACGTTCGAAAATGGTCCGACAGAAAGAGCTCCTAGATAATGTCAGAAAAGAGTCTTTTATGAGGGTTTTTTTTGGGCTCTGTGTAATCTTGTTTTTATCATTCTTGTGTGGTACAGCTATGTTTTTTTTTTGTTCAAAGCACAAATAGCAGGAGAACAACGCTTTGGTACACACATTATTAAGTGGAATTTCTGAGTCATACTGTGTGTCGACTCAGGACAGTAACAAGCAAATTTTTCTTTCGCTCCGAAAATGCTCTTTAGTTGGACTCTTTTCTGACTCCTTTTTTCGGAGCGCTCCGAAAATGCTCTTTTGTTGGACTCTTTTCTGACTCCTTTTTCGGAGCGCTCCTAAAATGGTCTGCTGGGTAGTAACTTATATGATATACAGCCATGCACAGTAGTTAATTCCGTTCGGAAGTGGATTTTCTATTTTTTGCTTCTATAGAAAAGGCAAAACGAAAAATTTGTTCGGAATGAAACCAATTGTTCGTTTTACTTTTTCTTTAAAAGCAAAATACGGAAATAATTCCACTTCCGAGCGGAATTAAATTCTGTGACATGGCTGATATTTATCTGTTTCATCTGAAAAACCAAATTTTGATGCAACAGTATTTTGTAATTGTACCATATGACTCGTGGTAGTACCACGGTACCAACTGTGTTTAAAATGTATCAAAAAAAGTACAATTATACCATGTTTGCCATCAGTGATACTGGTAACCTCACAACCACTTTCTGAGTTAATTAAACGCTGTCCGTCTTACTGATCGTCCATGTGAACCTTGTGCGCAAAGTACAGGTGGCAATTTTGCAGACATATCGATAGAATTTAGTATGAGACTCTTGTTCGGCCGAATGACGGTTGGGATTGAATTTGGTTTCAATTAGTTCACTTAGTCCCCATACAAAAGTCCTCCCGAAATCGGGCAAGTAATGTTATATTTATGAACGTATTCAAACAAATTTCGTCACAAATAAGTTTTACATGGAGCCTAATCACACCTACAAATTTTGTGCAGATCGGTTTATAATTGACCATAGCTATAATATAAGGCTAACTTCCCAAATCACTTTTTTTTTTTTAGCCATAACGGTCAGTCCATAATTACCATATCTGTTAAAGAGTGTTTACATCGATATAAAATTTAACACATAACGAGTATATGCACATAAGTTATGTCACTAAATTGGTCATTGCTCCCATATAGCGCCAATGTCTGAAAAACTTGTTTTGCATATATAGTAGAGTGGGTGTAGGCTATTATATGGTCGTATGTATTTAAGTTGTATTTTTTAAATTTTCAGTTTGGTAGTAGAATATTTTTTGTTTTGTTTTGTTTTTAGCATGTCAGCTTAGCCGTAGTTAAACGTCAGTTGATGAAATCATTTAAGTCGAGCTTATTAATGATAAAAATAAAGTAAAAAACAAATGTATAGAAGGAAACCGCAAACTTTACTAATTTCATTTAACAAAATATTTTAGTAAAAACTATGTATTTATTTATAACGGGCAAACAATTGATAATTTTTTTAAAAGCTAACTAGAATTATTAAAACACTATTCAAAATGTACACTTTCTTTAATTGATATTATATTTTGGTGTGGTTTGTATTTTTCATATTTTTCTCTATGTGTAACTCTTAACAAAATAACAATAGCTGAATAAAAAACTTAACTTAGTGTATTACAACCAAAAGTATGTTTGTATTTCTGTACTGCAGCGGAATTAGTGCTACGAACCTTAGAAAGCAGACAAACACTCACCCGTGTTGTGAGTTTCTTACTTTGGCTTTGGTAACAACTGTCTTCAAACAACCTAAACAACCTCTAGAGATGATTATGGGATGAGCCAGTCCCAGCCAAATAATAATAAAAACGTTTAAATATTTTTACTAAATTGTTGTATTTTTTTTCATTGTCGTTGCTGTTGCTGTTTTTGTTATTGTTAATTTCATCTTCAAAGTCGTTAGATTGTTGTGGTAATAACACAGCAGCAGCAACAACAAACAAAAATCAAAAACTTTCTTTTAACATTAATTTTTATAGTCTTTGACTTTTTTACAATATGAAGTTTGCTTATTATACCCTACACCACAATAGTGGGGAGTTATACCCTACACCACAATAGTGGGTATATTGGATTTGTACTGATGTTTGTAAAGCACACAAATATTGGCCAACACCCACCTTAAGGTATACCGATCGACTTAGAATCACTTTCTGAGTCGATTTAACGATGTCCGTCCGTCTGGCTGGTTGGCTGTCCATGTAAAGCATGTGTGCAGAGTACAGGTCGGATGGGATTGAAACTGATGGAAATTGGTTCATTATTTCACCTGGCCCCCATACAAATTCCTCCCGAAATAGAAGTTTAACGATCAAAAATGTTTGAATTATAAAAGCATCCAAACAAATTTCTCCTCAAATGAGTAGTAAATGAAGATAAATCAAATCTACAAATTTTGTGAATATCGGCCCATAATTAGTCGTAGCTCCCATATAAGGCCCACTTCCGAAAAGTATTTACCTATATCGAGATAAAGTATAACATACATAATATTCATATTCACAGAAGTTATGGCACTAAATTTTTGGATGATCGGTCCATAATAGGTAATATCTCCCATATAGCGCCCATTTTTGAAAAACTGTTTTATTTATATACTGGGTGTAGGATATTATATAGTCGGGGTTGACCGACTATAATTTCTTTCTTGTTACTTGTTTGGTTTAATTTTTTGGTGGCTTGTATTTATTAGCGTTTTTTTTCTATGTTTATTGTTT
This sequence comes from Bellardia pandia, assembly GCA_916048285.2. Lineage (NCBI taxonomy): Eukaryota > Metazoa > Arthropoda > Insecta > Diptera > Calliphoridae > Bellardia > Bellardia pandia. The sequence continues at coordinate 28,264,262 of OU696533.1, read as the reverse complement.
TATAACTTTGTTAGTATTGCAGGCATCTTCTCCTTTCAAAATTTGTGAAAAGGGGTAGTCACTGTCTTAGGGAGTTATTTGGCAGAGATTTTCAGTTGATGAAGTGAAATTTAAATAGATAAGTAGATAGAAATCTATTTATAGCAACTTGATAGAAAATATTCTTCAAGTAATTTCAATCGGGATACACAATAAACAAAACTAATTACTACTGTTAATAACCTTAACTCCCTTAGTCCAGCCTGCTCCCGTATATCCTCACTTATACTCCCATCTAGCGCGTTTCGATCACATATATATATATATATTTAGCTATATTTACCCCTTTCCGGGGAGTATGAGGAGACATATCTGAAGATTATTTTATTCTTTGGATATTTTCTAATGTGTTTTAGATAGTTATTATCTGACCAATGACTGTAAAACTCCAGACACCTCGACTTCTATACCTTCATCGATTACGTTGACTGTACTTGTCTACGTATTTAAGGATTTAAGTTTCTCTAATCCCCACAGCTTGTTTCATGAGCATTTTGACAGACAATTCACCACACGTATCTCTGTTTATATAACCGCCTGTAGCTGAATAGGATTTGGTGCTCAAACAAAATTCACACAACAATTTTCTACAGCAATACAATTTGACAAGTTCGATTGTGGGATTTGACGCAGTACTAATGTCATGTTAGTACTCTAGGGTTAATATATAACATAATAAATTAATCAAAAGTTATTCTATATTTATGTTCAAGCACTAGGCTGTGTTAAGAGCGGTCATCATTGACTCAGATTTTCATTCTATCGCCATAATTATAGGCGGAAGGGAGCGTTATAAACATAAGCAAAAATATATTAACCCAGAAAATTAGAATATATATAATTAAAATAGTCTTAAATTGCAACATAAAAAAAATGTAAATCAGTAATAAATACTTTAAGTGTTGTATAGTTTCGTACCGGAAATCTAAAACTATATTTATGTATTAATGATAATGAATATAGCAGAAACTACTCAAAATATTGTGCATGTTAGGAAACGCTGATCATTGTAGCGTTTAACTGTATATAACTTTGTTCCCTTCTACTAACTAGAGCACAATAATATTTTGTGTTTAAAATTAACTAATTTATATGACTACTAATTAGCTCCGGTAGAATGTGTGATATCAACTGTTTAATCACATATGTAATAACTAATTCCAAGCTAAAGCTATAAAACATCTTAAAACATTTTTACTTTATACCTTAGCAAGTATATTGCCCTTAACAAATGAAATTGAATAGAATAGAATTCAAAAGTTATAAAAAGTAAGAGGAAATAAAATTTACCTTCCAAAAAAATAAATAAAAAAAACCAAGCAAGAGTTTTTATTCAGCTATGCCGAATCTCATATACCCACCAGTGATGGAAAAATGAAAAATTGAAATGGTACTGACCGTCAGCAAAAAGAGTACTTTTCTCAATATTCTGGTACTTTTTAGGAAATATATTTTTATTCAAAAATAAAATTAAAAATCCATTTAAAAATAATTCAAAAATAAAATTAATTCAGTTTAATAAAAAAAAAAAACTATTACAACAAACTAAAAATTAATTAATTTTTATGTAAAAATATATGTTTCAAAAAGGTTTATCAGTTGTGGGTTAAGATAATAAACATATGAGCATGCTTGCACTTTGTTAGTGTTAATACCATATCATTAAGAGATCGTTCACCAATATGTTTGACGTTTTCAAACTCACATGATACACAAAAAATCTCAAACAAGAAATGAGAATTACAAAAATGTACGAAACATAAGAAATTTAAAAACATTTATCAAAATAGTACCACAAACAACTTCAATTCTTTATGCATCTGTTTACTTTTGTAGATTAGCTTATCCCAGTTCAAATAGTAACGCTGGATTTCTAAACAGGGAACAAAGCAAAACAAACAAAGAGTACTAAATATGATGTGGGGGTACTGTGGTATTTTTGTTGTGAGAAAGTACTGAAAATAGTACAATAGTATTGAATTTTCCATCACTGATACCCACCACCAAATACCAGTAGTCTGATCTATGAATACTTGCAATTAATTTTTGTTATATTTTGTATCGATAACGATAATTATACTGGTTAATTCACTTTGCGGATCCCTTACATGATACTATTAACTATTATAAGGCGATTGTCATAAAATATTCAAAGCTTATTCTGTTTAGATTTCATCTCAATTATAACATTTACAAGAATTTTATGCATATTCCAGTTATTCCACAAAGTGTCACGAGACGAAAGGTAATCATATATTATATTTATCTCTTTCTTTCATAACGGCCCTTTGTTTGTATTTTTGCAGCGTGTAACGATTTACTTTGACACGCAATAAATTAGATACCAAAAAGGCCTAAGAAACTGATTTTGACTTTTTGAAACTTTAGAATTGTCCTCTCCGTATGGTCTGTGGTTATTCCCGAAAGTGGACGTTGTACATATGTGAGTGCATGGCCAATTATGTTCCAAACTTGACATACTTATAACTGGTATGTGTACAATTTCGGTTCGATATGGGTGTGTATGTATGTTAATGAGTTTTTCGGAAATAGTCCGCATAAGAGAGCTACAACCCATTATGAACCATTTAGCATAAAATTATATACGGTGATATATACATATCTATAAATATATGTAGTACAGTATGTAAATGATTTGTGTTGAATTTCATTTGGATAGTCATTTTTATAAGAGATTTATGCGCATTTGTATACGGATATGTCACGATATGACCTGATGCAAACAAAATATCGATATTGAGATTTTACTTTGCATGAAACTTATAATTGCAGAATTTTGTATGGGTACGACTTTCCTATAGACATTTATATACCATAAAGCTATATTCCGGGGCTATGAGAATTCGTGGACAGATTTTTACCATTTTCAAGAGGAATTCTCTGTAATAAAAATAAAGTGTGAAAAATATAATGACATTAACTGCTTTATATTTAAAGAGAATTGCAAAAAATATCTGAAAAATATCAAGGTTGTCTGAAAAATTGCCCATTTTCAATACTAAACATTTTGGGGTACATCAAAGAATGTTTGGTAAAAATTTTTTGAAGAAGGACAGACGGATCGACATGGCTAGATGGTCTTAGAATCTTGTAAGGACCTACAATATATAGACTTTTTGTTTCTACGACCATTATTGCGATGTGTTGCAAACGGAATGAGAAACTTAATATACCCCCTCCCCCCATCGTTTTGGCGGTTGGTATAAAAACAACGTAAGCAACATAAAAATATATTTAACCACAACTTATGGATTTTATGCTGGTATGTGTACAATATTTAACTTTTATTTAACTCTTTTTTGCTTTTGTTTTTTTTCTGGTTAAAGAAATAATTTTTTTTTCAATATAAATTTCATGTACATTTTTTTAAACTGATTTGTTTTATTTTATGGATTTCTGGTAATTTTATAAATTTCGTTTTTTATTTATATTTTCTTATTTGCGAAAATTTAGCTTTATTTTATTGTTGTCTTGTAAGCAATTCACATAAAATAAAAAGCGAGAAAGGAGAGAAATATACCCAAAAACAAACAAAAAAGACAAAGATCAGTGTAATTGTATAGCAACATCATGTCAGAGTATGTATTTAACTTATTGAGGTTGTTTGATGTTGTTGTTACTAGTAGCTGCTGTACTATCATTACCTCAAACGTATTTTCTGTATGGAAATTGTATTTATTTGAAATATACACTTGGTACAAGATTTTCCAGGCTTTCGTATATTTGTCACTTGTCAAATAAAAACGAATGTTTAAATAAGCTATAAAATCATTTAATATTTTAACATACATATGTAAATATTATGGAATTAATTACACATTAGTTTCGGCGTTAATGACCAGAAATCACTAAGGAAATTATATTCCAACGAAATTTATCGTAAGCGTCATCTATAAACTTGCGGAAAGGCTTATATTGAACGGAATACCAATAGGGTGAAGGGGATATAAAGGGGAGAGGGCGGCACGTTTGAACACGGGGCACCTTTGAACAATGTTGATAAATTGTTTAAATATTTTTTTTTTTGTAAGAGTGTAAGAAGTATTCAGTGAAAAAGGGAGCACCTTTGAACGTGTCAATTTATCAACCGAAGTACCAAACATTGTTGATTCTCTCTTATTTTCTGAAAATGACGAATCCAATGCTTTTATTTTTTATTTTTAGTTGTTAATGTTTATGTTTTTCTTAATAAATAAATCGAATTTATTATATATATACAAAATAAAACTGTTTATGTTGTCGGATCAGATCACCTTATCATCACTGGTTCACTGTACCATCACTATATTTGTTTACCGTTTTTTTGTAATTGTCTCATTCCCTATTCCACTGTAGTTATTTTGTCTCTTGCATTGTATGTATGTATGCATAAATGTGCGTAATGTTTATTATATTGAATTATAATACAACAAATACGTACATATATATATTTAGTAATTTTTTTTGTTTAAGTTCTTTATACTCATTTCCAATGAGCATAAACTAACTGTCCTTTTTTTTATAATGCAATTTGTATTGTTTAGTGGTCCAATTGTTTCTTGTAGGGAATTATTAAAACATTGTCATTTATATCGTTGAAAATAAAACTACATTACTTAAAATTAAAGGTCGTTTGGTCTTTTTTATTTATTAACATAAATTTAAAACATCCCAGCGAACATTTTGGCGACCGTGACAGGACGGCCTGTGCGTTATTGCAAATTAAATTAATTAAATAATTTAAATCGGTTTTTTAAGAATTTATAGCCCGTAGAGCCACTACAAAATAAAAAATATAGTTTGTTGAATTTGTGCTGCTGCAGAGTTTCATCGTTTTTCAACACAACATAACCCCTGCTACTACAGTTCCTGCACAAAACATCATTTTTGGAATTCTTAAGGCCGACATTAACCACTGCCGTGAATTTTTAGGAATAAAATTAAATTTTTGGAAATTTGATTCCACATTTACAACATTTGTTCGTGGTTCATCATAGAAATAATTTAGCTGAAAAATAATATTTTTGTGGTTATAAGTGCATTAAAAATACAAACCAAACTTAATCATTTTGCAACCGTGCTGAAAATACATTTTGGTTTTTTATTTTTTTGCAACTACATTTCTTTGAAAATCATAAAAATACAGTGTGCTCAGTGTATATAAAAGTTGGCTCTTTGCATTTACATATATACAAGTGTTTCATATCAAGTGGTCCCATAAATTTTTGGTTTTAAAAAATTTTAGTTTTTGAAAAGAAAAATGGCGAACAATAATGATGATGTTTCTGAAATTGGCGCCGCTGACATGGCGTCATTAAAACAACAGAGGACCACAATGAAACGAAACATGTCTAGCCTACAAGCGAAGACAGAAAAAGATGGCGATAAAGTTGATTCAACAATTTTGCAATGTCGTTTGGAAATTTTAGAGTCATACTTTAAGCAAATTTGTAGTATTCAAACACAAATTGAAAAATACAATTCAAACGATTCTGGCAGAGGTGCTATAGAGGAAATTTTTATAACAGCTAAGGCGAAGGTGCTATCACTTATTAATAAAAGTCGGTCCTCATCTGCACTGAATCAAAGTTTTTTGAACACTTCGGTTACTGGTGGCTCTAGTCAAGGTCGGTTGCCATCTTTAAAGTTGCCTCGATTCGATGGAAAATATGCTGATTATAAACGGTTTATTACTACGTTTAACAACATGGTCCATGATAATTTGTCGATTACGTCAGTGGATAAATTCACTTATTTGTTGAATTGCCTCTCTGGTCCAGCGCTAGCAGTTGTGGAACCTTTTCAAGTAACGGAGGAAAATTATACCAAGGCCCTAGAGCGTCTTCAGGAACGATACGATAATAAGGTACTTATCTTTTTAGAACACATTACTGCTCTTTTTAATGTTTCTCAAATGTCTAAAAGTGATTGTGTCTCGTTGCGTAATATCATCGATACCGTTTCTGCAATTCGTGGTTCGCTTTTGTCACTTGGCTCTGAGAAAGATGTCATGAACGCAATTATTATCCATATTGTACTTTCAAAATTGGATGAAGGATCCAGAGAAAATTATGATGAAAAACAAGACTTCAAATCGTTGCCCTCTTGGGACAATTGCTACAGCATATTGAGCCATCGTTGTCAATTTTTAGAAAGCCATGGTAAGAAAAGTGAGCCAGCAAACAAATCAAGTGGTACAAAGCCAAAATCGACAATCAACCGATCAGCAAACACGTTTGTAAATTCAAAAGCAAATGCAACCTGCACTTATTGCAACAGCACTGACCACTATATTGCTACGTGTACTTCATTTTTGGCGCTTTTAGTTGCAGATCGTTATCATCATGTAAAAAGCAATGGTCAATGCATTAACTGTCTACGAAAGGGTCATTTTGTCTCAAAATGTCTTTCCAAGTCTCGTTGCCGAGTTTGCCAGTCAGCTCATCATACCATTTTACACATTTTTGAGGTTCCTAATCAACCAGGACCATCTACATCAAATGCTAGGCCTAATCAAGGGCCCTCAACTAGTTCAGCAAATCCTGTTTCGTTAGTGGCTCGTTCGTTTAAAAGAGCTATTATTCCTACTGCTGTGGTGCTGATCAAAGATAGTTGTGGTTCCTTTCATCCGGTAAGAGTATTACTTGATTCTTGTTCTGAAATTAATTTTATTACAGAAGAAGTTGCAAAGCGACTAAAGCTACAATTTCGACCTAATTGCCAAGACGTTTCTGGAATAGGTGAAGTTCGAACAAAAATAAAATTTGCCGTGTCAGCTACAATAAAATCTCGAGTGACGTCATTCCAGTGGTCCTCAACGTTTTCAGTCACAAAATCGATTGCCGCCCAGCAGCCTGGCGAGTACATCGAAACATCTGATTGGAGTATTCCTGAAACTATACAATTAGCTGACCCGTTGTTCTACAAGCCTCAAAGAATTGATTTGCTCATTAGTACCGAGGTATTTTTCGATTTGTTGCTCGATGGACGCATTTCCTTGGGAAATGGCCTACCTTGTCTTGTCAATACTGTGTTTGGCTGGATTGTTGGTGGTAAATTCAACGCTGAATCAACGTCGCCGGCTCTTACCTGCAACTTAGCAATTGAATCTTCAACAGAAGCCTTAGACAACACTTTAAGAAAGTTTTGGGAAGTCGAAGAATATGTCAGTGGTTCCAAAACTTTTACTGAAGAAGAGCAAACTTGCGAAAACCATTTTGTTGAAAATGTTAGTACTACAGATGAAGGTCGTATTTGTGTCAGATTGCCTTTTAAGCTGAATCCTGATTGTTTGGGTGAGTCTTTTGAAATTTCTCGTAGAAGATTTTTGTCACTTGAACGTAGACTTGAACGTGACCTTAGTCTAAAGTCTATGTATGTCGACTTTATGGATGAGTATATGGATCTTGGTCATATGTCACCCTACAATCGGCCTATAGCGCACCCATACTACATTATACCGCACCACTGTGTTCTGAAGCCTCAAAGCTCAACAACAAAACTTCGTGTGGTTTTCGATGCGTCGGCTCGTACTTCGACGAATCATTCCTTGAATGAAATACTAATGGTTGGCCCTACTATACAACAAGACTTGATTACAACTTTATTTTCGTTTCGTTTGAATAGATTTGCTTTCACAGCAGACATATCTAAAATGTACCGCCAGTTTTTAGTCGATGAACGCGATCGTAAATTCCAATTGGTTCTATGGAGAGCTAATAAAGAAGACAAACTAAGCGTGTTTCAATTAAACACCGTTACATATGGGCTTTCAGCAGCTCCTTTCTTAGCAATTCGAAGTTTGTTCTATATCGCAGACAAAAACGTTTTGTCATATCCAATTGGCTCACAAGTTCTACGTGAGGATTTATACGTGGATGATGTCCTCACTGGCGCTGATGATATCGACTTGTTACTTTCAAAGAAAACTGAAATTGTAAAAATTTTAGAAAATCATGGTCTTCAGCTGGCCAAATGGAACAGCAATTGTCCAGATGTCATTTTAAATCCAGATGAAGAAGTCGCAATAAAGAATGGTGAAGACGATGTCACTAAAACACTTGGTATGTCCTGGAATCCTAGACAGGATACATTTTTGTTTCGGTTTGATTTGCCCGATGTAAGTAATCCCACTAAACGTTCAATATTGTCGATTGTAGCAAAGATTTTTGATTTGCTTGGCCTTTTGAGTCCAATTGTGATTCGTTGTAAAATTCTGCTCCAAGAAATATGGGTGCAAAATATCGGTTGGGATGATCCCCTCAATTCAAACCTGTTGAAACTGTGGTTCCAAATCAAAGAGGATTTGTCGAACATCCACCATATTAAAGTGCCTCGATATGTTTTAACCTCGACAAGCACACTTGGCGAAATACATGGCTTTGCAGATGCGTCGCAACGAGCGTTTGGTTGCTGCGTTTACTATCGAATTTTAGAAAATGGCTCTTATAAAACGACTTTGCTCATTGCCAAATCGAAAGTAGCTCCAATAAAGGCTCAATCGTTACCTCGGCTCGAATTGTGCGCTGCGGTGTTGCTCAGTAAAACGTGGTCTAAAATTAAATCAAAAATTTCTAAATATGTTTCATCTGTTTTCTTTTGGACAGATTCTAAAATCGTTTTGCAATGGCTTAGATTGCACTCTTCAACACTTAATTGTTTTGTGGGAAACCGTGTTTCAGAACTTCAAGAAGAGACAAGAGGCATTCAATGGCGACATGTTCACTCAAAAGGTAATCCTGCAGATATCGTATCCCGTGGTTGTAGCGCAGCTGAATTGCCAGAAACGATTTGGTTCAACGGTCCTAAATTTTTACTGGATGACGTTTCACAATGGCCACAAAGTAAAGAAGATAATACAACCGAAATTTTGGAACGAAGAAAAGCGACTGTGTTTACATGTACTATAAAGGACTCGCCGAGATCCATAATTGATCAAATTGTCGATGAGCATTCTTCATATTACCCAATTATTAGAATTCTTACTTATATTTTTCGTATATTTAACGGATCCCCAGTAAATCCTCCTCAGAAGCCCAGCGACATCATTCATCTCCAGGCTCAAGAGTTGGAAACTACCTTTTGGAAAATTATCGCTCATGTACAAAGTAGCACTTTTGCAGCAGAAATCGAGGCGCTAAGCAACAACAAAATGGTGTCGCCATCGCTACAAAAATTGGCTCCATTTATTCAAGAAATAAAATTGGATCAAAAAGACACAAAGTTGATTCGAGTTGGTGGGCGACTATCAAATGCACCTATTCCGTATGACGCTCGATTTCCAGCTTTGATGCCAAAGGATAGTCGATTTGTTAAATTGTACACTGAGCATTTGCATCGTATTCATTTGCATGCTGGTCCAAAGGTATTGCTTGGCATTCTTCGTCAAAAGCTATGGATAGTTAACGCTAGAGAGGTAGTTCGTAAAGTTGTCCAAAAATGCGTACATTGTTTCCACTACAAGCCTAAGCTGATGGGACAAATTATGGGCAATTTGCCAGTTGATCGCTTAAGAGCGCAACGGCCGTTTCTCGTTACTGGCGTCGATTTTTGTGGTCCTTTTCTAACATCATATCGTATTCGTGGAAAAGTACCCTACAAAACTTATATTGCAGTATTTGTGTGTTTTAGTTCAAAGGCAACACACTTAGAGCTCGTTTCCGATCTCTCTACGAATAATTTTCTGCTTTGCCTAAAGAGGTTCGTCGGCAGACGTGGCATTCCACGACGCATTTTCTGCGATAATGCAACAAATTTTACTGGGGCTCACAACAAGCTGAAAGAAGTTAAAGAAAGGTTGTTCTCCGATGAAGTTACTGGTAAAATCAAGACGTATTCCGCTCAAAATGGATTTGAATTTTGTTTTATTCCGCCTCGTGCACCTCATTTTGGTGGCTTATGGGAGGCGGCAGTAAAATCAGCAAAAACGATTCTAGTAAAAAATGTGGCCCAAGCACGTCTAACTTATGAGGAACTTCAAACGCTTATTGTCGAAATAGAAGCTATTTTAAATTCGCGTCCAATTGCTCCAATGTCAAATGATCCAAATGATGGCGAAGCCCTTACGCCTGGTCATTTACTTATTGGTTCCTCGTTAATTGCCATTCCTGATGAAACCTTTGATTGCAAAAAGTTACATGTTTTGACTCGATGGCAACAAATTTCATTCTTAAAACAACAATTCTGGCAGCTGTGGTCCCGTGATTACCTGTTATCACTTCAACAACGATCAAAATGGTTCAAGCCGCAGAAAAACATCGAGGTTGGTCAACTAGTCATCATCCATGAAGACAATACTCCGCCACAACAATGGCTCCTTGCACGAGTGACTCAAGTAATAGCGGATTCCGACGGAAAAGTTCGTGTAGTTGAGCTGAAATCCAAAACTGGCACCTATAAAAGGCCGATACATAAGGTGGCTCCTGTTCCTTCCTCAGAGGACTTTTGAAAGCTGGTCCTTTCAACGGGGGGAGAATGTCGGATCAGATCACCTTATCATCACTGGTTCACTGTACCATCACTATATTTGTTTACCGTTTTTTTGTAATTGTCTCATTCCCTATTCCACTGTAGTTATTTTGTCTCTTGCATTGTATGTATGTATGCATAAATGTGCGTAATGTTTATTATATTGAATTATAATACAACAAATACGTACATATATATATTTAGTAATTTTTTTTGTTTAAGTTCTTTATACTCATTTCCAATGAGCATAAACTAACTGTCCTTTTTTTTATAATGCAATTTGTATTGTTTAGTGGTCCAATTGTTTCTTGTAGGGAATTATTAAAACATTGTCATTTATATCGTTGAAAATAAAACTACATTACTTAAAATTAAAGGTCGTTTGGTCTTTTTTATTTATTAACATAAATTTAAAACATCCCAGCGAACATATGTTATTTTTGGACATAAGCGCTACACGAAAAAAGTGCCGTTCAAAGCTGCCCCTTATGAAGTTCACATTTGAACAAAATGACATTATCCATTAAAAAAATATATATATAAATCGAACTAAAAATAAGTTACTTGTAGACTTAAGCTAAAGTTTATTTCCATACATATTAGTTAAATTATGTAAAAAGTCAATAATTCAAAAATATAAATTTTTAAGTGGCTTGAAAGCAAAACGTGTTCAAAGGTACCCCCCTCTCCCCTACCTATACTTTGTTCCTGTATAAATTTTATCTTGATAATACATAAAGTAAAACCAACTTTAATATAAGCTAATAAAAGGATACCAACATGGTTCGATGTTATTACATACCTCAACTTTTTTAATATGTACCCTAGAGTGCTTCAAGATTGTATGGACGAAATAAAATTCAAGTTACAGACCGTCCCACCCCTGCAATTGTTCTATGGCTTGTAGAAACACGTGCTGAAAAATATTGGGATGATAGGATAAAGTTAACTAGAGGTGATGCATCGCCTCTGAAGTTTTGAGATGCATTTAGAAGGAAAAAATATGAATTTTTTTAAATTTTTGCAAAAATTTTGCCATTAAATAATTATTTTTGCATTTTCATGTTAAAGAATCGAAATGTGTACGAAATTAGTGTTCTAATAAGATATAAAAGATAAAAGTCAGTTAAAAATATTCAAAGTTATTAAGGACAATTAAGGACATTACCACTTGAATAGGAAAAGATTAACTAATTTTGAAAAATATTCGAAAAAAATCATATTTTTAATTTAAATATACATATATATATAATTACTTACATATACATATATAAGTTTTTACCTTCGTAGCATAACGTTAAGCTTTTATCTAGTATGGTAAAAATTGTCGATTTTGTTTTAAAACTCCATTTTAAATTTTTTAAAAATTTTGTTTAACAAAATTTTGAATTTCGGAACATCTCTCCAGAATTTATTAAGGATATACGAGGGACCAAAGTATAAAAAAAAATTATGTCCTTACCTCTCATATTTTTTCAGTAACCGCGATTTTAATTTGACGGATTTCGGGAAAACCGTTCTTTTTTGGTAAATTTTGGTGTATTAGCTTAAACGTTATAAGTTTTAATACTCAATATATCGATATAAAATAGTTTAAATTTGGTAGGACCATGTATATTCGAGGCGTTTCTATTTGAAATGTATTTCTGGAGATAACTTTTAGAAAGAGATAAAAACAAAATATTTTCCTTTAATTTTACTTATTGAAAACATAAAATATAGTATGTGTTTGATATTTAAAAAAACTGGTAATTTAAATTTGCAAAGGCCATAACTCACCAAACTACAATATAAAATGACCATGCCAGAATTGTTTTTGTTTGGCCTAAACAAGAGTACTAACAATATATTCATATAAATATGTATTTAGAAACGAACGAAACGTAAACAATTGATATTATTTAACACTATTATTTGTTTCAGCAGCTCATTGAGACCCCAGACCTAAGAATTGTGTGGAGTTCGATAACTAGAAAATTCCTCTAGTACGACCATGATATATTGCATGGACGACAGAATTGTCTGATTTATTTTCTAAAATATTGATTCGCCCCGCTGTACAGTCAAACATATCAATTTTAAATTGTGGACTAGCTATGAAGAATGAAACACAGGTACAAGATGAAATAATATTTTGAGAGCCTCCACTCCACTATATGTTCTTCACAATCTGGCATTATAAAAATGGTTGTATTATTCAGTCATTATAGAAATTTCAATAAAATCACAGAGATATTTCATTGTGGCAACTATTTTTCCCGAGTCATCATAGAAATTTGGAATACATCTTCTTCGGCCATGTAAAAATGGTTTTTAGTGTGGCAATTTGCATTGTTGCTACTGTAATTTTTTTTTCATTTTATTTTATATAAAAAAAACTACAAAAATCCATTTTTTGGTTATTGCTGATAATGTTTGTGGGTATTGGATGTTTTTTTGCTTTCATAAACCCCAGCACCCTGCCAGCAATTGGAAGTTTCTTTCATCGTCCATCGTCAAAGGCGTTACGTCTTACTTACTTCCAGACGTTAATTGGAAGATAACAATAACAATTTACATTGCAGTCGTCTTTTAGTCATCCAGACGACGTTTGGAAGATTGTTTGTTGTTTACAACACCAGCCGAAAATGACATGTCCCGTTATAAATGAAATGAAAAGAATGCAAAAAAGAAGTTTTCGACATCATAGAAATTAGTTTTATTTTGTCATTTGCTCTGGTCGGTCAGTGGTAAAGTGTGGTTTCGATTTGTTATTGTTATTGTTGTAGTTTTTACATATTTGTTATCCCATAATCAATATGAGTGTATTATCTGCAAAGGCAAACAAAAATCAAAAGCAAAAGAGAGGCGAAGAAAATAACTTCTGGAAGTTACGCTGAAGTGACTTCTTGAAGTTACGCTGAAGTGACTTCTGGAAGTTACTTCCGGGGGGTAAAACTTCTCAATACGGAAGACACTTCTACGATCAGAAAATGGTATCGCAGAAGATGAGTTTCAACTTCTTAGCGTCACTTCTGAGTCACTTCCGCAATAGAAAATGTTGGCAGGGCATGTACTCGTTTGTATCTGTGTGCATAAGTGACAAAGTGTGTGTGTAGTATGAGTGTGAGTGCGGTTAGGTATAGAGTTCAAGAGTATTTGAATGGAGTCGAGTATCTTTCGAAAACTTTCACTTTCTTTATGAACACATCTTTTATTTTTAAACATTTATGAACAGCAGCAGCAAACCCAAAAATAAATAAATAAAAAAAAAAAACAAAAGCATCAGCAACATAAAATAATCAAACAAATGAAAGATGAAGAGAAAAAAGTTTAACGAAATGGAAACGAGTTTAAATAACCAAAAACAGTAAAAAAAACAAAACAGAAATAAATTGTTGGAAATTGTGCTGTAATAAATTTATGTATTGTAGTTTAAACAAAGTATTTACAACAAAAGCAACAATAGGCTTAAGCTAAAGCTCAAAATAAGTGTTATTTAAACCAAAGCAAACCAAAAATTAATTCTTTTGAAATACATTATGTATATTGTTTGATACTACGGATTAGGCTGGTAATTAGTCTGGATTGAAAGACTTTTTTCTTTCTTTATGGAGTCTTTAACAAAACTGTTGTTGATTATTTCTTTGAAGTTGAAAGCTTCAAAAATTGTAATTTGAAGCATACACGTACATATTTAAAATTTTAATTTGTTTTAATTTTAATTTATTCTTATTTTTTTTTGATTATGCAAGTTGAAAAAGTAATTTCCATATTTTTATTTTATGTTGAACAATTTCGCTGTTGCTATTGATTTCATACTTCTATCGTGAACTTGAAATCGAGAGAAATAATTTTATTTTCAGTGTGTGTAAATGTTTTTAAATACGGGTTTCGATTTTTGCTTGTCTCAGCTTCATTGATTTAGACAGTTGAAGGAAGTTGGTTTTTGTGGGAGAAACGAGTTAATGAGTTTTTCTTTTTTTCTTTATCTAAAAAGTGTTTAAATTTTACCAGATTTCTCTATGATATCATTTTTAAATTGGTTATTTCATATGGATGGATTAAGTTGAAATTATTTTTTTCTTTTTAAAATAAGTTATAATATGCAAGATTTTGAAAATGTTGTCATATCTAAAACCAAGTTTCTTGATCACTTTCATGTAATGCTTACTTCTCGCTAGGCTTTTTGAAACTATGCCAGGAATTGATATATTAAATTGAGCTTCAAAGATTTCGATCGTGATGCACAAAATTAAATAATTTCTAAAGAAAACAATAGATACAACTATTAAATTGCTTAGCATACATAAGATCAAATTGTGCTAGTCACTAAAGAAACTATTAAGAAATACCGAGTATATGAGCAAATAGTGCTTTTTAGAAGTGTAAGCCATATGGGATTTATGACCTATTATGGACCGATCTAGAACTTCTTCCTGAAATCCGTAGCTTTTTAGCAAGGGCTCATTCCTTCTTTAGCCGCACCATCCTGATTGTGCATTCGTGAAATATACTTCTTACTGAAGTCTTTCGTATCACTTCAACTATAAGGAAGTTAAGTCACACATCTTATGACATAACCAACAGTTAACAAATTCAGAAACATCTTAAATCTTCATAAATAGTCACAGCCAAAATCTTTTCAAATAAATTTGCTAAGCAATTTAATTCCCGAATTCTATTTCTCAAATATGTTGAGTTAAATATATGATATTTACAAGTAGATCTTGGACAATAAAAATTGCTAATGAAGCGTGGCAGGGTAGAAAATGCATTTCCGTGTGCCATTTGTCTAGAAAAATATAGTTTCACAATAGTTATTAATTAAAAAAATATATAAAGTTCAAACATAGTATGTATTCTCTAAAAATTTGCTGAAAAATTTAAAAATTTTTACATCAACCCATTGTGCAGTTTAATTTGTTTTCTCATAGTTCTATGCAGAAAGACATCAATTTGCTTGCCAAAATTTTAGCTGTATAAATATTTTCTGCCATGACGTTAATAATAATAAACTAAATATAAACAAATAGTAAGCAAATAAATAATTTGCATTTTAATAAGTTTCTTTCAGATTAAATCGTATGTATACAAAGCTGTTGATTATATAAATAACAATATGATTTGATTTTGGGAGGAGGAGAATGCCAAAAGTCAAACCACTTTGATTTCACAAATTAAATGTGCTAAATGCAATAACAACAACAGCAACAACAAGAGAAAAGAAACTAGAATAAATTATAAATAAATAATTTTGAAAAAGTCAATTTTTTTCTCATGTTTATGTAGAAATAACACATGTGTGGCGGTTTTAAATTCTACAGATTTATAAATTAATATAGATAAATTTAAAATAATCAAAAAAAAACTAAACAAATTCCCACGCAATAAAATGCAATATTAAATGAATTGCAAAACCAAAATAATAAACATTTAGAAATAAATGCCTTGTTTTTTTATTATTTAAACTAATTAAATTGTTGAAAATCAAATACAATGGAGAGTCGTAGTCATGGAAGCCGAATGCCTTATCCAATTTCACTTTGTGATCTCTGGGCTTTTCATATTTTTATCACAAAATAATTTCATTTTATCAGTTCTCTGTTTGTTTTTTGTAAATCGTATTAAATTTATGTTAAATTTACATAAAAATATAGCGACTAAATAATAATAATAAAAAACAGTACATAGTTGTTGTTATTACTATTATTATTATTATTGTATCGAGTTTAACTTTAGAATAATTAAATATGAACAGCGCAGTTTGCAGTAACTTTATACACTTGTCTGGCCAAACACGTACAAAATGCCATTTGTTTCAATGACTGGCTCTATTTAACGTAAATACATACGAGTGTAATTATAAATTATTTATTTCAAAAAAAAATCTATAGTTATAAAAGTTACCTAATGGTCTGTTTAAAGAAAAGACTACAAACAATTATCGATTTATTTTGAAGTTTACTTTTTGAACTGGTATTTTTTTTTAACTTTTTTAACCCTCATACGATCTTTGGGTGAAATTTCACCCATTTTCAATTTTAAAGTTACGTATCTTTTACAAATTTTACTTAAGATAAATTAAACTATTTTCTAATTTTGTAACTTGATATTTTACATTAAAAAAAATAAAAATTTTCTAGAAATAATTATTCATTTTGAAAATATTTGAAAAATTACGTCAAAGTCCCTCGGGTGAAATATCACCCATTAAGAAAAACGCATAATTATTATTAAATATTATTCTAGATGGTAACCTTTATGACAGAAATAAAGTATTTCTGGCAGCACAGTACAACTAAGTTGTTGTAATTTTTTTGCAAAACAATGTATTTTCCCGTTATAAAAAATCGTCATTCGAAAATAAGCTCCGTTTGTGTAAATTTTTCATCAAAAAATATACTTTCTGCGTTTTGTAAGAAAATACCAATAATGTCTATAAATAGAAAGGTAAATAAAAATATTTTTGAAAAAAAAAAGATTCTTATAGAAAAATAAATATTTTAGCGTCTTTTTGATAATGAAATTGAACATATAATGGAAAGTTGGGAAGAAAGTGATGCCGCAGACGACTCTGTTTCAGATCCCGAAGAAAATATACCCGATGAGTTTATTGAAGAAATTTCGCATTCTTCTAGTGATGACAGTGATGGAGAAGAATTTGATACTGTTCAAACAAGCCATAGCATTTTGTCTAAGGATAAAAAAGTTATGTGGTCTACTGAGATGTCAAGTGCTATTGGACGACCATGTACAGAAAATATTATTCGGGATCGAGTTGGTGTAACTTATTATGCTTCTAGTCGCATCACTAGTATAAGGGAGGCATTTTTGGTATGTTTTCCGGAAACTTTACGGAAAATTATAGTAAAGTATACAAATGTGGAGGGGCTTCGTGTTTATGGAAATAATTGGCAAGATATTGATGATATCTCACTACAATCATACTTTGGCCTACTTGTATTAGCTGGCGTATATAAATCACATGGTGAGTCACTAGAGAGCTTGTGGAATGAAGAAACAGGAAGACCTATATACCGATCAACGATGTCATTGAAGCAATTCAGAAAACTATGTCGAGTTATTCGATTTGATGACAAAAATAGCAGAACTGAACGCAGAGCACGTGATAAATTAGCTCCAATTAGAGAGCTATGGGATAAATGGGTGGATAATCAACAACGCATTTATACCCCACATGAGTACGTAACTGTTGATGAGCAACTATTGGGTTTCCGAGGAAGATGTTCATTTAAACAGTATATGCCTTCAAAACCTGCCAAATATGGCATAAAACTTTGGGTTCTGTGTGACAGTGTCACAAACTTTGCGTGGAATTTGCAAGTATATACTGGTAAGTCAGCTCCTGATGCAGCACCCGAAAAAAATCAAGGCCAAAGAGTAGTTCTGGACCTTATCAAAGATTTAAAAGGACGAAATATAACATGTGACAATTTTTTTACGTCATATGATCTTGCAATTCAGTTGCTAAAAAGAAAAAACACTATTGTGGGCACAGTTCGGTCAAATAAAACGTTTTTGCCAAAATCAACGAAACAAGAACTTCGTAAGCGTGCGGTTTTCTCCAGCATGTTCTTTTTCCGCGACAAAATTTCACTGGTGCAATACGTTCCAAAAAAGTATAAAATTGTCAATGCCCTTAGTACTTTTCATCATGATAAATCTGTATTGAATGAAAGAAATAAATTGCCAGAGATTATATCATTTTATAATAATACGAAAGCCGGGGTAGACACTTTAGATCAGCTGGTGAGTACTTATACGGTAAAAAGAAAAACAAATCGATGGCCCCAAGCATTATTTTGCAATATGATTGACATATCAGCAGTTAATGCGTACGTTTTGTGGCTAGAAATGAACAACGATTGGAATAATGGAAAACTACACAAAAGAAGGTTATTTCTTCATGAACTAGGAATGGAATTAGTTAAAGCAGAAATTGAACGACGACCATTTTTGCCAAGGTCAGATTCAGCAATAACGTTGGTGAACGCCATACGTCAATCAAGCGATGAGCCTTCTACATCATCGAATGCGAAAAAAAGAAAACTAACTTCAGGTTCCAGATGTGAAATTTGTTCGAAGAACGATAGAAAGGCTTATTCGTTATGTGCAAATTGTCAAAAATTTATTTGCGGGCAACATAAAATTGCATATTTTGTATGTAGCAGTTGCAACGAAAAGAACTAGTTATTTGTATTTTATTAGTTATTTTTATTACTTTACAGTGTAATCCGATTGAATTTAATGGATTAAGTTTTTTTTACTACAAACTATTGTATTACTGAATATTAATTTACTGAATACTGCCAATTAAAATAAATAAATAAAAAAAATTATTAAAATACAAAGAAAAGTACTATTTTCATTACAAAATCTTACACAGGGTGAATTTTCACCCGAAGGACTCTACTGTAACTTATTTTGAGGAACGTATGAGGGTTAAGATAAAATTTTAACAGATGATCAGATTTTGTATCTGCTGAATGGTGAACACTTTTTGTTACTTAGTTTCGAAAATTGGCCTACAATTTTGTCTGTACTTTCTTCGTAACACTTGACACAGCTGCCCTATATACTTAAGTAACTTAAGTGAACCTGCTGTAGTGCTCTTTTTACTTTATGTCGTGATTTTTTGTTTTTTTTTCATAGCACTAAAATATTAAGTGCATTTGATAAATACATCAGTGTTTATATTTGTTAAAGCAAAAAGCATTTTAATACTAATTAAAATAAAATAAAAATTCATCGCCATTAGCGAATGAATGCAGTTGTTATACTTTATTGCACGCATATCCACCAACTAACTTACTAACGTTTACGCTCCTATTGTTCAATTGTTGGTCAGGGTAGTTCATTAATGGATTCTAGCCGTAAATTGGTTACTATGGATATCATTGGTGTGGAATTTTATAGAGTTTTGAAAGCAACATTTATTGATTATTCATAAAATTTTAACAATGTGTTACATTGAATTGCTAATAAATGATTATAGACAATATAATTAAAACGACAATGCATTGAAAATGAAAACCATAAGCTTTTTTTTGATGGTTAGGGGGGAAATAAATTATATTTATAGATAAACAGTTAATCGGCGGTACTGAATTTTATGTTTGTTTTACAAAAAAAAAACTCTTCATTTAGTCTTATGTTGAAAATAATTTTCTAGAATAATGCCTTTGCACTATATTTCTTTGCTATATTACTTATTGTCTGTGTACAGAACTTAGTATCCGAGATATATCCAAATCTTGGTAATCATGTTTTGATTTTCAATACAAACATTTTTTTGGGGAAAGTTGGTGCTGTAAAATTAATTGTAGCCTAAATCTACATTAATTCCATGTACCCAACGTATATTTTGGAACCAGGGATGGCAACAATATAAATAAAATGTACTTTTTAGAAATCTTTGAAACAGTTTCAAAATCTCACCCTAATTATGTCAGATTGGCAGAGGCAATTGCCAATGACATAGAAAACGAAATTCAGAATGAGGTTGATGGAAATGAAGACAATGCTTCTGATATTGGAAACGAGTTAGATATTGATAATGAAATTGAAGATTTTTACAAATTATAAAAAGTTCCAGCTAGGCCCTGGGGTTCGCTTATGTGCACACAATTTGGTGTTTGCTTAAGGGTTAATATTTGTTAAATAATAATAAAACTTGACCACAAACTCATGTTAACGAAAATTCAAACTTACTGCAAAATTTAAACATTTCCTTATAAAAATAACGAATGTTTAAACAACTTTATACTCGACAATTATAAAAAGAATGCTTCAAAAAATCGTCAAAATCTAATGAAAATGGAGCTTTGGTATTGATTTCTCGACAAAAGAAAACAATATTTCTGTTAACTAAATTGCCATAGAAGTACAAAAAGGTGGTTTAAAACGGTATAAGACTTCTTCAAAGAATCACAATCTAACTTCTGGCGATTTTCTAAATGCGACAAAACTGTTCTCTATTAGAAAATGCTATCAGATAAAGTGTTTGTCCAGGATAAAAAACTAGTGTTCCAGGAAGAAATTTTTAAGGGATAGAATAAGGCCGCGTTTTCACTATGTTTTTACTGTCATTTTTGTTGTAAAATTTTCCAAATTGTTGACAATTGTATGAAAACGGGTTGTCATATGGCGTCATCTATGTTTGCAATCATGATTGCAATGACAAACATGATTGTGTGACAACCCGTTTTCATACAATTGCCAACAATTTGAACAATTTGACACCAAAAATGACATAGTGAAACCCAAGCATAACAATTTTATTTTAATGCATCTGAAACAAAACCTCGTCTTCTGTAATACTTCTGAATCTTTAAAAATATTATTTTTGTTTATTATTACGATTATCCATAACATTCTTATTTATGTAGTAAATCCACCAACAATATCGTGTCGTGTAATCATTGCATAGATGCATATTAAAAGTTAAATGAATATCAGATCCTAAATTTTCCTGAAATTTAATAAAATCATCTCCCTCTGGCTTTCACTATTACACAAACGGTAACTTCAAACATTTTGTCTGGATTACCAAATACCAGTAAGAAAGTATAGTCGGTCAAGCGCGACCATAAAATACCCTACACCCAGTATATGTATAAAACAATTTTTCAGAAATGGACCGATCATCCAAAAATTTAGTATCATGATTTCTGTGAATATAAATATTATGTGTGTTAAACTTTAACTCGATATAAATACTTTTAAAAGATTTATGGAGGTTAAATTGAATTACGGAGAGGGTCTTATATGGGAGTTGCGACTAATAATGGACCGACCATTATTAAATTAGGTGTCATCATTTCTGTATATACGAAACTTATTTGTGTCAAATTTAATTTGGATACCAACATTTTTAAGAAATTTGTGATCGTTACAGTGATTTTTCGGAAATGGCCTTATATGGGAGCTACGAGTAATTATAGACCGATCTGCACAAAATTTGTAGATGTGATTTGGCTTCATTTGCCACTCAATTGTGATGAAATTTGTTTGGATACTTGCATAATTGAAACATTTATGATCGATAAACCCCAATTTCGAGAGAACATTTGTATGGGGGCCAGGTGAAATAATGGACCGATTTCCACCAGCTTCAATACCGTCCATCCTTTGTAGAAATATCTTCAAAATTACGACCTGTACTCTGCGCACAAACTTTACTTGGACAGCCAGCCAGACGGACATCGTTAAATCAAATCAGAAAGTGATTCTGAGTCGGTCGGTATATTTTAAGGTGGGTGTTGCACCAATCCATATGGTGGTGTAGGGTATAACTATTCTCTAACCAATTCCATTCATGCTCAAGTGTAAATATATGGAACCCAATGACTCAATTCAGATTTCTATCAACTAAAAGCTCATACAAATCAAGATGTGTGGCTGACCGTAAGTGGTTCTCAGACTCTGTCTCAATCTGTCTACATATCTAACAAACGATGTTTATTGACAGTGTTATTGTATAGTCGACAGTATATCTTGATTTTTCAATCTACTTTTTTAAACTTGCATTCAAAAACAAAATAGCATTGAAGTAAACTAATTCTATAATTAAATTCCAAGTGATTTATAAATGAACGAATGAAGTTCAAGGTAAGCGATTGTATTTATTATATTTGTTTAACGAACAAACATCAATATGGTTATAATTTTGTACTAAGTTTAATTAAGTAAAAGTAGTTTTCATTTAAAAACGAAAAAACAAACTTAATTTTTTTAGAATTTAGAATTTAGTTGGAAAGTAGGTTTCCATAAGTTAAAAAGCATTTTAGTTTCAAGTAAATAATTGTTGATTTGCTGACCTTTTTTGCTCCGAAATTCCAGTAAATAGATTTTCTAAATGAAAATGTTAAAAAAGCACTATATTTCCATTTCATTGTTTTGCTAAATGTTTTCAATCTAAATGAAAATGCTGCGGTTTTCTGTTGCAATTTCCTACATCACATACGAGTTTGAGTAATACACGTAGAACACATTGCCATTTCTAATATTTGTTTCTTTCTTGTTTTTTGCTGGAATCTCTCTCTATAACAATTCTTGTTTAGTGATTTCTTTTCATCAACACACAGCATGCTCAAGAATTTGTTCTAAAGTCGTCTTCCTCTGGGCTTCCGTTAGAGCACGGAGACTACAAGGCGGCTGACTGGCAATTGCCAGTTGGTTGATATTGAAGAAAAATAAAAAGAAATAGGAAAATTAAAAAAATAACACTTAAGCTGGAACATGTTGCCGCAGTTTCTGAAAGCAGTTAGTTAATTATGTACTTGCTTATACATATACATATACATATATGTATGTAGGTACTTACTTGTACATAGTTATAATTTACTAATGGTCTTGGGGTCCGTGGTATTCCAGCTGTCAGGCTGTTAGCGTTCAGCCTAGTCTGTTAGTAATTTTAAAATTAATTTTTTTTCATTATCAATTTAAAAATGTTTAAACTGAAATCATTTTCTTTATTACGTGTACGAGTATACTTCTCGTACTTACTATTGCTATTGAAAATTAAAAAGTTCTAGTTGTGCTATTTTTCTGGTTATTAAATACTTAAATGTTCTAATTTATGATGAATTTTTGCAGCATTTTTTTTTATAAAATTGTATTTTTGGTACTAAATTAGATAAATCCAATAATATGTAGACATAAGCAGGTTCAACGACCAGTATTTTACATACTTCTCTTTTGACTAAAACTAAATTTACACGATTGAAATTTTCTTCAAAATTGCTCTTCAAAATGCTTCAAACTCGTGTAAACAGCAAAATTTCTTCTAAATTTATTTATTTAATAGTTATTAATTAATTGTTATTTTTTTTTAAGAAATTTTGCTGTTTACACGAGTTTGAAGCATTTTGAAGAGCAATTTTGAAGAAAATTTCAATCGTGTAAATCTAGCTTTAGTCAAAAGAGAAGTAATTCCTGATAATTGTCCTTTGATTTTCATGCATTAGAGAAGTATCTTTAATAAGAAATTAAAGAGCAATTGTTTTATTTACTTGCATACCCTTCACTGTACCAGGAAAAGTTGTAAGTATATTTCCCTGATATTCTCATATACTGTCTACGGATTTCATATGTATAACCTCATGTATTCCAATAATAAGTATGGATTTACATCATCTAATATCAGTTAGGTTCATTCATCAGAGAATTTATGACATAAAAGGCTTCACATATCACCCTCAATAATTCATTACCTTTTCAAGTGTTATACTTGCGTTACTTTCTTTGAAAAGGGGATAGTTGAAGAAGTAAAAGTAGTGAAAGAAGAAAGCTTTTTTTATATCACAACTCTGCTATTGAGCATTATGTTTGTTTTTAGTGCAGAATTGCAGCGCCTCTGGTGGTGAGTAGGCGCATTAAAGCGTTAAAGCTTGATTTTATAGCCTTTATTTAATTATTTTACTTCGATGGCGTTTTTAAATGCTATACCACCGAAGGAGGGCGCTGTGATAAATATTAGTTATGATAGATAGAAGAAAACTAATAATTATCAGAAACTGATGTTGTTTGAGTGGTAGCGGCTGGGAATTGAACCCGGGCTCATGCTTAATGATCAAATGCGCTTACCAATTAAGCCACAGCACCCTTAAAGCACCCTTCCAAGTGCTTACAAAGAGTATTGTGATCAGTAGTAAGATTAATATTCATTCACAGTTGCATTCTAAAATCATCTTACGATTCCCGATTTTGGTTTCCTCCACATGTATTTTGTTTGTAACTGTCTGATCTAAACGATTTATATACTGACTTCATTAAAAGTAATGAAAAGTTAAACAAAAATAACAAATTCCATGTCTTCCAGACAGAGGTAATTTGTTAAGGAAATATTGGATAATTTTGAAATTTATTATTTTCCTGACTATGGATATCAAAAACGAGGCTCCATTGCGACCTTGTCCCATAGAAGAACTAATACTCACCAACGAATTATTCTAAAGATTGAATCTTGTATCTGCTAAGAAATTTAAATGTTTACCCAACATAACAAATTTGAGGATAATCGGTCAAAGATTCTGCCGCCTATATTAAAACTATTAGAGATAAATCAAGCAAACACACTCAGGCTAATTTTTTTTACGATGTAAAAGTTTGTAAAATATAAAAAGCTTGGAATTTGGATTAATAATAATATTTCAAAACTTAAACTCGAATACTTCTTGGCTGCTGCACCAACATACAATTTTATCTCGATGAGACCAGTCGATTTATTTCACATTTAATTCAAAAACATTTCGATTCTGCTGCATCGGTAACAATATTTATGTAGGTTTTACACAAAGTATATGGAGTTGTCACCAGACGGAAGGTAATCACGTTTTACATTTTTCTTTCAGAACTGCCTTTTGTTTATATTTTTGCAGCGCTTAACGATTTACTTTCACACACAATAAATTAGATACCAAAAAGGCCTAGGAAACTGATTTTGAGTTTTTGAAACTTTAGAATTGTCTCCTCTGTATGAATTGTGGTTATTCTCGAAAGTGGACGTTGTATAGGTGTGCATAGCCAATTTTGATAAACGCCAATATTATAATTTTTACATACTTATAACTGATCTGTGATCGGTTCGATGTGGATGTATATGTAGGTTAATGAGCTTCGGAAGTAGTCCTCAAAAAAGACATATATCCAACTATGAACCGTTCAGCATGAATTTATGTATGACGATATATATGTATGTATAATTATATGAATAATTTGTGTTGAATTTCAACTTGATATTGATATTTATAAAAGATTTATGCGAATTTAAGTGATTTTTGGCAGTGGAGTTTATATGGGGGCTACGGTTAAATATGGACCGATTATCATGATTACGATAGTCATTTTTATAAGAGATTTATGCGCATTTAAGTGATTTTCAGAAGTGCATGAGATTGTTGCAAAATTTAGACCGATGCAAACAAAATATTGTGTAGAGATTTCTTTTTGCATGAAACTTAATTTTGATTAATTTTGTATGGATACTGCTTCTCTATAGAGATTTATGTAGCATATAGCCATATTCCGGAAATGGGGGATATTCGTATGAGAAGTCGTGCACCGATTTTTACCATTTTCAACAGGATTTGTCCTTCTATAATAAAAATAAACTGTGTAGAATTTCATGACGGTATATGTAAAGAAAATTGCAAAAGGTATCTAAAAAATGTCAAGGTTGTCTGACACATTGGCCTATAACTCGGATCCTAGTGAACCGATTTTGCTAATTTTCAATGCCAAACATTTTGCTGCCTCAAAGAATGTTTGATAAAATTTCATTTTTGTAAGTCTTTTTGTCGAAGCTCTATCTGGCCTTCAACAGACAGACGGATATAGCTATATCTTACAAGGACCCAGACTATATACACTTTTCGGTTCTACGACTATTATTTCGATGGAATGACAAACATAATACACCCCCCCATATTTTTGGTGGTGGGTATAAAAATGTAATAGTAGGGAAGAGTGATTATTGACACAACTCCACCATAAGCATTATTTATGTGTCGGTACTGACATCACTATAAACGTCATCTCTTTATTTAACTCACCAGTTTAGAGAAATATAATATTGGAGTAACTATAGAAAAAAGAATATCTGTGTTTAGTGATAGCGCTTATTTTAAGAAATATTTGAACAATGTGAACTACTTTGAAATAAAAAAAAATATTGGAAAAAAACACTACAAAAGTTGGTGAAATCTTTTTTTGTTTTACTGCTGACTTCATATATTCGATTTGGTTTCGTTGTTGTTTTTTTTTTTCATTAATTTTCGGATTCGTTCACAAAGATTTTTTTGGTTGATTCATCATTTTTTTGTGGTAAAGTTGTGAAGTTTTTTTTTACGAGTTTTTTAAGTTTTTCATTTGTTACTTGTTCGAGAGGTTGCTGAGCTTTTTAAACTGTCTTAGCTAACAGGCTTTTGTGTTGCACGAGTATGTTGCCATTGCTGGCTGGCAAATGTTGTTTAGTAGTAAAACGTATTCGTCCGTCTCTTTTTATTATGAATTAAACTTGTTTTTTATCCACAGACTGGCTGCTTCAGTTTCGTTTTATGCAAATCCACGTGAGCGGTTTTTATATGTTGTACGCTCTTGCTTCACCTCACTGTTTTTCTTTATTTTTTTTTTTATTTTGCTGCGGTTGTGCTGTATTCATATGATTTCTTTTTAGGTTTTTTTTTTTTGTTTTTCTTTTGCAAAACTCATTTTTGCTTGCCATTCAATGCAAAATTGTTTTTAAAACTTTTTACTGCAACTCCATTTTCGACTGATTCTTCCTTTAAGCCAGAGTTGATATGCATTGAACAATATGTCTGTTGCACGCATGCACGTTTTTTAAAATTTATCACTCACTCACTCATTGACTCGCTCCATACTCGTATAACAGTGTGATTTTGTTTTTTGTTTGCCAATACTTCATTCAAACAGGTTTCAATTTGTTGGTAATTATTTTGTTTTATGTTTTGTTGTTGTTGAAATATTATACCTCTTGTACTTTTTTTTATTTTTTATGCATTTAAATAAATTTAAGATTTAATTATTTAATGTCATTTTTATTTACAAGTTTTTTAGCACCTTTAGGTTGAGTGTGTTCAAGTAAACAAGTTTAAGTGGTATATTTCATAAATGCTGACATTCTAAAAATAAAATCATATAATTTGTTTAGTTTTTCTTTCATACAAGAAAAAATCTAAGCAAATGCTTTAACAATTACCCTTATTTACTTATCTTAAATACTTAAATTATAAAAAAAAACTAAATAAGCTACTACGAAATTTAAAAATTCTAGATTATGGCTACTTAAAATCAATAACACGATATAAAAATTGCAAAGATATAAACGATTTAGAATGAAAAATTTTAATAAAAAGCTTTAAAATGTTTCTTTTTTATTATTGGCGCGTTTCTTTTTTAACACGGTTATTGTCTTTAGTAACTTTAATATAAGTCATTTTGAAGATTACATATCTGTCATTTATGTTAACTTAGTTTATAGTTAGTAAATAGTTAACTTATAGTGTTAGCAACGTTTTTTTTTTTGTTTGCTTTTGTTTAATTTTGTACCAAGAAAGCTTAATATGCGGGAAGTTTTGCTTTACTTCTTTAATTTGTGACGCTCAAGCACACCGAAACAAGAAACAGAAAATGTTAGAAAAAGCAAACTATAAAAAATGTAAACAAAGAAGCCTTTTAGTTTTTTTTATTAAATGTTGTCAACTTTTTGTTTATGAGAAACATAAAAACAAAACGAACAAAAAACAGTTAATCGCCAAATTTGCCCATAAACCGCTGATTCAGCAACACTTTTAATATTTCATGCTTGAAATATCAATCTTAAGTTGAACAATTTTACATTTTTTTTGACATAACTTCATTTTTTATCGATAACTTTAGTAAAATGTTTGACAGCTTGCCATTTA
The DNA here is from genome assembly GCA_916048285.2 of Bellardia pandia. Classification (NCBI taxonomy): domain Eukaryota; kingdom Metazoa; phylum Arthropoda; class Insecta; order Diptera; family Calliphoridae; genus Bellardia; species Bellardia pandia. Next base: position 28,236,327 of record OU696533.1, on the reverse strand, counting down.
TGTTAATACTGCTGAACTCTTTGCACTTGGTAAATTTTTCTATTACATTATATTTGTACTGTTCACCAAAACTTGAACAATGCATTAAAAATGTAGTGTCATAAGGCCTTTGCCAAAGCTTATTGTGAATGTGTTTCATCGGTTGAAATGTGCGAAAGATGGTTTGCGCGGTTCAGAAGTGGTGATTTGGACACGGAAGACAAGTATCGCCCAGGAAAGTCAAAACAAAATTTAAGATCAATAATTGGAGGACAGGAACTTGTACCGAATGCAACTGTTTCGTTCAAAGCAAACACTAAACTATTTAAGAAGAAGTGGTGGTGATGTTTTGCATCAACCGGATTACCGCATTTTTTGCGATCGATGCAGAACACTCTCTTAGGTATACGCTTGGTTTCAAAACAAGGTATCCGAAATCGACTTGATTCGTTCTTAGCCAGAGAAGATAAATAGTTGTTTTGGTGCCGAATCTATATGCTTGGCAAAAAGATGAGTGTTTAAAGTATAACTTCCTTTATTTCTTAAATTAAACTTTCCAACCCTGTTTATATTATTGTGATTGAATTTATAGTCCATAAATTTAAATTGTAGAATAATGTATATTTTTGTAGTTTTACATAACGAGCGTTTATTACCATAAAAATTCAGTTTCTTAGTTACCAGCAAACAGAAAGACCGGACCTCACTGTTTACTATGGGGATGTACCTAAGTATTTTTAATAATAAAATGTACATTACAGGAATTTATAAAAAGAAACCTCTTTTCATTTTATTATAAAACTCCCTTAAAGTACGGTCAATTTGGCAAATATTTACTCAAAAAAGCTTAAACATTTGTTTCAACACAAATTTGTTTGACATTGTTTACCTCCACAAGAGTTTTGCAAGATCAAACAGCATCAAATAAATTAAAACTAAATAACAAAAAAACAAATGTGAGCGTACCTTTAAAAAACTGAGAAGATGTTCCCAAAATCTTCCTCTTTTCATGTATTATAAAACTCCCTTAGAAGTCTGAGAAGATTTCCACAAAATCTTCCCATATAACCAACCAACTTCCAATTATTTCTCACAATTACATTGTGTATTTCACACAATTCTCTTTAACCAACATTTCCTTTGGTATTTTAATGCCTACTTATAGAGTGCAATAAAATTAGTTATTTCCCCAACTAATTCTATCCCCAACTAACCGTTTATTCGATGAGAAAATGTGATAATATAGCGAACAATGGCCAATACTTTGAATAAATTTATATTGTACAACTGTTTCAAAAAGCTAAAAGTTTGACATTTTGGTAAAAAAACAATCGGCTTTTTATCATCAACATCACTATAGTTTGAAGGATATTATGCTTTTGTGCTGATGTTTGTAATTATCAAAAAGAAGGACCTGCATTTTAACACATTACTTGGGTTGCAAGTTTATGCTGGGCTGTGATTATAGTACGTGACTCAATTTTAATGCTAACTTGATACTTAAACTTACTGGCCCAGTGAAGCCTTATTAAAATTGATTGAAATCGTTTATTTTTAATTAAGCCGACATGAAGCCAACATATTAAAATATGTATTAGAAATATTAATATAATTATAAAATAAAAAATTTCATCAACAAGTTCCTAAAATAAATGTTATGAATCAAATTTGTTCTAAATATCGATATATGTACATTGTACATACATTTTTTCATACATAAGTTTCTTACCAAGAATACTTTTTTATTAATGGGTCGATTACGGATGGCAATCGCACCTCAGTGGACTGAGAACTGTAAGCTGTTAACTGAAGTTGCCGAACATGGCAATCGAGATTTTAAATGTTGCATGTCAGTTGCAACCCAACTCCAGTTTGATTGTTATACATAATCGACAAATTAGTTCTGCTTTTATTCCAAACTAACATTTAAAAAATCAGTATCGATATATACATAATTCTCCATTAATTTGTTCCAAATTTAACCAGTTTCCAAACATGTATGTTGGTATTGAGGTAATGATAGCCGCAACTATCATTATTTTATATCAAATTTTCGGAAGATTTGTACATCTGTTTCATTTAATTAGCAACCAAAAAAAAAATTTAGAAGTCCGGGTCCTATGTTCTAATTTAATTCTAATTTCATGATATAATTTTGTTGTTAAAATCGGTCTATAACTGACTGATATAATAGCAAAACTTACGAGTATTGTATCGAATTTTGAAAATATATTTAGCTGCACATATCTTGGAAACTTTGTTGTTTACATGGACATTTGCATATCAGATGAAAAGTAAAATGTGATTTCTATAATATTCCCTACAGACAGCTAAGTGGATATAACGATGTCCATTTGTCCGTATGTCGGTTGAAATTAACTAATTCTGTCTTACCTTTTATAATAACTCAGTTTTTAATTTATTGTATCTCTAACTGATTTAACTGGAGATTAATACCATAAATTTCTTTCACTCCTTGCATCTTCAAAAGCTTATTTCATCCATGTATGTACATATGTATATGATGTAATCTCTTGGCAACTGCAAAAGTGCATTGACATCTTTTTTTTTTTTTTTTGTTGGATGAGCTCATTGTTAACAAATCTCGAAAACCTTTAACATGATTTTCTTTTTAATGTTTCCATTTAAAAGACATTAAAAAGATTTCAAATACAGAAAAGACCTACAAATGAACGCAATTATTAAGAAAACATTTAGTATCTGATGTCTCATCATCAATAACAAAATCCACAAAAAAAGAAGTAGAGATAAGAAATGAATGTATATGTACATGTACATTAATAAAAGAGACACATGAAAAACAAACCGACTAATGAAAAAACCAAAAAACATGACACAGAACCTCTAAAAAGCAATATGTATGTAAGTATGTACATATCATTTCACACTCTAATCGTTGCTTTTGCATCAATTCCTCTTGAATTGGAAAGATATTTGTCATCTTATCGGGAATCTTGTAGAAATGAAAAAAAAGCGAAACGAAAACATAAGTAAAAGAAAATAGACTTTCGTTGTAGTAACCAATTTTTGATAGATAGTTGGATCTACATCAAATGCAATTTAGTTGTAGTATACGACTTTGTTAGATAAACTTGCAAACAATTCTAATGTATTTCTAGTTGTTTGGTTTTCGATTCATATGTCACAGTTACACAGAAACACAGGCAGACAAACAGACAAACGTACTACACCTCTTCATCTTCTTCATTCAACAACGCTACTTCTGTTGTTGCCATAGTCTTCATCAGCGCAAGAGATTTCAAACAACAACATTGTTAAAAGGAGACCCCATTTTCCGCTTTCAGCATTAGTGTCTCTATAACACGATATACATACACACATCCATACATATGTACATACATCGATGTATGTACATTAGGCTGGCCCCGTTTGTATGGAGAAAAAATAAGGTATCGATGTTTCCGACTAATATGAAAATTTGATTCATGGTTTTTCCCGTTTTTTAAAATTCAACCTATTTAAATTTTTATTAATTTTTTTTTAACCTTAATTCTTCCCTATCTGACAATCTCTGTTAACTCACTTCGTTAATGTAATAAGTATTAAAAAAACGTATATTTTATAAACTAAAAAACGGGAAAACCCATTTGGGTTAAATTGCATGATGTTTTTAATCAAGAAATTTCAACTATTTATTTAATTAAATTCTATGAAAAATAAAAAAAACACTAAAATTTTGTCTGAAATTTAAAAAGTTTTTGAATTTAAAACAAATTTTTTTTTTAATTTTTGATAACCCATTGAATGCGCCTCTTAAATACCTTTCATATGATACTAAAATTACAGCTCACCAAATATTGACCCCAGGACAAAAAATTGAGAAACGTAGTCTTAAAATGAATCAAATTTTGATATTAGTCGGGAACATCCGCAATTTTATTTTGGGATCACCCTAATGTACATATATTGATAGTACACAAACATTTCAGATACATGTGAACACAGATACTTGTAATTGTAAGTGGATGTGTCTACAAATGTTCTCTCATACATTCATCCGCTCTAACACACTTTTAATACGAATATGTACGTATGTATGTATTGTATGTGTTGTATATGTTTGTAACTTTGTGTCGATGTACTTTATACTTTGTTGTTCATTTGTCTAAGCAAATAAAAACACTTTGACAAACTATAAGATACATTTAGTTGGTTTGTTAGTTACTTAAAATCTGTCCGTCCGTCTATATGGTTCTGTTTCTATGTATATTAGTGACGTACCTCCATCTCTCTCTGTCTCTCTTGTGTTAATATTTATTTGAAATAAGCAGCAGCAGCAGCAGCAGAAGTTACAATAACAACAAGTTCAAAAATTGAGAGACAAAAAAAAACTCTAAGAAGACCACAAGCTTCATTGGCTCTATTGACTTGTTGGTTTCGTCTATAAGTTTGGTTCAATTACACTCGAATATAAATTGTGTAAACCAAAAGTAGCAACTCAACAATGTCGCGAATCTTAGAGATCATTTCGATTAACGAGCTACATTTTCTTCGCCTCAGTACGATGACCGCAGTGGAAAATCTATTTCCATGAGAATTATATTGGTCATCGGTAGGGCATAGTAGAGAATTATATAATCACCCCTATCGTGAATAAAAATTCCACATGAAATTTGTTCCCTTTTCACATTTTCCTTTTAAAATTCAATGTTAAAAAAATAAAAGGGAACAAATTTCATGTGGAATTTTTATTCACGATAGAGGTGATTGTATATAATCTCTTAAATGGGAAAAGCATTACGAAGCTCTATTGATTTTAGTACACACAGCCAGATTCTCTTTTATGCCTGTCTGCGTGTAATTTTGTCGCTTTGGTGATTATAATGTTCATCTATTATATTAAAATCCTCTTGGATATTCCAATAAAACGAAATTTTATCTTTATTAGAAAGTATAAAATACCTGACTTTTCATACAAGACTAACATTAATTCTGCTCTCAAATTTACATTTTGTTATTACTTTGAATAGTAGGCAAGCTTTAATCCAAATATCATTCGCGAAAATAAAGTTTTCGAGTTTTTCTTTTAGAATTATTTTTAGCAGAAAACCTAAAATTTAAGTACTGAAAAATTTACTTTTTATTATATTAAAAAATATTTTAAAAAAATTTGGGATGAAATAACTCCATTTTAAGAACTTCCTTAACCCTAGAAAACTAAACCTTTTTTGTAAATGCTTAAAACTAAAGTCCGCTTATCAGTCTACTTTTAAAAAAAATAATTTTTTTAGTTTTTAATAAACATTCTTTTTTATTGGAAACGGCTTATTTATATAAATTGAAGCATTTAGCTAGAAAACAAAAAATATTTTATTAAAACGATGTCATAGCACAATAAAATACTTATTAAAGTTACACTTCAATATTTTTTTTTGCAAGGCGATCATTAAAGAAAAAATATAATAGATTTTTTAAATTTAAAATAAAAAATTTAAATTCACATTTTTCTTAAAGTTATTTGTACTTTGAATAGTAGGCAAGCTTCACTCCAAATATCATTCGCGAAAATAAAGTTTTCGAGTTTTTCTTTTAGAATTATTTTTAGCAGAAAACCTAAAATTTAAGTACTGAAAAATTTACTTTTTATTATATTAAAAAATATTTTAAAAAAATTTGGGATGAAATAACTCCATTTTAAGAACTTCCTTAACCCTAGAAAACTAAACCTTTTTTGTAAATGCTTAAAACTAAAGTCCGCTTATCAGTCTACTTTTAAAAAAAATAATTTTTTTAGTTTTTAATAAACATTATTTTTTATTGGAAACGGCTTATTTATATAAATTGAAGCATTTAGCTAGAAAACAAAAAATATTTTATTAAAACGATGTCATAGCACAATAAAATACTTATTAAAGTTACACTATAATATTTTTTTTGCAAGGCGATCATTAAAGAAAAAATATAATAGATTTTTTAAATTTAAAATAAAAAATTTAAATTCACTTTTTTTTGTACAAATTATTTGTACAAGGTTTCATAAAAATTAAGTATTTTCAGTCTATCATTAATATTTAGCTTTGTGCATTAAAATAAATTTAGACCGTTTTTCTTACGTCACATTGGTAGCAATTAGGAGATCTATGTTCCATGCAGTATGTTTTATTGCATTTTTCACAATAATAAACACTCATACGGACAGTAATTGCACATTGATCTTTTCCCTTTTTTATTTCTGGTTTTGGTTCAAAGTTTAAAATAACATGCAGTCAGAAAAGTACCTTTAACCCTAAACCTCGCGTCTCAGGCAATACAAAGTAATAAATCTCCGCAACAAAAAAAACTTTGTGAAATGAAGGTCAACTCACAAGCTCACACAAAAGAATAATGTGTTGGTTTAAAAGCTGGTGTGGCTACTTGCCCTCGATTATAATAAAAAACGTTAAAAAGGCAAACGTTGCGCCTCACAGGCGGGGTTTAGTTTTCTAGGATTAAACTAAGTAATTGATATGATTCTCTGAAAACATATTTTCAAGTTTTGAAGCAAGTAATAGTAGCTGAGGCACATATCAGAGAATTACAGATGTACAGTTGAACTAAACATATTCATAATTCAAGTTTAATTGCTTTTAAGGCAAATAGATATACAAATTTGATTGGATGTATTTCTTAAATTAGTTGCTCAAGATAGAAGTAAGTTTATAAAGGTACGATCACATTTGTGCAAATATTTGCCGAAAAAGACGTAACCACTAAATCAAATATATTTCAACTCGTTTATTTAGTTAAAAAAAACTTCGTTTATGTAGGACAAAATAAACAAATATTTAGTTTTATTTTATTTGAAGATTTCATTTGACTCTTCTAAGAGTAAACAACGTCAAACAAATTTGTGCTAAAACAAATGGTTACGCTTTTTTGAGTAAATATTTGTCCATACCTTAATCCATATTTGTTAACCTCCAATAGGAATATTTATTAAAATATATTTCTCATATCTTGCGCCAGTCACAAAGTTTGTCCTTTACGAGTATGTATTACGAAAACTCCAATTTAACTGTTCTGCCGAATATCAATTATATAACATCTATTGAAGTTAATCACATCTGTTGTGGTGAAAAAAAAACTAATACAGATTTTCCTCAATATACTCGTATGTTAATGGTTCTGAACAAAATTTACTAACATTTCTCTCTGCGTGTACAAAACTTTATTAATAGAACTCAATATTTTGTTGCGGTTTCTTGTTTGATTTAATAGTGCAAAAAAAAAACGTTGCATGTACTTCAAAGCTGTGGCAATATGGTTGCTGTTAGTTATTCATAACAAATACATAAATGAGAGATGAATGTAATGTAAAAACTTTTATAAATGGATAGAGTATTAAATTTTGCTACTATGTATAAAATTAAAGATACTGAACTGAAACCTAAGGATGAATAAAACATCGGAGGCATTTGCCAAAACAGAAAAGTTGTTTGGTCACTAACTAAATCCATTGCTTACTTCATCATATTCCAAATAAATATGATGGATGATTATTAGTTCATTGTTATATTTTCTTATAAATTTGTCTATATATATTTCTTTCTTTTCTTTTTAAGTGGCGTGAATGAAAAGCGATTTCTTATTTTGCCATTAGAAATAGTAAAACTGTTAGAGTAAAAATTTAAGAAATAGTTAACGTTCGTTGGTTATTATCTCTTTAATAGAAATTAAAAAAAAAACATACTTATAAGATAAATTTAATATACAGCAAATTTCTCTCTCTCTCTCTTATATTTTTTATATAGAGCTGGTCAAATTTAAACTGACTTAAAATTTACTTAGCGCCCTTAAGACTAAACATGACGATTCCTAATACTTTCAGATTAAGTCAAAGGGTATTACCATGTTTTTATATACATACTTATCTTCTTATTTATTTAATTAATAATTCCTTAATATTTAGACAGTATTTTCCTGTCATTGTTGCCTAATTTATAACAACTCTACAATGAGTTTTGTTTTGTTCAGCTTTTTTTGGAATTGTTATTTATTTCTTGCAGTCAAAAAATAGCAAACACTGATTTTAAAAAAAAAAATTCTTTTAAGCCATATAAATCAACTTAAAAGAACTAGTCAAAATTAATGTGAATGATTAAACAGTTTTTTAGGTAACAAATTTATAATGATTACAGTTGCATTTCAATTTATTTCACAGACTATAAATTGTCTAGTGGGTCATGCTTTTTAGTATCTGTGTTGTTAATAATTGAGATTATGTATACGAGGGCGGTTCGGAAACTTCTTAACCCAGCACAGAAACACAATATTTAGTTTTTCAAAAACATTTTTATTTTTCCTGAAACTTCAATACGCTTATCTAGCAATTCTATACCTTGATTAAAATTGTTTTCCTCAAGGCCTTGAAAATAGTGGTTTACAATTGTAATTGCATCCTTCTTTGAGGTAAAACTCTTGCCAGCTATGATTTTTTTTAGATGTGGGAACAGGCAAAAGTCACTTGGAGCTAAATTAGGAGAATAAGCTGGGTGGTCAAGCAACTCACTTTTAACCACTTTCTCAGTCGATTTAATTATGTACGTCCGTCTGGCTGGTTATCCATGCAAATTTGTGCCCAAAGTACAGGTTGCAATTTTGAAGGTATTTCAATAAAATTTAGTACGTATGTAGCATTATTCCGAGTCAAGGACGATTGGTATTGAAATGACCTACCGAAATAGGACTTTTCAGTTTGATTAATACACTTTTCCAAACAAACTTTGTCATAAAATCAAATCACATAATATTATTTATGTAGATCGGACCATCTACGAAAATAATATCAACGACCATAAATATCTTAAAAATTTTATTAACCAAAATAAAAGGTTTCATACATACAGTCATGTTGGCGCTAATCAACATGGGCACTAACCACTTCTGAAAGACAGATTTTGCTCATACACTCGGTGTAGGGTATGATCGAGCTTACTTTCTAACTTGGTTTTCATATTTACCCAATATTATCTTCATCCAGTATTTCAAAATTAACAAAAAGTCTGCAGAACGTATTCTCTTCCATTTGCTAAATTAGTGTTAACATGAAACTGTTGCTAGTTTTGAAAAATAAAAAACAAACTTTACTTCCCCGCCAATTTTATTTTTTATACTTTAAAAATTTAATTTATTATTTTAATTGAGTTTAACAAGTTCCAAGTCTTTTTCGATTGTATAACTCCCATCATTTTGCCTCTTCAATAGTTTGGTAAAATTTATTTATTTAAAGCCACAATCAAATTTAATTAGAATGTCTTCAAATTGAAAGCGCTGAATGAATGAAAAACAAGTTAGAGTGCAATATTCGGCTGTGCCGAATCTTATATACCCTTCATCTAAACGTAGTAAGAAATACAAAAACTACACTGGTTATAAGACTAGAATATCGTTATTCTGTGTTTTCTATTCAGTCTTAGTGCAAATTTTGTTTGAAAGGCAATTTTACGACCAACATAATTTATGTTAAATGAATCGAAATTTTCAGGGGTGTCATAGAAACCAATATTGTCAGAATTGGTTTTAAAACCGACAAGAAAAAATGCTAGAAATATCTCGATATTTATTGAACGTGTAGCAGTGCCCTATGACACCAAAGCATTTTTTCTTGTCGGTTTTAAAGCCAATTCTGACAATATTGGTTTCTATGACACCCCTGTTTATCTAATTTTGACCATTTGGCATAGTAGAAGTGGAACAATTATGGACTGAGAGCTTCCATGTGATATGGTTTAATTTCATCTCCATAACGTTATTTACAAGAGTTGTATGGTTGTTTAGTATGCTCGGAAGTGGACTTAATTCGGGAGCTATTGCAAATTATTGACTGACAGCTACAAAATCCAGTAGCATAATTGTCGTATAACCGATATTAATATGATTTATGGATTAAAATTACTGATCTATCTTTGATATTTCTTTTATTTCGGCTCGAAATTTAATTTTCATTAAATTATTTTTACTGAAGGTAGGAATTGTTACATGAAAATTATTATTAAAATTTATTGACAATTTTTCTTGGCTTAGGATTCGAACCTGGGTTGTTGGTTAAATTTACATATGTTTCGAGAAACACCACTTTCTTTCATCAGAATTCTTTACGTTCCTACCCTCTGCACCACTGCGGTGTCCGCTAGCCAACAGTCAAACATCAATCCTTTAACCAGTATTACCGGTGGTTAAAAATTTGTTGTAATTATCATTTTTCATTTTATTTACATGTTGCCTGCTTTCCTTCAGTTTTTGGTATTTATGTCAAGACTTAGTCTCGGAAACCTGAATACATTTTTATTAGGTTTGTTGTCTACTTTCGTCGACATTTTTATGTGTACCACTTAAAGTACAACTACAAACATTAGCTTGTGCCTTAGCTTATGTTAAGAACAATTATTATTTTTATTTGAACTGTTAATTTTAAATCTTTGATATTTCTTTTATTTCGGCTCGAGTTCATTAAATTTAATTTTCATTAAATTATTTTTACTGAAGGTAGGAATTCTTACATGAAAATTATTATTAAAATTTATTACTGATCTATATAAAAGTTGGTTCGATATCTACATTTATTAGACATTTTTGTGGGTTTATTTGTTTTTTGGAAATAGTTCTTATATGGCAGCTATGACAAATTATGGGCCGATCTTCTTAAATTTTGGAAGAGTGATTTTTATGCATATATGGATGTCTCATGTCGAATTTCAACATAATAACGGTATATTTAAAATATATATTAGTATTAATGTGGATTTCGGGAGAGGACCTTATATGCGAGATATAGTCAAATATGGACCGTTATTCTCAAAATCCAGCAGTTTGTTTTTGACATGTATGTATGTAAATGATCCGTGTAAAATTTTGGATCGCTACCATTATTTAGAAGAGATTTATGAGTATTGAAGTGATTTACGAAATAGGGCTTTATATATGAGGGATATGGTAAAATATTGGCCGAAACTCACAAAATTGTGGAATGATTTTTATGTTTATTTAAATAATATATTTAATGTTTTGAGTCGGTACCGATATGTATAAAATGTATATGAAGATTAATGACTTTTTCGGATGTGGTCCTTATTTGGGAGCTATGACCAATTATGGGCCGACCACTATAAAATTTAGTACAACAATTTATTTACCTTTAAGGATTATTTGTGTCGAATTTTAACCGTTTAACATTATTAATATCAGTTTTATACGCATTTAAGTGAATTTTGGAAGTGGACTTTATATGGGGTCTATGGTCAAACATGGACCGAACTCAAAAAAATTTGGTTTTGCGATTTCTTTTTGCATGAAACTTATTGCTGCTAAATTTTATATTGATATTCTAATTTGATAGGCATTTATGTATAATTGAGCAATATTTCGGGAACATTTTTGTATGGGGGCTATGAGAGATCATGGACCTATTCTTACTATTTTCCTCACACTAACTTCTTTTGTCATAAAAAACAACGTATAGAAAAAGTCATGGGAATATCTGCAATATATTTAAAAAAATGGAAGAAACATTTTTAAAAATATCAATTTTTTATGGAGGTTGTCTTACATTTTGATCCATAACTCATGTTCCACTATACTGATTTTGCTGATTTTCAATACCAAACTGTTTAGAAGATTTATAAGCGCTTTTTTGTAAACTTTGTTGATTTCGGTTGTGTCCTTTGGACGTGAGAGTGTTTTACACACACATACAGACGGATATGGCTCAATCGACTTAGAATTTCGTAAGGATCAAGAATATATATACTTTGTTGGGTCTCAGATGAATATTTCTTAGTGTTGCTCACAGAATGACAAATTTATATATACCCTCATTCATCACTTATGGTGGTGGAGGGTATAAAAATAAAATTATTAAATTATAAACACAATACTCCAAATTCTTATTAATACGTTTTTTTTTAATTTCAGGTAAGCATATATGTGACTTGTAAAATGTTACCAGAAATTGTTGTAAGTTGTTATCAAATAAAAAAAAAAAAGAAATTCTTTATATGACTTGAATTTGAATGAAAGAGCTTTTGCTTATACGAGTACAACAGATGAAAAGCATATTAAACTTTTTACATACACTTTTGTAAAAAAAAATACAAATTAAATTTTGTTTAACATGTTTCAAGCTCTTTCTTCTTTTCATTTTGTTAATTTCTATTTGTTGTTTCTAATTTGCTGCGAAGCATGATGCGAACATGCGTTACAAATTCATTTAAGAAAATAAGAAAAAATTACATGTGCGTGCCTAATTATTTCGTGTTATTTCTCCTTCGATACAAAATTTAATTCTATTTTTCGAACTACCAGTATGTGATATTTTTAATGTTTAGTACAGTATTAGAATGTTGTGTAAAGTAACAGGAAGACGTGTAAGAAAGGTGAATTTTAAATACCCTACAATAGACAATATTTTTTAAATACCTGTTCTGGACTGTTCAAAATATATTATTCTTAAATCATTTACGCTTGTATTCTTAAAATCTCAAGAAATTGTTAAAATGTTACACACCGTCTTCCTATATCCATCACCCATAGACGTGGGTGGTAGTGGTTATAATAAATAACCAAAATACCACTCATATTCATACGATGATAAGTCAGTATGTACTTTGTTTTTATACACACACGTAACAATTTTTTAACATCCCAAAAAAATATAATATTAATTTTCTATACAATATTTTGGTGAGGTTTTTAAAAAACTATTTACAATAGTCTAAAGAAAATATAATGATTGATGATGTGTTAATTAAATGCCAACTGAAAATATAAAAACTTGCAACAAATCTTTAACAATTTGTTAAAAAAATGTTTTAACATTTTTCTTATTTTTTCGGAATTTTAAACAAAACAAAAAAAAAACCTTATTACTCAATACATGTCCATCATGTCAAATAAAGTCATTAAGATGGCATGGTTTTTGAAAGAATTTTTATTAATTACATACAAGTCATAAAGTCAAAGGGCACTTTACATTGTTTTTTCATTTTCCCACAATTTAAATTTTAGTGATTTAAACTCATTTAAAAAAAAAATCAATCTTCGATTATAAAAAGTTTTGTCTATAACAAACATGATGTTCAATTGCATTCAAAGAAGAAACTAAACTCCATGTGGCATTAACATAAACTTAACAAATATTTATATTTCTTGACATAATTATAATTAACGAATCTGTTCTGATCCAAAAAAAAAAATAGTTTTTTTTTGCAAAATTTCAAAAATTTTGTTGTTTAAAACGACATAAAAAATTGGAAAACGCAGCTGTGCTTCTAACTTTTTCTACAGGTATAGCAAACGAAGTTCCAAACAAAACAAGACATAAATAATTAAAATCTGTTTACAACTTTTGATTTTATTCACAAAAGATGAAATATATAATAACCAGACGAAACTTCAAAAATTAAAACATTTATTTTTGTTGTTAATTAAAGTTTAAGTTTTTATTTTTCAAGAAATAAAATTGTTCGAGCTCGAGGTCGAACAATTTTATTTCTTGAAAATTATAACTGAAAGGTCGGATAAAAACAACACTAATTTAGTTTAAGTTTTTATTTACAAATTTATTCTTCTTCCTCCCGCAGATTCCAACAAATATCCCCTAATAGCGAATCAAGTTGTTTGCCACTATACCAGTGTTCGAGTCTGGCTGTTATTTGGTGAAATCTCTCGCCATGTTCATCAGACTCGGCTGGTGATTGTTCATTAAATTTTTCTGCATGACAATGCAAAAAATGTGTTATCAATGACCTTTCATATGATACCAAATTTACATATAGTTTCTTTGGAAGAAATGTGAAAAAAATAAAAAAACCTGTAAAAAGGATATTTTTACCCTTTGATCCAGCTCACCAAATATTGACCCCAACACAAAAAAATTGAGAAACGTAGTCTTAAAATGAATCAAATTTTCATATTAGTCGGGAACATACGCAATTTTCTTTTGGGCGCATAAAAATCTGAGATCGATTGCTTTTACAAAAGTCAAACAGTTGCTCAAAACAGTAATCATATATATTTACATTATTAATAATTTATACAATCTAGAAATATCTAAAGTAGTTCAAACTGTGAAAAAAATTTAAAAGAAAACGCTTTTTACTACCGTTCATTTAGTAATCTTCGCCTCATTGTAATGTAAAATAATTAAACATTTTGTTACGGCTCTTTGTTATTGAGATGACAAAATATATACACATGTACGAGTATGTATGTATGTACATATTAATTTATATATGAATTTATTTGCGCTTCTAGTAAATTTCATTTTTATAAAATTTAACAGAATTGTTAAATGTCTTTTATGCTGGTTAGTTGTGCCAATTAAAAATCTTTATTTACAAATATTTATTATTGTGATCAAACTAACAGAACGAACAACTGCGAAGAAACGCAACAAAAAAAATTGACATAAAAAATAAAAATTGTGACAATTAACCACTCACTCATTCAAAACGAACGCTCCGCTCGTTCGCCGCTCTAAACGGTAAACACCTACTCCAACGTTAACTTGTTTTTCGATTTTCTATCTTCTAGATACTTGTATATTTTTGTTTGTTATTGCTTTTGCTAGTCGTAAAGTTTTTGTTTTTATTTCGAACCAGTCTCTACTTTTTTGTCTTTAAATAATACCTACATTTTTTTCAGTTTTCCTGTGTGTTTTTTTTTTGTTTTTTTTTTTTTTTTTGTTTAACAGCAAAGTAAAATGTTTAAAAATACGTTTGAATGAATTGCCTGAATTGCCAGTTTATGATGCATTTTATATAAAACAACAAGTACAAATAAACAGGCATTGAACAGGTACCACTACTACAATCACTGGCGGAGTTTTGGAAAGACAGAGAGAAAAAGAAGGCGCAAAACATATACACAATAAATAATGTTGCCTTCGCTAAAAAAAAAAAAAAGAAATCTAAACATATGTGGGAAAACCTAAAATTGTATTAAAACAATAATTCTTTCAAACGCAATAATTGTTTTAGTCTCGTGATTTTGCGAAAAGCAAAATACGATTTTTACGATTTAGTTATTATTTAAAAGTTGCAATGAATTGGTATCGAATAAATCCGATCGAACTAGTAGACAAATGTTTATACAAGCGGATTTTATGTAAACAATGATTCAAGAATTCAAGAAACCCGTAAATCTTGCAATCATTTTGGAGCAAAATGAGCATGAACTGTCATTAAAAAATAAATTTAATTTAAAGTAGGTTTAATTTTGATTCACAACAAATGATTTTCATAAGGCAAGATCGTTCCTAAAATTAAAAAAAAAATCAATTTTATTCCATTGTCCCCCTCTTCACAGCAAGGTATGCTGGCCCAAGGGACCCAATTTTAATTACTCTGCCGCATAGTTTCTAGTCTTAATCAGATTCTTAGTCTGCGTTTGAGATATGTGTTAAATACATATGTTGATTATGAATTATCTGCATCCATTGTTTCCTAAGTACTTTTCAGACCGTTCTAGCAGAGAATGCACAACACATTTAAAGCAAAACAAATACTTATATGCTGGCACACAGATACGACCAGTAAGTAGATCCACGACATATAAACGCAACACGAAAATTGCTAACGGTATTATAAACTAGAAACTAGTTTGAGTCAAGTGATGATTAAGAATATCAAACAAAAAAAAAAAAACAAAAAAAATTTGTAGGAAATGAAAACAACAACTACAGCTAAGAGGGACTAAAACAAGTGGGACGGCAATCTACCAAAGGTTAAGGTCGACCATATAAGATCCTACTGAACAAATTTTAAAGCAGAATATTGCTTTTAATATAAAAGACAATCAAATGTCAGAAAGTAACCTAAAGTAAAATTTGCCATTTTGTATAACCATTGAACAATACTTACATACGAGATCTTGGGGAGATCGAATTTGACCTATTTATTTTTACTTATTGTTCAGTGTTTGTAAAACAATAATAGAAAATACATATTACATTGATCAAGAAATCAGAAACAATTTTTCTCTTTGATTAAAAATATGTTTTACAAGTCCCACTATAGCGTTTTCATATTGCAGCTTAGTATTGCTGATTATTGTTGCAACCATCATGATGATGCGGAACTTTACAATTTTTATTTTTTTATACAGATAAAAGTCAAGTTTTCTTGCTTTTAAAAGATGTTTATAGAAATGAGGAATTATTGGTAATTAAATGTTTTATTATCATGCTGCTAGCTAAAGTTTGAAATATAAATTAATATAAACTTTTAAGTTAAAATGGAACAAATTTTTCTAGAATAATAAATCTTATGCAGACATACAACTAGGAACTGATTAAACAAAGACATTAATAGAAATTATAAGAATATAAATAAATAATGAAATGTAAGAAGGATTGCCTTCAACATTGCATTCTTTATAAATTTAATTCATGGTAAAATAGATTCCATTTGGCTTCATGATAAAATTAGCATCAATATACCTAACAGGCAACTTAGATCATATGAGCCAGTGTATTTAAGTTTTCACAGATCAAATTATATTAACTTCGATCCATTACGTAGAATCTCTGCTGAAGTGAACCAATTTTACAATCTAATAGATTTATCTGATTCTGTTGATAGTTCCAAGAGAAAGCTTATTATATTCTTAAACTCAAATGACTATACTTATAACTGTATTTAATAGATTTTTATTTAATATTATTATTATTTAATATGTCTGTATAAAATGTGTAAAATGCTCAAAATTGCTCAGCTGTAAAAAGAACAAATTCAATATTAAAATTAAAGAACAAATTCAATATGTACTCGCATATTGGTTGGGTAAAGTTGTTAATTGGGCTAAAGTTGCTTGGCAGTAACCCGCCATCACACTCTGGTGAGCTCATAGTGGTTCAAGTTCGTAAAAATACCGTATCCTAAAGTCGTATTCCAGCTGAATTACCCTGGACGAAGCCTTGTATGGTTTTATATATCGGAATACATGAACTGTCTCTTAATAGACATGTCCTCTTTCTTCATGCAAAGGCTTGTAACTGCGATCAAAACACGCTTACATGAATATTAAATAGTCGGATATGTGCAAACGCTACTGTTTACGGAATAACTAACCGAGGCACTCATAAAGGAAAAGTTCTCGCCATTCCTTTAGAACATTGACATTAATTTTTGAGCATGCAACAGTATAAACCTGTTGCGTATGTTTCTGTGACTGATTGTGGAAAACACTTGGCTCTTTCATTTTTGCTTTCGCATCGCAATAGAGAGTAACCCCCCAGTTCTAACTAAGTCTACTTAGTTGCTAGATCACTGACAGTGGTCTTGGTGTAAATCATGGGAAAATTTACCTCGTACTTTCTCGAGAATGTAAAAGATACCCGAAACGCTGGCTACTTACATCCCTGTATATATTGACTATTGCACAGCTACAGGCTGACATTCTTCTGAAAGATTTTAGCCTACCAGATCATTGCAGCGTTAACTAATTAACTGAAAGGGCGGTACACTACAGGTTATCCGGATACGTACCGACTGTAAGCGTGCTAATAAATCTTTGTTTGGTGTGAGAGAGACGTTCTGGTTGCCACACATACAGATATAAATATATGATTGCTACAATCATGTAAAAGTTATATTTAATATATTATAGTTGCCACAATAAAAAATTAAATTGACCATAATATTGACAAATAACTTCCAAGTTTTTTTTTTTTTTTGAGAATTACGCTAATCACATTCAATTATAGTTTTTTTCTCTGCGCTCAGGTCATTCTGAAAATAATGTGGATGAATTTAGAATTGGTTTATGTCAGTTCTTGCATGTCAAGATAATTTATTGGTAGGTTGGAGTTTCGATTTGATTCTGTATGAATTACGACAGTACCCTATCCTGTTCTACGAGAATTTATGGGGGGGGGGAGAATATTGGCAAGACTTATTCGTTCATTTGTGCATCGATTTGGTTTGGCATAGATTCGTACACGGAATAAAATAGTGCAAAGAGTAGACATTGTAATTGCCCAGCAAACATTAATTATGAAAAAACTTTTACCTTTAAACTTTAATGTTCAACAAATAGTAATGAGACTTGTCCATGATTTCGTCTCTATTAATGCGGCAAAATTCATTAAATAATTTCCTCAAAGCATTTACTAAGACCGCCTGTCTTTATTGGTTCTCGTTGTTTAGCTTTAGAGTTTAATAATCAGTATTTGTTTGAGAACGTAATAGATTTCCGTAACATTTGTTCTGGTTACGCTTTTCAATCAGATGTTTGTTTTAAAAAAAATGTAATGCGTTGTGTGTTGAAAAACTTTTCAATACTAGAGGTTTCATTTAAATAGAACACAAATCAAACATGAAACAAGTTGTTGGTCATATATCACATAAATGTTCTGGTTGATTCCCCTTTAAATAAAAATTGGAAAACCCAAAATACGTTAAAATAAATAGAAACTTCTAAACAATCTTTTTATTTTCTGGTGTTTGAGTTTTTATTCGTCTGCTTCTGTGGCTGACTGGCTGCCGTTCCAACACAACCAGAACAAATTATGAATTTTTGTTAATTTTCCTTCTCACAATGTCAGTGATTCTTTAGGAAAAATGTTGTCATTCAGACGATGCAGTTGATGTTTATTGTTGTTGTTATTGTTGTTAAAGCTGTAGTGCGGTGTGCCATTTTTAATGCTGGCTGCGACTCGAAACGCTTCAATGATATTAAATTTTTGTGTAAATAATTCAATTGTTTATATTGAAAATAATTATAGAAGCAACTTAAAAAGACCCATACAGACAGACAGACAGACAGACAGACAGACAGACAGACAGACAGACAGACATACAGACAGACAAGCCATACAATATAAAATTAAACAGCTCACTCACAATTATACAAAATTAGATGTTTGAATTTTGATTCAGGGTTTGCTTTTGCTGCTTTGTGTATACGATAAAGTTTGTTCTTCTAAGAACAATTTACTCATGATGAGTTAAAAACATAATTTTAAAAAATCATGCAGTTGTTTTAAAGTTTAAGTTTAAATTAAGCCGTCTGAAGGTAGAAGCAAACAAAAAACGAGGTCATTACTCTAAACACATAAATTGTTTAGTTGAAGTAAAAGTTAATGACTTTAAAATCCTTGAAATTAATAGTTAATTGCTTAAATAAAGGAGGCACTTATAGGTACAACAATATCAAAGAATTATGTTTAAACTGTAAAATAATTTGAAAGCTATTACAACGTTGTCAGATCTAGCAATGTGCTAGCAATATACTGACATTGAAAAATTGTTAGCAAAAGGTAAATTGTCAGTTTAGACGACTGTAAGAAAACTAGCAATTTCATTGCCACACAATTGTCACACAATGAATTTATCAGTCAACCGAAATTGTCAGTTCACACGGTTGTCAGATTATTGTATGGCATTGTCAAATTCGTTTTGCAGCGCTGTGTGTGTGTTTAAAAATTTTAAATATTGTCATGGAACAAAAAAGAGCAATTGAAATCATATTATCTGCACTCTATGAAACAAGATTCATCAAAAGATATGTCGCTATCCATTTTTTATTTTCTTTAATTTTCTTCCACTTGTTTATTTATTTATGTATATGCACAGAGTTGCAATTAGAAATAATTTCTATGACAATGCTGCCATTGGCAGATGCATAAACTTTGCACATATGGCAACGAAAAGTGTTTGACAATTGTCTTAAAACAATGACAATGACAAAATTGTGTGTTTACACGATTTTTAGATGTCTGACAATATTTTTGTGTTCCAATGTACTGAAAATGCTTTTTCTTACAACGTTGGAAGACAAAAATTTTAAGTTCACACGCGTGTTAGACATTTTCTGAACATTTATCGGACAACGTTGTAATATCTGACGATCGTGTATACATAGCTTTAGTCTAATTAGTTGGTGAAACACTGACAGAGACCTTGGTGTAAATTGCGAGATCTTAATTTGTATGATAATTGGGATTTTAATAAAAAACATTAGAATAAATAAAACCGTTTACAATTATTCTGTTATTTTGTTTTTTTTTCATGGGATTGGTTACGTGTTGTGGTAGTTTTGCTCTACCAAGTCTAATTGTGGCCTTGAGTCCAGTGTCAAGAAATTGAATGATAGTTCTGTTACAATTTATATCAATATTTATATTTCCTGTAAAAAGGAAATATAAATTCAAGCCAAAGGTTTTTTTTTTATAGAATAATAAATTTTTTCAAAAATACGTTTGAATTGGATTTCCAAATGCTGGATTTTTAGGGCTAAAATGCTTATTGAGTAATGAATACTCGTGTGGGGAGGAGATTCAATATATATTTAATTTTACTGTAGAGTCACTCATGAGGATCGAGTTTTTATAATACTTTTGCTGTCCTTGACCAGCTTTCTCTGGAATAGTATTTAATAAGTATGTGTTCACACGTTGCAAGTCTTATTAAATTACTTTTTAGGAGAGTGAAGTAAGGCGAAACTCATTTTGCGCATACATATATACACACGTTCACACATTCATAATTAAGAAACATTTAAATAAAAAGACTTGCATTATGTGCACGGCAAAGAAAGTCCAAAGAAGAAAATGTAAAATAGACAAACAAACTTCAAACTCGATTTAACATGGATTAGCATTTTCTACGCTGCAGTTTTATACCAATTGATACGGACTGCCCGAAATTGCAAAAAATTTATAAAAACAGCATATTATAAACATTATAGTTACTGTTAAAGAGTAGGAAATACTTTTTAAATTTTCTCTAGTTCTTTAAATATTTTTATTTTAATTGAAAATAAAAGAAACTGGGGGAAAAAACCCATTACACTACATAACATACACACATATTTCCTGCATTAAGAACAGAAAAACTTTTAACTACAAATTGATTTTTCATCTAGAAAAACTTCATTTAAAACATTTCCTTACGATTTCATTAATGTCTTAAGTCACGTTTTTCAATATTCAATAAAAATTTCATTATCCTTGAATGTGTTTCTTTCCGCACTCACTCGCACACCAAAAGCCCTACAATAAAAAACAAAATTAAAGAGAACATTTAATAAAATGGACACAAACCCCAGCGAGGAAAAATAATAAATTTTAATATTACAATTGTAATCTCGTATACAATTTACCAACTTATAACTATTTTGTGCCATTATGTAAATCTCTAAAATAGGAAAAAACAACCAACATTTTTTTAATAAAAGTAAAAAAAAATAAGGCATGCAAAAAGGAAACGGAGATTCATTTCCGGCAAGAAAAACTACAACATTGAACGCACTTTAAATACAGACACACATTTAAACTCACACATACAATACAAGTTGATAAAAATATATATAAAAGAAAAACTTTTTATTCGTACTAACACCACAACCGCTAAGGGCCCCAACCACATCACGATATACTATATACATATGTATATATAAAGTATAACAGCAACAATAAAACATCGTTAGCTTTCAATACTTGAAAAAATATTTTACAATAATGCCAGCGAGAAAGAAATTGAAATTGGAAAATCTTTTCTATCGTCATGAAACCGTAGTGTAGTGTGGCATGGTATTGAATGGAATCCATGTAAACCGCGTTCAATGACAACAACGACAACATTATCATAAAGGGAATACAAAAAAATACGCAAAAGAAAAGCAAAAACAAAAAAAAACAACATAAATGAAATAAAATGTAGCAAAAACTCTCTCACAACCATCCATCGAATCCCTACAATGACTGTGAATATCGAATTTGTAATAGTTTAGCTGGCTTGAGTAATGGCAAATTTATAGAATTTACGAATATAAAATGTAATGGGGAGAAGATAGACAGATGCTGTAGTAAGAAGAATCGCAGCGAATTTCAATGGAGCTATTACAAAACAAATGTACGTACTATATGTATTTATTTATTTTCAAAAGGTTAAAAAAATTTCTTAATAATAAAAACTTCCGTGAACTGTCACCGATTTTAAAGTCACATATTAATGATATTCAGAAATTTGGAATATTGTGAAATACAATCAGGAATACAGATTTTGGGTAATAATTTTGGTTTTACTTTTCGAAATTTTCGACTGTCGAGCATATAAAATGCAAATTTCACATTTCTTAAATATATCTGAGCATTCGACTTTTTGACTGCGAATTGCAAAATCTTTTGACTTGTCTGAGGATACATCTAAAGTATTTGGCGGGATTCGGAACCCTAAGATTAATAGTCCAGCACACTATCTTCAAGTCTATCGGGTTACGCTTTAAATTTGTTCCTACAGTGTTGGAAACAAAAAATAAGAACAGCTTCCTCATTTTCAATAATTGAAAAAAAAAACTTAAAATCAAATAACTTCTATTAAATTACTGATGCTGTTATGGTGAATCTATGAATCTATTTAATGATCATAACTTAAGTATAGATTCTTTTACTAAAATATTCAATCACATTTTGGAAAAATAGTGGGTCTCAACAGCCGTAATTCGTGAAATTATGCGATCGGGAAGTTTGGTTGGCACTGTCCTATTAAAACTACATGTCAGCGATATTTATGCATATTATCAATAATAGGTCAAAATTCAGTTGTTAACATCACACGATAGCATGTTCCATTCAGCGTTACGTATCTTGTTCCTGATAAATTAACCGGATCTATGTCGAAGGGAATGTCAGACTGGCTTCAAATCATGAACCAGTTTTACCTTGTAAATATTAAAAGCCAAATCCTTACGCGATTTGGGCGTTGTAGATAGCCCAAATTCTTGAGAGTCTTCTTTAACAAAACATTCCACGGTTGCGAACACTTGAACGCGCATTGATTACGTAGCAAACTAGTTGACTCAAATCTATTTGACTGAAAATATAACGATATTTAGCTTTTTTATATCCACTGTTTTCATAGTCAGTTTTAAATATTTTAATACGATTTTCAAGTGAAATTGAACATATTGTAAGAATTTGTAAAATTTCATTACAAATGTTACAGCAATATTTTTTAAAGGTTTCGTAAGACCTCTTCTATTTAGGATTTATTTGAAAAATTTGAACCAGCTTATGCCTATGATGTCCAGTTACTGCCTGATGATAAGAAACTTTGTGTATACTTTTAAAGAGGGATGTTCCAAGCTAACTAAACAATATAAAGTATTTAGGAACTGTAAAAGACAACAATACAGTCTAGCACTTTAGAATTACATTAAGCATTGCTAGAACTTGCAATTCAAAATTTTGTGTGATTATTTAATTAACTGTTTTGTGCATTATTATTATTAACAAAAGAATTGAATAAAAACGATTGCTAATAAGCAAATTAAAACCAATAAACAAAAAGTGAAAGTGTGTTATTTATTAACAAGGTCTTTTTCTACAACAAATTAAACAGCATGTTTTCTATTTAACAAGACATATGTATATGATATATACATAAATAAACCAGGATAAAAATCCATCAAGAGAAGCAACTATAAAAGGTTTAAAATAACACACTTTCACTTTTTGTTTATTGGTTTTAATTTGCTTATTAGCAATCGTTTTTATTCAACTCTCTTGAGACATATAATTAAGTGATCAAAAATGTTGTTGTCTATGATTGTTTTCACAAATTAATTAGATTATAGCATTAACCTAGAATCTATAAGAACAATTAACCGAATATTGACTCAAGTTTCATATCTTCTAGCACAGAGTTGAATATTTTGTCGTTTCAAAAATGCTAAAATCAGTTACCTAGGACAGTTCTTATAGAAAGAGAAAGGTATTAATGAAGAAATGCAATACATGCAGAAAAAATATATAAATAAAGAAAGATATATATAAATATAAAACATAATCATCTTCCGTCTCACGACACCTGTGTGTACTTTGTCTTCTTTTATGAAAGCTCGAGCGAGACTGACTGGTTTTGTTTCTTCTTGTAAAATGTGTGTGCCAAGGTTGGCAAGCAATGTACAAGTGTATTTTTTTGATACATTTTAGACACAGTTGGTACCGTACCAATCATTTGGTATAATTTTAAAATATTGCTACATCAAAATTTGTTATTCTAGATCAATTAGATTTAAGTCACTATTTGCGTAGTAGTAGCAAGGCGAGGAAATGATTTAATTAAATTTCATAAACATTTTGGAACTGATATCCATATGATCTTTAAACATGCATATAAATATAAGAAATTGTTGATTTGATAACTGAAGAATGATAACCTCTGAAATAACAATTCACATTAAATGATTTTAAGACTGACTCTAAAAACGAAAGCTTAAAATCTTAGTTAATTAGGATTTCGAGAACGTTATTTAGAAGTTAACCCTTTTATTTCTTCAAAATTATTCTTAAAATAATAAATCTAGTAATTTTGGAAATGCAATCGAATGCTGTATCAATATTCATAGATTATAGATTATTTTTACAAGGTAAATAACCTGATACTACATAAATAAGAATGTTTATGGATAATTGAGATAATAAACAAAAATAATGTTTTTAAAAATTCAGAAAGAAGTAGCCATCTAAATATAAATACATATGTATAAAAAACAAATCTCGAATGAAGATAATTTATAGGAAACATTTTATTACGAAACGACTTCTGTTTCTTTGCCTTTCCAAGAAGAAGAGGTTTAATTTTCTTTGTTTCAGATTAAATGTAAAAAAATATTAATCTATTGTGATTATACCGTATACTTTTTTGTCAACCATTATAAAGCCTTTTTGTATTTCTATGGCTTTAATTGTTAAATCAATTCAATTAACTAAAATATTGTATGTTTTTTCTTTTCTCGTGAAATCAACATCACAGCTCCATTTCCACTAGAGTTTGACGATTTTTTGAGACATTTTTGTTATAATGGTTAAATTTTAAAAATATTTTCGTTCATTATATCGCTTATAAAATATCGAGATTTTGTTAAAGTGAGTTTGTGGATGAGTTTTATTATTATTTCAAAAATATTCGAAATGGTACCATTAAGGTCTAAAAAGTACCTACATTTTATTTATAGAGTTGAACAAAACCCAAAAAGCCAGTTTCCATCCCTGGTGTATGCTATTTACATGTAAGAGATTGGCCCAATAGTGGCCCTCTTTGCCTATGGCTACTTTAGACCCATTTTTACAGATGTTGTTTTAGGCAGAACTAATTATTTTAGCAGAGATTTGCTATTCTGATAATTTGGTAATTGATGACAATGTTGTGTTTATAGCAGTATTTATTGATAAAGTAATCGATAACTTTAGATATCGGTTTCAAGTTAGCCACTAATACTATGTTTCCACGACTACTTTAATCACCTGCTTCGCTCTCTGAATCATGTTTATGAATCATGCTGTTTACATGACCAAAAAACTTGATTCGATTTGACAGTTGTTTTCAATAAACAAACAGAATAAAAAAAAACAGAATTTACAATTTGTGGAAAATATTTTTTTTAATGGACAAAAAAACTGAGTGGAAATTAATTAGCTTATTTGAAAAAAAAAACATACATTCGTACGTATTTACTTTTTTTACTTCCAGCAACAAGAAAATAATTTGCTTTGTTTACAATAATATTAAATTTTTAAAGCTAGTGCAGATAAACTTGCGATAAAAATTAGAGAAGAGTGCAATTTTTCGTGCTTCGCAAGTTGATTCAATATGAATCTACTTGATTCGCTCTTAAAATTTTGTATGGTGAAGCAAGTTGTTTCGCACATGATTGGGGTGTGAAGCATGAATAGAGAGCGAAGCATGTACCGTGGAAACATAGTATAAATCTAAGCTAATCGATAACATACATACTCGTACATAGTTGTCTAAATGTTAACAATGTCAGAAATGTTAACAATAAGTAACATAATTTGGCAATAACAAAGTTTCCTGAAAATTCTAGTTATCAATGAGAAAGATTTCTTCAAAAAGCCATACAATTTTTTTGTTAAGCTTAAGGTACAGTCACAGTTGGCGAATATTTACTCAAAAAAGCGTAACCTTTTGTTTTAGCACAAATTTGTTTGACGTTGTTTACTCTTACAAGAACATCGAATAAATTAAAACTAAATATTTGTTGTGATTTGGCCTAAATAAGAAAAGTATTTTTAAATAAATAAACGAGTTCAATGTTATTTAGTGGTTACGTCTTTTTCGGCAAATATTTGCCAAGTGTGACCGTACCTTTAGATTTTTATAAAATTTTAGAAATCGACACAAATGAATCTTCATTTCCTTGTAGCGCAAAATAAAAACTGCAAAGAAGAATGTAAAAATGTTTACATAAAACCTGACAGCATGTTTCTGAGGGAGGGAAAAAAGTAATTCTTATAAAAATATGTCTTTAATATAAAGGTTAAAAGGAAACCTTTCAGCTTCACTATTAATTTTATCAATTTGTATTTGTGTTTTTGTTTTTTTTTCTCTTGCATATTTATTTATTTTGTAGATTTGTTCACACATTTAAATTCGAAAACAATTTCGATTTATTTCATTGTTTTTCATTTTGCCATTTCGATACCTAAACTCAATGTCAGGAATGAAGCCAAATAAAGGCAACAAAAAATGGAATAGAAGAATTTGCATATGTATGTATGTATAAATAAATGTTTATTGTCATCCTGTAAAAGAATTTTTATGCTCGTAAAGGGAACACAAAATATGTATGTATCTGTATCTGTGTATCTGTGTTACTATGTATCTATGTACTTTGTTTTCTTTATTTGTTTTCTTTACTTACAAGATATTTTCATTTTGTATTGAATTTAGCAATTTTCCAATAGGAATTTATTCTACTTTTGATTTAATTTGTTGTGCACATATTTTTAAAATTCTCGGTGTAGTCAAGTAACAATATCAAGGATGTTCTTTGAGGAACAACACATTTAGAAGAAGAAAACTTGAATAAAAGATAAATATTTTTGGGATTTATATGTAAATTGTTTTCGAAATGTTTGCTGGTTTGAACAGATGTATGTATGTATGTAGACAACCCTACTATTTTGTTTCCCTCTTTTATTTATATTGTTGTGTTTTATTTCTTTTAATAAACGAATAACATGTGTTTTACATTTGCTTTCTTTTCCATCCGTTCAATATGTATGAAATATTGGAAATAGTTTGTTTTTAGTTTTATTGGAATTTTACAAATACGAGTATGTTAAATAATTAATACAAACTGAAAAAATAAACAATTTTATAGATTATTTAGGTCACTAGTGTTGTTTTTGTCAAATTTAAAATTCATAATCATAAGCATAAACATACTTATAAATGTAAAAACTTATTAAGCTGCGAGTATGTATGTACATGTGTATGTATGTGCTGTTGTTTTTTCAATATGTCTGCATTAATTATTTTCTCTTGTGCGTCATGGGCTTTAAACCATTTTATAAATATTTTAATATGTTTATAATGGTAGATCAGCGAAACATAAAATAAAAACCTAAAGAAACCCTTTTCCCTCAATTTCAATATGAAATACGTAGAGTCTTGCCACAAACACATACTTGTACATGAAAATACGACTACAACATGTATCATTCATTTAAAATATTTTCAATTTACATAATAACTTTTTTATTTAGAATATACATACATAAGTATTTATACATATGTATGTCTATATATTTAGTATGTGGTTTATATTTGTAGTAAAAAACATTTTTTTAATATCTTTGTATATATTTCTATGTTAAATTACATTGTATTAAAAATTATGATAAATGTAACCACATAATAAACCAAAAAAGGGATGATTATGCACAAAACTGCAGGGTGCGGTTTTTAACAAACAAAATTTTGTTTTAGAATGAAATTTGTTTAAATTGAATCAAAACTATAATTAAAACAGCTACTCTCCAAATATGCAGTTGGTCACACTTGCCAGACTTGGGGATTTGAAAGAAGTTTTGTGGAGTACATATATTTATAACTATTATAGCCTGTTCGCCGATCTCGAACGTTAACGTTCGCTTAGATAAGACTTAAGACATAAACTTGATTGTGGAATAAACAAACTTGATTGAGTAAAAAAATAGATACGATAAAAAGTTTGTGTCTTAAGTCTTATCTAAGCGAACGTTAACGTTCGAGATCGGCGAACAGGCTATTATATTAAAGATGATACAAGTTTTGGTTATATGCATTGATTGAAATTTGTTGTGAATGTCAAATTTATTGCGGGAATACCCTGATATTTTCGGTATTTTAAGTTGTTAACATGACTACTAATTTTATATACATATTAAGAAATCCCGAGGTATAAACTTATTTTATATTTTGATGTGTTTTAAGTGAGATATCTTATAACTAGAGTTTTTTCTCCGCAGTTTTTCGCTTCCCGGGAAAACGGGATTTTTTTTTAATTTCCCGGGATCCCGCTCCATAGAAAAAATAAAACGTAAATTTGTCTTTATTTATGAAAAAAAACTTTTATTAAAAAACTACAAAAATTAGTTTGAATTGAAGAGGAACTTGAATTATCACATTACGCTTTTAAATGTAAATTTCTTATTATTATGCTCTAGATACTAGATAAAAACGAAACAAAAACATAACAATTTAATTCATAAAAAATAGTAAAAAAAAAACAAATTCAGGTACTCAAGTTATACGATCAAAAAATTTAAAATTTAATTCATAAAATATACAATATATTTTAAATAACTATACTCAAATTTTAACGGCTTAGGAAATACCTTTTTAACACACTCAAAGCGTTTATTGAGTCGTCAGAAAGCCTATTTCTGATTTTATTTACAAATTGCCCCATTACTGAAAAAACTCGTTCACTTTCTACCGAGGTTGGATGAATAGTTAAAAGTGCATTAAACAAGTATTCAATATTTTGAGTTCTTTGACCGCTTCCCTCACCAATTTTAACTCCTTTTTTAAGTATAAGGAGCGAGTTGCCAGTTTTTGTATTTCCCGGGATCCCGCAAAAAAATCCCGGGAAATGGGAAATCATAACAATTGAAATTCCCGGGAATTCCCGGACCCTACTTATAACTCATCCGTTCATTTGCCGTAAGTTATATGGGACAGAGGAATATTGACTCCGCTGACAACAGGTATATATTCTTTATGAGGAATCAAATGGATTCAAATTGTAGATATTTGAAATGGCATAACAAACTTATATTGTACTTAATATTCATGGTGAGGGTTTTAAGTCCTTTTTTAGTGCTAAGTAAGAACTAATTAATGTTATTGAAAATAACATTTTCTAAAAAACTCCAACTATCTTAAAAACAAAAAAAAAATTATACGTATAAAAACATGTCTAAACAATCAAACTTGCGAGCTTAATGTTATTTTATAAACGTCTAGTTATCAATATGAAATCTTTATGAACAACTCAAGTTATTTAGAATATAGTTTTCAATAAACAAAATTTAACGATAACACAGTTTTCTAGAGGATACTAGTTATCGATAATAAAACTTTACCAAATGTACGAAAATTATTATCGAATTATCGTATCGAAAAATGATTTCGATATCGAAATTATGATAAAATGTATTAAATTTCTTGCTCTATATCGAATGCCATAATCTCAAATAAGAAAATTACGATCAATTTTACTCGATATCGAATGCGGTAATTTGGCCCCAGAATTTTATAAATACTTATTAATTTAAATAATTTCATAAAATTCGATCGATAGCAAAGCTATATATATACAAATGTGAAATTATCAAGAACTATACAAACTCTAATTCAAATGTGTAAATAAAACATACCGTGAGTGTCAATATAAAGTAAACACCTAATATTTTTTCAAAAAAAATGTTTTATTATACAGATATATACTACAAGTACAAATTTACTTAAATTTTTTTCCATTCATCCTGTATAAACTAGCTTTAAGTTATCCATGCAAAAA
Source organism: Bellardia pandia (assembly GCA_916048285.2). Classification (NCBI taxonomy): domain Eukaryota; kingdom Metazoa; phylum Arthropoda; class Insecta; order Diptera; family Calliphoridae; genus Bellardia; species Bellardia pandia. The sequence continues at coordinate 28,206,516 of OU696533.1, read as the reverse complement.
AAAAACGTTTATTTGCCAAATTTTTTTTGTTTAGATATTCAAATATAGGATGATTTAACGTTCTTGGACAATGATTAAGCAATCACTCTTTCACAATTGTGGATCATTGTCCTATTGGCAAATTTTAATGACTGGAACTTTACCGATTAATTTCAAGCAAAGAAAACTTAAAAGAATTGCAACTACGTTTGGAATGAGAGGGGTTTTTTGTATAAGTATGATGCCACAGTTTGCATTATTTTGATGCGTAAAAATTGTTCTTTGCAATATAATTACATAGAAACTATTTTAATAACATATTTTTTATTTAAATAATTATTGATTTCAATTAATTTATTTTATTAATATGTGGTGTTTACTTTATTTTAGCGAACACAGTATGTATATAATCGATCATCAATTTAAAATAGCTATATCATTGCTGTCGATAACCTTGGTTCTATAATAAAGTGTTTTATACAAATTTAAAATAATATACTCGTATAGTAGAAAGTTAACTATGTTTCGATTAAAAAATATTTCGAACCCTGATATACCTATGTAATGTTCACGAACACACACTCATAGGCACATCCCAGCAAGCCGTATGAGTTGGAAAAGAGTCTTTTCTGACACATTTTTCGGAGCGTTAACGCTCTTTATGAGCCCAAAAAACAATCATAATTGCTCCGAAAACCTTTAGAAAAGAGGGTCATTACATTCGAAAATGGTCCGTCAGAAAGAGCCATTCCGAAAAGAGTCTTTTATGAGGGTTTTTATGGGCTCTGTGTAATCTTGTTTTTATCATTCTTGTGTGGTACAGCTATGTTTTTTTTTTTTTTTGTTCAAAGCACAAATAACAGGGCAACAACGCTTTGGTACATACATAATGAGTTATACTGCGTGCCGACGCAGGACAGTAACAAGCAAATTTTTCTTTTTTTCTGACTCCTTTTTAGGAGCGCTCCTAGAGTGGTATGTTGTGATATTATTTATTACTTTAGTCGATGTTTTTGGTTGTTGTACTTTTTCTTTTGATATTTTCTCTAAAACCATAAACCATAATCCCTCAAACGCAACAAATACAAAGTCAGTAATATTCTCTGCACATTCCTATTCAAAAATCACACATACTGATACATTTTTGGAATGTGTATGTAGTTGTAATATAAAACAAGTTAGAGTGCTATATTCGGCTGCGCCGAATCTTAAATACGCTCTTGTTGGTACCAGCATATCATTATTATTCAGTATTTCTAATTCAGTTTTTTGATAGACAAGCTTATGCACAATATAATTTATTTTAAATGTTTTTAAATTTTAACCGTTTATAATTGTTGCAATTACTAGTTCTTACCATTATTTACAGAGTTTGTAGATTTATCATAACAATTTTATTTGTTTATAAAACTAAAAATATGTTCAACATTTTTCCATATTTACCAGGTTAAGGAAAATAGTTTAAAAAGACGGGTAAGGTTTTAAAGTGAGACTTATTTTAGCTGAATTTCATTTCAATAGCGCCATTTACAAACATTTTTAGGTGTTATAGTGGAAGTGGACCAATTATGGTCTGAAATCTGTAAAATTCAGTAATGTTATTTCGTTATTTTTGTGGCTTAGAATTTCATCTTAATAACGTAGTTAACAATAGTTTAATTGGTGTTTTAATGCTACTCGGAAGTTTACATCCCAACTCCTTATGATTTTCGGAAGTGGACTTTGTATGCGGGCTGTGGTCAAACAGGGACCGAACCGAAACAAATATTGTTTTGTAATTTAATTTTAACTCATTGTCATTTGAAAGACACTTGAGCACTATTTAGCCAAATTTCGGGTAAATATTGGTATGGTGGCTATGAGTAATCATGGACCGATTCTTACTATTTTCATCACAGTTTATCCTTTTATCATAAAAATAACTGTTGTAATATTGTATGACTTTATTTACAAAACATTTATACAAATCAGCCAAAAATATGTGAAAAATATATTATTTTTGTAGCTTGTCTCAGATTTTGATTCATAACTTTAGTTCTACTGGACCGATTTTACTGATTTTTAATACCAAAGTGATTAGAAAAATTATAAATGTTTTTTTTTGTAAATTTTTCAGACAGAATTCCATAAGGATCAAGAATATATATATAAACATAAGAATATACTTTGTTGGATATCAGGATCGGAATATTTCTCAATGTTACACACGAAATGACAAACTTATATATACCCTTAATCACCACTTGTGATGGTGAAGGGTAAATGAATAAATGACTAAATAATGTTGTATGTGTCTGTAAGAACACATTTTGTAATATAGAAAAAAAAGAGAAAACACTGTACAAAAACCTACTTAAATACATCACTCGTAGTGTAGGGACGTGGTTTTCCATTTCAATCATAAAAATATCCTTAAAAAAGCCAGTCAAAAATCATTCATGTCCTACATAAAAACATAAAAAATTTACTCGGGTAAAAGCAAACAAAATCCAATCATTCTAATGTAGATAAACAATATTATTTATAAAGGAATTACTTACTTTTAAATTAATATTTTATAATAAGAAAAAAAGAGCAAAATACTATTTCATAAAACGCTTAAAAAAAATCTAGAATTGTTGTTTAACGTTGTTTTTACGGTCAAAAAACTTATAAAATTGGCAAAAGAAGCAGCATTCTTATGTACTTCCTTATTACTTAAGTGTATATTAGGGGGGTTCTTTAAAATACAAATTGGATTTTTGAATAGCTCACTTCGCAAAAACGTGAAGCGACAGACAAACATGAGATTTTTGTCTATTTTTCCCCTGTTCATATGGAAGATGCGTTTTTGGTGCTATTTTAAACTAGTAACCGAGACAAACAAAATTCGTTTTGATATTTCTCGTTGCATGAAACTTATTTTATATGAATACTGCTTTGACATTTGTATAGGGACTATGAAAAGTCGTGGGCCGATTTTCAACAGGATTTGTCCTTCTGTAATAAAAATAAAGTAATCGAAATTTCATGAAACTATACAAGTATGTATTATGTTTAAAGAAAAATTGCAAAAAGTAGCTGAAAAATATCGAGGTTGTCTGAAACATTTCGGTGCATCGGAGAATGTTTGGTAAAAATTTCATAGTCCTATGTCTTTTTTTCAAAGTTATATCCTGCCTTCAACAGACGTACACGGCTAGATCGTCTTAGAATCTTGTAAGTACCCAGAATATATAGACCTTTTGATTCTACGACCATTATATCGATGTGTCACAAACGGAATGACAAACCTCATGTACCCACCATACTAAATAAAAGTTATACGTTTGTTTTTCAAGTATTCTTCTTTGTTTATCATGTAATTATAGTTATGAAACACTAACAAAATATTAATGCACATTTTCTCTTTTAAGTAAATAAATTCGTCTCCCAAATTTTGCATAAAAAGAGACTATTAACCGTAGTCTTAAACAATATTGTAACTTTATATCAAATAGCAAACATACACGCAGAGAAAAAACATGGTTGTAATAAACATAATCTAATAGCAACAAAACAAAACATTTTATGATGAATATAATAGTCATGTAATATCATATTATGATCAATTATCATCGTAATATTTCGGTATAATATTTTCTTATTCATCATGATTTGATATAATAACCCAACATAGTCATAGAATTGTCATACATGATCATATTGTGACCCCAGGTAAACATATTGTAGTTTAAAGTAATCATAACATGATATGAAGTAATCATATTATATTCTACAAATAATCATATTATGATTTAAAGTAATCATATTATGGTCTAAAGTAATCATATTATGATATAAAATAATTATATTGTGATCCAAAGTAATCATATTATGATCGTAATTTATCATAATATGTTAAATTAATATCATTTTATTTTTACTATTTATCATATTATGATTTTATAAGTATCATAATATGAATGCAAAATTATGCAGTGGTACCAGTTGGAACATTATTTCTAATGAATTTATTTAGTAAAATGTCTATTACATTTTTTTTAGCAGGTTGTAATATAATCTGGAATAAAGAGACACAATGACCCATAATCAAGTCATAGAAAAAGCATACTTTAAGCAAAAGCATGCTTTTGTTTTAAATTCAGAAAAAATTTTATATGTTTTTGTTGTTTAAAAGTCTACTTTTACGTAAAGTATGATTATGGGTCAATATTTTAGTATTTTTTTATTGCATTATTATTTATATTTTCATATATTTTATATTCATATTTTTTTAATTATAATGACTATCTATAGATAGTAATGCAACGCAGTAAAGAAGTATACTGTAGTGTATTGGGAAGGGTGTGATAACCATACTATAACAATCAACTCAGAATATTCCAATAATAAATCTATTAAATCTACTAACGAAATTGTTGCCAAAGGTATTAATTGCATTAAAAAATTAGCTTTGTTTATGCAAAGATGAAATAAATTACATACTACAATAATTTATTGAGATAACAGCTGAAGGATATCGTATGGCCAGACATGACTCGCTTTAACTTTTCTTAGTGCCAGATATCAACTACCCTAATATAAATATATAAATGCAAACACATGAAATAATACAAAATAACTTTACATTTATAAATTATAATTCGTTTTAATTTCATATTTAAGTAATTAATTTTTTAATTTTTATTATATTTATTTTCAGGTAAATATCTCATGCTGAGTATGAGTACTAATATATAAATATTTATGGATGTACGAGTGAGTACATAAATGTATAGTTCGAGTATGTATGACTTTATTTTTTATGCGTTGACAATATTAATTTTGTTTTTTGTGGGAAAATATAAACATATTTGTATTCGTATATATGTATGTATGTATGTATGTAATTATAGAAATAATGTCATAAACTGCAAAAAAACTTCAATTAAAAGTTTTAACAGAAGCCAGAAAATTCATTGTGTTGAACAAATCTGTAACACAGTTGGCAAGAGACAAATATAATATTACAAGTTGACTAAAATAGTTTATACCAAAAGGAAGTAGATAATGTAAATAATTTTCGTATTTGCCAAGTACCCTATGCCATTTTGTAGAGCATATGCACATAATCTTAAACAAAATTAGGTAATTTAAAGCAAAATTGCGTAAAAAAATAAAACACATCGATATCTTGATTTGAATACTGGTTATCAAAAACAATGTTCTTATTAACCCTTTTATTATCTATAATTTTTTCTATATATTCCTGTGATGTGATGTGATCATTTAAGCTTTTCAATAGTTATTTTTCATGTATAGACCTATAAGGTCGATCTTGTAACTCAACATTTCACTTATTAGTCCGATAACTTTGCATAGTTACCTCAGCATCCCTCCCATGACAATGTAAAAGTTTGTAAACACATAAATAAGCACCTGCATCAATGCGAATAAAAGGCAGACAGAGATATAGAGAGATAGACAGAGTGTCCTGCGTCTGTAAATTTGTAGGTTATTTACATAATAAATTAATATTAAAAGTAAGTGTGGTTTATGACCACATAAAATAATAAATGTAAACAATTTTATACGAGTTTTTGTACCTTTCAAAATGAAAAAGTAAATGAAAATATGACAAAACACACAGGAAAACCAGCCAGAAAAATCCTGAATAATTTGTTTTACAAAAATTAGTGAAACATTTTTTCCATCATTTGCGTATTTACGAACAATCAGAAAGAGACTTTCACACCACCCACCAACAAGATGTGGAAATCATGTTAATGTTGTTTTTTTTTTGTTCTGCGTGGGTCTTGTTCAAGTTACAAAAATATTCAAAAAGTCGTTTTAATTGTAAATTTATGACATTTTGTACTTTTGATACAAACAAGTACAACTTGTACAACACAATTCATACTACGAATACATAAATAAATGAACAATTTACAAAACAAAAAAACTTTTTAATCACAATTTGACGTAAATCGTGCTCATTTTATGGCATTTCCACTTTAAGAATTAAATTATTCAAAAGCAGTTTTTTAGAGGAAACAATGATTTTGTAATTGCGGTGTAATTAAATGTTGAGAATTTAATAGTAGCCTGACTTAGTTATGAATTTTTATTCAGAGGATGAGTAAATAAATTCAAGTATAAATAATTTATCCAAACAAGTAAGAAAGAATATCCTACACCTAGTATACTATATGTATGTACATATGTGTAAAAACAATTTTTTAGAAATCGGCACTAAAAATCGACTATCCAAAAATTTCTGTTCTGTGCGTATAAATAATTTTTGTGTGAAAATTTATCTCGATTTCAACACTTTTACAAGATTTATAAATTTTAACTAATTTTGACTAATTATAAACCGACCGTTACACAATTTGGTGTCATGATTTCTACATATATACGATACATGAAACTTCCTTATGTTGAATTTTATTGATACCAACATCTTTAAGAGAGTTATGTTTGTTAAAGTGATTTTTAGAAGTGGGTCTTAAATCGGAGCTTTGACTAATTATGGACGAATCATCATAAAAATGGGCTGAACGATTTGTATCTACATCAAACATATTTGTGTTGAATATTTTTTGTATGTTTAAGAGAGTTATGGTCTTTAATTTAACTCCTGGCCCACGATGTCGAACGCTAACGTTTGCTTAGATAAGACTTAAGACACAAACTTTTTACCGTATCTATTTTTTACTCAATCAAGTTTGTTTATTCCACAATCAAGTTTGTGTCTTAAGTCTTATCTAAGCGATCGTTATCGTTCGACATCGTGGGCCAGGGGGTTAATTTTAGACATTATATGGGAGCTTTGCATTTATGACCCCTATTTTAGGAGGATATTTCTATGGGGTTTGTCATTCCGTTTGTAACACATTGATATATTGATCGTATAACTAAAAAGTCTATGTATTCCGGGTCCTTCTGTTGAAGAAGACATTGAAATGTTTACCAAACATTCTTTGATGCACCGAAATGTTTGGCAATGAGTTTCAAGTATTCATAGATCAATCATTTATAAATCTCCATAAAAGGTAATTTGGTGCTGGGTATATGTAAAAAGTGGTTACTTTTGGCTACTCAATACTACTCTATACTTTTTCAACTGAGTACTCGCTACTCCACAATACTTTCAATTCATTTTTATTGAAACAAAAAACATATATGTATGTACAATGTACATATTCATGTATTAACAAAGGTAACATATTTTTTAATGTACTTAATACATTTTATATAAAATAAAATTAAAACAAAACAAAAATAATATTGGAAAAATCTGAATTAATTTAGGTAAATAGTTTTTAATGTATTTCATACATGTATTTTACAGCTTAATCCATTTGTGTAATTTTTTGTACTTTAAATTAAAAAGTATTTGTTTTCTTGAAATTTGCGTTTTCATTGTTGAAATGAATGAAGAAACAAAATTCGTTCTACATTGTCAGAATTTAAAAGATTTCTCCTATCAGTAAGACCCTGACTGGCTATGGAGAAAACGTGTTCGCTAGGAACTGATGTTGCCACAATCGGAAGATATTTCTTTGCAATTACCGATAGCCCAGGGTATATTGTCTCCCGTGCCTTCTGTCCAAAATTTGTTCATTTCTGAAGTTATTTAGTTCAATGATGCATTTAGACGTTGTTGTTTTTGTAACAGTTCTTTTTTTGTCGAATTCATTCCAAATTGAACTGTTATTATTTTCGAAATTTGATTGAGGTGGATTAATTTCAGAAGTTTCTAAACTGTTTGTATGATACATTGACGAAATCTTCTCCTTAATTGTTTTAAAGCACTTTGGTCAGTAAATCCTTTGGATATGAAACGTGGGTGCAAAAACGTGGGAATAGCTAAAATTCCATTAAGCTCCAACCGGGAAAAACGTTTATTTAAAATTATTGATAAATTTTTCTGACATCATTGAAATTTCTTCTGTATTATTTTCTGTTTTCTTTTTAGTTAAAAATGATTGCAGGTCCCGAATTAAAAGAATAATTTTAGAAACGGCGCTCATTTCAATTCAATTGTTATTTCATTAAAAGGCTTTAAAATATTACAAATTTCCTTTAAAGTTTGCCACTCCTCAAAGAAAAATAATTCAACCGGCTTGTGAAGTATTGCCACAGTGGCTTCTAGAACTTCCTGGTTTTCAATCATCCTCTCTATCATATCCATCGTGGAATTCCATCGAGTAGGCGTGGAATTGATTAGCTTTAAGTTTTTCCTTCCCATTTGTTTCTGCATTTCCTTTAGCTTGTTTGAAGCCTTCGTGCTTTGGTGAAAACATTCAACTGCAGCTTTACATTTCGCAATGAGTTTGTTGATTTTGTAATCTTTTAAACCATCCATCACAATAAAATATAGAGTATGGGCAAAGCACGGTAAACTGTTCCAGCCGGCAATTTTTATAACTGCTAAAATATTGGCGGCATTGTCTGACACTACACATGAAATTTAGCTTTCAATGCCCCATATTTTCACAGCTTCTATATTTTTTTTCTTCAGACGTTTTTTGGCTAATTTTTAGGTAAAATTGTGTATTTTTTACTAAAAAATTGAGTAAATACTTTTGGGTACTGAGTACCGGAAAAAATAGTCGGTATTGAGTACTCAGTACTCACTACTTTTACAACACTACTAGGCACAGCTGAATATAAACTCTTGCTTGTTTTATTTATTTCCGAGAAATATGAAACGCTTTCCTTCTCGCAAGGAAACTGCATGTGTATATTCACTGGTTCTTGGTTCTAAAATAGGAGGGAGTGTTGGAGATGTCATCTACTTAAAGGAGTTTGGATTTTTTTTCTATTCAGAATCACCATAAAGGTTAAGCACAATTATTCTGTCTGAAGTGACTAAGATCAACTACAGGGTGGGCCAACTTGGACTGACTGATTTGAAATGCTTATAACTTTTGCATTTTTAATTTAATACTCAATTGAACATCTCCAGAACATCGCTACGACGTATTCTAAAAGTTGATCTGAAGATGTTTCCATATAAAATTCAATTGGCCCAAGAATTATTGCCGAGGGATGCACCACAACGGCTACAATATGCCAATATAGTTCAAATCATTCAGTCAAACTTGGCACACCCTGTATATCTCTTCAAAGCTATTCTGTAAATAAGATAGAGAGGCGTACGATAATATAGTACTCATGTGGGTGGGAGGAGTAGGAGGAGGAGAGTAGCATATGCTAGAAGCCTTGGACTACCTAGCTGATTTTTGTAAACATTGACCCATTGAGGAAGATGAAAAACTATAATTCATTATCTGCAGAAACTAACTGACGGCATAGCTGGTGTCATTCTTTGGGTTATATATTGTCTTTAAACGTATGAATATTGTCCATAGATTTATTAAACTTTATAAGGGAAACTAACTTATAAATGAAGAGGGTGCATCTGGAGTACGCCCTTTGTGTCACTCAGTCATAGTCTTTCGAACATTTCTGACATTTCTTATCACATTATTCATACATCTAATTGGATTGGACTCTTAAATTTCAACTTTGTTATCTGCTACTACTTGGCAAACTCTCTTTATATTACTAGTATTTCTTAAATGCCACCTTCTGACTATTATTGACGACTTTATTTTCAAGAATTATCTTCTTGAAGCTAAATAGGGCAGGGGAGAGGGGGGCACCTTAGAACACTTTTTGCTTTCAAGCCACATAAAAAATTATATTTTTGAATTATTGACTTTTTACATAATTTAACTAATATATATGGAAATAAACTTTAGCTTAAGTCTACAAGTAACTTATTTTTAGTTAGCTTTATATTTTTTTTTATTTTTTCAATGGATGAAGTCATTGTGTTCAAATGTGCCCACCATACGGGGCAGCTTTGAACTAGGCTGGGGCAGTTTTGAACGGCAATTTTTTCTTGTAGCGCTTATGTCCAAAACTAACATAAACAGTTATATTTTTTATATATATAATAAATTCGATTTATTTATTAAGAAAAACATAAACATTAACAATTAAAAATTAAAAAAAATTCAGATCAAAAATAAGCTTTATATTATTAAGACGGAAAAGGCCTTGCGATTTCAGGTGACATTACATTTTCCTTTAAAGCATCATTATCAGCATTGGATTCTTCATTTTCAGAAAATTATAGACAATCAACAATGTTTGGTACTTCGGTTGATAAATAAACATGTTCAAAGGTGCCCCCTTTTTCTTTGTTCAAACCTGAACTGGCATGCCATTTCACGGAAATTTATAATAAATATTTTTTTTGCATAAATATCAAATAACTTAACTTAATTTTGTTTGAAATGAATTTTGGACTGCAATAAATTTCTTTCACGAAAGAAAACGATCACTGAATACTTCTTACACTCTTACAAAAAAAATAAAAAAATTTACAATGGCGCTGCGAAAACTTGTTCTACATTCGGTCGACGACTGAAAAATCTAGCAAAAGTTGTTAACGTTGCTAGAAAACGAGGTTGCCATGTGAAAAACTCGGTTAAAGATCGGAAAAAATCTTAAACTGAGATTTTAACAACATAGTTTAAAGGTACCCTGGGTATAAACGTGCCCCCCCCCCCTCTCCCCTACCTATCATCTAACCTTACATAAATCGTTTTATAAAACTATAATTATTGCGAATGAATTTTTCAATAAACTATAACACATAACAATATATATAATAATTATTAGGAAACTCGTTTTCTCTTTTCTTAAACTTGATAAACTTTAAGCAATTCTAAACACTTAAAAAACCTATAATAATGCATAAATGGTTTATCCATCTCTAAATCAAATACAAACGATGTCTTTATTTACATCTCTAGATCAATCAAACAATTCACCATTTTTTGTACAGAGTTTTTCTTCAATAAGAGTCAATATTAAGCCTCATCTGCTCTATGGATATATCCATATCCAGTACATACATACAAAAAGAGTCTATAGAGGAAAAAAGTAAGCAAGCAAGTAAGTACAATACACTCATTTATACATATGTAAATATGTATGTATGTATAATGTGTACTCCTATGAGTTTTTTTTTGCTTGCGTTTCAAATTTCATAAAATTGTTTGAGAGTTAAATTCCATTTAATAACCAGCCAGTCAGTCGTTCATACAGTCTATTGTCTATGTAGTCGTTGCTGAAATTGCATTCAAATAGTCTTCGTTTTAGTATTGAACGTATCATTCATGTTTGGAATAGTACATAGAATGAAAATGTTCAATTTGAAAATATAAATGCGAAAAAAAGAATAACAAAAGTACAAACATTTTGAGTCTACAGGAGAGTACGATGTATAAGTAGAAAGAGTAGAAACAGGACAGACAAACATTGTAACTAGTGTGCCGCTATACAAGTATGGAACGAACTACGAGTATTATTGTTCTATTTAAATTAATTGTGTAGCAAAATAATAAAAAAAAAAATTAAAACAATAGAATTGTGAGTAGATATGGCAACAAAATATCTGCTACACAAAGTGCATGTTGCATTTAAAATATAAAACTGTGATCTGAACCATTAGAATTGAAATGTAATTCACTCTATGGTCATACAATACAGAAAGACATTAATTAAGATATAAACAACCTTCTACGTTAATTGAATCAGTCCAGTCATTTCATTAGTTCTTTTAAACTGTAATGCTCTCCTGATACCAATAAGTTTAGACCTAAAGTAGCTCAGCAAATAGCAATACCAAACATACAAAATGTGATTGTGCATTATTATTATAAAGAGCTTTGTGAAACCAATCAATCGCCTTTTTCACACACAAAAAAAACTCACTTTTTTATTTACCAGATATTTTTGTTGCCATAGACAATTTGAAAGACCTTAGTTACCAAAAACTATAGACAATAATAATTGAAACGATATGGAAAATACTATACACAAAGAAAAAACAAATGAAACGTATACAGTTTTCAAGCTTACTCGTAAATATATTGGCAGAATGTTTTTCTAAACAATCACACGCAGATAACAACTCACATACACTCATAGACGGAATATCTACTCAGGGGAAAAAATTGCTAGGAATTAAATATGTAGGCCTTCTAATACTGTGTTCAGATATGAAACTTCCCAGCAAGCCATATGAGTCCGAAAAGAGTCTTTTCTGACACCTTTTTCGGAGCGTTAACGCTCTTTATGAGCCCAAAAAACAATCATAATTGCTCCGAAAACCTTCAAAAAAGAGGGTCATTACATTCGAAAATGGTCCGTCAGAAAGAGCTCTTAGATAATGCCAGAAAAGAGTCTTTTATGAGGTTTTTCTTGGGCTCTGTGTAATCTTGTTTTTATTATTCTTGTGTGGTACAGCTGTTTTTTTTTTTTTTTTGTTCAAAGCACAAATAGCAGGAGAACAACGCTTTGGTACACACATAATTAAGTGGAATTTTTGAGTCATACTGCGAGCCGACTCAGGACAGTAACAAGCAAATTTTTCTTTCGCTCCGAAAATGCTCTTTAGTTGGACTCTTTTCTGACTCCTTTTTTCGGAGCGCTCCGAAAATGCTCTTTTGTTGGACTCTTTTCTGACTCCTTTTTCGGAGCGCTCCTAAAATGGTATGCTGGGTTAATTGAGTCAATATTCGGTTAATTGAGAATATTATTTTAAGTGTTCAAGCATACGCAATTTTCAGCTTACTCAATAATCATTTGACAGTTGGAAAACAATACAAAAAATACTCTATATGGTTGTTGTGTTTCTACGTAAACAAACTTACCTTCACTTTTGTTCACTAAGCACAGTTGTGAACAGTGTTGCATTCGAAATCTTACTCAATATTAGAACAATTTCGTACTTATTGCGCAATAATTAATTGAGATTTTATATGGAGTATTGAGCTCAATAATGGCGTTAATTGCGATTAACGCAATTAAGGTGCATATCTGAACACGCTATAAGAGACCTAAATACTTACACTACTATTGCCTTCTTTCAGAATATGTTCAAAAAGGATGTTGCTCCTCCTGAAAGCGTTCTACCCACCGCCCATAGTAGCCACGTAGAAAATCCTGCAAATACTCGGACAAGAGTATTTATGGCACAACTGTGTTCTGGATGGAGCAACAGACTTAATACCTGCCAGTTTCCACAAATTTTCAACTGTACAGTTAATGCTACTTCACTTCATCTAATGAATTTATGGACCAACACAGGAGTAGTAGAAAAATTCCTTGTACAGAACCTCGATGCAGAATTAGATGGATCTTGTATAAATTAGAATTTTAACAAATTTAGCATATGAAAATGTAGATGTCATTTAACATCTTTCTTTAAGGTTTTATTATGAATTCATTAAGAATATTTTCCTTAATATCTCTATTAAAAGACTTGCTTTAAATAAGCTTCAATTATGTTTTAATTTTTATGCTTTTAATTTTAGCAGCAGCAGGTCTCCTTACAGAGTTTCAAAAAGTCCATCTAACAAGTAGCGAGTAGGCAAGGCCTGCTGCCTATGACAAGCCGCGCTATTGTTTTTTTGTGTCTGCAAAATAAGGCTTTTCAGAAGGCTATTTTACTGACTGTTTCCCTACTGGGTACCATTCCTAAATATATATCTACTAGAAAAATACTAAAGTTAGAAGTAAATTTGCTGTTGCTTAAAATTATCCAAAAATTTTACAACTCCAGGCTAAATGCTGTACTTAAATAGTTTAAATTATGCTAGACATGCAGAGATTTAGGAGAAACAAACTTATTTAATGACTTAATTACAGCCACCATACGTTTGCCAGTAGACTACGCCCATTTAAAGTCACGCCTAAATAAAAATTTTCAATTAGTTCTAAATAAAATACAATGATTTACAATTTCACAAATAAAACAATTTTTATTTCTTTGTTAATATTAGCTAAATACATAAAAATATGTACATGGGTCAATTAAAAAAAAAACGCAATTTGTGTGTCCCCGCACTTTACACTACTATTTTAGGTAAAAAAAAACAAACAAAAAAAAAAAAAAAACAAAAAAGTGAGAGTAATCAGCGAGGAATATGTAACAAAAAAATTAATTCACAAATTTTTATATTTGTTTTTTTTTTTGTTTATTCAGAATGGTGTTTTGTTTCTCCTGACTGCTCTACACAAAAGCATGTGTCCCCCGTTAGAATTTTTAGTAAACAAAATCAAATAAAATCAAGAAAAAAATAACATTTAATAACAGTTCTCGAATTATTGCGTTTCTTTCTTGTGTTTTGATTTGTTATAGTCGTCAAAACTTAATTAGTGCGAATTTGGCGTTGCAAAGAGAGGTTGTCCGCAAAATTTCCATTGAGCGACACTTTTTTATAAATCAAGTAATATTACTAGTTTTCAATTTCAAGTTTAAATAAAGTAACTAACGTAAGGAAAGTATAAACGTTAATTATTACAAAAGTGAAAAAGCGAAAAAAATCTATTAAAAAAATGTGCATTTGCGTAGTTTTTGTGAACACCATGGTAAGGGCGCGATAATATTTCATGAGCGTCACGCCAATTTTTTTTAAAAGTGAATATATTAAATGTAAAAAATGGAAGTTGACAATCATTGTTTACATGGTTTCAATTCATTTTTTTATAATTTGTGAATTTGAGAAATAATTGTTTACGAAAAAAAAACAAAATAGGCAAACATTTCATGATCATCACTTTTGAAATATATTGCTTCATAGCTTAAAAGAGCACGGATATATTGAGAGAAAATAAAGCTCGATAAAGCGCGTAATGACGAATATAAAAGAAAGAAGCAAGAAAGGTATAATCGTGGTATATTTGAGTTTAATTTTTATTGCTACTGACTGATTCTGTTTTTGCCACAAACTTAATTCGAAATTGGTCAAAATGAATGAGAATGAAAAAAAAACAAAGCCGCTTGTCATATCATGAAGTTTATACAAATTCAGAATAAGAATTCGAATGAAAATTTATAACATATGAGTATAAGTTTTTTCAAGAATTACTTCCTTTTTTCCATTTTTGATTTTTTTGAAGAATTTTTGTTTTTTTTTCTTTACTTATAAATAAACTTTTTTTCGTTAAACTTTAGATTTTACATTATTTCTTGTTTACGTGCAACAAAATCTCTTGATCGTCACAAAATATCTTGAGCGTCACACTTAGTTTTTTCCCTTAAAACGCTTATAATGGCTGTTTTTTTTAATACATTGTTACAAGCCCATTACTTTGCAAGTAACCTGTACGCTCAAGTCTTTTTTTTAACAAAAATTTACATATTTTCATCTTAAAATTTTAAAATAACCAGTCACTTTAAAAAAAATTAAAAATCAAGTTGAATCGTGATTTTTTGTTTATAATCGAAAAGGTGAATCTTGAGAAACAAAAAAAACATCGTAGTAAGCTTGAATTTCAAATGTCTTTGCATTTTTAACGATTTTTTATACATATTTGGTGTGTGACGCTCAAGATAGAAACCATAGAAAACTAAATGAGAATTATTCCTCTTGCGAGTATTAATTGTAAAATTTTTTATAAAAATTTTTAATCGAAGTTCACTTCAAGTTAAATATACAATTTATTTGAAAATAAATTGTATACACTACTATTTATTTTTGTATATTTCTCTTATATGTTTTACTTTAGCCTTCCGTTGGAAAGCATAAATGCAAAATCGTACAAAAATATACAAAGAGACACTAGCAAAATGTAAAAAAATGCATTACATTTTGTTATTTTAAAATAAATTGTATAAATTTTTTATTCGAAGGTTTACTTCTAGTTAAACATAAAAATTTATTTGAAATTTATTTTTGTATAAAAATAAATTTTTATGTTTAACTAGAAGTAAACCTTCGAATAAAAAATTTTTACAATTAATACTCGTGAGAGGAATAATTTTCATTCAGTAAATAAATAGTATATTTAACTTGAAGTGAACTTCGATTAAAAATTTTTATAAAAAATCATAGAAAACCTAAAAAAAAATCCAAAAATATTGATTTTTTTAAGAGCCTAAAAGTACCACCGGATTCTTCATCAATTTCTACATAACTTGGCCACTCTTACAGGCGAATTGGTAAAACTTTAAAAATAAGCCAAACAAAACTCTTTGTGTACATTTTTTTAAAATTGACCCACATACATACATATATAGTATGTATTTATCTTATAGTAATAGTGCTCTAAATATGTTATTTATTTACGTAAGAAATATAAAATATTAAAAATTTCTCTGAAAATCTTGTCATATATTAAAAATGTTTATTGGAAACAGTCAAACAAAACTTTTACTTTTCACTTATTTACATACATATACATACATACTATACATATGTACATATAATATTTACCTTATTGCCAACGTAACGAAGATTACGTACAAAAAATCTGAGCTTCAATAAAATCTCCCCTTAAATACATACTCGTATGTATGTGTGTATGAAAACAACAGAAAACATAAACTTTTTAACTAAATACTTGGTGGGTGTATGAATTTCAAATACAAACTACTTTAATGCTTTTTAACCAAAAAAGATAGATAAATAACATGAACAACACACTCACTAATAGTAATTATTATCATGGACCCATGGTAACAGTAACAACAGAAAATAATATTTAAAGCTGCTACAACAACAACAGATACAGTAGGTCCAATCCATACAGTAGACATGCAATCATAACGGCAGCATGACATATTTTATCCAACAACGCCATCCATCCATCTCCTTGTGCTACAGCTCTGATTTTAAATGAAAGGAATATTAAATTGCCGTCTTTGTATCAACATTATCTATTATAATTCAGTTACCAGAACAACCAGAGAACAAGGGCACAGAGCTTAGGGTGTGTTAAAAATATATTATAACAACATCACCGAAGGAAAACAGACATTTTTAAAAGGAACATGAGTTTTTTTTTTTATCATACACTCACATTTATACATATTTCCTTGTCCACAGGGATGATGAAAACTAAAAGCAGTCTGCTTTTTACTGCTAAAGCTTTAAAGGATTTAACAGTTATTGCTGTGAGAGAGGTACTTGCACAGGTACTTTTATTTATAAAAATAATGAATTTCCCTACAAAATCTATTTTATTAAACTATCATACATTCAAAATTTGTTAATTAGTGCGTCTAGTTAAATAAGGATTTTACCAAATAATAAACTTACTTTTGCGATCTTCTTTATCTACTTATCCTTGTTTGTTTAATTATGGAAATTCTGTAATATACGAGACACAGTTAGACTTCAAAGAAAATGGAAACTACTACGAGGATGCGGATGTTATTTAGTACGCGTGTTTGCGCTATGAACACTTCAAACATTTTGAATTTGTTATAGAACTTCTATATCATTTTGTAATTTTTAAACGGTTTATGTGAATGTTGGGCTTAAATTTAAACCAACTACAATAATATTAATTTAATTTCTTGTTATTTTGTATACTTCAATGTTTTTGAAACAAAGGTTTTCTACAAGATTTTGCCATATTACCCTAGTGGTTGTAAATCACTGGTTTCATTGTATTCATTTCTGAATGAATTTATCGGCGATTATGTCGGCTGGTCTGCGGGTTCTATTTAAATGTAAATATTCGAAACAACATTATTTCGGGTAGTTTTGCTAAGGGCATGACATATTGATCTCAATCAAGGTTAAGCTCTTCAAGATGTTTTTGGAGACCCTGGACTATACGGTGATTTTTTAGATGTATAGATCTTTAAGTCGGTAATAGTTTTCAACTGGCGGCCAGTTTGTCAGCTGTTAAGTGATTTATGTTTCAAGTCATTAGTCTATGCTGATTTAAAAAAAAAATAAAAAAAATGTTTTAAAAATCAAAAAAAAATATTTTTTAAATGATTAAAGTTACACTCATTTAAAAAAACCCTGTATGACCAAAATGTCCAACTTTGACCCCCTCTAACTCCAGCACTTCTGGACTGATAGAGCTGAAAATTTCCGTCTGGCCTACTATCTAATAGTACTAACCTTGGTGTAAATTTCATCCAAATCGGAAGACATCGATTTTTAAAATTGGGTCACTTGACCTGAAATTCACCATATGTGTATGTACTCGTATATTATGAATTCTCATATATGGCGATGTCCATCCGATCTGAATTAATGTATCAGATATATGTTTGAGAAACACGCTGCACTGTGAGACAACATCAAAATATGTATATTGGAAATAAAACTGTATTTAATTTCCACTGGATCCGATTGACATTAAATTTCAGAGTTTAACTCTATTATTGGCGGTAAGGTCTTAAGCACTAAGTTGATCTTAGTGCTTATGATATAAAATGAGATTTGCCTATAGTTTTAATATAGTTCTTTGTATATGTAGTGCTGATTCGATAGACTGATTGTTTGGTCGTTAACACAACTAATACATTACTGCATCGTTTTGATAATTATTAGTTATCGTTTTTGATAACAATTTTCGGAAGCTTAAGTTTTATTTGTCTAATCTTTTGGTACTTCCTCATCTGAAACAACTACGGTTTCCATGTCATAATCTTTGGCATTTTCCGCTGGAACATAACAGCATGGAAATGGTTCTTGTCGCTATTCCAAAGATATGCCATCGTTTTCTCTTTAGCGACTTATTTTTCAGCATTTTTTTTTTTTTGAAATCCAGCTTGTACTATATATACAAATCCCTGACGTTCTTTTGCCCCAGTTTAAGAAACTGGAGTTTCTATACTTTGAATGCAAATTAATTACTAATATAATCATGTAAACCATAACTTATTTAGCATAAAGAATTACTTTTGCATGATTATGCATGCATAAGCAAATAAAAACATGTTTACAAAGACCAAGAGGTCAGTGTCTGACCTTTTTTTCTTTTAACGTCAATTCTCCTCCAATCGATTCAGCACATTTCATATACAGATATCGAGTTTATCTTTGTTTGATTTGTTGTCTTGAAGAAAAATTATCAAACTGCAATCCTTAACAATCCTAGGTTAAATCGAACGAACCCTATAGAACGCTCAGGATGTGCTAAAGTAGGGCACCTCAGACATGCCAAATATTTCAATGCTTTAAAATTTTGTTTCGAATTTTCCAAAATATGCTGAATTTTTTACATTTCGTACGATATCAAAAATGTGTATATTCTATTATCCATATATATGCATATGTATATGTAGCTTAGTTTATTTGCTAGCCAAGAATAGAAATAATTAGAAAATCATCCTAACATGTAAATGGTGTCCCAACTAGAACGCAATTTTTAAATTTTAAATAAAACACAGATATTTAAAACAAAATCGTGAAGCTTTATTATATCGTAAAGTACACAGAATGAGGTGATGTATGGAACAAGATATCGTGCAGATGGCCGCCGCGGTCTTTTAATGAAATTTTCAATGACCTTTTTGCATAAATACTGCGATATTTCATTAATGCAGCGTCCAATTTCCTCTTTTAAGGCATGAGTTGTCGTAGGCTTATTCGCGTAAACCATCGACTTAAAAAACCCCAAAGAATAAATCTAAAGGAGAAATGACTGATGCAGCAATTGAATTGTTTCTCTGGCTATATGTGGCGCCGTCTTGTTGAAATCACATGCCCTCCACATTCATTTCTTCTATCATATCACGATACCGAACACCATTGACACCATTGCGTTCTAGTTGGGACATCCTTTATTTTATCTACATTACCAGAAACTTTATAAAGTTAAATCACAAACTTATGCTATTTTGCATCTAAATCATTAAGCTGTAGGTTACTCAAATCAGATAAATAAAAACTAAAATTATAACAAATAAATTCATACATACAGATATACATACTCGTATGTACTCTGCAATAGTTTCCCAAATATTGTTGTTAATATTCAGTAGACAGTGTAGATGTGTTGTTGTTGTTGTTGCTGCTGCTGTAAGAGGCAACATTAAGCTGGGGCAGTGGCAACAACAGATTCAGCTTCTTGTATTTAATATGCATAGCAAGTTTTTCTTTTACACTTTTTTATACAAGAGTTTGTTGTTCTTAAAATCAACAAATCTTTTTAACAAATAAATGTTTATTGTTAAATCGTACAGACTCATACACACACAACAGCATATGTACATACGTGTGTGTGTGTGTGTGTATAATTCGTATGTAAATATATTTTTTTACATAAATGAAGAAAAATCTTTACAATTGCATTTTATAACTTCTGGTTTAAAATAGAGATTTTTATTATATTGTTGTTCAGACAATTCTCTCTCTCTATATATATGTATTTTTTACTTGTTTGTTGGTTAAAACAATGGCATTAAAACAACAACAATAATAATAATAACAATAACACCAACAACAACAACAACAAGGAAACCAAAACAGTGGTAGTCTATAGAAAATTAGTAACAAGACACAAAAAACCAAATCAAAGCTTTAAATTTCAGTTAGAGGAGAAAGTTATTTTGTGTTTTATTTTTCTTTGTTTTCTTGTGAAGATGCTTGAAAAATAAAAAAAAACAAATCGAAATAAAGGTGGTTTAAAATTCCATTTTGTATTTTTTTACTTGCAGCATATAATTTGTGATTTTGTCAGATTGGCTGGTTACTTGTGTTTGGTTTAACCCTCTAAAGTCATTTAAAGAGGAATTATATTGACATTTTATAGAATTTATGTATTTAAAATTATATATTTAGTCATGTCGTTACTGATTGCCAATTTATTACAAAGGTTATATGGGTTTAAGTTTTTTTTTTGCAGGCGCAAAAGTAGTCCTCCTATCAGAAAATGCTATAAATTTTGCGAGGCCCCTAATGTCAGTTCTGTCAGCAATATTCCGCGTTCTGGAGCTGTGTAGCGTAACATTGTTTATTAACGTGTATTTCGCATGTGTTTACTATACAAATTTCAAAACAGAACTGGCATTAGGGGCCAATCGCAAAATTTATAGCATTTTCTGATAGGAGGATTACGCCACCTAAGTTTGTAGGCCCATTTTTGCTTTTTAAAAATCCATCTTAAAGGTTAAACAATCTTTTTACAAATTTAGTAGCAATAAACTATCGAGTTGCATTTCACTCACTAACTTGACAATTTTTGTGGTTATTATGGTTTTTGTTTCGTGTGTTTTTTTTTAATGAATAAAAGTCAGTAACCAAAAAAAAAAAAAAAAACAAAGGAAAAACTTAAAACAACAACAACAATAATAAAAATTACCAGAAAATTATTATAATAAAGAAAACGTTTCCATTTTGCCAACTGAGTAAGAAAACAAACGAACAAAACAAGCGCGAGCAGCTAAAGATGATTTATAATTTGTATAATTTGTTATGACACAGCAAACTACTTGGCTTGGACGTGAACATCATGCAACGATATTCCACCACCACCAACATCAACCATTAGACCCATGACTACTTGTGTACACTGCTGCAGCAATAACGACAATTATACGAACAAGGGGCTAAATATGCCATGATACTGGTTGCAAATTCATTTTCAACAATACGAAATATCAAAATACTAAAAAAAAACACACAAATTATATTGTTTAAGTCTAAAATATAATGTTGTGAGTGAGAGAGAGATAAAGGAGGTCTTTTCATAAACATTTTGATAATCATAATCTGTATGATGGTTTATTTTAAGTATTGTTTATTTATTATTCCGGTTGCAATACATGTGCGAGTATTAATTAAAAGTCCAAGAATTCATTGAAAAGTTTTTATTTTTATTTATTTATTTTGTACTATAGCACGTACATGCCAGATATTAAATAATATTTCTACACATATACTGATCAATACTGGGCACTCTTTCTTAAAAAAAACAGAGTTCGATAGATGATAAAGCGTGATCCATTTCGAGGTTCCCTACTTTTTTTAAAGAAAACAAAATACAAAACAAAACAATACAAATTATCATTTGAAAGAACATTCTTTGGCACTTATTTTTTGAAGAGTATGTCTATCAAATGTTGCTCGTTGCAGTCTATCCGACTGGTAACTGGCGAAAGACACGCGTGATGTTTTCCTCCAAGGCCTGAATCGAAGCGGGTTTGTCCGCATAAACTTTAGACTTTACATATCCCCACAGGAAAAAGTCTAACGGTGTGATATCAAATTCAGTATTGGAGTGTCAAACCTTCCCGCCAGAGAACAATAACTAAATTAACCTTTAATGGACAATCTTGAATTTGATTGGTTTTTAGTGTTTGTGTTAAGTTTTGGGTTTTGGTGTGTTCTGACATATATAGTAAAATTTTATGGCCAACATTTTTGTAGAACATTTCATCCCCGCGCTTCCCCTTTTTCGGGGTGTTTTTTACAATTTCTTAGAATAAAGCCAAAAATGCCGTTATTAGGGGGAAGTTAGAGGGTTAATATATTCTAAAAAAATATTTGCCATACCATTATCTGCATAAATGCTGAACATACCCTACACCTCAGACGTAAAGAAAACATAGTTTTATATACCGATATGCTGCAAGAACAGGCCAGAGCTGGGAATTTTTAACCGCTTCTTAAATGAAATTCTGATGTGATCTATCAAAACGCCGACACACGTATATTTTTCTTTTTGGTCTCCTTAACAACAATCAATCGTCGGAACCCCGTAATTTTTTTTTGTGTTTTACTGTGTTATTTATAATGATAAATAATCACTGTTTAGAAGAAAGAATTTAGCGAATACAGTGCAACTTCGACAGTCCAGACACATATAGTTTTAGGGTCGGTCGGATTAACGAGTAGGTGAAAATATTGAAATAATCTAAGTGAATTTAATTGTATGTACATACATGCATTGTACTATGATTTATTAAAAAACCATAAACTATAATATTTAATTACATATTATATTAAATTATTAAAATAAGTAATTATAGGTATTCGAAATAAATTGTTTTATCTTCTCCTTGTTTTGTTGTTAATATCGCAAATCGTTGATTTAGGAACATGGAATTTTTCGGCAACCTGCCTAATAGTTTTTCCCTCATCATACTTTTTCTTTAAGTTTAGTGTTTTATGTTTGCGTGTATTATTTAAAAACATGACACTTGGAATGGAATTAGACAAACACGCTTGCGAAAGAATGAACCGAAACTAAAGAAATGATAGTGCAAAATGTAATTCAATGTATGAATAACAAAACATGCGAGTAAAAAACGGGAAACCTCCGAATTTTAATATTTATTCATGCATAAAAAAATTATACGGATTGTAGAAAAAATTTTAAATTGTCCGAAATGTAGAAGCGTGCGAATTATTGGAGTGACCGGACTGGCGCATGTCCGGACAGTCGAAGTTGTACTGTACTTACAAGTTATTGTTTGTTTAGCACTAATTTTTCGAGAAAACAGGAAATAATTGTAAGCATTTAAAAAGCAAACTGTATTTATATATGAATTTGTTAAATAATTTCATTTTTCCTTAAAATCGGAATTAATACATTTTCTCAATAATCTGAAATTTGATTGTAATTTCCTTTAAATTTATAAGTCTTTAAATATCAGTATGTTTATCATATTATGTATTCATTTTTATCAAATAGAATCGTTGTTAATAAATGAACTACAATACATATTTATCATTTCATACATAATACACAATACAATAACCATGACAATGACAGCACATCATCGCACAAGTACATGTATGAATATGTAAATAAGAAAATAAGACAATTTAAATAATAACAATAGGAGTATTTAAAGCTCTTTTCTTATTTTATTTGACACACTCATTCATATAATAACATTTTTTGAAATATAATTTATCATACCTACCGGATTTACCTCAAGACACACAATAAGCAAATGTATTCAAAATGTGTATTTCTTTTGTTTTCCCCTCTTTCAATGTAATTATGTTTATTTTGTATAGACTTTTATCATATTTTGCGTATTTTCTTTAAGATGATTATAAATTATTTTAAAATTATTCTTATTGTGTAAAGATAGAAAATATTTCAGTTTTAAATAGAATTACATTACATGTGTGCTACTTATTACTGCTACTACTACTTACGCTTAAAGATTATGAAAAAAAACTGAAGATAGTTTATGTAAGTAACAATAACAAAATAAAAAAAAAATACAATTATTTATGTTTAAGTTAAAAAGAGTGTATACGAAGAAAGTTTTCTTCGCTACATCCAGAAATCTAAAACTATTTAAATTTAACATTGCAAACAAACCGGTTAAATAGTTTGGAATAACAACTTTTGGTTATAGTTTGTGATTGTGGTAGTTTAGAATTGTATTGTTGTTTTCTTGTATAATATTTGGTGAACACTTTTCAAAACTACTTACTACTGCTGCAGCATTAAACAACATCCTGTTTTTCATTTACGCCATTTAAACTTGAAACAATAACACGCACATACACTTAATTCAACTTCAATTCTATACTCTACATCCTTTATAATGCACACACTCTTTAAAACATTTAAACACATTACGTATGTATGTTAATTAGGATGGCTCACAAAAGTATAGTTTATATTTGAAGAAAGCATTAGATGTTTATGAGCAAGTCATAATGTACATTTGTATCAAACTGTATATTCATCGCCGTCTTTCCTATGTGTAATTCGATTTAACATATAACCAAGGTTGGTTGGTTTACGTGGTAGAGTCGAAGGTACCCCGTTTTAAAAGACCACACCACTCGTCACATTTAATGTCGTATACAACATACTGTAGCTAATATGTGTGTACAAAAAAAAAAAGTCGTGTCTTGCTAGACCCAACCTGTAGCTGTGAGATATCTCAGTAGGTCATTGAGTTTTGACCCGGCTACCTCACCAAGGTTGTTCAATGTATAGTTTCCCATGAATTTATGCCTCTTGACACTCAGGGCTGGGCATTCGCAGAGAAGGTGGAACTTTGTTTTTGAAAATAAAAACTTTATATAAAATAAACGATTTATATGATTGCATTGCAAAGTGTAACTTTTGACATTAATGTATGAAAAATAATATTCGACAGATGTCTATGACGACCACGCATACAGATGTCGATACTTTTATTAAAATTAGTGCGCCAATTTCGTCAATTACGCCACATGACGACACTTACTCATGCAATGCATTGTGTTGGAAAATAGGTTATGGGAGGGAGGATAGAGGGAATAGTGTTTGTGAACATTTGATTTGAATTTTTCTACATTGAAAGTGGTATTGAATACTTCTGCTGGTAGTTTAGTCTACATACGGACAGTACGGCTAAAGAACGAATTTTCCCTATAGTGTGTTGTGCGATCCACTGCCCAGTCGACCATGAATGGATGGGCCCTGACTGAAGAACGTGTATTACGTAAAAATGTACGTGTTTCAGCAGAATCGATAGAACAGTAAAACACAACCCACATTGCGACGATGCTCGAATGAATCAATAGAGTTTGATACCCTACTGTCACCAATAAGTATCTTCGCCCTCTCCTGCACTCGGTCGAGTAACACCAAAATAGACTTCGAGGCACCAGCCCATACATGAGAGTAAAAAGATTTTCAATTTTAAGGCTATAATCAGTTAAATTGGTTCTGTTAGGCATTATCTTTAACATAGAGCCACAAACATTTATCGCCTGATCGGGTCAATTAAAAGCTGAATTTAGTGTAATTATTTTTTTTTATGCAATCGGGAAATTTGGTTTGTAAAAATTCATCCAAAGGTGGATTCCCCCATTTGTTCCGAACAAAAATTTTGACCGGAGAAAAATTTTTTCACTGAGACTTTTTTGCAATAAAATACATTCATTTCGAACGATTTGCCTGGAAAATCAAAGCTGCGATATATAAACAAAATCTATTAGTTTTACAAGTGGTAATACTGAGGCCATTGAATTATTTTGCTTTGGTTTTTAAGTGTTTTAAGTGTCCAGACAAAATCTAAAATTAAACCAATTCAAGCTGAGAATTGTTCGTAAAAAATATTTTCTCTCTCTCAAAAAGAGAGACGTCAAACTTCATACAAAAAAAACTTTGTCCGAACAAATTGGTGAATCCAACTTAAGATTACAGTCTTGTTAGAATATTTAAACAGTATTGTAAAATAATATACTTTTTCACAAAATCTGCTCACATTTATTAGCAGGTTGTTAAAATATTTTTATATATTTTTTTGTCTCCATCCTAATGCACATCTGTGTGTGTATTTGATAAAATGTTGGAATTTATATTCTATAAAATATTTATCTACTACGTATGAATATATGTATGTTTGTTGTTTAACAATGACAATGTTAATAACTATCATGTTTTGTGTTGGTGCTGCTGCTGTTGTTGTTAATAATGATCATAAACAACATTATGAAGTTTCTACGCAATTATAAAATTTTCTTCTATAGAATTTTTACAAGGGAAACATGCAAAGATACATATTATTTATCTATGTGTGTAAAAGTATATTGTATTGTATTGTATTGTATATATATTTGAATGTATCTTTTGTATAACAATCATCATAATTTTATTCATTCATGTTTGTACTACATAGCACACACACACATCCAGTTTGAGCTGCTGCTAACAATTATACCAACCAGTGTTAGATACGAGTGTGAGTACAAAACAATGAATAACAAATGTTACAATGATGAACGAACACACTTTATCAGCGTAAAATTAAAAAATTAAAATTTATTGTAGAAAAAAATTAAAGGTTTCTATAGAAATTATAACTTAAAGAGAATAAGTTGGAAGTGAAATTTAAAGAAGTAGAAACGGATGTTGTATTCAAAATTAAAAAAAAAAAAAAAAAAAAAAAAGAAAAAACAATAACCAACTACTATTTCAACAAGTAAGGGTTTATATTCGGCTGTGCCAAATCTTATATAACCACCAGCAAATCACCTTTTATGGGGCCAACTTCGTAAAATATTGCACCGTATTTTCTATTTATTTTAGGTTTGTTTTAGTTGAATTTCATCTCAATAACGACATTTATAAGAGTTTTATGCATATTCCAGTTATAATCAATAATTTACAATTTGTTTATATTTTTGCAACGTGTAACTTAAAGAGATTTACTTTAACAAACTACATATAAATGAAGTACCCTAGGCAACTGATATTGGCTTCAAAAAACGTCAAAATTGTAAATTCTGTATAGGTACTATGTGATTCTTCTCGGAAGTGGAGCTTGCACGGGAGCTATGCTCAATTATGGACCCACTTTTGCAAAAGTCAATAGTATAACTTTTACATGCTTATAACTGATCTGTGTAAAATTTCATAAATTGATATGGATGTTTATGTAGGTTAATGAGATTTCGGGAGTAGTCCTTATAAGCGAACTATTACCTATTATGGGCCGATCTTCATGAAATTCTGTACGACGATTTATATAAGAGATTTTTATAAGAGATTTATGCACATTTAAGTGATTTTTCAAATTAAACTTTATATGACGACTAGGGTCAAATATAGACCAATCATCATGAAATTTACTAAGACAATTTAGATGCATCTACGATTTACTTGTGTTAAATTGCGACTTGTTAGTGATTTTTATAAAAGATTTATGCGCATTTAAGTGATTTTCGGAAATGGTCTTTGTATGGGACAATGGTCCAAATATGGGCCGATGCAAACAAAATATCGTTTTAAGGTTTCAATTTGCATGAAACTTATTTTTGAGTAATTTTGTATGGATACTGCTTTTCTATAGACATTTATGTACCATAAAGCCATATTCCGGGAAGATATTTGCATGCGGCTATGAGAAATCGTAGACCAATTCTAACTATTTTCAACAGTACGTGTCGATCTGTAATAAAAATAAAGTGTGCAGAATCTGAAAAATATCAAGGTATACTGAAACTTTGATCTATAACTCGAAGCCTACTCGACCGCTTTTACCCATTTTCAATACCAAACCATTCGGTAGATCAACAAATGTTTGGTAGGAAATTGTTCTATGTCTTTTTTTCCAAGATCTATCTTGATTTCAACAGAAGACAGACGGGCGGACCTGGGTAGATCGTCTTAGAATCTTATAAGCGCCCAGAATAGACTTTTTGGCTCTACCACTATTATTTCGATGTGTTACAAACGGAATGACAAACGTAATAGACCCCCTATTTTTTTCGGTGGTTGTAGAAAAACAGGAATCACAATTGTAAACTAGAAAGGAGTATAAACAAATTCTCGAACTTGTTTATGATAATTTTTAATGGACACAAGGAAATATATATGTATATCCCTATAATTTAGATCCTGTAGCTTAGGTTTTGATATCCATTTTGTATTGCAACATTTTCTGTTTTTTTTTCTTCTTTTTATGGCCTAAAACACCTTTGTGCACTGCTGTTTTTAATTTATTTTACTAAAAAAGCTTTTATGTACATCTATGTATGTTTTTTTTTTTTTTTTTAATGGACGTAGTGATAGCGCACTATCATCTAGTGGTCCTACACAGGAACCACCACCCCGGGACCGTTCCCGCATTACTTCGAGGTGGAGTTCGTTTACTGCTAAGCAGTTGTCATCCTTGTCCTAATCCCCCGTCCAACATACATTTGTATGAGATTAGGGGTTCGGCACATGTGTTTGTTGGCATTTAGATTTCTCCATCATTATTTCCTGCATGAAATGGGAGTATTTGCACCAGTTCTCCTTTTTAACTAACATTGAGTTAACCAATTGTTCCATGGTCGTATTCTCAGATATGTCCTGTAATACGTTTCGCCTGTTGTTCCAGAAGTTACATTTTATGAGTGTATGCTCAACGTTATCCTCATATTCATTGCACACTTCGCATATTGCCGTTTGTTTTATATGGAATCTTTGTAAATAGCTACCAAAGTTACCATGTCCGCTAAAAATCTGGGTCAGATAAAAGTTAAGTTCTCCATGCTTTCGGTTTATCCACGTTTTAACATTGGGGAAAAGAATGTAAGTCCATCTTCCTTTTGTTGATTCATCCCATAGTGTTTGCCATGTTTGAAGTAGCCTTTCTCTTGCAGCTTTTTTTATACGTTGTTTTTCGCTCATATGGTTATGTGTTATAGACAACCGTTCATCATATATTTCCTTTCTTTCATTTAGTTGTAAGTCAATCGATGGCACACCAGCAAGAACGGACACAGCAGCAGTAGATATTGTGCGGTATGCAGATGTTATTCGTAGTGTACATGTTCTGTGTACTTTTTCTAGTACGTTTTTAAGCTTTTTATTATTCGAGACAGCCGTACTGAATACGGGTGCTGCATATAGTACTTGCGAGTACGCTACTGTAGCTATAAGTCGTCTGGTAGTTTGTCCTGGACCTTTTATATTTGGCATTATTCTAGCCAGTTTCGATGCTGTTCCTAAGGCTTTCTCAGATATCATCCCTATATGTGGCTCAAAAGATAGTTTGCTATCTAAAACTACACCTAGGTATTTCAAAGTCTTACCTATAGTAATCTGGTATCCGTCCACTCTCAATTTTGGGAATACAAAGGCTCTTCGTTTGGTCACCAAAATCGCTTCGGTCTTGTTCGCTGCAAGTGTTAAGTTCTTTTTTCTTAGCCATATATTGACCCTCCCTAGACAGTCGTTTGTTACTATTTCTGTCAATGGTGCAGAGGGTTGATCCACAACTAGGGCTACATCATCTGCATATCCAACAAATTTTGAACCGTCTGGTAAATTCAGTTTTATTAGTTCGTCGTACATTAGATTCCATAGAAAGGGACCCAGTATAGAGCCTTGAGGAACGCCGGCTGACACTTCATATTTTTTTACTCCATCCTCTGTTTCATATTCAAGTATTCTATCTTCCAGGTAGCTATCAACCATTTTAATCAGATATCCTGAGAAGTTTCGTTCTCGCATTGTTTGACGTATTACATTCCAGTCTGCAGAGTTAAAAGCGTTTTTAATGTCCAGAGTAACAATGGAACAAAATCGCATGTTTTCAAAAGCTATCTTTGCTGTATTCACTACTTCCCTGATGGCACCTATAGTTGATTTGCCTTTCACAAAACCAAACTGCATGTGTGAGAAGCCTCCCTTTACGCTTATTTCTATTTCAAGTCTATTTAGAATCAATTTCTCCAAAAGCTTTCCACAAGTGTCCAGTAGGCACAATGGTCTGTATGAGGATGGGTTCTCCAAAGGTTTGTTGCCTTTGCGCAGCAATACAAGAAACTGTTTTTTCCACAGCTTTGGAAAGACTCCTTTTTTTAGGCAAATGTTGAATGTATCCGTAAATACATCTGGCCAATGCTCACAGACTAAGGCAATTATTTCGTTCGGAATCCCATCAGGCCCTGGTGCCTTCTTTTTCTTCAGAGTACGGCATGTGTCAATTACTTCATTGTGAGAGAAGGTATCGCATTCATTTGCTCCTTGTAAAGGGGGTAAGTTGCTCCTGGTTCTTTCCGTTTCGGGGAAAAGTGTATTCACTATAGTGTATGCCCAATTAGGATTTGTAATTCCTGGTATTTTACATCGGTTTCCTAGTTTTTTCATTATTATCCGATATGGAAGGCCCCATGGATCATTATTTATTTCCTCACATAGTGATTCCCATGCCTTTCTTTTTGAGTTTTTGATTGCTACTCTAACACTTTTCCTAGCTCTTCTATATAGCTCCATTGCAATAAGGTCACCTTTCCTACGTGTAGCTATACGTTTAGTTTTGAGGCATTCTGTTCTTAAACGAGCAATATCTTGATTCCACCAGTAGTCATGTTTTCTAGATCGACCGAGTATTTTAGTTTTGTTCATTCCAACGTTACAGATCTCTGTGAGGATGTCTATAAGCCGTCGAGCAGCGATATCTGCGTTCAAATTGTTGCAAAGTTGTGTTCCGGATTTAATCTCCATAAGCTTTTCTATGCAGGTCTCTTTATTTATCTTTCGCGTATTCCATCTAATTCGTGTCGGGTTCGCTGTTACATTGGTGTATGAGAGGCCCACCTGCATCTGAATATATTGGTGGTCACTTAGTGTTTCGTCTTCTAGGACTTCCCATTGTGGTGTTTTGCATGCTATAGACGGTGATGCAAATGTTATATCTATAATTGAACTTGAGTCTGTTCTCCTGAAAGTTGGAGATCTTCCCCTGTTCAGGACAATCAGACCCAGAGATGCAATCATTTCACTCACAGCTATTCCTATTTTATCTGTTCTACCTGAGTGCCATTCAGACGACTTACTATTAAAATCTCCCCCTATCAGTACTGGGGTATTTCCGGTTTTAATATTTCGTTCGAGTATATCCATTTTGTTCTGGAATTCTGTTATTTCTATGCTCGGTGAATAGTAGCAACTATATATTCGTATCTTGTTGGTGTGTATAACTACGAAATGTTCATTGTTTTCTTCAATTTTTTCTATTGTAAGCAATTGGTTACGTATGTACACAGATGCTTTGCCTAGAACATCTTGGTACCAAGCAGTGCCCTCAACTCTGGCATATTGCTCACTTATTATTGCAATGTCAACGTCTCTTTCCATTATGCTATTTATCATCAGCTGTTGAGCTTCGCGACCTCTTCCTAGATTTATCTGAAGTATCTTAATGTTCATTATTGTTGTTGCATGAACTGCCTGTACCAATATAGTGGTTTACATTCTGCCGGCCAGCCTCTTGACAGATTACACATCGTGGCTCGTTTTTACATGTATTAGCCTTATGTCCATCTATACCGCATCTCCTACATGTTTGACTACGGTCTTTTCCTTGGCAAGACCGAGCAATATGTCCTTGTTGTAAGCACCTGAAACACCGCTTGATAATATTCTTTCGTCTTACTCGACATAATACGAGTCCTACTTTAATTTTACTCCTACTAATTATTGTAGTTGCAACGTTTCCTGGTACTTCTACAAGTGCTTGTTTCGTACCACCATAGTAGTCTCGTATATTGCGTACTTTTATTTTCGTGCTATCTGTTTCACTGGATACTTGAAGAATAGCATCAATTATCTCACTTTCCTCTGTGGATTCTTCCATGTCCCTTATATCAAGAAGAAATTTATCCACTATTGTTTGGATTTGGACATTGTCCCCGAGGGATCCCTTTATGGCGCCTTCCAGTTTCTTCGCCTGCCCTTCTCCTTTTATCATCTCTATTAAGACATTCCCCTCTTTGGTTCTTCGGATCTTCTTTATACCTATGCCAATTTCTTCCGGCTTTATATTTGTCTTCATTTTCTTCATTATATCAGCATAGCTTGTACCATCCGCCTTGATTGTTATGGTCTCACCTTTATTTCTAGTTACGTCTTTACTATTTCCCTTTTTGGTACTTCGGTTATTTTTCCTTCTTTCTACTAGGGTCCACTGGTTGTCGTTATCTGTATCACAATCTTTATCCTCTGGTTGTGATGTGCGAACCTTCTTAGGTGGCTTGGATTTCACTGGTGAGAAGGAGGCTGGTCTCTTCGTGCCTTCTTTGGGGGTCTCTTTCTCCGTTTGTGTATATTTGTTGCATGTCGTTACCTCTGTTTTATCGTGTGGTGTATCCAGAATATCATTCAGAGCGATCGCTTCTCTATACTCCCGAAGCTGCTGATACAAGGCAACAGCCAGTTGAAGATTGTCTCTTACAGTCTTGTGAATGTTCCTAGCATCGCAGACTACAGTGTTCATTGCACTCAGTTTATTGCCAAGTTCGACGAACGCCATTTCCTCCTCTCTCTTAAGATGGTCAATGTGTCTATCTTCTCCATTTGCGCTTCTTGCGGTGATTGATTGGTAAACATTATTCCTAGGTGGTGATCTTTGTATCTTCCCACTATTTCGGAAAGGGTTTTCTGCTCCTATGTTGATCATATCTTTGTTATTATTATTATTTTTGGTACTCATGTCTTCACTGGGTCCCAACTCAAAACCGTTATCCAAGTTCGATGTATAGTTACGTTATTTGGTCCCATGGTTATCTTTGCAAGCAGGGAGGCCATGCGAGGGTTGACACAACGTTCTTATGAGACACTGTGTTCAGAGCCAGACCCGTATTAATCAGGACAGCTTCAACTGAACCTACACCACCAACTTAATGGCGACGAAAACTTGGAGCGTGTTTCGTGACTTGCCGGGTTTTAGCGGGACGGAGGCAGCTGCAATATTAGCCCAGGAGCCATTTCTGTGGGGTTTCACTCCAACATACTTAAGTCCTGGAATACTACAGTCGTCAGGCCCAGGGTTCATCTTTATCACATTTATGTTTTCCAGTATGCCATAATTAAGATCTTACTGGCCTCGATCTTAATGCCCTAGCGACGGGCCGATGTAAAATCTGCCGCCTCTTCTAAGGTCCGACGCAGACTTGGTAGCCGCCCGATGTGCATTGGCTGAGTTTATGATTAGGGAAACCACGAAGGCATCACTCTTCTGATTGCACCTCTTCTGAGGGCATCCCTTGTGGTCGGAAACTTAATTTAGGGCGGTATCCATTCGCCCTGTCACAGGCCTTCACTGGGCATTAGTACCATTTTAGTACGCCCTCCATACCTGCCAAAACTAGGGTCCGCGGGGTCGTTAATCCCGTTATTCTCTCCTGAGAACACCCTTGCGGTTGTATGTATGTATGTATGTATGTATATATATAGCTTTGTAAAATAAATACTAAAAACAATATTCATATATTTCCATTATTTCGTACCCAATTCATTTAAACTTAACAACAGCAGTTTAATCAATCATAATAGAACTTTTTGTTAGAAAATGTAATTGCCATTAAAAGACTTTAATTTGGAAAAAATATAACTACAAATATTTCTAATATTATTGCAACTAACAATAGAAATAATATAAATGCAGAATATATTCATACATATACGAGTATGTAAAAACAATTTAGAGAATTTAATTTGTTGGAAAATTTTACAGACATTTGGACAAAAAAAAATCAAATAAAACAATTACAAATAAAAGTTGAAGCAATTATTTATTTGTTAGTTGGGTTTTAAATGGAGAAAACTAAAACTTGTTGTTATAAGAATTTGCCAAATTGTTCATAAAATACAAACAAAATAAATAAATTTAATTAAAGTCGTAACAAACAGAAAAAGTTCACAAACAAATTAATATATTTAAAGAGACTTTACTGGAGAAATATTTAACAGACATCCATTCAAACTTATAATTAAACATTCTACTTCCGTGTTCTAAACGATTGCAATTTGGTTTAACTAATTTATTATTTTCTTGAAATACATGTCAATACATTTCATAATATTAATAAGCTTTAACTGGTACCATTTTTTATGCAGTTTCGTAATTTATTTCGTTTCTTATTTTGGCAGACATTTAAATTGGTATTTTTACCTTTTTGCACAATAGTGCGATTTACTGTATTTGTTTATTGTTTTATTCAAAAATATAATTTTGTTTTTTTTTTTTTTTTTTGTTCAAATATTATGCAAATTCTTTTATAGACTTTCTAATTCAAACTCACGTTTCGTTGTATTTAAATGGAGCTTGAACCACAAACGTACATACATACACACAAATGAGTCTATAAATGTAACTAAAATAAACATTTCACACCAAAAATATGGAATAGAAAACAAACATGTACTTTTGATAGCGTTGGTGGGCCAGGCGTTCCTAAACGGAGCAATACATACAAATGTACTACATTTATTAGTTCATATACACAATCACAGTCAAATAGTTATTTTGAATATAACACCGTATTGACCAGAACTACTAATAATAAGAATACTGAATTATATTCAAACCACACAATTATTTTCTGATAGTTATATAAGATAATATATAAGAATATAAGATTCAAACTAACGGCTTTGTTAAGACTAGCGTCTTATACTCATACAGCGTCTTATACACAGACTACCGTCTTATACTCACACTGCCGTCTTATACTCATACTGCCGTCTTATACCCGGACTAGCGTCTTATACTCAGACTAGCGTCTTATAATTAGACTAGCGTCTTATACTCAGACTAGCGTCTTATACTCAGACTAGCGGCTTATACTCATACTGCCGTCTTATACCCGGACTACCATCTTATACTCAGACTAGCGTCGTATTACTCAGACGAGCGTCTTATACTTAGAATAACGTCTTATACTCAGACTACTATCTTATACTAAGAAAATTATTATTATACCTTTGAATAAAAAATTAAAAAGATTTGTCTTTTACTTTTATAATTTTCCTATACTCCAAAATTCATTTGGGAATCACTGGCTACATACCTAATGCTTCAAAAAGCATTTCGCAAACAATAACAAAAATCGAATGCCATTTTCAGTTAGTTTTTTAGTTGCGTTTAGTTTGTTTTGCTGGAAAATTCTACGCATCACAAAAAATGAAAGCGAAATTGAAAATCATTAACAAAATATTTACCTACATACTCGTATAGCAATTTTTTCTTCTTTCTTTTGTGTACAGACTTTCTTAAATTATTCGTAAATTCTAACTATGTATGTATGTATATGTAGAGGAGATACAAAAGTTAACATTCGTAGATACAAACTCTCATACATACATATGAACATGCTACCTACATACATATATAAATAAATATGAATATGTGAACACCATGTTCGTGACGTGTATGGTGGCCAACTTTATTGAAAACGTGTTGAGGTGACTGAACAAGAAAAAAAAACTCAAAAAAAGCAGAAGTAACAATATAAATTTGTAACTAGCTGTGTGTATATGTTTATAAGTATCTATGTGTACTTCTAACATATTTGTTCAATATGTAAGCGAAAATTTCTTAAAAGGAAGAGGAAAAAATGCAAATAAAATAAACAAAATCAGAATCACAAATGTTTGACACTTTTTTGCAATTACTGTTTGCTATTTTTATTTTATATTGAGAGCTCTTAACTTTCGTTTTCAATATTGTGTATATTTCATGGAATAGAAGAGTAGGGGTATTCAGTAATATGTATATTCAAATACTGTTTTATATAATGTAATTAAAAAACAAACAAATTTTTAAGCTGTCGAAAATTTAGAATATAGTAGTGCAATTATTATACTATGGTTATTATTGTATATACTCAGGACTTATACTTACAAGAATCTTGTTTTAATGAAATTTGAAGAGCATGACATCTAATTTTGTAACGGTCGGTCCATAATTAGTCATAGCTCCCATATAAGATCCCTTTCGAAAATTACTTTAACATCTATAAATCTTTTAAATCTCATATCGATATAAACACTTTTAAAAGATTTATACATGTTAATTAAAGTGATTTTTGAAGGGGTCGTTAATAGGATCTATGACTAATTATAGACCGATCATCACAAAATTGGGTCAATTGATGTTTGTATATGTATATGAAACAGGCTTATGTTGAATATGAGTTGGATACTAACCCTTTTAAGAGAGTAATGCTCTTTAAAGTGATTTTCGGCAACGGCCCTTATATTGGAGCTATGGTCAATTATGGACCGATCTGCACACTTCTGAAAATGACTATAAAAAACATAAACTGCTTTAAAATGTTGATATTTAACATTTACAGTACCGACTTGTTTATTTTAAGAGAACATAAAAAATAGAAGAATTATTAGACCGAATTGCATTCCAAACAATTAATAAAAATTCGTACTAAAAATATTGTCAAAAATAGCTTCAAAAAAATCAAAGTCAGTTTAAAAAATCCATTCGGGTTAAGTTTGTCAACTGCCTTTATATTGGATCGTTTGAGATTGACATTCGCTGTTTCACAGTGTTTTATAACTCTCACATAGTTTAGACCAAGGATGTAAAAGTTGCTACTATCGTACTTTTTTATACTTTTCATAAGTTCCAATTTACACGAGGCAATTTTTATTGAAAAGATTGATACAATTTTTGCCTTGGAATTTCTTCGGTGTTTACACAGCACAATTCTTATTGCATAAATCGCTCGTATTTTTATTTGAGAGTACAAATACACACAATTGTATACTCATAAGTAATATGAATAAGAGAGTAACACGAATTGCTAGTACAAACAAGTGTGTACACGTCTTATCTTTCTCTCACCCCGATGTCCAAAAGGTAATCAGCTAAGCTTAAAGATTACTGGGAGTAAGCATTCAAGCGTAGAGTTTTCAATATTTTATGAAAAATAATTTTCTGTAGAAAATTTTTAGTATAACAGCATTTTGCATATAAAATCTTTATTATAGCAGTTATTATATAGAAAAAATATTAAGTATAACAGATTTTTCTTTCGAAAATCTTCAGATTACCCGTATTTGCTGAAGAAAATCTTCAGAACCGCATTTTATAGAAGAAAAAGCAACTTTAGTGAATATCCCTACTACACTATTCTTCCTTAAGATGCTCGATATTGAACAAGAGCACATATCAATATTTGGGTTTCAGCATAGAAGAAAAGTTTTTCTTTAAGAGGATTTCCTTTTTAGCTCACAACAATGAAACACAAGCACAAGTATATTGAAAAGTTTATTTTCTATTCTACACTTGTATGGCGAAAGTGCCTGACACTGGTATTAAATTTAACTAGTTACAATTATTTGCCAAAATAATGTTTTTACACATGGTTTCTATTCATGTTCTTTACGAGCTGCTAAAATGGGTGTTTCCACTTAAAATTTTTTTTATATATTCTCCTCCCTTCCCTTTGGCTCCTTAAGTCATGTGATAATGAAGAAGTACAATTTGTGGTTGAGGGAAGAAAAAAAAAACAGAACTTTATTTGCCATATGGTTTCATTTTCATAGTTTCGCTTGTAAATAATTTTGTTGTGGGTGCTCTACATTTTGAGAGCGGTATAATGATCACAGAACTTATGGTTTGTTTTCGAAAGTAACATGATTCCAAGAGATTGCTTTTTGTTGATAAAAAGTTTTTTTTACAATTTTAATATTTTCAGCTGTTCATTATCTACAGCATTATTTAATTTTTCATTATCTGTAGGATTGTCCATTTCTATTCCTCCTTATTTGTTTATCACCGAAAGA
Source organism: Bellardia pandia (assembly GCA_916048285.2). Classification (NCBI taxonomy): domain Eukaryota; kingdom Metazoa; phylum Arthropoda; class Insecta; order Diptera; family Calliphoridae; genus Bellardia; species Bellardia pandia. Next base: position 28,168,752 of record OU696533.1, on the reverse strand, counting down.
ATCACAATAGAAAACTTTTGTGAGTAAAAATAAAAAAGAAATCATTACGTTTTAATACAATTTTAGTATATTTTGCAATCATAAAACTGAATGAGAATTTTCATTATTGTTTGCAATAGTTTTTGTATGTGTGTGTTTTTTTTTGCGGCGTAGTAATGTTCCTGATATGATTTCTTTATATTTTTTGCTTTACTGCTATAAGTAATATTATGGGTCTGTTTTTTTTTCCTTGGCCATCTACTGATAATAAAATAGATGAAAACCCATAGCAAATGACGGCGATGAAAAACGAAAATTCATTTCCCTCACGATAACACAGAGTGTAAATAAAATGTTACTGAAATAAATACTTGTGCGCAAAAAAATTGTTATATGTACAGTGTACACGTAATGAAATGTTAAGAATTGTAACTAGTATACAGTTAAATTGTATATATACAGTGGGAAGCAAAACTGCAGGATGTTTTTTTTATTAAGGATGTTGCTTTTGGTTGCGCTCATGCGGCCTATGTCAATAGTATTCTTTTCTATCAGACAGGTCTCGGTTGACTTTCGATTCGTCGCTCCAAATAACCCATGCCCAATTTTTGTGGGTTTTACAGAAATAAAGGCGTTTTTTCACATTTCTCTCGGAAAGTGCTGGCTTTTTCTTTTTCACACTGGCTAATAAACCACTTATATTTAATGGGCGTTTAACGATCAGGAACTGATATCCTTAGCAATACTTTTTGCAGCATTTTTCGGTGTCTTGATGTTTTTATTATATTTGCTATATTTTTATCTGCCGGGCATCACTATCAGAAAGCAGTCTTGGACCCCCTTGGTCATTATTGCAAGCTACATTACGCCTCTTTTTTTATATCATTTACCGTGAATTTAATTAAGTTTAATTTTTCAGCAATTTTACGGCATGAATAATTATTTTTCAACAAATTTATCATATTGTTTTCAATATCAGTTGGCGTTTTTTCTCATTTTTAAAGATCTTTTAATTTTTTATTTAAAAATCAAGTTAATCACTTCACAGCTCAAACAATAATGCACAAATAGAGCAATAAAAACTTGATAACAAGATCGCAAGAAAAAAAAAGCCAACGGATCAAATACCGTTACATTTTAGCAGAGCAATATCGTGATAATATTTTTTCTTGTACTGTGTAAAAGTGTCTGAATAGTTTTTTTTTAAATTTTTTTTTATTTAGAATAAGGTTCAATCAAATAAAAAAAATACATATACGAGTATATGATAATTATTTTCATTACCTTACTTCCTTAATGCAAAATATCCGGACAGTTTTGCTTCGCACTGTTTGTAATAACAAGAAAATCTGCCCACACTTATTATCATAAAGATTCCCGTATACAATGGAATCTAAATACACTCGAGGAAAAAGAGTTTGTGATAGTGATATTGTTTTAATTATAGATCAGAAATCAGAACAATAAAACAGAGGCCTGGAATGTGGTAATTTGGATTCTGCTGAAATCATCAACAATTATTGTAATAACAAACAATAGCAATCATAACTACAAGAACAAAACAAACTAAAATATTAATATTCGAAATTGTTTGGGAAAAATACATTAATTTGGACGAAGTTGCGTCATATTTTGGTTCATAAAATTTTTCCCATTTCGCAAATATTTGCCGAAAACGGCATAACCACTAAATAACATATATTTGAACTCGTTTATTTATTTAAAAATACTTTTCTTATTTAGCCCAAATCACAACAAATATTTAGCTTGATCTTGAAACACTCTTGTAACAGTAAACAACGTCAAACAAATTTGTGCTAATACAAGTGGTTACGCTTTTTTGAATTAATATTTGTCAAATGTGTCCGTACCTATAGATGAATCGTTTCCACAGTTGCACATGAAATGACAAACTAAAATATATCCTCAATTATTTGCCCCTATTGCCGTTCTCAACTCAACTAAGTTTGGTCGTCTGTCAGTCAACCCGACTTTAACTCAACCAAATTATTTTTTGGTATTGTGTAACACAACGATTTTTAGTTGTAATTGTTATGGCGTTGCCGACATGAAATATCGGTTTCATGTTGGCAACACCATGCATTTTATTTGTAAAGTGAAGAAAAAACGCAAAACAATAAGTTTTTATAAAATAAAAAGAATGGATTTAAGTGTGGATTTATTTTTTGAAGACGAAAATCATCGCTAATACAAATGATCTATGTATACGTAGAAAAATAGGCGATGATTCCAATCCTCTTGAGCTACCCAGTGCGAAGTAAGAAATTTCCAAAATAAGTAACAAATATGTTTGTATAATAAGTATTATTTTTCATAGAGGCAATTTTCTTTTGCTTAATTTGTAAAAGCTGCTTGTTTACTTCATAATTTTTATAATTGTTTTTCTCAAAATCCTTAATACTTTTTTAAAGTTTAGCTTGTGTCTCGCATTGTTTTCTCAGAAGTTCCAGACGCTCTTGTTCTGGTGATTTTTTTCTTTTCTTGGCTGGTGTGTTTATTATCTCAGGTTCATTTGTAACGATTTGTTCCATGTCGAGATGTTGAGTTTCTAAAGCCTGACTTGTTGACGGACCAACGTTTTCAACGCCGAAAGTGTGTCCAGATGGTGCTACTTGGTCATTTAGTGATAACAGCTGGGACACGCAATCCTCAAGTACATTAAGCGGAATTTCTTGTGAAGGACCACCACCTGCTGCTTGTTGGTTTTGTTTATTATTAGCAAGTTTTTTTTGTAATGAATCCAAACCTATGTTCTTGTAGGTGTGCCCAAGCTATTCAATTCTATTGTAAATCCTTCCCACGCTTCCTTACACTGTGTTTTAGTCATCTCAAATTTTTGCTTTCCTTTAGCAATTTCTGGATTTTTTTCCATCAGCTGCACAAGTCGCTCAAATTGGGCTTTGGTTGTTATTTTGACTGTTCTGCGTATGTGTATTAATCATTTAATTAATTATATTAAGATCAAAAAACACCTATACTTACGATTTTTCCATTTTTTATCTTTTTTGTATTATTTTTTTAAAGGAAATGTATTAAAAATTTTATTTAAATCTATAACCGACAAAGACTCAACTGCTAATAAGCAGTTGTGTATATTTATCGTTTTTGTCAACCAAACTCATCCAAAATGGTGAACCGCAATACTATTAAACACAACCAAAAAATCAGCCGCACAACCAAAAAGTCAACTACATTTAAGTTGTGAATAGCAATACCGATTTATGAAAGACGACCAAATTATTAAAAAAGTTGTGAACCGCAATAGGGGCAATTAAGTTATTCCACATCAGTCTTCTGTAGTAGATTAACATTTAATTTCGTGTGTATACATTTGCAACATCACCCAATTGTGTAAGAGTAGGTATACCCAGATATAAAGCACATGAAATACGTATCGTATGGCCTTTAATCGTTAGCAGGAATATAATGGTCCCTGAACTACTTACTCAACACTCATCCGTAGCTCTGTGAAGCATCACACCATTCATGCTCTGCTCGTTTGTGCACAATCTTTGGGTGGGTTTCTGGTTTTTTCTGGCATCTTTTATTCCTGATGATTACAATGATGATGGTTGTGCCGAGGAGTGTATTATACAGTCGTTCATATTATGCTATATTTAGACAAACATTCTTAAATTGTGCACATTGTAAAGCCCAGCATACATAGTTTCATATTGTATTCACAGCAGGGCTGAAAAGGAATGCAATCTTAATACATAAGTTGTACTCGTATGGTTTATGTAAATCATTAAAATGACCTCGTAGCTGAAGAAAAATATTCTAAAAAACGCCAAATTAAGTTTAATTTCAAAATGATAATTATAATTAGCAATACTTTCTATCATCATCACTAATTATGTGTTGCTTTTAATTTTAGGTTTCTATTACAAATAAACAGATGTTGTTGTTTCGAAAATTTTATTTTATGCCTCTGTACAAATATATTTATTTATTATATCATCCACCTCCGTAAGTGGTGAATGAGGTATATATGTATATAAGTTTGTCATTCCGTGTGGAACACTGAGAAATACTCTTCTGAGAGCCAACAAAATATATATATTAGTGGTCCTTATGAAATTCTAAGTCCGTCTGTCTGCCTGCCCGTCTGTCTGTCTGAGTAAAACACTCTCACGTCCAAAGAACACAACCAAAATCAACAAAGTTTACAAAAAGCCACTTACAGTTCTTCTAAGCATTTTGGTAAAAATCAGCCGAATCGGTATTTTAGAACCAGAGTTATAGACCAAAATGTGAGAACACCTCCATAAAAATTTTAAATTATTTTTTAATAATTTCATTGCAATATTTTTAAATATATTGCAGATATTCCATGAAATTTTGTATACGTCATTTTTGTGATAAAAAAAAAGAAAGTGTGAAGAAAATAGTAAGAATGGGTCTATGATTTCTCATAGCCTCCAATACAAAAATCTTCCAAGAAATATTGCTCAATTATACATTATTGGCTATAAAATTGGAATATCAATACAAACTTCAACAGGAATAAGTTTTCTGCAAAAAGAAATCGCAAAAACAAAATTTTTTTCAGTTCGGTCCATGTTTGACCATAGACCCCATATAAAGTCCAGTTCCAAAATTCACTTAAGGACATATAAAACTTATATAAATAATGTTAAACAGCTACAATTTTACATAAATAATATTTTTAGATGTATAAATTATTGTACTAAAGGACCCCATTCGAAAAAGTCAATATCTTACTATATACCTTAAAAATATCGGTAGCGACTCAAAACTTTATATATATCATTCAAATACACACAAAAATAGTTCCACAAAATTTTGTGAATTTCGGTTCATATTTCACCGTATCCCGCATATAAGGCCCACTTCCGAAATTCACTTTAATAATGTATTTTAAATATACCGTCATTTTGTTGAAATTCGATGTGAGATATCCTCATATGCATAAAATTCACTGTTCCAATATTCAAGCAGTTTGGCCCATGATTTGCCATAGCTGCCATATAAGGACCATTTCCAAAAAACATTTCCGATATCGAACCAACTTTTATATGGATTTTAATCCATAAATCATATCATCATCATATCATCGGTTATACAGCAATTATGCTACTGGATTTTGTGGCTGTCAGTCAATAATAGCTCCTGAATTAATTCCACTTCCGAGCATAACAACCAACCATACAACTCTTGTGAATAACGTTATTGAGATGAAATTCAACCAAAATACATATTATTAGTGGATGCTGGATTTAAAAGCTATCAGTCCATAATTGGTCCACTTCTATTATGCCTTGTAAATAATGTTATTGAGATCAAATTCAACCAAAAATAAACCTTATAATCTTATCCTTTTTTATACTCTGTTTCTTAACTTGTGATGAATATGGAAAAATGTTGTTTTAAATTATTAAATTACACTCTTGATGAAAATCAGACAAGCTCTGTAAATTACAATAAGAATCGATAATTACATCAATTTTAAATGTTCAAAATTAAACAAAATTTCAAAATATTTAACATAAATTATGTTGGTTGTATTTGTCATTCAAACAATATATCAAATACTAATAAAATTTGCACCAAGACTGAATACACAGAATGTGGATATTCTAGTCTTATAACCAGTGTAGTTTTTCTATTTCTTAGTACGTTTAGGTGCAGGGTATTTAAGATTCGGGGCAGCCGAATATAGCACTCTAAGTTGTTTTGCTATAAATTACATCTTTAATGTGGCTGCTGTTGTTGGTGTTATTCCTCTATTACTTATTTGTTATTGTTGACCAAGGGTTTGGAGATTTTTTCCAACGCCAGCTTTAATTTTCATTCATAGATTGTTGGTTTTTTTTTCTTTATATTTATTTATTTCTTTCGTTTTGGTTGATGTTGATGTTTTTTTTTCCTTATGGGCGATTTCTTATCTTAACGAGCAGCATACGAGCATAATGATGAAAAGCGGAAACTAATAAAAAACGGAAATAAATGTAGATTGCACCCAAGTAATTTAAAGAGAAATATTTACAAACAATTCTATTTTTTCGTTGTTTTGTTATTTTTACTAAATTGAAATCAATAAAACCAAAACAATAATTTAGATAACAACACAATAAATGAAAACAAAAAATGATCGTAAATTTGGTAATTTCTATGTTACAACATAGAGGCTGGTAAATTGTTCAACAAAAATGTGGTAAATGTTAAATAAAACTTTTTCTTTCGAACGGCTGCATAAGGGCAGAGTTAAATTCATAAATATTTGTATGTAAATAAAACTGATATTTCTTTTATTGGAGGAAATTGTGACCCTTTTTGTGCTCTTTTTGCGAATAGTAATCTTACATTGATTAGTTATCATAATTAATATAAAATATCTCAAAAAATTGAGAAAAATACTCTGAAATATTAAAATGTTATGTAATTATTTCAGTAATATTTGAAATATCTGTAAGTATGTATCAGTGGCCGATGGACCCGGGTATAGAGGTATTTTTAAGATCTTAAGATCACTATTTGTATAAGTTTTTTCAATAAAAAAGACTAAAGGTACTGTGCCCCTACCTTGAGTCTTTTGGTAAATATTTGCCGAAAAAGACGTAACCACTAAACAAATTATATTTGAACTTGTTTATTTATTAAAAACAACTTCGTTTATTTAGGACAGGCCAAAACAAATATTTAGTTTTATTTTATTTGATGCTGTTTGATCTTGCAAAACTCTTGTAAGAGTAAACAACGTCAAACAAATTTGTGCTAAAACAAGTGGTTACGTTTTTTGAGTAAATATTTGTCAAGTGTGACTGTAGCATAAGGCTACAGAACAAATTTGAAATTATGCGCCGTTTGCGGGAAGCAATTCGTCAGAAACTCACAGAATTGCGGAAAACCCAATCATGGATTTTTTACCATGATAACGCACCAGCTTACACATCGATGCTTGTGCGTGAGTTGTTGGCCAAAAACAAAACCGTTATCTTGCCTCAACCACTGTATTCACCGGACTTGGCCCCTGCTGACTTTTTCCTCTTCCCAAGGAAAGCGTTTTGCTACGATTGAGGAGATAAAAGTAAAATCGAAACAGGATACGAAAAAGCGCGTTTCAGAAGTGTTTCGATGATTGGAAAAAACGCTGGCATAAGTGTATTATATCTGAGGGGGATTACTTTGAAGGGGACAAGAAAAGTTATTTATGAATAAAGAAATATTATTTGAAAAAATTTAAAACAACGTTTATTTATTGATCAGACCTCGTATATATATTTATATATTAGATCCTTACAAATGTGTAGCCAATGTATAAATGATGATTTAGCGGATATTTTCCCGATTATGTAAATTGGTCCACTGATGGCTTAGAAAGGATCATAAAATATTTAAATTTGGAAAAACTGATCTACTCTATAGAATCTCTGTGTTTCAATAATAATCAGCCATATCGGTTCACAGTATTTTACCAAAAACCTATTTTACCATTACATTTTTATAATTTAGATCTAACTACGAATAATTTATGCACATGCCACCCTATAAACCAGAAGCATAATGAAAAATTTTCTTAATTTTGTACTTATCAATAAATTTGGAAACATGATATTAAGCCGATTTGTTTCCGATTGAAAATATATAAGAATAATATTTAGATATCTTTGCTTTCTTCTTATGACAAAAGCATTTACAATGCAAAGTAAAATAATGTTCCTACATTTCCTATTTATTTAGTAATTACCGTATTGCTGGTAGGAATATACTCGTATTACATAGAAATATTTAATTTCACTGTCAGGAAATTTAAATATTTTATAACCACCCCATTAACGTATAAACTAACCACGAATTACATTGAGTTTCTGCAGTCTTTAAACATTAATATGACTCCAATATTATATGAAAATGTTTGACTTTAAGATCAAAATAATTTGTTCCTTATTTTGAACAAATTCCGCTGAATTTACTCTGAAAATTCCACTCATAATTAAATGTTCTGGAACATGGCTCATCAATAACATCACCTACCTACCTACCTACCTGTTTGCTTTTGACCCTACAAAAGTTTTGTTTTCCGTTGTCTTTCTATTAAGTAGTTGCTAACGAAATTAAATGCCAAGAACATACTTTTTTATGACTTTAAACAGCCCATTAAAAAGGGCCCAACACCAAAAGCACTTTAAACACGAATCTCTACACAGCAACAACAAACATAATTTAGGCATAAACCAGAAAAAAGCGACATTTGCAGTTTTAAGCACGTTTTTAAATATCTGTACACAAAGTAAATACAATTCTTGGAACACATTTGATAGTTGGAAGGGGTAATGTTTTATTACGAGTATGGTTTGGTATGAAGTGTTTAGTTTAGATCGCCATACACATTGACCGAGGTATACTATATATCTACATACACACTATACATTTAAGATTCTAAATATTTCAAATACAAAGTGTCTGTAAGATGGTCTGTCCGTCTGTCTGTTGTACTTTTGTTGGTTGTATCTGTGTCTGCCACATACGTCGCGTTCTTTTAATAAAGTTTTCCTCTGTTGATTATAAAAATGCCTTTTGTGCTGTCTTGCGTTAAACGTCATTTGCTTTCTTTTCATAAACACATTTTTAATTTTGTTTTATTCGTATATTTTTTTTCATATTGTCAGTATTTCTTTATATGCATGTATGTGAATTTGTTTGCTTTTAAAAATACTTTGACTACTTTACAAAGAATTGTCACTATGGGCTGGCGATAAATAAGATATATGTACAGTCGGGCCTCGATTGTCCGTGATTCGGTTAACCGGTAACCCCGATTAACAGTGATGGAAAAATACCAGTCTATTGTTTTTTGTTTGCAATGTTTTCAAATTGTTTGCTTCAATTAACCGTGATTACCTCTATTATCCGTGATGGCAGAATTTTTTTTTATTAACTTCTAATTCATACATACAATATAATAAACATAAAAACGGGGAATTCCCTTGTTTGCATACGATGAGTCAGAAGTATTTAAAAGTGATATTGAATATAAAGTTAAAATAATTAACGAGCATTCAAAAATAATGTGAGTTTTAAAATGCTAGCTCAAAAATACGAAATTATTATTGTTAAATAATAAAAATATTTAAAAACTGTATAATAAAAATTGTAATTCGATTAACCGTGAAAATCGATTATCCGTAATGCTTCTGGTCCCGTCCATCACGGAGAATCGAGGCCCGTTGTTACGATCCAAAAAAACACGACGCGAAGTGAATAAAGATTTTCTATAACAAAACATGCAAAGATCGAAGATATGTTCTAGGGTTGCAAAAATATTATGTCGTCGGCTTTCTTTCAGCAAAAATTGATCCCATGTTTGCTGAACAGATTTTTTTCAACATAAAATAAATTATTACTACCTCTAGTATTATCATTGGACAATGCTTTACTTTTTATGTCAACAAATAAGCTTTTTGCTTTTGTCTGTAATACCATTTTACTTCATGGTATTCCCTGCGCAACTTAATTTTCAATCCAAATAGAAAGCAAGGACTCCATTTCGATCATCATAGCACTTCTTGTAAGGGTCATCGTTTTAGCATCTAATGATGTTGCAGATTTTGCAAAAATTTGGAAAAAAAAATTAAAGACACAAACAACGCAATCTCGAAAATCTAACGACGCACAGTAAAAATTAAGCAGCGACGTAACTTTGAAAAAAAAAAACATAACGAAACGACGCAAAGCGAGGTATTGGTGTATATTGCGAAAGTAAAAAAATATTAGCGCAATTCACAATATTGTGCAAATGGTATTGCATCGTTGCTGCTGTATATTTTCTTAGTGTAGAGCAAAAATATGCTTAACCTTTTTGCATATGCAACGATACAATACCATTTGCTCAAGTTTGTGAATTTAGCTATTTTAAGCCATATTTTCATAAAAACTGCAATCACAAATCAAATCGGGAATTAAATTTTTCGACAAAACAAAGATCAAATGCTGTGGAAAACGGACCATTATTGACCAAAAGTGTGTCGTATTCAAATTGTTTTTCTAAAACTAGAGAATCGTTAAATTAATGTTAATGTTATTCTGCAGTCCATTATGCAGCATTTGGTATAATTTGTTTTTGACATAAAAGTTCTGACTTGTTTGCAGTTAGTCTATCTGTCGTCTGCATGTATTTATTTCTGTCTGTCTGTCTTTCTGTTTGTCATTCAGTCATTTGCCAGTTCACATATGGGTGTAATGAATACATGATGTGTTGCTGTTGTTCAGTTTGAGTTTTAAAAGCATCTTTTTGTTTATTTGTATTTCACTTTTCGTATGTGTTTTCTGTGCCGCCATTTGTGGGTCAGTAATGTGTGAAAATACTAAACAAAAGTAAAAAAAAAAAATATATTTATTTTTTATTCTTTGTGTGTATTTCAATGTTTGTTTGGTTTAGTTAGTTTTTTAATAGTAGTTTCTTCAAATGTAGAAATGACTGAGACTGTTTTTAATATTTTAGACTTGTACAAAGTCGCGTTTATTGCATGTGTTACTCTACTGGTTTGAAACCGTCCTACAACTTTACTCTTTTCCACTCTACTCCATTCAAGTTGCTTTCATTTTTAATGTACATACTCGTATGTATTTCCAACAATTGGGTGAATGTCATTTATTTTCTTTTTTTCTTCTACAAGACAAGTCTTGGATTCTTTATTCATTCGCTGTGTGTTTGTAAATTTTTTTTATGATTTTAGCTGAAATAGAAACTCAACTTTTAATTACATACTTCTACGAGATGGCAATGCATATACGCAAATGTAATAGTTAATTTGTTGTTAAAAAAAAACACTCACATCATTTGAAAAAAAGTTCTAAACCTTTTAAATTTAAAATTTACTTACAATTGTTGCTAATAATACATGTACATAATTGTAATAATCTGACTTTTTCGATAAACTGGGGGTAATTTTATTCAAGAGAATGTTAATTTGTAACAGAAAAAGAAATGAGCGAATTACATAATTCATTTATCCCAGAAAGATACTAAAATCATAGTTTTTTTTTAGATTTCCCAGTAAAAAATGTGCTCCAAAAGGAGCAGGTTTTATGTATGAATTCATACCTCAATTCGCTTCAAACATGATTTTTGTATGAGGTGTTCCCGTTTTGGAGGACTAGTTTCTGCTGACAATAAGCGCTTTTTAACCTAATCAAACATGGAAATAAAGCACTTTCCTAAAGTATTTTTTTAATTCTATCTGAATGTTTTTGCTTAAGAAAAATTCTTAGTAATTGAGAAGCGAGGTATTCGTTTTGTAATTGACTTTCCTTGTCATACGTAAATCTGTAGGCTATAATTTAATTTTTGTTTTTTCCCTTTAAAACTTTCTTCGTTGTCAGTACTATAAAAGCATATTTTTGTATATTTTATTCGTAAGCATTTACTGCTTCAAAAGAGCGCTTTTATTGAAGCGCTCGATTATGCGCTTTTTCTCTTAAGTGCTTCAAAAACACCATTTTTTTACTAATATAAATAAAAGAATGCATACAATGTTGGGATGGAAATTTAAACTATTATGCAAAGAAATGTTAAAACCTCAACAGATGAAGAATTTGTTAAACTTAAACAAATAGTTGTCTTTTTAAATCCGGTTAAAGAAACAGACAAAACTCTATGTCGCTCTGTGATGTTGCCCTTTTATTTATGCTCAAAGAGATATCAAAAAGTGTTTCAAAAACATGAATTTTTTTTACTGGGTTTTAAATTATTAAATCTAATTTCATTCCATAAGTGCAATTAATTTCTGATATACTAGCTAAAATTATGTACTTCGCTACCTCCATCGTAATGAAATTAAATTGAGGAGTTTAAAAATATATTATTTTATAATTATTATCTACACTTTTTCTTACATACACATTCAAATATATTAGGTGTCATTCTATATTTTTGAAAGCAAACCCGACGATGAACAATTTATTGCGATTTTCTTAACAGAGCAAGCCCAATTGCTCTATCTTTTCAGCAGTATGCTTGATTATGTTCGAATCCTCTAGCCTTCTATGTGAACAAATTTGTTTTCATTTAGAACAGGTCATATGTTTTACACATATGCGATATATAATACATATTTACATGTTATTAATCACTTGATAATGTCAAATATTTTTCAAAACCGACTACTAATTAAAGATTTTAAGTTTTTTAATAATTTATTATTATAGAATCTATACGATGAAAAATTAACCTCATTAACTGTATTTTAAATACGAATCTATGATAAATATTGTATATAAAGGAACATATTCATCATATGAATGTTATTGTTTAATGGTGAATTGGGAGAAAAACTAAAATAAATATTTAAAATTTGGAAATAAAAATTCCGGTAGCCCAAGGGTTAATCAACTTAAAAATTCGATTTAAAAAAAATTCAAAAAATATTTATAAACTCTATTGATTTGTGCCAGATGAGTATTAATTTGTATTTCTATGATTATTTATTTAGCAGACACAAAGGGTATCATAAGGTACTACGGATACCAATTTTACCAATTTTGAACCCCGTTCGGCCTCAGTTTTGTCAGTTAGTTAGAAATAATTATGCCAATTTATCATTGTAATTATTTGTAAGACCTGGAATTCGAGAATAATATTTCTAGATCTTTATCTATTGAGAAAATATGTTTTGAGAAAAAAGAACCAAAAGGACTTAAAAATTAGAATTTCAAAAAAGTTCTTAAAAGATTTATTCTTTTTATTGATTTTAGCTGGATGAATTTAAAATTTTTTCTGTGTTTACTTATTTAGGAGATACGACTGGTACCAAAAGTTTCTCCGGTACTGTTTTTACCCATTTTGATCTTTAAAAATTTCAAATTTCCTAAAAGTACCAGATACCTATCCTCTCATTTTAACGCCTCAGACCGTCTATAGATGGTCATCAGTTGAGTATAAAAAAACGGGGTTTTCCGTTCAGCTACTAAGACCGTTTTGTCCTGGAGCTTTCCAGGAGTATTTTTTTCTGAATTGGAACTGAAATTCGTAATTTGCAGGTGAAATACATGCTAGAACAAAAATTTATTTCTGCAATTGGAACGTATTTTCAATTTCAGATATTCAAGGGTTAAAAGCAGAAATTTACCATTTTTACCCGTTTTATACCCCTTAACGTCCAATATTCCAAAAATCTCTTAGTGGATCTATATGATGTAAAAGGAATCCAGTAACCAAATTTCAAATATCCAGCTTTAGCGGTTTGTGCATTTCCATTACGTCACAAGTAGAAGCAATCTTATAAGGGTAGATTAAGTCAGTGACCTGTCACAGAAATTAATATGAAAACTTATTGTCTTGATTTCAGTCTGGTAAGGGATGTATGTATGTAGACACTTAAAGTTTCTTTCAGAAGTGTGACTCAAATGAAGGAAGATAATAATATGTGTGCCGGTCATCATTAAATTCCATGCTGCAATTTCAGTTCTTAAACAATTGTGTCGAATTTTGAACCGTATCTGAAAGTTATTAAAAATTATGAAATGAAAAATCATAAAAATGTAATTTATTTAAGCATGAAACTTATCAGTAGTATTAGACTTACTTGTTTAGAATTGTATATGGATTCCTAGGTATATATTTATAAGTCCAGTTTCCGAAAGATATTGGTTTGGAGGCTATTTGGTTGGCTAAATATTAGAACGATTGTAATCAGTTTCAAAAGTTTGCAAAATTTCATTGAGTTTTTTTCAAAATTATTCATTGATACTACGTTAAGAAAAATTTCATTTAGCAATTAATTAATCAGTTGTTGATATTCAACACATTAAAATTATACAAGACTTTCCTCCAATCCTAAACTTTTTAGACTTTGAACTTAATTTTCAGTTCGTAATTATCAGCTGTATGCTGTTTTGTACTGGGTGTTGGCAAATCTATTTGTGTCGAAATCCGCTTTTGCGTAATTGTATTGATTGCCTATCTGGACATAGCAAAGCTGAATAATACATATAAACCAAAACATTAGCGGTAATCATGATGGAAAGCTATTTGTCATATTAAAGAATAACATAGTGACCACCAAATTGCGTAGATTCAAATAATATACTATAACAATTATTAATACTATTAATAATAAAATCTATCTGTGTTCTTAAATAAACTTAATAACATTTTATTTCCGATAGATAACATAGTGCTTTGTTTTTTTTTTCATTAACTAATAAATGTACATACATACATATATTACATTCTATAAAGTGAAAGTAAAATTGCGAAGTTTTCATTTTCTCCAATAAACTCAGTTGCCATTCAATTATTTATTAATCCCTAAGACACTTAAGACTATAAGAATTTTATGATTTCTCTAATGAGTTCCAATTTATTCTTATGATTTTTATACCCTACACCACCATGGTGGTAAGGGTATATTGGATTTGTGCTGATGTTTGTAGTGCCCAGAAATATTAGCCCAACACCCAACTAAAAGTATACCGATCGATTTAGAATCATTTCCTGAGTCGATTTAACGATGTCCGTCCGTCCATCTGGCTGGCTGTCCATGTAAAGATTGTGCGCAGAGTACAGGCCGCAATTTTGAAGATATTTCAATAAAAGTTGGTACGTGATATTTTTTCGGCCCAAGGACTAATGCGATTGAAACCGGCTGAAATCGGTTCATTATTTCACCTGGCCTCATACAAACTGTCCTCCCGAAATAGCGGTTTACCGATCGATAAATCTTTGAATTATGCAAGTATGCAAACAAATTTCAAGCTAAATCACATCTACAAATTTTGTCAAGATCGGTTCATAATTAGTTGCAGCTCCCATATAAGGTCCACTTCCAAAATCACTTTAAAGAGCATAACTCTCTTAAAAATGTTGGTATTTAAATAAAATTCAACCCAAATATATTTCATATATACAGAAATGATGATACCTAATTTTATAAAGGTCGTTCCATAATTAGTCAAAACTCCCATATAAAACTCCCTCCGTAATTCACTTTAACCTCCATGAATCTTTTAAAAGTATTTATATCGAGATCAAGTTTAACACTAATAATATTTATATTCACAGAAATCATGACACTAATTTTTTTGGATGATAGGTCCATAATATGTCATATCTCCTATATAACGCCCATTTCTGAAAAACTGTTTAATACATACACTGGGTGTAGGGTATTATATGGTCGGGCTTGACCGACTATACTTTCTTACTTGTTTTTAATTAAAAAAATCTTTTATTACTATGTAGTTTTATTTACAAGATGATTATTATTATTGTTTTGTTTTCTATTTCTATTTTCATATTAAATTTTCTTTTATGAGCAGAAAAATATTGCATTGCTTCTACATTTTCACTAATACATTTATTTAGTTGCAATTGTGGGGCTGGCTGGCTGACTTCTTCTTTGTTTAAGGGAAATATGCCAATACCAAATAAAGTAATTATTCAACTCGTTACCACTTAACTAACTCTTCATAATAAACAAAAGCTCAGTCGCTTACACCCTCACGCACAATAAGTTCCGAAGAATTTTACTCGGGAATTTTAATCGCAACTATATGTAAACACACGAGTGGGGACTCTTTTACATACAGACATAAAAATACATACATATTGACGTTTGTAATATACATACTGAAATATCCTGAGAGTGAATAAAATGACCCTCTCTGTATCAATATAGCAGAGTAATTGACTAATACCAATTTACAGTTAAGCTGTGTGAAAAAAAGAGGGTGGGAAATTAAAACAAAAAACAAAACTTCTATAAACAAAAACAGGGACTTTTTTGTGTTGTACTGTGGGTGTGTGTGTGTGTGAGTGTATAATTAAGGAATTAGTGTTGCCAATGGGATCTTTTTCGATTTCCTCAATTTCATGAGTTTTAACTCCATATCCATGGTTAAAACAAGTGCTACCGCAACTGGAAACTTTGTTTTATATTAGAATGTGTATGAATGTATGACTGTCATTAGTAATTATGTTTATGCACGTGACTGCTTTAGACAGTTAGAGATAAACTTTATTTACGGGTGGTTGAATACTCATTCAACTTGTATACGAATTCGAGTTTAAGTTTTTTTTTTCTTAGAATGAGCGACTGGGTGAGTGAATGGTGGCGTGTGTTTGTTTATTTATATTCCGGTTGTGGGTGATGATAGATGCAGTTTGTTAGAAAAGTAAATAACAACAACGGCAACGAAAACAAAGCACATACGAATTACTTGTATATTCCTTCAGTAATTCAAGGGTAATTTTATGATTACATAACGTAAAAACAAAAACAAATTTGAAGGAACAACATAAAAAGATTATTTTTGTAAAAAAGATTATTTGAAGTGTTTGAAGAGTTTGTTTGAATGTAATGATGATTGTTTTGTTGCTGGCTGCTGCTGGCTGCCTTCTTTAAGGGGAGCATTCGTAAATATGTACATATATGTATATGGCAGATGATTATCAGCAGTGGGTAAATATTATTATTAAGTTATAATTAATAATGTTTGTTTAACAAAGTTATTAGAGTTTATTTACAGGGGAAGTTATAAGGGATTTGATTGAACTTATGAAATTATTACTTCCTTCTTAAATTAGCAGCACAATTGTGTTTCAAAAGAATTACATGCGTAATTAAATATTTAAAAGAATGGTTTACTTTCATAAGAAATGACTTGTATACTCGTAATAGGAAAACAAATTACAAATTGTTTAATTTAAATCTAGAAACTTTGTTAAAATGTCACTGCTTCTAGCAGCACTTCAGATGTTTTGAAAACATTCATCCATCTATAACCACTTCTAGAAGTTGTTCTATGAAATAGTTATGTTATATGTAAGTTGTGAGATCTAGTTTAGTTTAGTTAAATGTTCAGGAAAAATCTAAAGTTTTCTTGTTAAAGTCAAATTATTACTTCCGCATTTTTAAACCATCGAATGATTCGTTTATAACTTTTACTCGATACTAAACACTAGAACCATACAAATTAGGATTTAATTAATCATTGTGATTTAGACTGTATCATTTGATTAGCAATAAATTTGGTTATCACCGTCACCAATCAAATACTCGTACATATTTTTTCTCTGTGCTTCAAAAATAATAAATGAAAATTGCTGATGACGCTTTTGGCAGGGTAGAAAATGCATTCCAGTTTGCCAACTGTTCTAGTGCATACTTTACAATAGTATTCTTTGAAATTATTTGGAAATTCGAACTATTAGCATGAAAGAATAAAACTTTTCCCTTAAAGATAATATTAGTTTAATTATTTCTCTAATTAATAAAAAAAAACTCTTGGCCCAGTGTATCAAAGTATGTAGTCATCCCATCTCCGGTGTTTCGTAGTTACAAAAACTAACATAATCCGCCAAGAAAAAAGGGGAAATAATGACAAACACATACATACATTGCTGTTATTGATCTACATAATACAAGATTTATAAATAATAATAATTCATACTCATAACACGTAAAAAGGAAATATGATAATTCTCGAATTCTTTTTCTCAAAAATGGTGAGTTAAATAGATGAAGTTTACAGATGGATCGAGGACAATGAAAATTGCTGATGACGCTTTTGGCTGGGTAGAAAATTCATTCCAGTTTGGCAATTGTTTTAGTACATACTTTACAATAGTATTCTTTGAAATTATTTGGAAATTCGAACTATTGCCTGAAAGAATAAAACTTTTCTCTTAAATAAATGTTTTTGTTAATTTTTAGAGAATATTATGTCGAACTTTTTATTTATATATTAGAGAAAATTTTTACTTTTTAATAAAGAATTATGTTAATTCCCAAATTCTATTTCTCAATAAATGGTGAGTTAAATATATGATATTTACACGTAGATCTTGGACAATAAACATTGCTGATGAAGCCCGTGGCAGGGCAGAAAATGCATTTCAGTGTGCAATTTGTCTAGAAAAATATAGTTTTCACAATGGTATTCTTCGAGTTATTAATTAAAAAAATTAACTGAAGCCTGATTAAAAATGTTCTCTAATATATAAATGTTTTTGTTTTAAGCAGAAAATGTTTCTGTCTCTTATAAATTTAATTAGTATTCCATTCGTTGCACATTTTTATTTACTTCTTAAGGTTTTTTAAAACCTGCAATCTTTTTTATGCTCCTTTAGTTATTTTTAATTCTTAATACTTTCTCCCCTCACAAAAAAGGAAAAAAAAAACTTACGCAGTATTTAGTATGTATGTATTTGCAAACCATAATTAATAGTTTGTTGTTTATACTTCTTTCACTCTAATATAAAATAAATTCCTGAAAAGAGAAAAGTCTGAAGATTTATTAGAATTTCTAAAACAAAGAAATGAAAAATAATAAAATTCCTAACAAACTTGTTTAGATAATTTTTCTCTGTGCCTCCATCTCCTCTAAGATCAGCAAAAAAAGAATGCCTTTCACTTTAACGCAATTTAGTCGTAATACGTATCACATCGTCTTCACTATATCAACAACAAGCAACCAACACTTTTTTTTATTCACATCCTGGTTTGTGTAAAGAAATAAAAAAAATTAAAAAACAAAAAATAACAAATGTCTAGAAAATGAGAACAATCTGTTAAAGACTTAAAATACATTAAAACAATAAAAACAACATGAAAAAACACATACTTCCCAGCATACCATTTTAGGAGCGCTCCGAAAAAGGAGTCAGAAAAGAGTCCAACAAAAGAGCATTTTCGGAGCGCTCCGAAAAAAGGAGTCAGAAAAGAGTCCAACTAAAGAGCATTTTCGGAGCGAAAGAAAAATTTGCTTGTTACTGTCCTGAGTCTCAGTATGACTAAGAAATTCCACTTAATTATGTGTGTAGCAAAGCGTTGTTGTCTTTTTATTTGTGCTTTGAACAAAAAAAAACATAGCTGTACCACACAAGAATGATAAAAACAAGATTACACAGAGCCCAAGAAAAACCTCATAAAAGACTCTTTTCTGGCATTATCTAAGAGCTCTTTAAGAGCCCAAAAAAACCCTCATAAAAGACTCTTTTCTGACATTATCTAAGAGCTCTTTCTGACGGACCATTTTCGAACGTAATGACGCTCTTTTCTGAAGGTTTTCGGAGCAATTATGATTGTTTTTTGGGCTCATTAAGAGCGTTAACGCTCCGAAAAAGGTGTCAGAAAAGACTCTTTTCGGACTCATATGGCTTGCTGGGTTACTATATAAATATAACAAGACCATCTCGCCATCAAAGTCATTGTAGTCGGGCATCACCATCAAAATCATCGTCAGCCTGCCTCATCAGCATCATTATTATTATCTACAACATTAAAATATCATTGTCGCCAACTTTTCATTGCAGAAACACATGTGACACTCACTCACTCGCTTGCTGGCTGGCTTTCCAATGCCAAAGACATAAGAAAGAAAAAAAAAACAAGAACAATATGATAAAAAAAAAAACTATATAGCGATTCAACAATAAACGATTCTCATAATATAAATACACCAAAAACAAAGCGATATAAGAAAAACTAAAAGCAGAACTTACAAGCAGTGTGTTCTTTTTTTAGGCTCTTTTGAATTTCTATTGAATTTTACACTTAAAGATGATTAGCCTAATACAATTGAAACTCTTATTTATTCCAGTAGTGAATATGATCCCCAAAGACTCGATTGTCCAATTTTTACCTAGCAATAACGGCTAAACTTATTTAGTTTTATTAAAACTGTAAAGAACCATTAATATGATCATAATTTTAATAGGCATTTCCGTTTGATTTGGAAGTTTAACTCAAAGCCATCGAGAACATATTTTCTATACTGAATTATGAGAGACTTTGTGTTGTTTCTTCTCGAAAGGATTATATATATTAAGGGCTGTTTTCTCATTAGGCATTTATCTTTTTCCCCAACGAAAAACTGCCGAATAAAGAAATTTGGTTTTCTCAATGTCTCATTTGCTTCAATTCTGTCGCAAAACTAACCAGCCCTCATCTGCCGATTATTTATTTGTTGTACAGATAAATTCAATCAGCTGACTGCTGTTCATATTTTTTATGTGGCAATACCTTGAGTTTTTGTAAAAAAATTAAATAGATTTTAGAAAAAATGTTTAATAGAGGATTAAACATTAATTTGATTGAGGATGAACTCAAAGAACATGAATTTCAAGTGAATGTTGAAAGAGTTTATCATGCCAGACCTAACTACCTGACAGACATGGATATTATTTATTTTTTAAAATATTTGTTTTTCTGATTTATTTTTTGTTATTTTTTCACATTTAGAAAACAGCTGATTTATGTCAACAACTTGTCACTTGAAGACAGAGTTCCCAATTTTCTCATAAATTTTGAGAGGTATTGCCAAATGAAAATAATGTTTCTGTCGGTATATTAAGAAAACCAAAATTGTTAACGGACATATTATCAGTCTAATGAATTTATGTCGACACAGTAACAGGCAGTTTGTCGACACATTGAGAAAACGGGCCTAAATGAAAGATAGGTAGGAGTCTTCAACATTGCATAAATGGAGACTCATTTGAAGACTAAGAATAATATTTGGTTTATTGAATTTTACACAGAGGAACAGATTCATTGTGTTACTTTGCTTTGCTACTAAACATATGATTTGACTGGTTTTAAACAAAAAAAAAATATCTCGAAATATAACACTGCCCTTCCGATGTCATGACAAAAACTCAATAAATTTATCCGTGCAATAAAATGGTTTCACATGGGCCTGAATATGGTCAGGTGACTTTTTCAGTTGTCAATAATAAACCAAATAATTTATTCTGCCAATTTATTGTTGGAATAGCGACGTTTTAACCCCCTGCCTTTTACGAGATGGCTTTGAGTTCTGGAAATTGTATCAAAAAGCGAAAAACTAGTTGTTGGTATTGTAAAACCTAATTCTAAACTTGGGATTTAGCATCGATGTCAAAGCCAGTGCTAATCTACTGGATTACTCATTTAGTGTGAATAAGTGTGATTTAATTGGGAACGACTTTGTCTATGAGGAACGAGCATTGAGTTATCCTGATATTCTTGGGAGGAATCTCCAATTCTAACTATATGCTTCTAGGAGGATTTCTCCTATTACATCCCAGTTTCTGATAATTATAATAGAAGATAATTATGATAGAAGAAAACTAATTATTAGTTTTCTTCTATCTATCATAACGAATATTTATCACAGCGTCCTCCTTCGGTGGTATAGCGTTTAAACGCCACCGAAGTAAAATAATTAAACAAAGGCTATAAAATCAAGCTTTGACATTAATGCGCCTACTCACCACCAGAGGCGCTGCAATGCTGCACTAAAACAAACATAATGTGCAATTGCAGAGTTGTGTTATAAAGCTTTCTTCTACTTTCACCTGCTTTACTTCTTCAATCTATTCCCATTTCAAAGAAGGTAACGCAATTATATATATGGGCACATTAATTGCCTGAGTGTTAATTCTCTTAAAAAAAATAAATAATTCTAATTACAAAATGATTAAAATCAATAATATTATTTTATAACAACTTTTAAAGAACTTTATAAAGTTATTACAATGATTGCAGGTAGATATAGAAACTTGTTACAATGGAAATCAACTGACCTAATATAGATTTAATACAGCAAGTATGTTAACTTACAGTTCCTAAATACTCATGAATCGATTATTTTACAACTCTGCTGCTCCCATGTTGTTACAAACAGAAATGGAAAAAAGTTTAAGTAACTCTTGAAATATTAACTCCATATTCTCGTACACTTCCAAACTTCTACTCTGTAAACATAATTATGCCAAAGATATGATAATGAAGAAGTGGCTGATAATAATGATCAATCTTTTAAGTATGATTTTTAATGATGTTTAGTTTTTAAGTAAATTGACACACTAATTGTATGATGATTTTATTGTACCAACACATTTTTTCATCCAAATGAATAAATATTTTTTTCTAACATTTTCTCCACCAAAAATAACGTAAAGACAATAGACCGTAGTTTTTTTATGACAGTTGAGTATAAATAAATAGAATTTTAGAATATTAAGAGAAGAATAACTTTAAATGCTTGAATTGAATTGTATTGTAATGCAGGAATCACAGCCCCCACAACATACATACGAGTATGTAGAAAAAAACTTTTAATTTTAAACAATTATTATATTTTACTCCTCTTTTGTTGCTTCTTTCGTTTTCTTCTATTTATTACAAAATGTGGGAGTCTTAAATGTGTGTTTCTGTTGTTTTCCTTTATAGAGTTTTTTATGATTGAATTTAAGTATTTACTTGAATTTAGTGTTTGTATGCATATGGGCCAATTTGTAGTTATTATTTAAATGAAATGGAGAAAAGCCAGTGGGGTAGTGATATATTTTAAAAAGGGGAGAATTAAAATATACTACCTAGTTACCTTGGTTAGTGAGCGTTATTGTAGTCTTATACTTAGTTCTTACTTTGTGTTGTAGATCTCGTAATATATCCCATTAAAATCCAGATGACATATTGAAGTTTTTTCGTACATTTTGGCAATTTTTAGCAGAAAACTACAGAACGGACGTTTTCTATAAATGTCATGTTTTTATCAGGATAATTTTTTGATTTTAATAGACTCGAAGATAGATGAAATTTGAAACATTTATAAAGGGGTTTCCAATAAGTAGAAGAGACCATTGCTGCCAAGTTGATTTGCAAAAAAAAAATAATTTCGTTAATAACTTCATTTGGAATTCCTTTAATTGCGACATAAATTTGTATTTGAAATTTAGTCAGATTTCTTTTAAATTTTTAATTTTTCTTAGAGAATTATTACAAATGTTTTCCTACGTTTCTGTCATTTCTCATTTAGTGGTCTTTGGTGGCCTGACAATGGAAATGATGATGCTGTCAATGATAAAGATAATACTTGAGCTACTAAAACTTTTGATTTTTATTCATTCTCTCTTTTATTTACATGAATTGTATTGTTCTACTGTGCATTATATGTATATCTATCTATTAAACTTTATTGCCAGTGTTGTCTGAACTGGTGTGTGTCATTTATTTTATTCTACTTATAAATTTAGGTCATTTACAATTCATTTGTTCTAGATAAATACACACGCACACATTCATATGCCACTTACACACATTTGTGTTGCATTCAATAGAGTCATGGCGAATATGCACTTAAATAGAGCTTTTAAGTGCTGTTGATATTGCGAGCAGACTTGTCATATACTTTTCTGGCACTCGTTCAAAGGGAATTACAAATATCCCACAAATCTACAAATTATAAATTGTTAATAAATGTGAAAAAAATCCCCAACCACTTTTTCGAGAAGAATTGGAACCTGGTAATGTTAAACTAAAGAAAGGTGAAACACATTCATTTTATGATCTGAGGTTATTGCACCGAAGAATAACTGTAGAAGAATCATACAAACGATCTGGCCCCGTCCATCGTTGAATCTGCCAAGAATATGTTCATAGTTGATCATATTGTAAGTTACCACCAGTTTGCATCGCATGTGTTGAACTACATTGTTCATCTAGTGTTATAAACCACGATTGTGATTGTGAAGCGCTCTCTATCACTTAAAAATTAAGTACCCTCGGTCATGTACCGAACCAAATTTCACACAAAATGTGAAGCCGACAACCACAAATATTCTTCAGAACCCGTTATCAAAGCCCATCTTTTAATTTTAGCCGGCTCAAGGCCATAGTACCCGTGTACAATCTGTTAATAATTTTACAAATTATATGAGAAACATATGCAGGCAAAGCTTTAACTGTAATTTATTATATTGCAAGCTGTACTTAATAGGCCATGAAGTGTTTGAAAATATGTTTCTGGAAGGCAAATACCTTCGCCAACTTAAAAACGAACTCTAGTATTTCCTAAAAAATTTCATTTTGAAATGAAATCAAATTTCACGTCTAGAAGTTTATTTCGTATACATGGGTATCTGATTTATGATGCTAGGAACCCAGAGGCAGAGCATGTGGAGGTTCAGCAATTTTAATAAAGACTCGAATTAAACACTACTTAATATTTAATTTTTGTGAAGATTATCTTCAAGCCACTACGATCTGTATTGAAGATTGTTATCGAAGTAAAGTGATTTAATTTAGTATATATAGTAGATTTCAAATAACAGGCAGTCAATACAATAATTTGTTAAGTCACTAGGCCCCCGTTTCCTAGCAGTTGGCGACTATAACGCTAAGCACACATTCTGGGGATCAAGACTGGTTACTCCGAAAGGTCATGTTTACAATTACTAAAGTGGGATTGAATGTGTTTTTGAGCGGAAACACTTACTGACCTGCTGACAAACAGAAGATACCGGATGTAATTGATTTTGGAGTGATAAAAAATATCCCGAGAAAATTAACTAAAGTTAAATTTTCTTTATAATTGTCATCAGATTATTCATCCACAATTGTTACAATAGCGATCCCCTGATTTGTAATATAGCGCTAACAGGCACAAGTATAAACTGGATTAAATATAGAAAATATATATGTACATATATACACATTGTTCTCAAAACATACCGCTAAGTACACCAGAAAATATCGGTTACTCTTTTATCAATTTAAACAATTTTCATCCGGCGTTGGATGGACTAAACATTAACAATTCATTAGATATAGGATTTGAAATACATATTTATTGTTGTTAGTTCGTTTTTAATGAAGATACAATAAATAAACAGAAGTATAAAAAAATACATTTGAGGCCTCCGATTTACTACAGAATTGTATATATTTCACCAAGGTAGTAGATTTTTTTTCTTTCGTTCATCATCGTTTAAGAATTAAATTGAAAAATTCGAAATTAATTCGTAAATGAAATTCTCTTACAATCTCTCCCCAAAAGCCTTTAAAATTTCCCCAACTTTTGGCACAAATCCGCAAGTCTGGCAAACCTGATTGCAACTCACACAGTTACGACTTGCAAGAAATGAAAAAAACTCTAGTTTTTTTCACTATGTGTGTGTTTGAATTGAAATTATTTTTCATTTATTTTTCTATTTTATTTTCAATTCTGATTTTATTTACATTGGGTAACATTTGCATGCATCATGCTGCTGCTTTTTATTGAAAATTAAAATTTTACTTTCTCTTTCATGCGGTTGGGTGTTTTTGTCTCATATTTATTAGAGTTTTTTTTTATTTTACAACAATTTCTATAATGGAAAATAAAAAACTTAGTTTCTGGTTCCAATGTGAGGGATAAAAATTTAAATTGTATTAAATACAATTTTTTTTTTGATAAAGTCGGTTAAAGTAATGTTGGCTGTTTTGTGATAAAGATGAATAATCTAATTTTATTATACTGGTTAAGAAGATTATTTTCTTTGCAGGGGGTGTGTGATAGGAAATTGAAATTTAATAGTGAGAGTTTAGCTTTTAATTTAATCTTGGTTCAGGTAAAATCAGGTTGCTACAAATTGATTGATATTTATGTAACAAAACAAACGAGTGAATAGTTCTGAAGCACAAATTTAGACTCATTTATTAATACTTAAGAAAATATTTAAAAAATCCGTTTGTTGTTTGTTTTGTTTTTATGAATCGCATTAACTGGCCAGCATTTTGATCTACC
Organism: Bellardia pandia; assembly: GCA_916048285.2. Taxonomy (NCBI): domain Eukaryota; kingdom Metazoa; phylum Arthropoda; class Insecta; order Diptera; family Calliphoridae; genus Bellardia; species Bellardia pandia. The sequence continues at coordinate 28,143,234 of OU696533.1, read as the reverse complement.
TGCTACTCCACTTTAACTTTCCTCTAAAAATAGCCCTGCCGAAGCTGGGGACAATTAATCGACCTGATTTCTTTTTGACATTAAGCTAAATCGAGCAAAAATAACACTTGCATAGATGGTTGGACTGGCATCGTTATATATACATATATATTCATAAGGATCGAGAGTATATATATTTTAGAGAGTCGCCAAGAAAATTTTAGAAACTACAAACGCAATAACATCTGATATGCTGGCAAGGGCTTTGTATTTCGTATCTTTTCTTACACTTTTTGAGCAGTCCAACTCAAACTTCTTTTTGCAAGTACTTGTAACAAAACAAGCACACCTTCAATTAAATCATCACACATGTTACATATTTATATAGACCTTGAATTAAAACTTTGCTTGACTCTACCGTAGTACATGGAGAAACTTCAAAGTGGATTTAAATGAATAGAAATAAAACAAAATAATTACAAAGAAGCCAGCAATTAACATACAGCCCAAGAGTAACAATGTACGTATAGACTACAAGCTCAAAAGCAATTTGAAATGAAATACAACATATTGAATTTTGTACCGTATTAGCCTACAATTAGTCATGATTATAATACAAAATACTTTGCTATTTAAAAAAAAAACAAAATAAAACATCCAAGTTTATGTGCATTTCAAATAAATGTAGTTCAAGGGTAACATTCGCACTTTTTATACTTAGAAGAAAAAAAAAAAAAAAAAAACAAACAAACGAAAACTAACAACACTGAAACTAAAACTCATTTACAATAAGTTTTAATTAATGCTTTTAAAGCATTAGAAACGAGTAATTTATTTGTATAGAAGACAAAAACAAACACAACATCAAATGCATTTAACATTTTATAGACAGACGGACGGACGGATAGATGGACAGACAACATTGCATTTAATTTGCATTGCTTAATCATGACTTTGGTTATTTTAAACAAAAGTGCTAAATCAAATTGAAGCATTTCGTAAAATTGTAAAAGTTCCTTAATGTAAAAAGCAAATAATAAAATCAAAGAAATTTATATGCAGCTACATAAAACATACCAATTGAACTTTGAAGCGTATTAATGAATAAATTAATGAATGAATAAGTTGATTTGCTTGCATTTACTCCAATTTTCTACATTTTCATTGGTTTTAACCTGCAGCTAGCCACAGTGTATTTATTTATTTTAAAACAAACAAAAATAAATCGATATTATTTTGAAAATTATTAACTAATCATGGTTTTTTGTTTTCTTTTATTTTCAGGTAAGCAAATATTGTGATAAAAAAAAATTTTGAGTAAGACAATTAAATTAACTTTTTAAAGTATTTAAGTCAATTAAGGCCGCGATTACCGTTCACAACACCAAGTATTTTAATGTTGTATGTTGTAAACTGCAATTACGATTTACAACTCTTATCGCATTAATCTTAATAAAATGCATTTTGTGTTGTTGTCGAGACAATACAACATTTGCTGTGAATAACTTTATTATTTAAATAACTGATCTGAAAAACAAAAATCGATATAATTTTTGAAGCCAAAAAATATTTGTTGTAATAAAATACAGACCACGTTTCTATACTAAAAAGTGCTTTTGTTTATTTTTACTGGCCCAGTGTTCAACAAGACTTTATAAATATCATTAGCTTAAGACAACAAAAGTGCTAATTGTGATTTCAATATGCAACTTAAGAATATGTAAAAATACACTGTTTCCTTAAAAAGTTTATCATTCGACTTCCCAGCAAGGCATATAAGTCCAAAAAGAGTCTTTTCTGACACCTTTTTCGGAGCGTTAACGATCTTTATGAGTCCAAAAAACAATCATAATTGCTCCAAAAACCTTCAGAAAAGAGGGTCATTACATTCGAAAATGGTCCGTCAGAAAAGAGTCTTTGATGAGGGGTTCTTTGGGCTCTGTGTAATCTTGTTTTTATTATGCTTGTGTGGTACAGCTATGTTTTTTTTTTGTTCAAAGCACAAATAACAGGACAACAATGCTTTGGTACACACATAATTAAGTGGAATTTCTGAGTCAAACTGCGTGCCGACTCAGGACAGTAACAAGCAAATTTTTCTTTCGCTCCGAAAATGCCCTTTTGTTGGACTCTTTTCTGACTCATTTTTCGGAGCGCTCCTAGAATGGTATGCTGGGTTGTAACATTGAGAAATATTTAACTGGAACCCAACAACGTATATATTTTCGTTGTCCTTGTAAAATTCTAAGTCGATTGAGTATATCTGCTTACAGAAAACAGTTTATAATTCCCCTAGGAAGTTTTGTATTGAAAACCAGCGATGCCAACTTAGTGCTTTTGGCACTATTTATGGTGATTTTTGATATCTCAAAACGCCAAAATTTTATGCATAGTGCCAAACTAAGAAAAAGCACTAACTTAGTGCTTTTTAAATTTTTCACTAGTGCCTTAAGTGCTTTTCACAATTTTTATCAATAAATAAAATGTTTAACGTCAAGAAAAATAAATATCAAAATATTTTAGTTCACCCTAAAATATGTATGCCTGTAAATAAAATCAATAATTTACTTTTTTATATCTGCAAAAATTAAAAAATAGAGAAAATTAACAATATTTCTGCCAAAAAAAAAATAATAATCCAAAAATAATAATTATTTCTGACAAAAAAAAAAATAAAAATCAGAATCTGACAATTATTTCTGACAAAAAAAAAAAAATAAAAATCAAGAATTTAAAAATCTATTATTTTATGAAAATATAGTTAAAAACGATCAAAACTGTGTGCTTGACTTGGCTCTCCGATATTTCCTTGTGGTTGCTTTTTCTTTTGAAAATTTTAGAATAATTGTTATGTTTGGTCCCTGATTTTAATTTTAATTTCAAAAATTGTGTTACTTAAATTTATGTACGAAAATTGTCCCCAATAACTCCCTCGCCATTTCTTTACATATATATTAGACAGTAAATAATGCCCAAGGTAACTTGTTTTGTGTTCAATTGTCGATTAAATTGAAAAAAGTGGCTTAATGCTTTTTTACGCTTTTTTACCTCGAAATAGTGCTTTTTAGTTCTTTTTTTAAATTTTAAAGTGCTTTTTGCTCTTAAAAAGTTGGCATCACTGTTGAAAACCAGTCAAATCGGCGCAGTAGGACGAGCATTGTGAATCAAAAAGTTAGACAAGCTCCAAAAAAATGTGAATATTTTTTTTTATAAAATCACTTAAATACGTATAAATTTATTCGTATTATAAATACCGTTGTTATTAGGTGAAAATTCGACACAAATAATCCTCACATATATTCAAATCACTGCAACGATTTTTTTTGTTTTTGATAATTTTACCACTTTTGAAAATCGTCTAATAAATATCGATATCGAAGCAACATTTAACACAGATCAGTAATTTATAAGGAGAAATCATACTACTGGATTTTTGGAATATTGGTACACAATATTCTTATGATAAACATCAAGTATATATGGTTAAAATTATATAAAATTTTTAAACATTTGCAATAAATTATGTTGTGCGTAAACTTGTCTTTCAACCAAAATATAAAATAATTGTTTCTACATTTCTCATTAAATTTAAGATTAAATAAAGATTCGGTACAGCCGAATATTGGACTCGAACTTATTTCTCGTTTTTTTATTGGAGTTTGCACATGTTTTAAATCCATTTGCCAGATTATTAACTCAGTCAAATGAAATTGATTAAAAACTACGTTACTAAATATTAACGCCCAGGCTTTTATAATTATTAGATTATTTATTTAATTTTAACTTAAACCAAAATATTAATAAACGAAATATTGAATCATTTTGAAATTTATTTTCATCTCGACTACAAACTATGAAACATTTGCATCATTTCCTTTTGAGAGCAATTATAGATAAATCAAAAATATTTAAGATTTTTTTTGTGAAAAGATATTCGAATATTCGATATTCGAATGGAAATCAACACAGAAAACAAAAAGATCTCTTATTTGAACCACCAAGAAAATGTCTGTCACTATTAAGATTAAAACTTGTATCAATTAATTGAGAATACCACAAGAGATATACATATATTTCTGATTTGCCTGCGATACTTAGCTGCCATGTAAATCCAATTTATATCAGGTGCATGGAGACATGGCTAAATACTTGGCAAATGCAAATAAATGAACTCAAAACTCAACACATTTCCACTCACAATGGAATACTGTCCACCTATCACGCTGGATAATAAAAATATTCCACAGGTTGACACTGTTATTTACCTTTGTATTCATTTACATATGTCTGTAGATAGATTTTACTTGGCGTCGTCATAAGAACCCCAAATTGCAGGGGTTAATAAACGATAATTTTAAATTAATTATACCTGATACGCTCAGAGTTGTAAAGAAGAAATGAAAATATTCATGGGTCTTGAAGATAAAGTTGAATTCTTTTAAACGTTTGAAAAAAATGAGGTTCTCAAAAAAGCATATGTTTTTTATCACAGAGAATTTTACGTACAATAGTATTTTCTATAGAAAATATTGTGTATACCAGCATTTACTTGAGAATGAAAAATAAATATTTTCCCTCCCTAATGCGTAAAGCCAATGCTAAATTGTATATAAGATACTCAAATGAGATTTGATAATGAGATTGTTAGGCCGCCTAAGATTTTGAGTCACAAACTCAACAAAGTGTCAAACAGTTTTCTGTAATACATTTTAGATTAGCAGTGACGGTAATTACCTTGTGAATAAATAATTCGTTAACTTCAAAGTTTTCACAAAATTCGGCTCCGATAAGGAACCAACGCCTTTAATCCGAAAATAATTAAAACCAGCTCTAATATGATTCTTTGCCCCAGCTCTGAAAGATTCACACAACCTCTGTATAAGCTTGTGGAATTAAATGGACTTCAAAAAGTTCTAGATATGCAGAATTCGCTTTCACGCCGACAAGTATTCCACTATGTTATAACACATTGTATTGTAACGCACTTCCGCTCCTTGAAAATCTGGTTTTGTTCGTTAGCAAGCACTCTACAAATATGTCAAGAAAGAAATTTCTGCCAAAACGAAAAAATTTTTGCTAAAAATTTGTACTATTAGCCGCCAATGAGCAAAGAAAAGGAGTTGAAATTTTAGCAAATTCACTAAAAAATTATTTTTAATATTGGAAACGCTTTCTCAAAATGGTATTTCGAAACAAAACCTAATGTACATACATATATAATATACCGCCATTATTTCAGCCAACTGTCAATTATAAAATATAGTTTATTTTAAAAACAAACGTAAAATTATACAATTTATTGCCTATTTACATATTTGTTGGTCTTAAAACCACAAAGGACTAATGATACTTTTCCTGTATTAACTTTAACTTTAACATTACTTTTGAATTTTTCCCCTTCTAACTGCCACAAATTTCGTACAATTATAGTAATTTTTGAGGCTTGAAGTTAAATTTACTTTTTACATACATACATATGTACATACATACATACATATAGAATTGCTATTGTTATTTTAGTTACTATTTTATTATTATTATTATTACATTTATAGTTTGGTTATTGTTAGTTAATTGCACTTAATATTTACGGTGGACCTAAAGTTTTGCAAATAAAACTTTCTATAAACGGAAATGCAATAAAACATGACCCATCATCATATACATACAAATGTGCATGCATGCATACATACATAATCAATGGATGTGTGTGAAAATTAAACATTTATACAGTATGTGAGAAAAGTATGCATTGAAATATTTGAATTAAAATTCGTTGGTAATAATTTAATTTTCAAAAAATTGTAAATCAAAGCTGCCATATGCAAATTTGTAAAAAAAAGTTTATTAGTTTTACAAGTGGTAAGACTGCTGCCGTTGATTTATTTTGCTTTGATTTTTTTAGTGTCAAAAACAAATATTAAATTATTTTAAATTATAGTGTTTTCAAAATTAATGAAAGAAGAAATACATAAGACATTTTTATTTGAATGAAAAAAAAAAAATGTAACCTATTGGCAACTCAGTTCATTTTTGTCCAGACAAAATATAAAATTAAACCAATTCAAGCTGAGAGTTGTTCGTAAAAAACATTTTCTCTCTCTCAAAAAGCCAGACGTCAAACTTAATATTGAAAAAAAAATATTTTTTTCAAAACGAATGGGTGTTTAGCACCCATTTTAATCTCTCAATCATCTAAGTACTAGAAAAAGAATTTTCTATAGACTCAATAAAAATTACACCATTTCAGTGATGGATATTTTTATATTTTCTTCTATTGTCACTCACTGTAGCTTCGCAAATGGATAGCACATTTGTAGCTACATACTTACATTTGTTCATGTATATAGTATAACGGCGACTTTGAGATGCACAATTTAGTTTTATTTATACAAATAATTTGCGAGTAGCCAGTCAGTCAAAGCTGTTTAGAGCCATATTTGAAATTGTTCATGTTAGAAACAACATCATTTACCAACCAAGACCAAAAAACAACAGTCCCATACAGAGTTCAGTGCGGTATGAGCAAGTGTGGACGAAAAATGCATAAACATTTGTTAAACCATGACCATTCAACCGAACCAAATAGACAACCTACCAAAAATTCACATTCACATAAACTTAAATTAAACTTACGCATATATAAATGCTAACAGATGTACAAGTATGTAAGTATGTATATGTTGCCGAGTGTGAGTTCAAATACATATAAATACTCGTATAACCCTGCAGTTCTGATCGTGTGCACATAAATTATTATTATTATTATTATTATTATTATTATTATTATTATTATTATTATTATTATTATTATTATTATTATTATTATTATTATTATTATTGTGTGCATGAAAAGCATCGTATTTTTGCTTATCTCCTTGTCTTAGGTGGTAAACTCTCAGACTGAATTTATTATTAATTAATTTCTGTAAAAATATGACATTCGCTATTATTTTTATCACTTTGCTGAATACGGTAGAAGGGTTTCATCAAATATTTCGAATGCAATATATATTATTTATATACACATTGTATGGGAGATCTAATATTACAGTTGCGTATTTAAGGATGTTTCTGACTAATTGTCATTAAAGGATCACTAAATTTATTTACCCAAAATGTTTAATCAACAGTCATAATTATATATAATTTACTGTTCAATTTTCTATAAAAATTCATGATATAGCAGACGGATTTTAATGAAGAAGTCGTTGGTTACTGGATAATACATCGAGACGGACCTGTACGTTTGGTTAAAGTTAAACTTTGATTTAAAATTTTCCAAATAAGGTTGAAGATACATTAATGCAACTTTCTGTTTTAAAGAGAAAACATTGGACGTAACAATCAGGGCTGTCAGATATGGCGATTTTTCGCCAAACGTGGTGATTTTTTAGTGCTTATGGCGACATAAATTTCCAATTGGCGATTTCTTTGCGGTTTTTAAATGAGATGGCGAGTTTTATGTTTTTATATATCTTTTTATATATCTAGCATCCTATTAATATTCTTTAAGTTGCTTCGACACTTTGTGGAGTTGATTCAAATAATTTTAGGAAGCTCGTTTACGTTTCTGGAACTGGTTGGTTATCATATGGAGCCGCCGTCAAAATAATTTTGGAGCAGTGGATAGAGTTAAAACATAATTTTTCATTAATATAGACTGTTTAAAATGACATAAGTTCTCAAAATGCAAATTTATGTATAACGAGTTATGTGACGAAAAAATCGACTGTTTCAAGTATTTATCAACCTGATTATAAATAAAATGAATCATTTAAATTTAGAATTTCAATTCTATTACATGGATGCAGGAAGCATGTACGAATAAATTGTTTCTGTAATCGATTTAGCTGCAATTGATTTGAAAATATGAGGCTCTTTAAAGTAGATGGAGAATTTTCAATATTAAAATGCGGAAATCCGTTGACACAAGCTAAATTTTTATTGATGCAAAATTCTTTAAAACTTTTTCAAGCTGTAAAAGTGTCTTTAGGAAAGTGTGTACTTCGGTGGTCAAAATTGGCTTAGTATATTAATTGGCAAGATTATTTTAAAGTAGAAGAAATGCCAACAAACTTAAGCTATGTATAGACGGTCGTCAGATATTACAACGTTGTCAGATCTAGCAATGTACTGGCATTGAAAAATTGTTAGCAAAAGGTAAATTGCCAGTTCAGACGACTGTAAGAAAACTAACAATTTCATTTGCACACAATTGTCACACAATGAATTTATTTGTCAACCGAAAGTGTTTCTGCAAAATGTTATTAATGCAATACTTGTTTATTTATTTATGTATATACAGAGTTGCATTTAGAAATAATTTCTATGACAATGCTGCCATTGGCAGATGCATAAACTTTGCACATATGACAATGAAAAGTCTTTGACAATTGTCTTAAAACAATGACAATGACAAAATTGTGTGTTTACAGTATAAACTTTACACGATTGTTAGATGTCTGACAATATTTTTGTCTTGCAATGTACTGAAAATGTTTTTTCTTACAACGTTGAAAGACAAAAATTTCAAGTACACACGGTTGTTAGACATTTTCTGAAAATTTTTCGGACAACGTTGTAATAGCTGACGACCGTCTATACATAGCTATACTAGACTTCTGGCCTAAAGTTTACAACTACAGCGATGCAGCGGGAACATTCCGACTAGCAACTCTAGCGTGGAAAGGGTGTTTTCAATTATGATTTTTTTTTGAAACCTCCTTTCAATCTATATAAATGTTAATCAAATTTGTTGCAACCCATTTTACCTACACATTGATACAGATGAAGTGTATGAAAAAGAGGTTTACGACCTTATAAATATATGTATAGGCATATGTGTGTAATTAAAAAGAAATTTTATTTATAATCTTTAGAAATGGAAAATGCGTCATTTTTATTTTTGGCGATTTCTGGCAACTGTTTTGGCGAAGTAGGTGAAAAATAATCTTACAACCCTAGTTACAATGCTTGTCTACGATCGCTAGCGTACACAATTATGAAAGCTAACTGAGAAACCAACTCTATCTAACTTCATTATTAATAAATTGTGTAAAATGCTTTAATAAAGTCAATATATGTAGGTCTCGTATACACGATGTTAGATCTATAAGATTTGTTAATGTTGAGTGTTGGCAAGTTATAAGTACATGCAATTACTTGTATCATTGTTGGACTGATTGCTGGAAAATCACTGGACTTTCAGGCAATACTTCACCCCGTTTGTTTTCAATATTTGCTAGGATGATAATTCGTTTAATTAAAGAGACTCGATATATTTATTATTATTAAGAATAAAATTTTTGGATAAGTTCGTCAAAGTTACTTTCATCATCATAAATGTATAGAACTTTATAACAAGCAATACAAATTTAAAGTATAGATAACATTAGAGACTTTGGGAACTAGTTCTTAACGAGCTATTACTACACGTACATTAGTTAGCTTGTCAAGTACCTTACAACGTAACCAACACATTGTGACTTTATTTACAGTTTCGAACCGGCAATAACATTGCCTCTATGTAAACTGCGGAGGGTCATGTTGAAATGATTTATCATATTGTAGAGATATGGCAAGTTTGTGGCGATTCTAAATTGCTAGTAATATCACTAGATTAGAAACTATCTGCAGGGTTTTGGGTGCCTTACTTACAATTCATTTCTCCAACGTAGACTTTAACATAAATTAATAGTAAAAACATGAATTTATTATAGATATATTTTCTTAAACTTATTTTTTTTATTAGTTTTTATTTAGTTTACATTTCTTGACATACAAATGTTTGAAATCATTCATGTATAAACTTTAAGATAAATTGTTAAACTAGGAATCAATGACAAACTAGACAGGCAGTTTCTTGTTGGTTCAAATACTCGTAAATAACAAAAATAAAAAAAAATTACAATAATGTTTTCAAAAGAAATACAAATAAAATGAAAGGAAAAAATAAATAAATTATTTATGTGTTTTGTTGTTCCAATACGAGTGCATTTAAACAAGTTCGAATATTGTATTGGATTTCCTATCCACTTCCTATTATCGATTAATGTGTTGTTAGATTTTAAATGATTAAAGACACTTGAATTTGTTTTCGGTTTTTATAAATTTAATGGTCAGTATTTGTTTAAATAAGAGGTAGGTGGGTTGATGATAAATAGAGTAATGGGTTCAATGACTTTTACTTTCATCATTTCATCCGAGCTTTGTAAATGGTGATCCATTTCGAGGTTCCCTACTTTTTTAAAGAAAAAAACATAGAAAATTCAAATTTAATGTTTATTATCATTTAAAGAACATTCCCCGGCATTTATTTTTTGAAGATTATGTCTATCCAATGTTGGCCGTTGCTACTTCGCAGATGGTCTATCCGTTGAGTCCAATTTACGATGACTCGTTCGAGCATTTCGACTGGTAACTGGCGAATAACACGTGATGTTTTCCTCCAAGGCCTGAATCGAAGCGGGTTTGTCCGCACAAAATTTAGACTTTACATATCAACACATGAAAAAGTCTAACGGTGTGATATCACACCATCTTGGTGGCCAAACGACCGGACCATGAAATTATGTGCTCACCGAAGTGTTCTCTAAATCCATTGATGCGATGTGTTGGAGGTGGCGACGTTTTAATGAAAAAAGTCGCCGAGATCACGAGCTTCAGTTTCAGACATCAAACAGTCGGTTATCATGGCGAATAGACTCTCCATGGTCTTCGCGTACCCTCTCAGCTACGGCGGCTATATTTTCTTCACAACATGCTGGATGTGGTCTATTTGGTCAAATATTATCCAATTATGATTGATGGGTCTCAAAATGGGTGATGGTGTTGCGAATAGTACGCTCAGTAGGCGAAGTGCACGAAAAACATTCCTCACAGAACGTGAATTTTCGTAATAAAGTTGAACGATTTGTAAACGTTGTTCAGGCGTAATCCTTTCCATTATGAAAGGCCAAACATTACTAAACAAAAATAACATGACAGCATGATACGACTCACACATGATGTGTCAAAAAAAGACTATTGAAAAAGTATTTCTACTTGAATCACCAGTTATGTTCGAAAATTTATAAATTTAGTGGCTTCTTGTAGGCAGACCAAATACTTGTAGATTATCTGATATGTGTAGAATAATCTGTGACTTAATGGCTCTAATTGCTGACTAATGTTATTATTGTTTTTTCTCACAAAACAATTACCACTTGTAACACATTTCAATTCACACAACTATGATATATTTCGCATGCTATTAATTTTTCCTTTTTTCCATTGGATTTGCATTTTTCATATGAGAGACATCCGTATTTGTTAAAATTTAAACACTTCATACTGGGTTTGATTTAGTATTTATTTTTTTTTTTGCTTTGCCTCAATATGGTTGTAATTTTAAACTTGATTTACGTTAAGATTTCTATATGAAATAAATAAACTATTTATTACGAATTACGTATGTATGTGTGTTTTTTTTTTTTAATTTTTTCAAAATTCGTTGTATCTATTTCATGTTTGTTTTCATTATCTATGAACTAAAAACACGGTTTCTATTTATTTTTATTCATTTTATTTTACGTAATACTCATATTAAAACGTACAAAAACAAAAAAAAAATCAATTTAAAAACCTAATGATTTCATTTGCTATTAAAGATGGAAGAGGAAAACGAAATTGCACAGAAATAAATTAAGAAAGTCGAAGAGAAAGAAACAGACAACATACGACCGGCAGGTATGCAGTAATATGCACATACATACATTATTAAGTAAATTGAAATATTATTTAGTTATTGGCTTAAGGCACGAAATGTTGGACATTGTGATGTAGAAATGTTAAAACTGGCTGTTAAAACAAATGACCATAAAGAGTGAAATAAACAGAAATTAAATTTAATTAAAAATGTTAAAAAAGAAGGAAAAAAACACACAATTTCCTAGGCTTCACACCTAAATTAATGTTTGCAACTAATTGCCTGAGAAAAATCATTAAAGAAAACAACAAATACAGTGAGTGCCAATGTTAATGACACTAGGACATTTTCGCTAAGACTTGCAGTAAATACTCGTAACTACAAATTAATACTGTGTAGCAAAACACTCTCATGACATTCGGTTCTACACAGAGCAATGGCCCATGTTCGCTCTGTTCACTCAGCAAAATCTGCTGTTGCAACAACATAACAAAACGAGAATAGGTATGGGCTAGTTATTTCATCCATCACAATTAGCCAGTCTTCGGGACGATTAACAGATAATATGATTTGGCAATGCAGTGGCTTATCATTTGCAGTTTTTTTTTTTCTTATTTTATATTCTAGTTGTTTAGGAGTAATAAGTAATCTATCTATCTACTAGATGAAAAATCTAAAAACTTTTTTTTAGAAAACTTAAGCAAGATTTACACGATTGAAATTGTCTTCAAAATTGCTCTTTAAAATGCTTCAAACTCGTGTAAACAGCAAAATTTCTTTATTTAATAACTCTTAATAACTATTAAAAAAATAAATTTTGAAGAATTTTTGCTGGCTACACGAGTTTGAAGCATTTTGAAGAGCAATTTTGAAGAAAATTTCAATCGTGTAAATCTAGCTTTACAATAATTGAAAGCTAGAACAAAAATTATTAAAAATACTATATTAAATAAATTTAACTATTTATTTGGCTTTTCTATTTTCTTTCCAATTATAATGTTATTATACCCTTCACCTTCATGAGAAGTCAGCTAAATCCGTCCATAAATAACGGAGATATGAGCAAAAATCCGAGACAACCTATGAAAATCAACCTATCAAAAAACTTAGTGTATTAATATTGTTACGAATAATTGCATCAACAGATGGCGTAGATCAAACAAAGTGTTAGAAAACTGTAAGTGTGTTCTTAAACCGTAATATAAGTGTGAAAATTTTTTTCGAAAACTTTAACTGTGTTAAGTGTATAAAAAGACAATGTGTTCATTTTTAATTGTGTTTGTGTACATTTAAATAAATAAAGACTCGTTATACATATTTTCTTCAAACTACTTGACACTTTTAGTTTGCAATTAAAAAGAATCCGGTTTATTTAAAGGAAATAAACCACCGTTTTTAAAAGGTAAAAACGTAACAATATAATATATATATGTATGTATGTATATAATATAATTATGCATCCACAACAAAGCTAAAGGGTATATAAGATTCGGCATAGCTGAATATAACACTCTTACTTGTTTTTTCCATATATTTTAAATTCTTTTTATTTGTCATTCACTGTATTTCATCTTAACCATAAATAAAAACAAATCCACCTAACAAATTACCCAAACCACAAATAAATAAAAAAAAACTACACGCAATTACTTCATAAATGTTTGTCGTCGTATCTCTGGCGAAACATCTATAATATTATTTTGAGAACTTTGCGGCATGTTTTCTAATACACAAAAAGGTGTTGAAAATTACATTTAATTTAAATAATAAACCTGGCCCTCGTGTCTCATAAATTTCAACCAATAAAATTTCTTTTATTTTATTCTTTTTTGGTCTTGGTTCTACTAAGTTAACAATTAGTAAAGATTTTAACGTGTTTTTTCTTCTTAAATTTTTCATTATTTTAATGACCTCCTGCTTTGTGAGTTATAGACAATAGACAACAGCTAAGCGAAGATATACTCTAGGCAATGTAGAATTAAATGTACACTTTAGCATTATTTAGAAAAAAAAAAATCATTCATTATTTGTATTTAATAAATAATAAACTAATTCTCTTAGTTTGAATACACTTTTTCACGAGTGTGAAGAGTACACATAAGTTTGACATTTCTCATATCCAATTCTATAAAGTATAAATGTTCTAGATCCTTATAAGCCGATATTTTGATGTCTCTCTTGTTGAGTTTTTAGTGAAATACGCTTCCAGAAGCCTCTAGTTTTTTTCAGAGTTGGTATGTAGTTTGTTTTGTTCTACTCGATATTTAGAGATTATGTTTGCCTATATTTCGAATACTAAGTTCTGTTCATTAACAATATGTATATTAAATTAAAAGGCATTTTAATGAGTGGGAGCTGTAATCAATTATGAACCGATTCTCAAGAAAATTGCTAATGTGATTTCTGTTTAAAATTATTGTGTCGATACCAATATCAAAACAATATTAACTACACAGGAGGTATTCTATTCCGGAATGACATCTGTGTCGAGACTAAGTCAAAATATAGACATATTCTTATCAATTTATATAGGTTTCTTAAGGTTGGTCACACTTGGCAAATATTTCTCAAAAAGCGTAACCACTTGTTTTAGCACAAATCTGTTTGACGTTGTTTGCTCTTACAAGAGTTTTGCAAGATCAAACAACATTAAATAAATTAAAACTAAATATTTGTTGTGCTTTAGCCTCAATAAGAAAAGGGTTTTTAAATAAATAAACAAGTTCAAATGTAATTTATTTAGTGGTTACGACTTTTTCGGCAAATATTTGCCGACCGTACCTTTACTTTTGAAGAAAAAATGTTTTGTCTAAAAACCTGTCTCAAGACAGGGCTCTATATTAATTTGATTTAGTGCTTCCTGGAGGCAGTAGGCAGTTCTACACCATTTTGAAAGCTGAATATTGTGAAAAGTTGTATAAGCCTCTTTGACTTAGCTGATTGACATAATTTAGTTTTAGGCCCATCTAGCTGGTGTAGGGTAAACATATCACCAATAATTTAATGCCGTAACCAAAATCAGTCATAATAAAAAGGCATTCATTTTACATGCACATACAAATGTTGTTTCCATAAAAAATCCCAAGTACTAATTTGTATTAATTCTTATTGTAGCTGTACAATCACTACAATACCCTAATTAGGTCTCTTAACACATTTATGTATGTAGCTTGTTTATTATGTTAATTAGTTTTGAATGATATCGTCAGTTTTTTGTTGTATTCTAATAAAAATATTCATACGAATGTTTACCCAGACAATATTTTGAAGAGTTCTAGAAAAAAGCATACACAAATGTTCAATACTTACTAAATCCGATTTATGTTAGAAATTGTACAATCCTACAAACATTTCTTTTTAAGTCTATAATATTGTCCCACCTTTAATTTAAATATAAATATTTTATTTGGTTGTTTATTTTGGAAAAGAAGTCTTGAAAGTGGAATAGGATAAATTCTTTAGAAAACTCGGTATTCGGTCATATACCGATTTTGTTTACATTAAGCCAACAAACAAGAATTATTACCTACAACAGATTAATATTTTATTATACCCTTCACCTTCATGAGAAGGGTATATACAAGTTTGTCATTCCGTAATTTCCACAATAAAATTGTCCGACCCAATAAAGTATATTTATTCTGGAACCTTATAGATAGCGAAGTCGATAAAGCCATGTCCGTCTGTCTGTCTGTCTGTCTCTTGAAATCAGTTTTTTGAAGTCCCCATACATATTCTTCTATAACTCTGTCAGAAATGCTTTCGAGAAGTTTGCTATTTAAAATCAGCAAAATCGGTTTAGGTCAACCAGAGTTATGTACCAATATGTGAGACAACCTCCATAAAAATGTGATATTTTTTGTCCTTTTTATTGCAATATTTTAAAATATATTGCAGCTAATACCATAAAATTTTGTTTATTACGTTTAGGTGGAGGGTATTTAAGATTCGGCACTGCCGAATATAGCACTCTTACTCGTTTTTTTTTTCAATTTTTGATAATTTAATTTTCATTAAATTATTATTTTTACTGAAGGTAGGAATTGCAACAATGAAATCTTCTTCAAATTTTATTGATAAGTTCTTGGCTGAGCTGGTGATCGAACCTGGGTTGAATTTACATGTTTCAAGAATCACCATCATCTTTCATCAGAATTCTTTGAGTTCTAACCTCTGCACCACTGCGGTGCCTGCTATTTATTTTTTAAAATTTCTGGTTTATAAAATGAACTTACATTTTCCAGAATTTTTGGAACAATTGTTCACTGGGTATTGATATATGAATGTAAGTATACGTAAGTAGACGCATATACTCGTACATACATTTGTATTTGAACAAAAGTGAATATATGAATAACATATCACGCATAATTAAGCAATATTAATGTTATTATTTTGATGTTTTGTATGTTAAAAATCTTTGAGCGTCAAATGTGTAAATTTATCACATTACACTGGAAAAATTACATGTTTATTCCCATGTTTATTTTTACTAGTTCAAATTCTTTGATTATAAATATTCAGTAATTACACCACGCTACAAAATATGTAATTTAGACCTGGGTCCAAATTACCGCATTCGTGATCGAATGAGCTATCGTTTTGAAAAATGATTTCGATATCGAAATTATGATAAAAAGTACTAATTTCTTGCCCAATATCGAATGCCATAATCTCAAATAAGAAAATTACGATAAATTTTACTCGATATCGAATGCGGTAATTTGGCCCCTGATTCATTAACACTGTGCTCGATTTTGAAAATTTTTTTTACCGACAAACGAGGCATCTAGTAGGTATAGCTAAATCGTAGTACGCTGAATCTAATGGTCGCAAATTTCGTTTTTTTTTTTATTTAATTAAACATTAAATAGTTGTTGAGTTAAGCGGATATATATTTCGCATTCTTCTCCATTTCTTAAATAACGCTATATTTCGAAAACTAGAGCTAACCTACAAAACGGTTAGCACCACTGGATTCAGCGTACTCGATTTAGCTTTACCCACGGGATGCCCCGCTTGTCGGTTTTTTCAACTAGCACAGTATAGGTTATTAATCAGCTTATTTTTTAAATAAAAATATTCCCAATATTTGAAGATAAGACGAAGTTCACATAAAATCTGGTCGTATATATATTTCAGTATTTATGTAACAAAAAAAGCTATTAAATACTTTTTAACTTTTGATACTGATTTATTTATATGTAAAGCAGAAACTAATATTCAATTCTTATAATCCTATTCTTGTTTTTGTTTTGATGTATCACATTAACTGTTGCACAACATTTCGAATTGAATTGGATTGGCTCAAAACTTTAGAGCCATCCTTAAATACTGGCGGTAAGCGGGACGTTTTTTACGCTAAGCGTTACCGCTGTTACCCCAAACAAAAGCGGCAACGTTATGTCAAAACGATAAAAACAGGGTTATCAAACAAATAAATAAAACAGGGTCTGTTTATTATTACACCTGGAAATTGTTGTTTTATTTTTCTTTTTCTTTTTGTTTTCTTTTGAACTAACTTCACTGTGAAACGCCTTGTCAAAATCGGATTTTCTAATAGCAAAGCGTTGCCGCCGCGTTGTTTCGGTATGCTCCATACAAAATGTATGAGCATTAGAAATTTTGACAGTTAAAAAACGCTTGCCGCCAGTATTTAGGGATGGCTCTTAGTGAAGAGTACTGACGCCTATAACAATATTCGAATTAGAATTTTTGTAATCACCCAGTAAAAAATGTGCTCCAAAAGGAGCAGGTTTTATGTATGAATTCATACCTCAAATCGCTTCAAACCTCCCGGTTTGGAGGACTACTTTCTGCTGACAATAAGCGCTTTTTTTAACATAATCAAACATTCCTTTCCTAAAGTGTTTTTTTATTCTATCTGAATGTTTTTGCTTAAGAAAAATTCACAGTAACTGAGAAGCGAGGTATTCGTTTTGTAATTGACTTTCGTTGTCATACGTAAATCTGTAGGCTATAATTTCATTTTTGTTTTTTCGCTTTAAAACCTTCTTCGTTGTCAGCCCTAAAAAAGCATCTTTTTTGTATATTTTATTCGTAAGCATTTACTGCTTCAAAAGAGCGCTTTTATTGAAGCGCTCGATTATGCGCTTTTTTCTTAACACGAATTTTTTTACTGGGCATTAAATTCGAAAATGTCTACAAATATATTTCGGCCGATTAAATTTTTTGAGAGTAACCGGTTGGTATGTAGATATAGGTAACAGTTTTTTAATAGTTAACTGCAAGAAGTAATTAATGAATTTTAGAAATATATGGAAATAAAAAGCACTGACGAGAAACACTTACATATGTTTACATTTCAGAATTTTATATATTTCTGATAATGAACAATTATTATATTTCTTTGAACTGTTGATTTTAAATCTTTGATATTTCTTTATTTAGGCTCGAGTTCATTAAATTTAATTTACATTAAATTATTTTTAGATCTGATCATTTGAGAATTATATGACTTTGTATCTGTAATAATTTTTGTCAGTGTATTAATTCTCACTCATAAAATATGCAGGAATTGATAGACATACTAGTATTGTAATATGCACCACGCACCACGCACTCACATACATATTAATATTTTTGTAAGAATCTAGTATAAATTGATATGTGTCGTTCAACATGTCACTTTATTAATGTTATGTTCGCTAATGTAATTTGTAGTTAATATATATATTGTTTGAATTTTTGACAAGTGTAAATGGAAGAAAATGTTTAAGATAAATTACAAATATGTAAAAAACATTTTATTTAAACTAAAACTCTTCTTAATTAAGGCGTATTATTATTTTTATCGTTCCCAACACATGGCTTGGCATCCTTGCGCTTAGTATTTCATTTTTGCAGCAATTTTTCGCAAATCACAAAACAAATATTAATAAATACTCAAAACAATGATACAAATTATCTATTCTACGCGAGCTAAACAGCTCAAAGTAAGTCAATAAGTGTCAAAAACAAGCGATCTGTTGTTGCCAAACCACAATTTAGGCAAATAGGCCTGTTAGTCAATGGACAACTAGTCAAGCCCTGCGCGATATGAATTACATATCAGCATTTAAAAGTTAAATCCTGGATTTTCGATAAAAAAAATGTTAAGGCACGGTTAAAGGTTGCCTAAAATTAGACAGTGGATGAGTGGAAACGTGTAATCCGGTCAGACGAATCCAAATTTAATCATTGCAAATCCTACTGGTGTTTTCGCCTTTTTTGGGCTGTTCGGCGCCAGGGTGTTAAGAAATACTTTAAAGAAGCTTCTGTTGATATTTTTCTATTATCTCTTATAAGGGGGATAAAAGCTAACAAATTAATTTCAAAACCTATTCAAGTTCCTAACCTAGAATTAGCTGAAATAGAACTCAAAGTTCCTATAATTAAAATTATGAGAAATTAGTGAACTATTAAAAATTAAAAAGAAAATGATTAGAATCTTTATAATTGGGTTATGAACCAATACATTCCGCTTTTGGCGGGATTCTCCCGTTTTTTGAAGACTCAACGGGCTTAAATTTTATATCCCAAAATCCCGCTGTTTGCTAATCTAAAAGAAAATATAAAAACTCAAAACTATGATCGTTGGCCTCTTCTTTAAACATTTGAATTTAATTGAGGTTATTTTCCTAACAGATTCTAATGACCGTTAAAGTATTTTACCAGCAACTAATGAAAAGTAAAAACTCATTTATTGGGATTTTCGTTCTGAGTATAGCGAGGTTATCCTTGTACTTGTGTTCAGATAGTCCCGATCGGACCAGCTATTTAGAAATGACAGATTTATTTCCAAAAAATTAAGATTCTGACCATTTAAATTTTAACGTTTCTTTAAGAATAATTCAATTTTGAAAAATATTCAGATTTATGTTTTTGTTTAAATTGTGACTGGCTTTCAAATCAATGTTTTTTGTTTCAAGAATTTGGTAACTTTTAAAAGTTCTAATTAAAAATATAAATACATATACATAATTTTTAACAGTTTTTAAAATATTAATCCTTTTTGTAAAATAGATGTCATTTAATATTCAGCAGTGATTCTGATTTTGCTAGTTTTAAAATTAATGGTACCGATTTTTCATTATATTTACTTTGCAATCCCGCTTTTTCATCCTCAACATCCTGCTTTTTTATAAAAAAAAAACTCACTGGTCACGTTATGTATGATGCAAAAAAGTTTTTGATACTGGTAGAAATAGGTTAATTCTATTAAATATAATAATGAATGTACACCAATACCTCACTTTGCGTCGGGGTTATGTTCCAAAAATATACGACGCAAAGTGAATTAAGATTTTCTATAGCAACCCATTTAAAGATCGAAAATAAGTTCTAGGGTTACGAAAATACTAAGTCGTCGGCTGTCTTTCACAAAAAAATTGGTCCAATATTTGCTGAACAGTTTTTTTTTAATGTAAAATAAATTTCCTTGTAGCAATTGTCTGTATTACTTTTTATGTCATCAAATAAGTTTTTTACTCTTGTCTGAAATACCATTTTACTTAATGGTGTTCTCTGCGCAACTTGATTTCCAATCAAAATAGAAAGCAAGGACGCCATTTCTATCATCAAAGCACTTCTTGTACAAGTTATCGTTTTAGCATCTAATGATGTTGCAGATTTCGCAAAAATTTCAAAAAAAAAAAAAAATTAATGACACGAACCAAAAACAACGCAATCTCGAAAATCTAATGACGCACTGTGACGCAGCGACGCAACTTTGGAAAAATCGAAACGACGCAAAGCGAGGTATTGGTGTAATATAATCGTTTTTTTGAATTGAATCTTACATTCAATGAATTGCCTGATAAAAAGGAACCGTCGTAATGATCTAAACTAACTGTCATTTGATTGGTAATAAATTTGTCATCACAAAGATCCGAATATTGTAACTTGAAAGAGAAAACGTATAAAGAATTCCCGGTGACATTTTTTCGCTTAGGAACCCTGGATGATTGTTATATCGAATACTATTAAAGTAAGTCATACCTAGATATTAACCGCCTTATTCATAAAAACTTACAACAGGTTTATAAAGTAAATTTCCATAAAAAATTTGCTTTATAAACCTCTTATAAACCTATTGTAAGTTTTATGAATAAGGGCATTAATACGTAAATGTATAAAACATACACTTTAATTTCTTGCCTTCGAAAAATATTTATTATCATATCTGTGTACATATCTTTTTTTTTTCTTGTTTTCATAAAATGAAATATTATAATATTTTCATGTATTTGTGTTAGTATGTTGACACTTGCTCCCCAAAGTGTCAACATTGGCCAAAAAGAAAAATAAATGATAGAACTCAGTCATGAAGAACCAAGAAAAAAGAAACCATAGAAGCCAAACTAACTAAAATGTACACGAAGAAGGCAAAGAAAGCTCCTTATTCTATATGATCTGCATGTAAAAGTTACCATTTATCAAAGGCAGCAACAAACAACAACAATGACGATTCTTGCTTTGGTTCTGAGAGACAAAGGAAACAACAACAAGACCAAAATAACAAAAAAAAAAAATTATGATAAATACAATAAGGATGAGTTATGTCTGTGTAAAATGCTATTCATGGAATTTTCTTTTAAAGTTTTTCTTTCAATAAAATAAAAGTTACAGCAGAGCAGGAGAAGAGAAGTATATGGAACAAAGTTTAATTGTTTTCATTTATGATTATGGTAATGCTGTTGTTATTGTGTTTCTGTTCTAAAAATATCCAAAGAAACAATTTGAATATTTATGATTTTATAAAAATATATTGCTGCAAATAAATGTGAATGGAAAAATGTTTCCATAAAAAACATTAATCATAAAATTTATTTCAGTAATTTTGTTTGACGTTTTACTTACGTATTTATTTTAGTTGTTGTATCTGCTGTTTTGGTCTTTAAAATTTATTTCCGGTGGCCATGTTGTGTTTTGTGAAGTCTCTGTTAGGGAAACTGGCCACAGGTCTGCACAAAAAAGGTTTAATTAGGGGCCCGCTTGGTAATCAGTTGGAATATGTTTGTGTGAGTGCTAAGCAATGAAAAATTAAAATAGAAAAAGATTACTTGAAAAACCGAACTAGTAGCATTTAATGTTTCCTATAATATGTAAATCTTAAGCATTAGGAATTTGCAAAGAAAATAATACTCGCAATAAACAAAAAATCCGGATGTAAGTATAGCTAGCAGAATACTTGTGGATGCTGGTTTGCAAAACTTATCGTGTAAATAAATATCCAAAACGTAGAGAAAACTCTATTTTATATAGTACATATCGTCACCTAAAATGCCTAAAGACGTAACCATTATTATCATAATTTTACTGGAGAAGCAAAAAACGTTATAAAATGAACACTGTTTAATTTTAAATTTGTAGATGTGATTTGGGTTCATTTACCACTCATTTATGATGAAATTTGTGTGGATGCTTGCATAATGCAAACGTTTATGAACGGTAAACGCCAATTTAAGGAGGACATTTGTATTGGGGCCAGGTGAAATAATGGACCGTTTTCCACCAGTTCCAATCCCCTCCATCCTTGGGCCGAAAAAATTATCACGTACCAAATTTTATCGAAATATCTTCAAAATTGCGACATGTACTCTGCGCACAAACCAGCCATCCAGCCAGATGGACGGACGGATGGACGGACATCGTTAAATCGACTCAGAAAGTGATTCTGATTAGCCGTATTTTAACTTAAACTGTACGACTATATATGTAGATTTACAAACATTTTTTGAAAGTGGTATGTGCCGATCCCAAGAAAACATTCCAGATTTTCCTTGCGTGCCTTGGATGGTACACTCCAATACCTTTAGATAATTTCTGAACAGATGACGACCAAATAAAAGCAAATATTATTTCAAGAGGAAATTCTGGCCAGAATAGCAAAATATAACAGGTTCCTCTTAAATAAGCTTTACACTATATGGCTACACAACTGAATGTCAAAAAATATGTCTATAATTATCTGTGCATTAAGAAATTCTAATGAATAAATCAGTAATTTTACAGATATAAAATAATCCTAAACACTTTTCCACTTTTCCAACTCCAATGAAAACTATGATAGTGTAAAGATATCACAAGGCTTTTAATGTTTATTTGAAAGATTTTTTGTCCGTCTCATACTTGAAACTGTCTGTAGGTGTTTTCCTTTAGCAAGATGTTCGTTAGTTCCTTAATTTGTTTTTGTTTGTCTATGCAGACGAAAAACTTTACAATAGACAAATAAAAAAATTCGCCAGACTTTTCTAAAAACAAGACTAACAAACAAAAAACGAGCATAAAAAAATTAAAATCATTGTCACAGCTGTTTAGTTTTTGCAGGTACTCGTACTTATTTTCTGCTATGACTATAATAAAATTGTTGGGACAGCAACAACAAAGAAATAAACTTACTGGGGGTGTGGGTGAGAGTGTGTGAGTTAGTGTACGTGTGTTGTTCAATGTGTTTATCCTTGACAGAAAAACTAACGGTGCAGAAATATTAAAAATGTTCTATAGTTTAGTTTATTGTTTACAATTGTTGCTACTGCTGCGTGCTGCTGGTGTTGTTGGCTATTTCTGAATGAATTCACACCTTGCATAAATAACTACATACATATATGCAAACATACATATGTACATGCATACACACTCTCACACAATAGACTGAGTGTGATGCATAATAATTTTGTTTTTCTGTTTGAATTTGTATTTAACCCCTACGAGGTTGTATTGTTTTCTATTTAAAGGAAATGCTTTGAAAGGCAAATACAAAATGCTTTAGGTGTAGGGAAATCACAGATTTTTGTTATTGAGGACTTCTGTCCTTGAAGTTTGACAGGATAATAATTCGGCAGATAATAATAATAAAATGTACATCCTAGCTAAAAATACATAATTATAGAAATATATATATGTACTTACATACTGTGAGCGTCAAAATAATGTCAACACGACATTATTTAAAGAAAAATTTAGGTATATTTTTATAAATAATATTGTATTGACAAATTATATTGCATGTTTATACATACATAGTTACTTATGTAGAATTAAATTCACAAAAACAAAAGCCTATACAACTTCAATTGATTTATATATTAAAATATAGCAATTTTTACGCTTTAAAATAAAGTAAACAGTGGCATCATCTTATGCAATAAAAACCCTCTTTTTAAGGGGTTTTTGTTATTCCAAAATTAATGGCAATTCTTTTAAAATTTCTTTGTTTGAAAGTGCCCTTCAAAAGAATTCCAAGTTTCATAATTTATCATTAAAAGAGAGTAGTGACGTTTTGTAGTAAAAAATTTACAATGGGAAAAAATCTGTACACGCGAGTATGATTAGAAAATCGTTGCATATCAAAGAACAACCAAACCAAGCGTTTGAATTTGGCAAACAAATAAAAAAAGTCTGAAATTTTTTAAAATAATATTCCTTCACGGTAAGAAGTCAACAAATCAAACTTTTGATTTTTGCGCCATCTAGAATGAAGATTATCGCGACATTGTAAAAAACAATGTAATCTCTAGTGTAGAGAAATTAGAACTAGTGCACAACTGGATTTTCCAGTAGCACAATGATCCTAAGCATACCAGCAAGATTGTGCATGAGTAGTTGTTAAGTCATTGTCCTAGCTCTTAGATCATCCTTCGCAGTCTCCAGACCTGAATCCAGTTGAGCACCTATGAGAATATCTGAACAAAAAAAAATTGACAAAGAAATATTGCTTGAAAATAAATTGTTAAACAAAATTTTTTTTTTTTGCTAGAAGATTGCCAACTGTGTTAAAGGCAAAAGGATTGATTAACAAAATATTATTTTCAAAATACATATTATATAATAATTTTAATACTCCTGTTTACTTTATTTTGACGCGCAAACTCTGGTACTTTTCCATTAAAATTGTAGTATTTTTTCGTGTTCCTTATTTTGCTAGTTTTTATTGATATTTTGCTTACTTGGTTACTTATGAATTATAAAAGTGATTCTGAGTCGATTGATTCGCTTTAAGGCCCCTTTCAGATTAGGCAATTTTATTTGCGCAAGTATAATTTTCATTTTTATTTATTTTCTTTTGAACTTGCTATTATGTACACATTCAGTAACGTGGTTGCGCAAGTTTAAGTTTCTTATGCTCGAATTTTCTTAATTGTTTGACATTTTCTTTCATTTCTGTATTCATTGTAATTGTGAAAGTGATTTGAAAACAATGGAAGTTGAAAAAAAATAATTTAGTTAAAAATATACTTGAATGCATCGGAGAAGCGGTTAATATAGATTCCGATGACAGTGATCAAGAAGATTTGTAAACCATAAATTACTTCCAGTTTTTATATGTAGTTTAAAGCCATTTTTTAAGGTTTAACAAATTTGTGCAAAAAAACAACTTTGCTCCCTACTAATAACATCAGAAAGCAGAGAAACGTTTCTGGTTCCTTTTCATTCTTAACAACAGAATTGTTGCTGACTAAATACGGTCTAAATATGAAAATGAACAAACATTAAAAATGCATTCATTTTGTTCAACTAAATTGATTAGTTGTTCCGTTGTTCACAAATAAATATAAAATTTTCTTAACACAAAATTAGACAACACCGCAGAGTATACTCTATGACAACACACCGAAGAAGAAATAAAAGACAATGTCAAAAACAAATAAATATCCCAAGCCAAGAATGACAGCAGCAACAAAATTGCCAAGTACAAACAAGCGTGTACTCAATCCTCGGCAATTATTTCCCCTTCAAACCGACCTTTCCTCTCACACCCACAAACACAAGACTTGCGCAAATAAAATTGCCTAATCTGAAAGGGGCATAAGATGGGTTAGACAAATATTTATGGACGTGAAAAATATCTGCACAAATCCTCTATGACAGTGTAGGGTATAAAAATGATCCCATGCTGGTCGGTCACAATTGCATAATTTCTATTTTTAAATTTGTAATTCATATTGTATTCTTATTAATAATTCCAAGTAATCAATTAATTCCTTTAATTATCATTATTTACTACTCAACAATTCATTCCTTTATATACTACTCTAGTTTTTAGTTATTCGTCACTTTTACTCTCTTCTTTTTCTTATAAATTGTAACTGTTCTTATTTACTTGTAAAAACATTTGACTTAATCTGTAACCATAGCTGCCAGATTTGACGATTTATCGTCATTTTGACGATTTTTGGTTTCAAAAATAGCAAAATGACGATTTGACGATTTTTTCATCGAAAGTGACGATTTTCTGAATTATTAAAAATTTCTATCATTTGTTAGTTTTATTAATGTTTTTGTTACCAAATTCTCTCTTTTTTGAGACAACAACTATTGTTCTCATTTAATATCATAAATATTAAGAAGAACATGACATATTTCAAAAACAAAACTAAGTGATAGTAGTGTTTTCTTAATTATTGTTGTTAAGTTCAAGTAAAATTATTCCAAATAATATTGAGACAGGATAGTCGAAATTACTTATTTATCTGTAAACATAAAAATCAATTTTAAATACTGAATTCCACGAACTAATATTTTAAGAGGAAACAATTTCTGAATTTCCACGAGGAAATTCTTCTACAAAAACTTCTCCTATTTTAACGTCGAAAGCATATTCAGCCAAATAAATTGAAATAACAAAAATGCGGAATTCTTTGACAATAAGTACCTGTTCTCGTATATGATGGATGAATTGAATTCTGTATGCAAAATGATATTTAAAACTTAATAAAATAAATTGTCCTGACATACGTTAAATCAATTTTCGTACTTTTTAATGTAAATCAACATGCATGAACAAAAACAAAAGGAAATAAGAAAATTGACAGTACCGTCAACTTTGTACCCCTTTTGTTCTTATTTCCCCTCTCATCCAAAAATACTTGCCTTGACGAGTCAGAAGTGAAAACGAACTAAGATATTATAAAAATATTACACAAGTTGTGTTTAACATTATATGTTTTGTGATTTGTTATGTAAAAAGTTAAAATTTATGTATTTTGATATGTATTGTACAAGAGACTATATAAAATTGAATTTTTATGTTTTCGTTTAAATAAAAATTTCAAAATACTATTAGAAATAGTGACTTTTTATTTTTCCGATTTTTTTGACGATTTTTAAAATTTGAAATGACAATTTTTTTCTTTTTTATCGGGATTTTGACGATTTTTTCCGAAATTCATCTGGCAGCCCTGTCTGTAACAAATAATTTCCATTCTTGGCATTCTTGTTCAGATCATTAAACTGGCTAAACCAATAGCGCATACAAACAATTGAGTTTTATTTTTTGCTCAAACACATGCCTTGTGTGACAATTTTATCAATTAACTTCTTAAAAGTGGTCTCAAAAGGAAAATTATACTGACGCAAAATATCAATAATTTTACGAAATGTAGCTTTTACAGGTTTATCATTTGAAAATGCTGACCTCATACATTTCTAACTTAGATTTTAATAATTCAGCTGAATAATTTGCCCTTCTGACCCAAAGAGGGTTAATAAAGGTAGCACACCGAAAAAGTATTTGTCATATTAAGTAAACAATAGATGTGACACAGGTGTTTATTGTGCTTGCAGTTTGGAATGTAGACACATGCACATCCCAACAATTGTTTACAAATTTTATTTCAACTATAAATCATAATTCTGTTTAATATTTCGTTAAAAAGAAAATAAGGAATATAAATTTCTTTACAATTCTCTAGCTAAGACCTTAGCACAGTCCTTTTGTTTACCGTACGCATTTAACAAATTAATAATAAATTGTTGACTTTATTGTTTGTCTCTGTTTTCTCTCTACTTACAGATCACCTTCGGAACGTTCTGGCAAAGGTTGTTGTGGTCAATGGTTTGCTGGCCCTCCCCTGCGTGCCTTAATAGCTGTAGTAGCTCTGGGTGGTGTGGCTTGTGCTTTGGGTGGTGCTGCTTTGGGGGCTACAGGTTTGGCAGGACCTCCTAGTTCGCATTTTACAGCCGCTTTATTAATGATTGGTAAGTGTTTGTGTATATTCTGGTTTCTATAGGATTTTTTCATTTACTTGTTGTTTAAGGTGAAAGTTAAAGTAAATTTGCTTACGATGAGGTTTAGTTCACTACAGTTACATCATCTAAAATATTTCTTAAGCTTTTAGTGTGTTTTAATACAATTACCTCACAATTTTTTTGTGGTAAAACAAACACAACCAACCATCATAATTCTAATGACACGTATATTTTTATTTATGTATATTTATATTATTTTCATTTTTGTCTTTTGGCAACAAGTTGTATGAATCTAAAAAAATTGTGAATACACTACAACAGATGTTCATGGAAAATATACCTGAAAAACTAGTAAGCTATTTTTGAAACTAGTTAAATATTTCACTTCTACATTTCTGGATATGTATAAGTATTCTCAAAATCTATAATCTTTATTAATATTTTTAAAAGCTAGCAGTGTATTAGGGTTATCATAAGTCCACTTATGAGCACTCAAAATCGCCCTAAAACATTTCCTAGCATTATGTTAGTGTGGACTTTAATTGTTGTGTATTTGAACATTTTTACATAAAATGTCACGTTTAAAATGTACGCAAAATGAGTCCGTATTTATTTATGCATTTACATACAAAACAAAAAAAATCGAATACAACAATGAAATAAATAAACAAATTAAATAAACCTAAATATTGACCTAAATTAAATATTTAATGACAATGTCCAAAATTGTTCACTTGTTCACACAGACATTCACGAAACTATTTTAGCCCAATTAAAGTGTCTCTTTAAGTACCTTATACGAGAAGTACTATTTTTAATTCTCTTGTATTTATTCAAATTGTTGTTTGTTATTTTTGTAGTGCTAATAATAAGTATTGTCTCAATGTTGTTTTTTGACAATTATTGTTGAACATTTTAAAAGTTGTTACGATTGTAACCAACTGTTTTAGTTTTAATCATCTTAAAGGTGTGAAAATTGTGTTTGCTAGGCCAACGTTTGGGTCTTGGTATTTTTATGGGTTGGTCTATGAAAAACAATCATGTAATTTTTTTTTTGTTTGTGTTTCACCCATTCTACTTAATTGGAAAAACCATTTACTAAAGGTCGCTGCCAGTCTATTTCCATTAATGACCTTTTGAAATGTTTTTGGGGAAAGGTACTTAACATTTTTTTTTGTACCAGAATAAAGAAATAATAATTAGAAAGAGCAATAGAAATATTTATAAAGTATATTTATAGAGAATTACAAACAAAGGTTTCAAAGATTTAATTTTTATTTAAATTATAAAAATCAATTAAATTGCCATCGTTAAGAAATTAATATTTTTAAACTGATTGAATTAATTTCTTTGACAATTCATATTTTATATAATTTATTACGTATTCAATTATGTTCAGTTCAAATATATTGAAAATCTACTTTATAATTTTATTTATAAGTTCAAATTTATTATAAATTATTTTTATTTAATTTATACATACACTAAAAAAATTCTAACGAATACGAAAAAGAATCAAAGAAACTGTATTAAGTTTTGTGTAAAAAATTAAATTAAATGTGCAAGGACATTTGAAATGTTGACTGTGGCGTTTGGCGAGTCTACCATGAGCAGAACACAAGTTCAATTGTGGTATAACCGGTTTAAGGAAGGCCGAGAAGATGTCAATGACGATGCTCGTCCTGATGGCCCGAGCAGGTCAACAACCAATGCAAACATTGAAGCAGTGAAGAAAATGATTTTGGATAATCGTTGAATCACCATCAGAGCGGTTGCTGATGTTTTAGGCATGAAACGTGCGGCAGCGAAGATTGTTCCAAAATTGCTAAATATTGAATATTCGAATCTTGGCTTAGGATTTGAACCTGGGTTGTTGGTTGAATTTACATATGTTTCGAGAAACACCACTTTCTCTCATCAGAATTCTTTACGTTCTCACCCTACAGTCAAAGATCAATCCTTTAACCAGGTTCGAATCCTAAGCCAAGAAAAATTATCAATAAATTTTAATAATAATTTTCATGTAACAATTCCTAGCTTCAGTAAAAATAATTTAATGAAAAATTAAATTTAATGAACTCGAGCCGAAATAAAAGAAATATCAATGACTACTATATTACGATTTTTAATTTTCCTAGAAAGGGTCCTGGTACCACCCATTTTTCTCCACGTACGTATACCTAATTACGCCAGCATCATATGTACCAAATATCATCGACATACGTCAAAAAATGGCCAATATATGGCGATATAAATTTTTGGATTATATGGGCGCTGCCACTCCCGTTTGCTGTGAAAATTTCAATAAGATCGGTCCAAGGATTTGGCCTCCTATTAAGCACAAACATACAGACAGAAATTCATTTTTATATATAAAGATTTAAAGCAGATTAATTAAAATTTAAAGTAAAGAGGTTTGGTCTCCTATAAGGTACAAACAAACAAATAAACAAACACACATTCCATTTTATATATGTATAAAGATTATCTATAAAAATGAATTTGGTATTTAAACAGAACTTAAGTTTAAAAACCCTTTGATGTTTAAGTTAAAAACTGGCCATTAGAACGGTATTTCACATACCTCAAAGAGTTCAAAGTCATGATGTAAACAAACAATAAACATAAAGACATTTCAATATTTATGCACACAAACCCTTTACCTACATATGTATCTAAATATCACACCACTAAATTTGATTGTTTTCAGACAGGGGCGTTTTCCGCTACATACTTTATATATTTAATTCAATACACAACCTAATACTAGTCGTACACCTGCTATATATTTGCTATTGTTTTTATACAATATTTACACCAAAAGATACTTAGTAATAGAAAAAATATAAAATGTTTAAAAAAATGACTTTTTGTTCGTTTTTACAAAACAATGTGTTTATTTGTTTGTATTTTGCGACATGAAAAATGGCGTGTGAATATTGTGCATTACGCTTAATTTGTTTACAACATTTTTTTTATTAAAGTCGCTTTTATTTTTTATGTTATTTTCTGTGTCCACCTTTTGCTGAACAATTTGAACGCAACTAACAAGCAATGAAGGTAAAAAGACAGTAGTAACTAACTACCATACAGTTTTAATGGTGGCACCTTTAAGTGATTATAACTCACTAATTTATAATTGCTTAGCTGAGCCTTTTGTATATTTGTACTCACATGGCAAACGTATTTTTGTTTTTTTTTATGCAAAGAAAAGTTAATATATTACTTTACAAATCCTAATACTATGTTTCCACGGTACATGCTTCGCTCTCTATTCATGCTTCACACCCCAATCATGTGCAAAACAACTTGCTTCAGCATACAAAATTTCAAGAGCGAATCAAGTAGATTCATATTGAATCTACTTGCGAAGCACGAAAAATTGCACTCTTCCCTAATTTTTATCGCAAGTTTATCTGCACTAGCTGTAAAAATTTAATATTATTTTAAACAAAGCAAATTATTTTCTTTTTGCAAATAAGCTAACTAATTTCCACTCACTTTTTTTGTCCATTAAAAAAAAATATTTTCCACAAATTGTAAATTCTGTTTTTTTTTATTCGTCAAATCGAATCAAGTTTTTTGGTCATGTAAACAGCATGATTCATAAACATGATTCAGAGAGCAAAGCAGGTGATTCAAGTCGTCGTGGAAACATAGTATGAGTAACACAAAAAGAATCGTCACTTTATTGTCTCAAAGTAATCTTGATTGTATCCTGTTTGATTATTTTTTTTTACTTTAGAAATTATATTTTTCTCACCAGATCTTTTGTAAATTTATTTGGATGCCTAGGTAATATGGACGATAATGTGCTGGACCATAAGTATAAGGGTTGTGTGTTCAATACCTGGATGTATATAGGCTTCTCATTCAAAGCTGATGTTGGTCTTATTAATGTGTGTTTGATGCAATGACAAGCACATTTTAAAATAACTAGTCAAATAGCTAGATCGGCTTAAAATGCCATGTTAATCACCAGTTAATAGCAGTTACTGGAATTGCTGGGTAACAGCACCAGCCAACACAAAAGTCATAATTAATGAACGAGTATGTGTCATGCGTGTAATATATATATATATATATATATATATATACGTGTACAGACATACTATATATACAGTCTATAGTAGTGTATTGAACAAAAATAGTACATGAGAGTATATATTGGACTGAAACAGTTTATATGAAGAGTGGGCGAAATAATAAATTAATTAGTTTGCCTTTAAGTACTTATTTTTAATTTAATAGTGCATATTGTTCTGTTTTTAGTGCATAATTTGTATTGGAAAGTATGTTGCACTTTAGTAACGGGTATAGTATTTATTTATAATATGTTTCATATAAAATATTTTAAATACTGTACTTCTACTTATAATTATACATTAAACATACATAAGGGTTTTTATTATTTTGACATTTAATATATTACTCCAACTCTGATAATTTGAGTCAATTCAGATAACGTTAACCCTTGACGTATCGGCTCTCAAGTTCACAAATACTTTTAAAATTACAAAAATTAATGATATATGTATTTGTACCATGCACTACAGAATCACTTTCTCAGATGATTTAACGATGTTCCATCCGTCTGATGTGCACCCTATGTGCGCAAAACACAGGTCGCAATTATAAAGATGTGCTTTTTTTTGCCCCAAATACAAATAAAATGGTTTCAAATCGGTTCGTTATTTCACCCAGCCCTTGTGCGAATGCCTTTTTGAAATAGAACTTTATCGAACTTATAAATGTCTAGTTCAATAAATCACACCCATAAATTTTGTGCGGATCGCTAAATAACTGACCATAGCACCCATATAACTCACACTTCCGAAAATCCCTTAAATAATCATAAATGTCCTACAAATGTTGGTATCCAAATACAATTCAAAACTAGTTTTATGGTGATCGGTCCATAATTAGTCGTAATTCAAAATAATAAAAAATAAATTTTAAAAGAAAAAAATTTAAAAATGTTTGTTCATATACTCAATACTTATGTCGATTTTGTTGAAGCTGTATCAAAACCAAATTGCAGACACATAGCACTTTGCTGTATTATAGTGTCAATCAAAAATATTTAAAATTTTGGATTTCATATTAATAAAACTCAGTTTTATTAATATAAAAATATTATGAGAGATATTTTCCTACTTCTTATCGGTTTTTATTTTCGAATATAATTTGAATAAAAACTTAAAATATAATTCTTTAATGTATGTATACATTAAAATGTTAAAAAATTCGAAAAATGTATAAATTTAGATTTATTAAAAAAAATATTTTCTAGTTACATATAGAAAACTTTATAACAGATCTAATTTTCATTATTCTTACAAAGATTAGCACAACTTTGTAATAACGTTTTGGTATTTAAAGAACGATAATGCTGTAGTCATTTATCTAAGTGATAGTATTAACTATTAACAATTGTTTGCAATATTTTAAAACATAAAATTTTCCCTTGTAAACTCATTTCCAAAACTAGTAGAAAAGTCTCTATACAGTGTTGGAACAAATAATTTTTCAAAGTTGGCTTATAACTATTTAAAATTTTTTTTTACAAGAAACCTTTTCAACTTCGCGGCTGTTCTAATTTTTCCATTTCAGCTATCAACAATTCAAATTGAGCTGCCGTTGTGTCTTCTTTTTTAGCGCTAAGAAAAATTTTAATAGTCTTTCATACTAAATGACTATGTTTGTATATATTTACTTACATCGAATTAATAAAGTTCCTATAAAATATTAAATTAATTGAATAATTTTGTGTTTTAACATTATTTTAATTCAACTTTTAAAATTAACATCAAGAAAATGGAGGCGTTAAATTTGTCAACGCAACAAGACTAGAAACTACCAAGCAACGCATTAATTACGTGGGTGCTGTAAAATTCAATAATTTACACGCAGATTTGAAGTCAATTAATCGAATTTCACTATTTAAATCTTCTTGTAAACAACATTTATTTAACAACATCGAAACGCTTTTGTAATTTTTTATTTTTTGTAAAACAGTTTTTATACATATTTAAAAAATTTTGTACAAATAAAATTTTTTCTGTAGAAAAGTTTTTTCTATAAAAAACAAAACAAAGAAAAAAAAAAAGTGATAAAAATTTCAGCGTTGCGTTTTACAAAATACATAAACAGTTCAAACATTTGTAACGGGTCCGCCATCTAACGTTTTTTTCAACTAGTGCTTATTTCGTGAATGGTAACACTTAGCTCATGTCTGATTTGACAGATAATTAGTTTTATCCTTCCGCTGAACGAATATGGTTGTGTATACGCTTGTCTTCGCTTCGCTAAGTGGGCCTGTGATTGACTTACAGAAGATGCCGATTTTGTCAAACAAATCATCTTTTCAGATGAAGCTTATTTTGATCTTGGCGGGTATGTAAACAAGCAAAATTGTTGCATTTGGGCACAGAAAACCCGCACGCATACATTGAAAAGCCGATGCACCAAAACGAGTCACTGTTTGGTGCGGATTTTGGTCCAGAGCCATAATTGGGCCATTTTTCGTCGAAAATAAGCAAGGAGTGGCCGTTAAATTCAACGGCGATCGTTATCGGGCCATGTTAAACGAATTTTTGTGAAAATTGAAGACGAGGATATTAGCAGTATTTGGTTTCAACAGGATGGCGCTACGTGCCACACAGCCGCAGCTACACTCGCAGAGCTGATGTCGTTTGGTCACCTCAGAGCTGCGATTTGACACCGTCAAAGATAAATGTTACGCCGACAAGCTAGAGACAATTGACGCTTTAAAGGACAATATTCGTGAAGCCATTGGTGAAATACAGCTGCACACAATCGATAATGTGCTTAAAAATTGGACCGATCGTGTAGGCTACTGCATGGCCAGCCGAGGCAGCCATTTAAATGAAATTATTTTCCATTATTAACCGGCAGGATTGCACTTTCAAATAAAAAAAGAAATTTGAGAATATATTCCGTAGTTTTTTTTATAGCATTTTCAGAAAAAAAAGTTATTTGTCGGACCCTTTATTAACAACAACGTAAGAATCAGCTGTTACAACAAAAACAATAACTTGCTTGAACGCCGTGATTTTCAGATCATTAAACAGATGTTTTACTATATTCAGTGTAGATTCATCATACAATTATGAGTTATTTGACAATAAGAATTAACAAAGTTATTCCTTTTTTTAGTCTTTCTCGATCGCATGACTGAAAATTAAAAGGCGTTCGAATTATTATTTCCAGCACTGTACATATATATACCCATATAAATATGTACTTACATGTAAACAAGAATATTTAAATATTGTTTATATGCACCATTTAGCCAGAGGATGATGATCAGCGTTGTCAACTTTGAAATTTGAAAACGCACCAAAATGAAGAAAAGAACGCGTCATTTAAGAAAAAACACACCAAGTTTAGAATATATTTTACTGAAAATGTTTATTGAATTAATTTTACATTTTTTTAATTTTATAAATTCTATATAAAACTTTTTAAAAAGAGATCAACGAGTAATAGTAAAATAGTAAAAGCATTTTAAACGAGCTAATATAGATAGAATAAGCATTTAACCACTCAAAATTTAACTTACAATATGCTATTCGGAACTAAAGTACTAATTGCTAAAAAAAAGGAATAATTTCAGTACATATTTGGTACTTTTCTAATTATTTTTGTTTTCTATTTTAAGTACTTCTATTTGAATTGTTTTCAATAAAATTTATTAGGGCTCCACTTGGACTCCAGCCCTGGTTGTTCGTCTACAGTTCAATAGACCAAAACATCAGGTTATACAAGAATTTTTATTCACCTTTAGCAATAACCTTAATGTGACGAATTTGATAGTATGTATTCATTTGTCATACATTCGTATTTAAAATAAATTTAATGAGATCCTTTTTCATCGTAGAGATTTTATGATAATGAATTATTAATAAACTGCAATTAAAAATTAGTAAAGATAAAGATTTCATCACATATTCGGAAAAATTATAAAAACGCACCGAAATTAACAAAAAAAAAGCGCACCGCGCACCAACTAAAGAATTTTTCGCACAAAAAATTTAAAAAAGCACCAAAAATGGTGCGAAACGCACCAAGTTGACAACGCTGATGATGATGACCAGTTTAAGTGACATTGTGTGTAGAAAAGAAAGAATAAATTTGTTCATGTACTCGGTAAGTTAACTTGTGTGTGCAGTGTATTAATTTTGTTGCCATGTAAATAGTTTTTGTTTTATTTAAATTTTACTTTTTTGTAGAATTGTCTGCAAAAAAAATCGTAATTAAGTGGGTACTTAATGGTTGTAAATATACAAACAAACTGAAAAACAACAAGGTAAAAAGTATTATATTGTATTATTTAAATATTTATTACCGAACATACAACAAACAGAACAGTAAAACACACACACACACATACACAGATTTAAAACACGTAGAAACATGTAAAATGTATTTATTTGTACAATTTACTAGATACATTCATACTCTGATATTTTGTACGGACAAACACGGCGGACATGATCTGAAAACCTTACAATTAATTACAATTACAATAATATAACTCAGGAATTAAAGAAACTAAAAAAATTTAATGATATAATATTATGGTTTTTTTTAATTTTACTCAGAAAAAAATTACATAATTTTCATACAAAGCAATTTAAATTACTTTAAAAAGAAACTTTGTGTGAATAAACATTAAAAAGTTAAACAAAATCTTAAAAGAAGCACGAACATCTTTAAAATATCTACGACACCATAATATTTACTTAATGGTTGTTTAGGCCAAAAATTTGTCTCGTAAAAATACGATTACATTCGTAAAATGTTAACCCTTCACCATGAGAGGCATTCAAATTTAATAAATTCTGTATCTTAATATAAACCAGAATGAAAGCATGGACTGTATGGATTTGCTAGTATTAGCGGAAGTATACAAAATCTGGACCGTTAATTTCCAGAAACTTTAGTTTCTCTATTCCGAATGCAATGGAACTACTAAAGAATCCGTCCCTTGGCATTATAAGCCTCTCTGGAAACACGGATGGCTCTAAAAGAGTGGATAGAGTTGCGGAAGAGTATTCATCAACGAATTTGGGATTCTTATCCCGCAGAATTCCTGGTTCCTGGTATTCTTCAGAATTCCTGGTTGTAGTATTATTGAGTCTTATATATTGGATATTTAAAGAGGAGCTAATTGTCTCAGATATATCAGAATATCAAGAAGAGATATCCGTATATATAGTAATAATCAGGCTGCAATACATAGTAAGGGGAACGTAGGAATAATACTGAAGAAACTAGCCATCCTGATGAAATGCTAAAGTAGTCCCAGTATAGTGTTAGTGGAGTTATTCACTGGAGTGTGTAACTAAGAGTGGGGCCACTAGTAGATAGCGCGCTATCACTACGTCCAACAAAAAAAGAAAAACAGTCAAGCTGTAATAAAGACTCTAACAGATGTATAGCCAACATCAAGCTTGGTCCAGAAATGTTAGCCATTCTTCAACAGGATGGTGAGACATTCAATAGTCACACTAATATGGATGCAGGGTCATAGAGATATCATTGTTGGTGATGAACTGGCGAAAAAAGGCTCCATGCTGCTAGAAGGGGTTATAACGTTATCAACATGTAAGCAGCGAATTAGTGACTTTTACTACGAGCTTGATGTTAACAGGAACCCACTTGCACAAACAAATGATAGATATATTAAATCGCGAACGTGCGAACGAGACGAGTACACACTTGATTGTACTAGCAATTCGTGTTACTCTCTTATTTACGAGTATGTGTATGCAAATCTGTGTATACTCACAAATAAAAATACGAACGATTTAAGCAATAAGAATTGTGCTGTTTGAACACCGAAGAAATTTCAAGGAAAAAATTGTAGCAACCTTTTCCATAAAAATTGATTCGTGTAAATTGGGACTAAGATTGCAACGCTATCAAAAAAGCAACTTGGTGTTAATTATCACTGGACACTTTAAATTTGTTAATCATGCAATAAAGCCAGAAGTTGCCACAATGAAGAAGAGGAGGAAACTATTACTCATAATCTCTGTCACTGTCTAGCACTGAACAATATACGTCTTAGGTTTTTGGGACACTGCTCTTATGACAATATCTCTGAACTATCGGACATAGAGTTAGAGCGAATGGGGACATTTTTAGGAGCAGTAACTGGTTACCGCAATCAGTTATTTCGATTCTCTCGGCGGTGATCTCTAATTAATGAGTCTCGTATTCCCTACATTTTTAGGCAATACTAAAAGGACCAACTTAATGGGCAGTCTGTCAAACTAAACTAATATAAACTTTGGCATCTGAGATAGTACACAATATTATATCGAATGAATAGGTCCATTTCGGAAAAAAATATTTGAATCCAAATTATTGAAATATAAAATTGTTTAAAAAAAAAAACATTTTCGCAAAAGTGTAACGGGAATCTTTTCCCATATTACATTTATGTAAATCAAATAAGTAGATTTTCAAAAATGTATACTAAGTTCAAAGGTTGAAAAGTTGAAATAATCTTTTAAATATATGTAATGAAATTATATGAACAAACTATTAAACGGAATCATGAGAAATTAGTATATATCCCGGCAGTGATCTTCTAATTAATTGCTAAATGCCACTGTTCAACTTTGCATGAATGGTGTTGGTACTCCCATCTTTGGCTT
The DNA here is from genome assembly GCA_916048285.2 of Bellardia pandia. NCBI lineage: Eukaryota > Metazoa > Arthropoda > Insecta > Diptera > Calliphoridae > Bellardia > Bellardia pandia. The sequence goes on along the minus strand of OU696533.1, from coordinate 28,104,903 downwards.
TCACTTTTTTTGGACTGCTTTACCTTAAGGGTGATGCCAGAGTACATATATAGGCGCAAACGTCATCATGTTTTTACCTTTAGATAATTTTCTTCGTTAAATTGCATTAAAATATAAATTTTGTTGTTGTATTTTGGCGAATCGTTGTTTGGCCATATACACTGTCTATTAATAATAGTTGAAATACATAGTCGTTTTAATAATTTTACATTGTATATGTAGTTGGAATTCCATAGTCTAATAATAAATTTTGAATTTTATAGTTGAATTTTTGATAATCTTTAAATTGTATAATTAATATTTTCTTGAAATTTGTTAACATCGATTTTTTGCTATTGCTTTTGTGTTTTTTAAATCGAAATTATAAAAAATAAATTTTATAAACCAATATGCATAATCGAAAAGAATAATAAATAAAAAGGAAAGTGATATCGGTCACATATTTATTTGAATTAAAATAAAATAAAACTAATTTTTTTTTTTTTTTTTGTGGAGCCATTTTAGTTTAGTCACCTGTGTTGTTTTCTCTAGCCAAGTAATGGTCTCCAGCGATTCCACATTGGATAAAACCATATCGGTGGTTTTTTAGTCAATAAGCATAATTAATAAAATGTTTGCAATTAGAAAGAAAAATTGTTGCGAATTAAGTAAAATGTAGGAATTTTATGCTAATGTCATTTTTGATATACAAGCATCTATTTTCGAATTTTAATTTGTTGTTCTAATCTAAATGCGGTGAATTTCATTTAGTTCAAAAACTTACTAGTGCTCTGCCTTAGTACTCTGCTTAGTGCTTCTATGAAGTGTGAATTTATTGTCCATGCTTTTTTGCACTTTTTCAAGATTTTGTAAAAGTTAAATATTGTGTTGAATGTAAGCAAAAAGTGTTCTTTGCAAATCAGTAACGTTTTTTGCTGAACATTATTAAATGACATTATTTTATTAAAATTAAGACACTCAAATTATTACTACTCTATGGTAGTGCTGGCAAATTCTACTACTTTCCATTACTCAATAATATTCAATACTTTTCATTTGGGTACTCAATACTACTCGATACTTTTAACGGATTTTTTTAAATTGTAACGCATAGTTTTTATCTGGAAATTGAAGTAGTTTCTTCAAAAAATAAAAATAGATCTTCAACTATTATTGGTTTTGTATGTATTTTATTATTTAATCAAAAATAAATGTAAAGTTAACTTTTAATTCAACGTTAACAACAACTTAAGAAATAATTAAAATAAATTCATTGTAAAATTAATGAATTTTGTAGCTTACACATTGTTGTCTTTTTATACAGTGATGTATTTTTATGCACTATTTTACCCACTCAAGTTGCTTAAAAATACAACTCAGAAAGTATCGAGTAACTACTTTTGAGTATTGAGTATCCAAAAAAAAAAAAAGCAAATACTCGATACTCGGTACCCATTACTTAATACTTTGCCAGCACTACTCTATGGACTAAATAATTACTAACAAAAAAGTTGTCGAAATCCGCAGAACTTAAATCACAAATATGGCCAAATTATGAAAGTCATTTGTGGGATTTATTTTTGCATGAAACTTATTTTTGCTGAATTTTGTATTGATATTCCAATTTTATAGGCATTTATGTATAATTGAGCAATATTTCGGGAAGATGTTTGTATGGGGGCTATGAGAAATCATGAAACTATTATTACTATTTTCCTCACACTTTCTTTTTTTATCATAAAAATGACGGCTATAGAATTTCATGGAATATCTGCAATATATTTGAAAATATTGCAATAAACTTAATAAAACAAAATATCAAATTCTTATAGAGGTTGTCTTACATTTTGGTCCATAACTCTGGTTCTACTATACCGATTATGCTGATTTTCAAAACCAAAGTTACCTGGAAACTTCGTTTAGTTAAGTTGTATAGTTTGGACGTGAGAGTGTTTTACACAGACGGACAGACAGACGGACATGGCTCAATTGTTGGGTCTCAGATGAATATTAACAAAGTTTCACACGGAATGACAAACGTAGGGTTTGTCTGTGGTAGTGGGCGGTAAAAAATTAGATTTTTCCTTCAGCTTTTTAATATTACAATAAATCCCAATTCAACATTAATGAAAACTATTTAATTAGTATTCTATTTTATTTGTTACAAACTTTTATACATTTTTATTTTCTTAATTATGATTTTAACTTAAATAAAGTCAATGAGTATTTGCAAGAATATAATTGTTCAAAAACTACTTACGAAATTGAATTATTTTGTACTTTTGTACACAATTGTTTCGTTTGTAAGTCGTTTGTTTTTTATTTTTACTTCTGTAATTTCATTTTGTTAAAGTGTTTTATATACAATATATGTATTTGTGTATTTTTTTTTTTTCTTTTATGTTGGTCCCACTTCAGATTCTTTTATTCAATATGACTATTTTCTTTTTTTTTACCAACGTCTCTAACAATAGCACAATAGAAAAGACTAAATAATTGAAATTTAACCCACTTAGAGGGCTTAAAAATGGTAACGCTTGAGGTCATATTTATAGACTGTTTAGTGTTTTTTTATAGTTTAGTCACTGTGTACCAACAATATAAAATCATAAAAGTACATTATTTAAACTTTACCACATGTATGTAATACACTTTCTCTTTCGTTCATTAAATTGTTAATTACTTGTATTTCTTAAATAAATAAATTCATTTCTTTTGTATATTAGAGTTTTTAATGGATTTCAAACTGTTTCATTTGCTTTTTATTTTGAAATTTATTTTTGTTTTGTCATGTCTTCAAGCAGGAGATTATCTGTATTATTTCATCACAGCACGCTTTAATGAATTTGAAATTTTAAACCATTTAAAGTTGTTTGTTTAAAAATTGTTTAATCATTTAATTAGTTTTTTAGTTACGATTTGGGAGCAAAAATGTTTCAACTCATTAAAAATCTTAAATCTCTACTATCTCTAGATATAATCATTATTCTCCAATTACGAACAACATCATTAAAAAGGGCTTAAATTAATATTTGAAAATTTTAGTAGTCGAAAACCTCATTCACCGAAAATGTTTCATAAGTTTTGATTTGTGTGTAAAGTAGGCCTTCTGAAGTATTTCCAAACATTCGACATGTTTAAGTCACTGTTATTAAATGTAAAATTACATTAATAGCGAACAAAAAAGTTCTAAAATTCTGTAATGTTTAACAAAAGTCTTTCTTATTATAAAGAATTGGTTAACAAATTATAAAATAATTTTATATTTTTTTCCATTTCAGGTGTTGGTGTTGTCTTAGTTACAGTTAGTGGTGCTGCCTGGCGTATGACAGCACCAGGAGGTCCGCCTTGTCTAGGCTTAGGATCTAGTGTAGATTTAGGCAGATGTGGCCGAAGACCCTGCAGTAGAGGAGGAGGAGCCCCACAAGGACTACTTTATCCAGAATTTCAGCATAGACCACCACCGCCCTCATATCAAGCCAGTATGCAAGAATATCGTTTAAGGTTGGTATAGGTCATCTTTACAGAGAGCTTGAAAATCTTAATAAAAATAATTACGAGTTAATTCGAAATGGAACCATCTTTTTATTTTAAAAATTTATTTTATTTTATCATATTTCCTTAAAATTTTCACGAATATCATATACGAGTACTGAATGTAAACTTTGTTACCAAATAACAAATCACAATTTAGAAGTTAATTTGAACAGATTCAATAATAAGCGACCTACATATGTAAAATCTTGTCTCCTAAATTACTTAAATGAATAGTGTAAAGTAATTATATATATTAGCATTTTAATGCATTACTTGGTAATGGAAGTATGTTTCAAGCAGTATACGGACAGATAGATAATGTTCAGATTTTGTAACTTAGTTCAAATTTACACGAAGCAATTCTTTAAGCTCATTTATTCGTATTACATATGTGTATACAAATTTGTGTATACAAATTTGTGTATAGTTACTCTCAAATTAAAATACGAGCGATTTAAGCAATATAACACCGAAGAAACTCTCTGTACACTCCTCTACAATAAATTCTAGATTTTCCTTAAATATGACAATCCTTAAAATACGACAATACGAGTTCAACTACCACTAAGAGTTCTTTTTTAGGTATGTTTGCAAAAATCAGAAATTATTTTCCTTAACTTGTTAAATAGCATGTTCTTTAGGAGTTACTAAAGTTTTATAATGTTAAACAAGATAATACTATGTACTACTAGGTACCTACTAGTGGCAGCAGAAAATAATTGATAGTCTATACATTTAAAGATTGCATGTCCCAGTGTCATTTACGAGTATATTGCAATATAAATAAATTCAGTTGTGTTCATTTATTCTGGTGTTTTGTTTTTTTGTGCAAAATGTTTTTATAGCTAAAAACTAAGAAAAGAACTACCGAAAAACAATTAATTTATTTCTCATGTTTTATTTATGTTCTTTTCACAGACTACTTTTACTGGATAGAGATCGTCAGAACGGTGTTGTCAGGGGTAGTTCACCACCACCCACTTACCGTTCACATGCCGGAAGTTTGCTAAGGTAAGGCTAAACAACGAGTTGTAGTGTTTAAATGAATGAATTTAAGTTAGAAAATATATTTGCATAGAAATTAAAAATGGAATAAAAAGTTGTAATAAAATGTAGAAATTATCAAACACCATATAAACTATTTTTCAACATTTTCAACCAACCAACCCCATTTTATCTATAATAGTAGTACCACATATTATATATAAAAGTCAGCCAGGCAATTTGGTTGGTGTTTTCAAGAACATACATGAGTATATATAAGGGCAATCTGAGAAGTTATTTAAAGGTCTAATAATGCACTGCAAACTGCACAAGCGTTAGTTTATTGTACAACGTTAACAGAACTACTGCCGTATTTAGAACAAAAAATAAACAGTGAACAACGAGTGTAAAAATTCTCTTCATAGGATTTGCATTTTAAAAAGTTAGATAATAAATGTTCAGAGTTTAATATTTGTTATAATTAAAAACATTTCTTAAAATTACATTATTTCTAAGTTTTTATTTTTTATTGTACTCATATGTGGGTATTTCCATGGTTGCGCACGTGACAGTCGCACATATTCAACATAAAGAAAATCAAACAAGGCACAAATATTTTTTTGTCCTAATTTAGGTTTTTGGGAAGCAATTTTAGAGCTCTTTATTTAGTCCTGACATATTGGTCAACAAAAGCAGTTGCGTGATGTGACAAAAAATAAAAGTGTTTTTTTTTCTACATTTACTAAAGTGCAAAAACCAGCGAAATAAGCTAAAAACTTTTATGTAAATTATTTGTATATTATTAAGGAATAGTTTAGCTTTATTTTTTTATATGAAGCGTATATGATAAACTCAAATAATTTTTGATGTAGTTTGGTTTTAATGTTTTAATTCAACGAAAATAAATGAAAATTTAACTTCAGGTCAATGTTTGAAAAGGTACATAAGAATAAAAAAAAATAGTAAAACAAGGTTATTTATTAAATATTTCTGTTTGACGAAATTGCGATTCGAGCTATTATTTGTAAATCTCTCTCGCATGATAAGTAGTAAAGTTTATGCATGCCTTAGATTCTCTTCACTTCTTTCCATTTTTCCGTTACCGGTGGGGAAAGTCTTTCAATTTGGTCTGCACTTAAAAAAGTTGAATGAATTGCATTTATGTGGTCTCGTGCGCATTCGAATAAAGCGAAGGTGTCGTGCAAAATAATATTCTTTGCTTTCGTTATCTGCCAAACTTTTCTTTTAATTACAGCTCCTACTCCATCGACTGCTCCTTTGACAAATGAGTTCCATTCAATATATTTTCAGCCGAATTCCACTAAAAAATTGGTCAAACTCCTAGCTATAAACTAGTTTTTGAATTGGCTGCTGCTTCCATCCATGAGAAAAAGAAGATATCCGTATTGGTTTTTTATTTTCTGGACAAGTGTTGTTATAAAACAGTAAACATCGTATTTATTACTTACACCAGTTGCGTTACGTGTCAAACTTCAATATTAAATAAAAATGGTCTATTTTAACTTCGGTCAAAGTAATTTATTTTTTTAAGTTTTATATATGTATGTATAAAACTTGCTTTAATTTTAAATTTTTATTGAAGTCCATTCTACAGCGCAGAAGATATGATAAAAAATTATGCTTTTAAGGTGCGCACGTGACATTAGAATATCAAGGAAAACAAATTGAAAAATTACAGTTAAATTTCTTTCGCTTTGCTCTTTTCGCATGTTTTTTTTTTAATTTATTGTTGTTGTAAGCAAACTATTTTGTAATTAGTGCAATCATAAAAAATGCGTTTTAAAAAAATTACCATTAAAGAGAAAATTGTATTAAAAGTAAGCGAAAGCTAGCTAAGCATTTTATTTTGAATTTTACTATGTAACATTTTTCTCATAATGAGTGTTAACATACGGTATAAATTCTTTAAAATAACAAAATTTTAATATTTTTCTCTCATAATATTGGATAAAATAAATTTTTTAATAAGTTATAATTTTTTGGCCGCGGTAGACCTTTCTGTGGAAATACCCATATTTATATACCTTAAATAATAAATTGACATTTTTATACCCTACACCACCATATGGGGAGGGTATATTGGATTTGTGCTGATGGTTATAACGCAAAAAATATTAGTCCAACAGCCACCTTAAAGTATACCGATCGATGTCCGCCCGTCTGTCTGGCTGGCTGGCTGGTTATTCATGTAAACCTTGTGCGCAGAGTACAGGTCACAATTTTATAGAAATGTCAATAAAATTTGGTACATGATATTTTTGGTCCATATACGCTAGCGATTGAAACTGGTTGTAATCGGTCCATTATTTCACGCATTCCCAAATGTCCTCCCGAAATAGAGGTTTATCGGTCATAAATATTTGATTTATGCACGTACCCCAACAAATTTCTCCAAGAATAAGTTCTACATGAAGCCTAATCTCATCAACAAATTTTGTGCAGATGGGTCCATAATCGAGCATAGCTGCCATTAAAGGCCCGCTGCCGAAAATCACTATAAAGAGCATAATTCTCGTAAAAATATTGGTATACAAATCATATTCAACATAAGACTTTTTTATATATACAGAAATCATTTGGCCCCATTTTGTGATGATCGGTCCTTAATTAGACATAGCTCCCATATAAGGTCCACTTCCCAAAATCACTTCAACAAACATAAATCTCTTATAGCCGAATTCTCAGTCATTAGTTAACCATTGGTAAACTAAAATACTAACTATTGTTTAACTATTACTTGTTATTCTTATGGCAAACTAAGCATTGTGAATAAAGAATCATTTGTTAAGCCTTTGCCATTAGCTAACTAAAGACTGTGAATTCGGCCATTAATAATGTTAGTATCCAAATACAATTGAACGCAAATAATTTTCATATATACAGAAATCATGAAAACTAATTTTATAACGGCCGGTCCGTAATTAGTCATAGCTCCCGTATAATATATCCTTCAGAAATCACTTTAACATCTATAAATGTTCATATCGAGATAAATTGTATCACAAATAATATTTAAGAAGTCATGCCAATACATTTTTGAATGATCCATTAATAATTGGTCATAGCTCCTATATAGAGACCATTTCTTAAAATCTGTTTTTACACATAGTCAGGCATGAAAGAATATACGTTCTTATTTGTTCATTATGAACAACAGTAGAAGATTTGTTTTGTTTGGAAATAACTTATCAGCCTGTCCCCGTATATAAATACGTATACATCCATTGTATATGCATAGAATGAGACCGATGACTTAGTGGTTTTTATAGTGTTACAATTGACAACTTTGCCCTTCAAAAACTGAAATCGCTGCAAAAACTCAAAAAAACTGAAAACTTTTTATTTAAAACTTTTTAAAACACCCGAAACAAAAAAAAAACACACACACATACACAAAAGTACCCCTTAAACTCTTCTACAGTTAAGCCAATTCATGGCTATTATTGTTGTCATAGTTAATTCTCGGCAGAAAAACAGAAAACACAGACAGACATAAAGTGTTTTCTTGACTATATATTTCTTTTTTGCCAGAAAAAACACATTAAATACATGTAAAAACTTTGTCGTTGAACTTTGTAGACTGTTTTTAGTTTAATATGGGTTGGCAAAATACAATGTCAAATCATCTACATACAAAGGGCGCCCCCCAACCCCCCAAAAAAGCTATAAATTTACATTTTCATATAAACAATAACAACAAGCAAAGCGACATCAGCATGTAACCAAAAAACCAACCGACAACCAAAACCAACAACAACAACATCAACCAACAGCCAGCAACTATACAATAATCACAATAATATCTCTTTATTGTAGTAGTTGGTATAAAAGTAGGATGTTTAAAAACAACCCCACACATGCTGAGAGAAGAGACACAACTTTCATGTGTGTTGAAAATGTTGGTAAAAAATTTAAAGATTTTATTTCCGGTTTAATTTATGACTTGTGAAAAGTGTTTACGGTATCAATGTCATGCTGGCATATGCCGGTATAGAATGATGTTATTCTTGGAAAAAAAATTAACCAAGAATTTAAGCAGCAGATGTTTTCTTTAAGATGAAACAAATTTTTAGGAGACAATTAATGATACTCTTATGTTTAAAATAATGTTTTTAAGAAAATTGTTTCTAATAATTAATGTTTATATGGAAATCGTGTGCATTTAAATTGCTTTAATAAATATCAGGCAGAGACCTATCTATATACTTTCAAGAAACTCTTTGATATTGGAGTAAATATTTATCGAATTGATTGGTTTGCCTACATACTTTTTCATACTTTTCTGTCTAACAACAGCGAAATGTTTCAATAAAAAAGTTGCTTAAACCAACAATGTAAAGATATGATACAAAAAACATTTAAACTTGGCTTCCTGTTATTATAAAAGCTTCTTCACAGCCAGTCCAGAATATGTTCTGAAAACTATAAAGGACAATTTAAGCCTAATAAAATCACCACCTATTATTAGAAACATAACTTATATACTAACATTATTATATAATGCGAACTAGCCATATAGAAGTTATTTTGGACATTCATATCGTTGTCATGCCAACAAAATTTGTCATGTGTAATAAAGTAGTATTTTTTTTAAATTGATCTCAAAGACTTATTGGTCGTCCATAAAATTGCAAACTATTATACAAAATAGTCATTGTTTCCAAAGTTATCAATGATATTAACGAGAATTTCATTATTATAAAACTGTTGAAAAGCGCAAAGTATTTTTATGAATATCTATGTTTGGCTATACTTTTCCTTTAACACCAGTATACCTCGTACATATTGGCGTTGAAGGGAAATCGGCTTAATTTATTCAAGAGATGAATACATACTCAATATTAAATTGAACCTACATACGCATATTTTCTGTTTATGATTAAATTATATTTAACATAGTTTTAACAACTTTAGGATTTTTGACATTGCAAGGCGATCAGAAAATGCCTGGCTTAATCTTCAACTGTATCCAATTTTGCTGTAATTATTGAAGGCTGGTAGATTTTTTTATTTAATTAAACTATCTATAAATTAGTAATAGAAAGATCTTTCGAAAATAAATCTCAGCAGTTAAAATTTGATTGCTTAGTCATATTTTCTTATGAACACAAACAAATTGTTTCTGTTGTATTTAACTCAAACTTTTCTGTTAAATTATTTAGTTAAATTTGAAAAGTTAAAGTAATAGTTAAACTGTAAATGAAATCAGCTGTTCTTTAAAAGCTTTTTTTAATATGCATATGTACGAGGTCTGATCAATAAATAACTGTTATTTTAATTTTTTTTGCCCCCTTCAAAGTAATCCCCCTCAGATATAATACACTTATGCCAGCGTTTATTCCAACCCTCGAAACACTTCTGAAACTTTCGTTTTGGTATCGCCAACAGCGAAAATAGTGAGCAAAACCTTCACATTTGACTGAAATTGACGTGTTTTTTTAGGTCTTGGCTCTTCTGGACGTTTTCATTGGGATGATTGGGCTTTGGTTTCAATGTCATAGCGATACACCCATGATTCGTCACCAGTTATGACCTGCTTGGGAAAATCTGGATCGTCGTTGACGATGTCCATGCGACGATGTTTTTACTCAAAATTTATTAATTTTGGAAAATTGCTTGGCATGAGCCGAACGATATTCCAACATCATCAGCAACCTCTCTGATATTGATTCGACGATTATCCAAAATCATTTTCTTCGCTGCTTCAATGTTTTCATCGGTTGTTGGCGTGCTCGGGCGACCAGGACGGGCATCGTCATTGACATCTTCTCGGCCATCCTTAAGCCGGTTATACCACAATTGAACTTGTGTTTTGCTCGCCAAATTTTAATACAGTTTCTTTGATTATTTTTCTAATAGTAAAAAATCGAAGAGCACACCAAAACACGACTAATCTTTTTGTCTGTCAAAAACAAACTGACAATCCAAAATGGCTGATATTACCAACATATACATATAACAGACATGTGTACCAACATAACAGAAAAAGATGCAAAAATCAAATATACGTAACTCACGAAATTTAATAATAACGGTTATTTTTTGATCATATCTCGTATATATAATTGCGTTATTTCCTTTGGATAGACAACTCTGTGTTATGATTGATTTTAGTGTACTAGACGTGGTAAGTAGACGCATAATTGAATAGCTTGATTAATTTAATTATTTGACTTTGGTCGTGTTTCAATGCTATACCAGTAAAGAAGGGCGCGAAGATAAATATTAAATGTTATGATAGATCTAAAACCAATAATTATCTGAAACTGAAATTGTTCGAGTTGCAGTGTCTGGGAATCAAATCCTGGTTACAATAACCAACTCAAGCTTAATCATCATACGCGCTGACTAATTAAGCTAACTCCTTTTGCAATCCCGAGAAAATTGTTATTATTAAAGAAATATTAGATAATTATTCTACATGCAAACATAATCCCACAACTGGCTCCAAGTACCAAAATAGATTTAGCATATTTTGGCACTACACTAACAAAATACACCGCAAGAGTAAAAATATGCTAAAACTTTGTGCAAATGCAAGGATGCAATACCATTTGCACAATATTGTGAATTGCGCTAGTAATTATATTAAAAAGATCATTAAAGATTATTAGATTTTACATTTCTACAAAAACATTTGCATAAAAAGAAACACCTAATCGTGTAGCTTACAAAACGGATAGATTTCATTTCATTACATTTGGGTTTCATATTCTTTGTTAGCACAAAAAAGGAGTCGTACAAACCAATAAAAATATTTTTTTTGCCTTTATCCTAAACGTGTGCTTGTTTAAAAATAATAAGATTAAAACGTTTATAAATGAATCCTTTCTGTTTTTGTGTTCGTTTTTGATTTTCCACGACAATACAAAAGCTTCTTTTCCAACAAACTGACTTTGACTTTAAGCCAATGACTTGTGTGTTTGAGAGTTTGGGTGTTTTATTCCCCAACTCCTTACATTTAATTTCAAAGTTTCCCTTTCCAGTATTCCTTTTGTTGTTGGTAATATACTTTTAGTCCTATTAAATGATTAAGTTTAGGCTCATTTAACTCATAATTGCTACTTTGATCTCTTACAATAATGAGTAGTAATTAGAAAAAGTTTATATTATCTTTAGTCTGCGGCTGTTCCTATTACAAGCTTTACATTCCTTTTTCAACTGATACAGTTGACTGTTGATGATGATTATAATAATGCGAAAACTTTGCCTTTTATTATCTTTAAGTTTTAGTGGAAAATTGGAAGATAATTTTACTTTGGTACAAAATTTGGTTTTCCTTTCCTTTCTTTTATTTGTGTGCTAGAAAATTGATGTGTTTTTGTTAAATGTTATGTTATGTGATAGGAAGAAAAGTATGATAAATTGTAGCCATTATAACTGAAAAGAGGTTTTAAAAACATTTTTACAAAAGTTTTCTGAAGAAAAATAAATTGTTTTTAGTGTACGTAGACGAGGAATTGTAAGGTTTTGTAATTTTTCTAACATATTTAAATTAAGACTCAACAAATGTTAACCACTTTAATTTAAATACGTTTTGCCACCTGTTTTAATTCCAATCGGTCTCAAACTTTTAATTCTTTAATAAACAAATGCAAATAGAATTTTGTTTTTCAAACATCCTTTTTTAAATGGAATGAGTATCATAAACTTGTCAACAGCAAACTTTTAAAATTCGAAAAAAAATATCAAATTATCTACCACAACACAGACACTTAACAAGGGTAAATCTACTCAGCAAAATTGGATTGGAAAAAGTATTTTTTTTTACATATTACGTATCTTGGGTTACAGATTGACTTAAGTAAATATAATCAATCAATATGTAAATTTCAACAAAAACAAAATACAAAAAAAGGTGTTGGACTATGGATTAAATTGAAAAAAGTTATATACGAAAACACAAAAAGGAAAAATATTTAAAGAAAATTAAATAGTATCTATTCAGAGAAAGTTGTAGCATTGCAGTCAATTAGCTGATTAGTTATATTGTTCAAATTCAAATTAGTTTTGGAAACTGAATCACACTGAATTTCTTTGTATTAAAATAAATGTGTAAATAAATTTAAAATGATTTATTGTTCGTCTTATTACCTCTTTCCAGAGCCCCCTTAACATCAACAATACGCGGCACTAATGCTAGTGGTCATTCTGGCACACGCTGTGAAAGCAGTATTGGCGGTTCCGAATACAGTTTTCCGCCCAGTTATCGTTCGCGCAACACCACACCCGGTACAATTAGCAGCGAGCGCAGCATTGAGACCGAACCCTCAGGACGTCTTTTGGCCAACGAAGACATACCCGAACCCTTAAGTGTTGAACAATTATCGGAATATAATTCGCTACAGCAACGCTGCAACAGCAATCCCTCGAATGGTAATAAGCAAAAATCGGAACAGAAAAGAAATTCCGTACAAATGGATACAAATATTTTAATATCGAAAACCGATACTAATCTAAATAATTTGAACAGTGATAAAAAAGATGATTTAGTGACAATTGTCACCATTACACCACAAAATAATGACAATTTAGAGGCCAGTGAAAGTCGTAACAATAATGAAAATAGTGTAATTGGATTTAACACAGAGTCAAGAGAACAAATTGAAATCTTGGCTCATTTGTAAAAAGGAAATTTATTGTTTAAAAAAAAAAATATTCAGAAAAAATTCAAATTGTATTTGGAATGTGAAAAATGTATACTATACTCATTATATCATTTTAGATGAAGAAATTTTCTTTTCGTTTTGGAAGAAATCTTACTGTTTGTGGAAATGTGAGAGGTATGATTAATTTTCTTTAAGCAGATCTCTTTAAGAAGTTGTCTAAATTCTTATGAATAAACTCACAACATGACGGCTTCTTTAGCTATCCCAGTTTGAGATGTTTAAGTAATTGTCCTAAAAATGCATAAACATTTTCCGAAATTATACCGCTCTATTTGTATGCTAAAAATGTTGCATAAATTTTTGTCAGCATTTTATCAATACTAATTCTTATTTTTATGTACTTTAAAAACAATCTTAATTTTAATACTAAACAGAGAAATATATAAACTCTTATATTAAATGTTTTTCTTCTCATTATTAATCCAAAGGTATTTATTTTTATATATTTACAAAATTAAGAAAAAAAAACACACACACACACACACAAAAATTGTTAATTTTTTTTATATTATTTGTTAAGAACTTATATTGTAATACATAGTAACTACATTTAAAAGAAAACCAACAAACAAACAAAGAAAGAAAATATAAAATATATTTTAAATTTTTGTACATAATCAATTTGAAAAATAAATTATAAAATTAACAAAAGAAAACAACAAACAAAAACAAAAAAAAAGGAAAGTTAAATATAACAACAACAAAATTATATATTCATTAAAAAAAATATGTATAAATGTTTTTATGTAATTTATAAGTCAACATGTATTGTCTGTATATAAAGAATAACAAAAATCAATAAAGCAAACCATCAACAATTTAAAACTTAAACAAATAAATAATAAATAAATAAATGTATAAAAATTGTTAGAAAAAAAAAAACAACAAATTGTTCTTATTATTTATTCGTAAGAAACAAAGCAGTAGCTAGTAAGTACGACGAACAAAAACAAAAGTAGGCGAGAATTTATTTCTAGAAACTTTTCTCATGGAATAAATAAAATATCAACTTCATTTTAACATTTCACAGAATTACAAGTTTTGTAAATGAAAATGGCGAGAAAGTTACAGGCAGAGTTTCGCAACAATGAAACCAGGAGACCTTTTTAATAAAATTTATATTTATAAAGAAAAAAAATATATGTAGTAAAAGAAATGCTTACCATATACCAGTGATGGAAAAATGAAAAATTGAAATGGTACTGACCGTCAGCAAAAAGAGTACTTTTTTCAAAATGTTGGTACTTTTTAGGAAACATATTTTTATTCAAAAATAAAATTACAAATCCATTGAAAAATAATTCAAAAATAAAATTAATTCAGTTCAATAAAAAAAAACTATTATAACAACAAACTAAAAATTAATTCATCTTTATGTAAAAATATATTTTTTTGTTGTGGGTTAAGATAATAATCATATGAGCAATCATTGAGCATGCCTGCATTTTGTTAGTGTTAACGCCATATCATTAATAGATCGTTCACCAATATGTTTGAAGTTTTCAAACTCATATGATACACAAAAAATCTCAAACAAGAAATGAGAATTATAAAATGTACGAAACATAAGAAATTTAAAAAAAATTATCAAAATAGTACCACAAACAACTTTAATTCTTTATGCATCTGTTTACTTTTGTAGATTAGCTTATCCCAGATCAAATATATAACATGAATAACGAAATTGTGCATTCCTTATGTTCTTGTTTTGAAGCCAATGTCGTCAATGAATATAAAAATAGTAACGCTGGGAACAAAGCAAAACAAACAAAGAGTACTAAAAATGATGTGGGGGTACTGTGGTATTTTTGTTGTCAAAAAGTACTGAAAATAGTACAGTAGTATTGAATTTTCCATCAATGCCATATACCCTAATAAATGCATATGCTTGATGAGGGTTCCTTCCCTCTTATTTCATTTCCATACACATTGTACCCTTAATCGTGAGTGCTTTCAGTTTGCAATATCCAAATTTTTCATTCTTGACCCCAAAATGTATATATTTTCTAAATAACGGATTCGATATAACGATGTCCGTTTGTTGAAATAACATTTCCTAAGTCCCCAATAATCTTACATATGTACATTAGGGTGGCCCCAAAATAAAGTTGCGGATGTTCCCGACTAATATGAAAATTTTTTTAATTTTAAGACTACGTTTCTCAATTTTTTTTGTCCTGCGGTCAATATTTGGTGAGCTGGATCAAAGGATAAAAAGGTCCTTTTTAGAAGTTTTTTAATTTTTTCACATTTCTTCCACAGAAACTATATGTAAATTTGGTATCATATGTACATTGTACATACATGAATGATACATCAATATATCGATTGGCCACAAATGGCATTGATATAAGAAAAATACCACAATGACCCTAAAATCATGCGATTAGGCTGGGGTTAGCGGATTCGATTAGTCAAATATCTTGACTTTACGGAAATTGAACTTGATTTTTAAAAAATAACTTTATAAGCCTAAAATACACTATTTTACTTCATTTAAGGATTTAGGCATTGCGTTAAATTAAATTTTGCAAATCACGGCGTTTAAGCAAGTGATTGTTTTCGTTGTAACAGCTGATTATTACGTTGTTGTTAATGCAACTGTTTGAACTGTTTGTGTATTTTGTTAAACGCCTCCATTTTCTTGGCGTTTGTTTAAAAAGTTACAATATTATTAAAAAACAAAATTATTCAATTAATTTAATATTTTATAGGAACAATTATTATTTTTATTTTGAACTGTTAATTTTTCTTAAAGAAAAGCGTGTCTTAATTTTTTTTATTTACACTAAATGAATATGTTTGTATATATTTACTTACATCGAATTAATAAAGTTCCTATAAAATCATTGATATTTCTTTTATTTCTGCTCGAGTTCATTAAATTTAATTTTTCATTAAATTATTTTTACTGAAGGTAGGAATTGTTACATGAAAATTATTATTAAAATTTATTGATAATTTTTCTTGGCTTAGGATTCGAACCTGTTGAAATAATTTCATGAAAAATTTAATTTAATGAACTCGAGCCGAAATAAAAGCAATATCAATGATTTTATAGGAACTTTATTAATTCGATGTAAGTAAATATATACAAACATATTCATTTAGTGTAAATAAAAAAAATTAAGACACGCTTTTCTTTACCTTAATATATTGATCAGTTGTGACCATAAAATAAATATGAATACTAAAAAAATCGACTAAAATTCAAAAAATAAGAACATTTCAAACAACAAAAAATTTTAAATCAAAATGGAAAAAATCTCACACATCCCTTAAAGAAAAGCTTGGGGCGCGTTGTTATAAAACAAAATGCTCAATTATTGAAAATTCGTAGCTTTAAACATGATTGGTTGTATTTCTTTCGGTCTGGTATGGGCGGGGCGCTTTTCTTGTACTTATGTATATACCTTCTTACCTTTGTTTTGGACTGACTACGGAGGCAGACTCAAAACAAAAATATCGGGGAATAAATCTAGTATCCGACAAACTGGTGGTGGTCCATCGAAGTATTGCGAATAACCACCAGCTGAAGTAGCAATTGATATTATTGTTCATTCGGAAGTTCATCTCAAATCTTTAAAAAGTAAATCTAAAATATTGCAAATCTCTACAGTGTTATTTTCCTTACTCATTATTCGTTAAATTCATGATGTTGATAGTAGAGTGCAAATGGGTTTTTTTCAATAGGACATGTTCTAGGGCCATCCCAAGAAGAAAACATATCCATAAGTGCGAAAAAAAATGTTATACCCATTATGGCTAAATTCACAGTCACATACACTACACAAGTTCAGTACTCAAGTCTGACACTGTGTAAATGAAACTTGCGATTCACACTATTCAAGTAAACTGTGCAAGTTTTTATTTTAAAGTTATAAGCGAAGAGGCAACATGTGCAAATATTGTGCGGCTCTATTGCTTGCTGTAGCAATAAAAAATCGGGGTATTTTTCCTTCAATTTATGAATTAATTTTTCATATGCTTCGATTTTCATTACACGATTGCTGTAATCGCTGCTTTTAATGCGCCATAATGCAGGGGATTCTTTATATAATTCTAGGAACTCTGTCCAAAATATTTTTTCTGCGCTCATTTTTGTTCTTTCTTCTTTAAAAACCGCGACACAACTGAAAGTTTTACACATACACTACACAAGTTCACTGTACAGTTTTCAAACTAGAGTAAATATCAAAATCATTTTGATTTTTACACAGTTCACTGCACAAGTTTCAAAAACAACGCAATACACTACACAAACGCACTGTACAGTGCTAGATTTAGCACTGAACTTGTGTAGTGTATGGGCGGCAGGCATTAGCTATTCGCAATGCCTAGTTTGCCATGAGAATACCAAGTAATAGTTAAACAATAGTTAGTATTTTAGTTTACCAATGGTTAACTAATGACCGAGAATTCAGCCATTAGTATCTTTGTATTTATAGTTATGTGCTTTAAAAGCTATTTTCTTCACATTTTGAAATATTTTCTTGATCAATAACCAAACAAAGTTATTAAACAGCTGATAGGTTTGCAACATTGCCAATGCAAAATAAGTGTAACTTTATGTAAATTTTTATTCATTGATATTACTTTTGTTTCGGCTCGAGTTCATTAATTTAATTTTTCATTAAATTATTTTTTACTGAAGGTAGGATTATTACATGAAAATTATTATTAAAAATGTTATTGATAATTTTTCTTGGCTTAGGATTCGAACCTAGGTTGTTGATTGAATTGACATATGTTTCGAGAAACACCACTTTCTCTCATCAGAATTCTTTACGTTCTTACCCTCTGCACCACTGCGGCGCCCACTAGCCAACAGTCAAACATCAATCCTTTAACCAGTATTACTGGTGGCTCGAAATTTGCTGTAATTATAATTTTTAATTTTTATTTTACATGTTGCCTCCTTTTTCTTCAGTTTTTTCGTATTCATGCCGAGAAATTTTTATTTTAATTTTCAGTATCAACAATTACAATGGTAACATTAACCACACAATGATTTGATAGTTTACTGAACGCAATGACACAGTGATTTGCAAAATTTCATATTGTTGGTGATGCGTTGAACGCAAGTGATTTACAAAATTTTTAATTAATAATTTAATTAATTTGTGTATAAATTGGGTCTGATTCTCGTTATCGAATGAATGCTTTTGTTCAGATTATATTCGAAAGAAATCTTATTTGGGTTTCACTAACTCTTATTAGTATATACCATCGATGAATTTAGTAAAATTTAGCCTGACAAATAATATTTTAGCTTGTAACTTGACATACCTTTCCAATCAAACTCATTCAAGGCTGCATGGTAACTTTAAATTAAACACATGTGTTCGTCAGTGTAATAGGAACTCACAAAAGATACATGGGTGCCTAAAACTAAAAGAATTCAAATAAGAATGTCAGTCCGTATTGAAATTGATGTGGGTTCTCAGAAACCACAAAGGTTTGTTTTACCCTGCAAGAACTTTAGTTTATTTCCTTTAAAAAAATTGTTTTTTTTAAATTGCAAATAAAAGCTACAAATGCTTTAAAAATGCTTTATTTATTTAAATTTCCATAACAACAGGGAGTAGTTCTCTTATCTTAAACAAATACAGTTTTAATAATTTATTTCAATAAATACACTTGAATTATTATTAATTTGATGGTCACTTAATCAAGTCTCACAATTAAATGGAAGACAATGTCATCTTTTAGTAATCTTCTTAGATACTAATTTCTTCTGAAATTTCTATGCGACAAGTGACTTCGATATGTAGATCGCCAACTGGCCAATTTGGGATAAAGATAAGATATCAATGGAATTCATGGTATGCAGTTAGTTAGGTCGTAGCAAAGACTATTTTAGGTGTACGAGAAAAGACCGTGTGTAACATTGAGAAATATTTGCCTGAATCCCAACAAAGTATATATATTCTTCATCCTTATGGAATTCTAAGTCGATTGAGCTATGTCCGTCATTCTGTCTGTCTTTGTAAAACACTCTCACGTCTTAAATACGTATTACGTAACCAAAATCATCAAAGTTTACAAAAACAACATTTATAATTCTTCTAAATCCCAATTTACACGAAGCATTTCTTTAAGCTTAGCTGATTACCCTTTAGACATCGGGATGAGGGAAAGATAAGACGAGTACACACTTGGTTGTACCAGCAACTCGTGTTACTCGCTTATTCGTATTACATATATGTATACAAATGTGTGTATACTCTTAAGCCTAGTACTGTGATCAAAATTTCAAATGAAATGCTGTCAAAATACATGTTAAAAAATTCACATGAAATTTTCATGAAAAAATGTTGCAGAAGTAGTACTCTGTTCATTTTGTGCAAAACATATGAAATGTATCTTGTTTCGCGTCGAATTTTCAATAACAGTTGACTGTCATCCAAAAGCTCTTCTCTCGCAACAACAATATCTATTACTTGTTGTGCTCCTGCACAAGGGGCCAGTACTATTTGTTTACAAAAGTACATTAGCTATACGTCAAATTTTCCATATGAAATAATTAAAATTGCTCAACATTGTTTCCAAATTTGAACAGAGTACTAGGCTTTAAATAAAAACACTTTAAGCAGCTATAATTATATATACACATATTGTGATGTGTAACCACACATTATGATTGGTGTATAAATAGACTAACAGGGCCACTCAAATTAATCAGTTTATTGTGAGTCTTCGTTGAGTAAACATCAAAGTGTTCTCAAGCTTTAAGTTAAGTGTGTTCTTAAACCGCAATAAAAGTATGTAAAAAGACAGTGTTGTTTTAAAAATGTTTTCGTGTACATTTGAATAGATAAAGACTCGTTTTCTTCAAACTATTTGACGCTTTTATTTGCAATTAAAATAAATCCGGTTTATTTAAAGAAAATAAACCACCGTTTTTAATAGGTAAAAACGTAACAATATATAAAATACTAATAAAATTTGAAATTCTCGATATATTTAGGTGGATATAGCAATCTAACTTGTTTTTATTATGTATTTTAACAAGTTCTTTTGAGGAAATCTGAACTTATGAAAAAACATATGATTTTTACAACAATTATTATGTTATTAAATTTTTAGATTAAACAAGTCAGTCTTAAACACACTTTTTCTTTATTTGCCACGATGTCCTTAGGTCAGATTGTACATATGTATATATTATTTTAAATTCATATGATGACATAACTATAATAACCCGCGGTTCCAAAGTAAAAGGACTAAATTAAATTCAACATATTAAAATTTTTCTTAAAATGTAAGGACAAAACGAATGACGAAATAAGCCAATTTAATGGCAATGATTTAAAATGTTGCTCCAATTGCTTATTAAATCAAATTTTACATTTATCAGACATTTTTTTAAAACTTCGAATGATATGATTTAAAAAGTCGTCGTCTGCAATAGTTGACACCCAATATTTAAAGGAATGTTTAAGTAAATTCAGATGAAGAATAAACTTTTGATTTAGAAAACCGCCAACAAAATATTAAATTTACATATTTGCATATAAGTATTTATTGAAAGAATTAAATTAAAAAATCCCTAGATTAATATTTATAAAATGACAAAAAAGAAATATCACTTCAAATTTAGAATGTCATTTCTCAAACAGTTCATAGTATGAACTTCATGCTACTATTTCTCTGTGATGAACTGGAAGACTTTCTATACATATTTTTGGTTTCAATTTTAATGTACTTACATATAATAGTATTTACATGTATTTATTATTGTATATACTTTGACACTCATATCTAATGTCGATTACTACGCTTGTATTAGCATTGCTAATATAACAAAAACCAAAAAAAGAAATAAATTAGTTCAAAATGTTTTGGGTAAAAATTCTTAAAAAATCGCTAAAATTACTATGGTCCAAAATAATTCAAGTTCTAAATGTAAATGCTAAATTCCTTTAACAGAAGCTTTAGCTTATAGCAAATAATAAATACGTATTGAAATTAAAACTGTCGTTTGTCGGTTAAATTTCAATTAGCAATAAAACCTTAAACTAGTTATTACATTTAATTCTCCTTATCCCTTTCATTTCAATCAAATCAATTTACATTTAGAAGAGCTCGATTGCACACAAAAAAATAATAGAAAATAACAAATCGTATTATTTATCATTGGTTTTCGATTGATCCTTAATAAAAATAAATAAAATTACAAAATCCTTAGTTATTAAGATGAACCTTCTGCAATGACTTCCAGTCCTTGTTCTGAAGTGATTTTTGGCATTTTTTTTTCTCAACTAAATAAAAAACATAACATTTCTGTGGTAATTCAATATCCTTTTTGTGTATTTTCTTCTGTTTCTTTTTTTATGGTTATTGTTGTTAAGCCTAATCTAGTGGAAACCTTTTTACATTCTTTGTTTTTTGCAATATTTATTTAAGTTTGTTTGAATTGCTTGATGAGGGAATGTAGTTTAACCATTTTTGCATTTGTTGTATTCGGTGCTGGAGTATAAAACCCCAAAATCAAGTGTTGAAATCGATTAACACTCTAATAATGGCCCACAGTAGATGGAGTTTTTTTTTTCTACTTTTATACACTCTACCGTTGAGTTGCTACTTTGTTGTTTTATTTGAAACGTAGTATGTATATCAGCTAAAATATGGTTTTAAGGGAAGTCATTGACTTTTCGAGTGATTCTTTAAAATAATATTCGCGTCAGTTATTTTAAAGTCACTAGACCTGTATAATATCACCTAATTTATCCAACTGCATGAAAAAGTTGAAAATTTTTAATAAATATCCGCGACGAAATCACGAAAATTTGCAGGTTAGAAATCACATTCCAATTTGCCAAGTGCCAATTGAATTATTACAATAACAATGAAACCAAGCCGGAATGAGTAATTATCTGATATTTTTAATAAATTTGGTAAAAATATTATCAACTTTTAATTGGTATCAAATAACCTCCCTCTACCTCATCGCCATGTTAAAGTGACTGGTCTATTTCATACATGTTCTGAAAAGGGTCCAGTTCTCTTCTTTGAAACCTTTGTCTTTGGAATAATTTATATAAAATTAGATAGAAATATTTGGTATAGTTTGTAAGAAAGTAAAATTTTATATATTATATTTATATATGGGCAGATACATACATAGTGGAGTAAAACGTGACTGACTGACTGATTCATTCTGTACATTCATTTTAAAAATCTACTAAGAAGGGATTTAGGAAAATTCGAATGATTAGGGGGGTAAAATAGGCAAAAACAGTTAAAATTGGTAACTGTGTATCTACAAAACTAAGAGAGATAGGAAAACAATTTTAAGTTTGTCTGTCTTTAATTCAAAAAGAACAGGACAGGTGTCTGGTACCTTTTGAAAATTCGAAACTCTAGATGATCAAAATGGGTAAAAACGGTACCCGAGAACACTATGTTACCCATCGTATCTACTAAATAAATAAACATTGAAATATAATTTGAAATGCATCTGGCTAAAATCAATAAAGAGCTTTTGCTTCTTTTTAAATACGGCCTGAAAATTTTAATCCATTTTGGTACCTTTTTTCAAAACCAAAACCCTGCTAAATAAAGAAATCTAGCATTATTATTAAATTTTCCAAAGTTAACGGGGGTCCAAACAGGTAAAAACAGTATCCATAAAACCCCTCATATACCCACCACCAAATACCAGTGATTTATGAATTCATTGAAATTCATTTTTGTTGCATTTTGTATCGATAACGATAATAAGGCTGATTATTTTATTTTACGGATCCCTTACACAAGTGCTATCAACTATTACAAGGTATTTGTTATAAAATATTAACCGTAATTTCTATTTATTTCAAATTCATTGCATTTGAATTTCATCTCAATTATAACATTCACAAGAATTTTATGCATATTACTGTTATTCCACAAGTATATGGAGGAAACGGAAGGTAATTACATTTTATATTTATCTTTTTCTTTCAAAACTGCCCTTTGTTATTATTTTGTGTAACGATTGTGCTTTGACCCACAATAAATTAGACACCAAAAACCCTAGGAATCAGCCTAAATCTGTGGTTATTCTCGAAAGTGGTCATGGCCAATTGTGTTCTAATTTTGACAAAAGCCAATAGTATAATTTATACATACTTACATATACATAACTGATCTGTGTAAAATTGCGCTTCGAAATGGATGTTTATGTAGGTTAATGAGAGAGATTTATTAAGTAATTTTCGGAAGTGAACTTTGAATGAGCCTATGTCAATATTGACCGATGCAAACAAAATATCGTTTTGAGATTTCTCGTTGCATGAAACTTATTTTTGCTGAATTTTGTATGGATACTGCTTTTCTATGTACAAGAAAGCCTAGTTTCGGGAAGTCATTTGTATGAGGGCTATGAGAAGTCGTGTACCGATTTTTACCATTTTCAACATGATTCCTCATGATATCGTTTCACAAACTGTGCATTTTTATGCCCTCGTAAATGAAAAAAAAATCAAAAATTACATGAACAATTATTTACACATACTCCGTAAATTTGCCCAACAATTTACATCTGCCCTCATCAAAACTAGGTAGACAGCACATCGAATAGAAAATTGTGTGATTTCGGGACTGAATGATGAACAAATGACATTGCAGAGCTAAAAGATATTATCCAGCTGCAAAAACGTAAGTGAAATCTTTCAAAATCTCTTCTTCCGCCTTACGTTGATTATCTATAAACAATCAAAAAAGAAAAGTAACATAATGACATACTTAAAAGAATTTACATTGTATACTTACCATAATTTTTACCAGAAAATTTAAGTGTTAACATACCACGAACGGTAACTTCTTTTGGCTTTCTTTAGGCATTTTTAAAAATAAATACATATATATATTAAGGTGGGGCGATTTGAACATCTTAATGGGCGCTTCATGTTTCTGATTCTTGGGATTGTACTGAGCAAAAAAATCCACTAGACCATACGTCTATGGTGAAAATCAAGCCTCACGATTTTGACTTGAAGTTTTTTCTCAGACTTTTGTCATATTCATTGTCTTATTTCATGCAATCTTACCAGGAAGCTATCTGCTTCTTCTTTTTTAACAAAAAAAAAAACAAAAACAGCTGTGCATGAAAAAAATGTGTTACACTGTTGTGATTTTACGTTCTATTCTGACCATTAAAATGCGACATCTTTAAAATGTGGGGTAAATATTATAAAAATGTACGTGATAAAGGTGTAACATTTTATTCCAGAAAAGAAAACACCATAAATTTTTAATATATTGCCTCCTTTTCACTTCTCATTTTTCTTAATAAGATAAATTTTTTGAAGAAACTTGAAGAACTGGCACCAAATCCTCCATCGCAATAAAATGCTTTTTCGTCGGATTGCCTTTCACAAAATAGAATAACAACTAATCTGTATGGAAAAAAAGTCTGGATAATAATAACAAAATAATATTTTTTGAACTACATATTTTATTTTATTTTATTAAATTACACCGGATTTTAACTAGTAAAACATAAATTTCGAATAAATTGGTTAAACAAGCTTTTTGCTGTTGCATACACGCATATCTTCCAAACTAATAATATCAATTGTAGTAATAAATTTTTAAAGTTTTTTTACCTAAACGACTAGTATCAAATTTCAAATAACAATGCATTTGAACACGGCTGCAAAAAGCCTTTAGACAAACAGAAATAATAAAAGTAAAGCAAAAATCATAAATGAAACAAAAACTTGGTTAAGCATAAAATCACTTAAAAGGCATTAACTAATATTGATTTTCGACTTTGTTCAAATACTTTGCGTTTGTCTTTTTTGTTTTTATTTGTCAATCCCGGAATTACACATACATATCGTTGGTCTCATGTAGAAAGGCCCTAACTCGCTATTTTTTCGAAATTTGTTTTTTTTTGCGATTCCAATGCATTTAACGCAAATACACCTCCTCCCAAAAATTTCTTGCAATAATGTCAAAAATAACGCTTTTATTAGCAGTTTTACAAAAAAAGTTACATGTTGAATATTAAAGTTTCTATTATGTTTTTACCTTCTCCTGTAAAGTTTCAAATATGCGAGTTAGGGCCTTTCTACATGAGACCATCGATATGTACATACGTACTTATGTTTGTCGAAACACCACCAGGAAAACAACCTGTAATGCTTACGAAAAACAAAAAAAAATCATTCACTTTGTAATAAAACCTTAAACACTTGTACACAGAAAAAATAATTTTCATTATTTTTATGAATGGGGTTCATATATATTTAAGATTTCATAATATCTATGAATGGTTTTTAACATTTATGAATGACTTTTTATATTTATTTTTTTTTTTTAATTTTTAGAAACTACTGTTTCACTTGATAAAAAATTGTTGAACTTTATATTTATTATTGAGAGAAAATATTTCTTATGATTTCGGCTTGAGTTAATTTTTAATTAATAATTCGTAGAATACCATTGTTAAGTTATATTTTCTAGACAATTGAGACATTTTTTTAATGGATAAAGTCATTGTGTTCAAATGTGACCCCCATACGGGGCAGCTTTGACCTAGGCTGGGGCAGTTTTGAACGGCAATTTTTTCTTGTAGCGCTTATATCCAAAAATAACATAAACAGTTATATTTTTTATATATATAATAAATTCGATTTATTTATCAAGAAAAACATAAACATTAACAATTAATAAATAAAAAAAAATTCAGATCAAAAATAAGCTTTATATTATTAAGACGGAAAAGGCCTTGCGATTTCAGGTGACTTTACATTTTCCTTTAAAGCATCATGATCAGCATTGGATTCTTCATTTTCAGAAAATTATAGAGAATCAACAATGTTTGGTACTTCGGTTGATAAATAAACATGTTCAAAGGTGCCCCCTTTTTCTTTGTTTAAACCTGAACTAGCTTGCCATTTCACGGAAATTTATAATAAATATTTTTTTTTACGTAAATATCAAATAACTTAACTTAATTTTGTTTGAAATGAATTTTGGACTGCAATAAATTTCTTTCACGAAAGAAAACGATAACTGCATACTTCTTACACTCTTATAAAAAAATAAAATAAAAAAAAAATTACAATGGCACTGCGAAAACTTGTTCACCCAACGACATTCGGTCGACGACTTAAAAAACTAGCAAAAGTTGTTGACGTTGTTAGAAAACAAGGTTGTCATGTGAAAAACTCGGTTAAAGGTTGGAAAAAATGTTAAACTGAGATTTTATCCACATAGTTCAAAGGTGCCCTGGATATAAACGTTCCCCCCTCTCCCCTACAAAATTCAGCAAAAATACGTTTCATATAAAACTAAATCATAAAACAATATTTTCTTCGGTTCGGTCCATGCTGGACCATAGCCCCCAAACAAAGTCCATTTCCGAAAATTACTTAAATATGTATAAATCTATTCACAGATCATGTATATATTTATATGCCAAAATCAAACTGTGGGATTTTATGAATATAGGTCCATATTTGGCCATATCCTCAATATAAGGTTCACTTCCGAAATTCACGTTAATACTAATATGTATTTAGACGTTCCACCTATAGAAGACACCTTGTGCAATTATTGCGATAAGGCTTATAAAGATGATGTAAATATAAAGCCATGGGTTTCATGTTTGCAATGCGAACAAATTTGGGCTCATGAACAGGGCTGCCAGATGAATTTCGGAAAAAATCGTCAAAATCCCGATAAAAAAAGAAAAAAATCGTCATTTCGAATTTTAAAAATCGTCAAAAAAATCGGAAAAATAAAAAGTCACTATTTCTAATAGTATTTTGAAATTTTTATTTAAACGAAAACATAAAAATTAAATTTTATATAGTCTCTTGTACAATACATATCAAAATACGTAAATTTTAACTTTTTACATAACAAATCACAAAAAATTTTATGTTAAGCACAACTTGTGTATTATTTTTATAATATCTTAGTCCGTTTTCAATTCTATAATTCTGACGCGTCAAGGCAAGTATTTTTGGATGAGAAGGGAAATAAGAACAAAAGGGGTACAAACTTGACGGTAATATCAATTTTCTTATTTCCTTTTATTTTTTTCATGCATGTTAATTTACATTAAAAAGTACGAAAATTCATTTGACGTATGTAAATGAAATGGCAAGTTCAAAAGAGAATTAAGCAAAAAGTAATGAGCTAAAACTGACGAGTGGGAAACAAGACTACAGTATTTTATAAATAAATATCTGAATTTAGCATATTTTATTAATTCAGGTTAAATTACAATGTCAAGACAATTTATTTTATTAAGTTTTAAATATCATTTTGAGTATAGAATTCAATTCATCCATCATACAGGTACTTACATATTTTCAAAGAATTTCGTATTTTTGTTATTTAAATTTATTCGGCTGAATATGCTTTCGACATTTTGTTAAAATAGGAGAAGTTTTTGTAGAAGAATTTCCCCGTAGAAATTCAGAAATTGTTTCCTCTTAAAATTTTAGTTCATGGAATTCAGTATTTAAAATTGATTTTTATGTTTACAGACTATCCTGTCTCAATATTATTTGGAATTATTTTACTTGAACTTAACAACAATAATTAAGAAAACACTACTATCACTTAGTTTTGTTTTTGAAATAGTTGTTGTCTCAAAAAAAGAGAGAATTTGGTAACAAAAACTTAATAAAACTAACAAATGATAGAAATTTTTAATAATTCAGAAAATCGTCACTTTCAATGAAAAAATCGTCAAATCGTATTTTGATATTTTTGAAACCAAAAATCGTCAAAATGACGACAAATCGTCAAATCTGGCAGCTATGCTCATGAAGTTTGTATTCCTAAACGCAGTGCAATTTTCATTTGTACTTCGTGTAATTAAGTTAAACCAATTTTGTTTGTTTATTTTAATTATTATCAACAAAGTAGAATTTTTTTTTTTTTTTAATACATTTAATTTATTTATTGAATCTTCAGAAATGAAAGTTTTCGAATCTTAATACTAAAAGAAAATAATAAGTCCAGCCAGTGCTAGACAAAATATTATGATACTACAAAAAATTTATATCCACTGATCCAGTCATCTGTTTTGCGCTTGAGTTAAAGAAATTAATGAATTTGCTATGTTTTCTACTACATAATTTTTGGTATCTTTATTTCTTTTATATGTTACAATAAAATCGTAAACTAGTTAACTCAATATGAGCGAAAAACTATGAGCTGGTAATGTGGTAAACTATACCACAATACCATCATATGGTGTACCACATTACGTGCAAATTTTGTAAAATCGTGTTTAATGGGATTTGCAATATATTCTCGAATATGTCTGAAATTATGGGTTTCATGTGTTTCGCACATGAAGATGATTAAATCTTACTTAAATCGGACAAAAACTAAAAATTTGGCTATCTAAAAACAAATGGGTATACCACATTCGCTGCACTTACTCTACATAAGCACTTACTCTACATAAGTATATAAAGGAAAAAAGTTTATAGTAATTTTACAAATTATAGCATATGATAGGTACTTACTGTTTAATTCAATAACATTATTTTTCATATAAATAACAAGAATTAAACGCGCAAAGAAAGATTTCATCAAAATTTTATTGATACCAGCAAAAAATGTTGAAAATATTACATAATAATATTAAAATTTTGTTGTAATTGTAACAATCATTAAATATAATTGCAATTTTATTTTGTTTTTATACAGATAATAATTTTTATACAACAATAATATAATAAAAATAAATATTTAGATATTTTAAGTAAATTAAAATATTGAAAGCCAAAACAAGGATTGAACGATTGAAGTGTTGAGAATAAGAATAATAAGAATTTTAAAATAAACATTAAAATCATTCAAAAAGAAAAGAGACAGCTATAGAGATTTTATAAGGATAAAGAACAAAATCAAAAAACCTAACAATTTATTTATTTGACCACTAACAATTTCATTTTATTAAAACTGTTTTCAAATAATTTAATTACATACATACAATGAAATCTTTACGCGTTTTTTGTTAAAATAAAA
Source organism: Bellardia pandia (assembly GCA_916048285.2). Taxonomy (NCBI): domain Eukaryota; kingdom Metazoa; phylum Arthropoda; class Insecta; order Diptera; family Calliphoridae; genus Bellardia; species Bellardia pandia. Next base: position 28,075,723 of record OU696533.1, on the reverse strand, counting down.
TTCGTCTTTAATATGAGTTGTTAGGTTTTCCTCACAAGCGTAATTATTTTAGAAAGTGCTAAAGGTGCGGTCACATTTGGCAAATATTTGTCTAAAAAGACGTAACCACTAAATAACATACATATACCTATTTGAACTCGTGTCTTTATTTAAAAAAAAAAAACTTTTCTTATTTAGGCCAAAGCACAACAAATATTTAGTTTTAATTTATTTTGTTATGTTTGATCTTGCAAAACTCTTGTAATAGTAAACAACGTCAAACAAATTTGTGCTAAAACAAGTGGTTACGCTTTTTTGAGTAAATTTTTGCCAAATGTGACCGTACCTTAAGGAAGGAAAGGGGATCGTTGATCGTTAAATTTCGTTAAAATTATACAAAAAGCAAAACTTGTAGGGTGAGAATTAAATTTTTAGGATTTCAGTTTTATAACTTTAAACGCAGAAGACGCAGTAAAAAGTTTTCAAAAAACAAAGTATTATTGTTGGTAATTAAAATTATAAGCTAAGCTTGTTGTTTTGTTTTGTTTCATTAAATTAATATTAATAGTTTTTTATGTTGGTTTTTATGATTAACTAAATAAAAGAAATATATAATTGTTTTTTTTTTTTTTTTTTTTTTTTTTAATTAAAATCAATTTTTTTATGCATTAAATGATCCCTGATGAAAAGGTGCGTGGTTTAGCGTTAATGTTTTTTGTTGTTGTTGCTGTTATAGGTTGCAGCTGTTGCGAATTTTCCGTTGCAAGCAACTTGAATCTTAACGAGCATGATTCTTGCAGAAGGGACGACCGCCCTTGTTGTAGAAGCTTTGACCTTCCAAGTTTTGTTTGCAGTACTAAAATAAATGAAAAGATAATATTTTTAATATAAATTCTTTTAAGATTAAAAAAAATCACGCCTTAAATACGAATATTTCTGATTACAAACCATAACAGATACAAAACCAAAAAGAAGGTGTGAAAATCTTTACTCTCTTTACTACTTTTTACTGTAGATATTTAAAATTTGATGTTCGTAGGTTTACATGTTTTAACTTAAAAATAAATAAAATACTTACAGTGCAATTGAAACATTGGCTATGATAGTTGTGGTTCAAAGCCTCGACCCATCTATCGCCAGCTTCAACGGGGAAACCGCAAGCGAAACATTTAGTGGTGAACAATTCATTCCAATCGGCTTCACAGTAGGGCATACCATCCTCTAGGAAGAATGGAGTATTGCCAAACAATTTGCCGCAATGACCACATGCGAAGCATTCAGGATGGAAGTGTTTGCCAATGGCATTCAAACAGTCGCCCTTAAAAAATATGTAACAAGAACACACAAAATAATAATGAATTCAGAACACAAAAATATCCTTTGCTTACCTTAATTTTACCAGCACACTTGCTGCAAGTGGGAGCCAAATATTTCTCAAAGCAATATTCACAGTAAAGATCACCCTTCTCCTCAACGAAGCCAATGTCTTGCAAGGGACGACGGCAGTTGCCGTTGATACAGTGGAAGTGCTCGGGACACCAGATCTTACCCAAAGCGGTAATGAAAGGACCCCTAGGTAGTATTTCCAAAAAAAAATAAAGTTAATTTAAAAGTGTTTAATATATGTCACTAATGCAAAATTTTATTTGAAAAACTGTGAAGCAAAAAAAATGACACACTTACGAGGTTATTTCAACATTGCACTGACAACATATGGGTTTCTTACCATCCTTAAGCAACTGACTTACTACCTCCTCGTTTTCCGGAGACATGGGTTTGTTGGGATCTTCGCCCGGCTTGCCTAAGGCTTTAACACTTATACTAAATACTGGCCCATCTTTGGGCTGCTCATTTTGTGTGTTTGTTTCAATGTATGAACGTCTATCGGTGGCATGGCTGGCTCTTCTATTGGAACGATCATTATTACGATATATCACAGTTTCTGATTGTGGCATTGTACTGCCAGCGACCTCAGGTTTGACTGGTACAGCCAAAGGCGATTGAGGTTTTACCTTATTATCACATAATTCCAAAACTTTGCCCATGGGATGATTGAGGGGCAGGTCTGTACTGTGCACTCCCTTCGGGGATTGATGTTGTGGCTTGAACTCGGGCTTTAGTTCAACATTTTGATGCATGGCTATGACTGGTTTCAAGGCAGCCGGTTCGGATGGATTGATGTCTTTAAAGTCATCCAAGTCCAAGCGTTTGCGCACTACCATGGGACTGCGGGAAAGATTTGAACTGCTGTTGCTGAGCAAACTCAGTGAACTGCTGCTGTGCGGTGAAGGTATACCGTTATTCCCGTTATTGGCCAAACGAGCCTCCAACATATTTGATATAACTTTACCGGCCTCGGCCATGAAATTGTCCATTTTTTGTCCCATATTAATTTTGCCAATCGATTCATTCAGCATGGCAGTGGGATCATCGTTGGGTAAGTCAGTCTGCTGTACGGAGGCATTGGCATTGACAAAGGAAGCATTAGTTTTAGGCTTAGCGTTAGTTTTGCGAGGCAAAGTGTCACTTAACATGGATGGTTTTAGTAAGGATTCTGGAACGGCATTAACACAAGAAACAAGGCGGTCAAGAATAACAATTGTTAGTTAAAAACAAAACGAAAGCGTTAACGAAAAATGGTAAATATTGTGGATAAATAATAAATAAAAATCTAAAGTAAATAACGAAATTTTTATAAAAATTTAATTTTAAAAAAGAGTTTAGAGTTATGTAATCGATTATATAGGAAGGAACTAAAATATTTAAATACATAAATAAAAAAAGGAAAAAGTTCATGCTCATGCTCATGTAAACAAACTAAGATCATTGGACATTTCATCTAGATCTTGAACTAACAAAAAAAGAGAAACAACATTTTAAACGCTGACAAATGTACAACAATTCCAGATTCTTTGCGTAACGTTTATTCAGTTGTCTAACCTGATGTGGGTGCTGCAGCTATTGCACAATGGTACACGTACACCGGGACTGACGGCCTTGTTTAAAATACCGCGACCACGTTTGGGAGCCGAAGTAGCACCATAAGCACCGCCCTTAGGAGCCATACCACCTGTAGCAGAATCATTATTGGTATTATTAGAAGGAGCTGAAACACTTGGAGTTTTTGAAGCGGTTGGTGCTGGTGCGGCTGCTGCTGTAGATTGCGATTGCATATTAGCTGTAATATTAGAGGAAGCTGGAGCATGTGGTGGCTTGCAACCAGCTGAACCTAAAGAAGCATTCGGTCGAGAGCCATTATTATTTGATGTTTGCAATAATTGCTGCTTGCAGCACGTATGGCCGGGACGACAGAATGTACCCGTTACTGGGCAAACACCCGAGGGTGCAGTGCCAGTTGCTGATGAAGTAGTGGCAGAAGTAGAAGTAGCATTAAGGTTAGAGGCAGCTGTGATCGATTGATAAGCTTGATTATTAGTAGAAGTAGTAGCAGAAGCTTTGGTTAGACTAGAGCTAACAATGTTAGCTTGTTGTTGTTGTTTTTGTTGATGTGAACATGATGTTGTTGATAATGTAGTTAATGATTTCTGTTGTTGTTGGTGCGATTGTGATTGCTGCGTAGAAACCAATGATGATCCATACGTAGTTGATGGTGTGTAGGTCGTGCTAGCCGGTTCATCCAATTTTTTAGTAGTGGTTCCAGAAACGATATAGCTCGGTGGCTGAGGTTCATTGTGAGAAGGAAGCACTGGTTTTGTGGGGAATTTCGACTGACCATTCTCAGAATGCAGTTCGGGAAATTTCGTGTCTGTCAAATTTGCCGCTCTAGCACTAATGGCCTGTGACTGGCTGGTCAAGTTAGTGATCTCTTGTTCAAGACCTGATAAACGTCTAGCCTGATTGGCCACATAACCAGTTTTTCCATATGACTGTCTTCTCTCTGTGCTCGATTGTGAACCAGTACGTATTTCTATTGTCTTAGCCGATGAAGTGTGTTCAAATTCTTCGGTTACTTTGCGTCTACGTTCGATTTGGGTGTTGCCCACTTGTGTTTTGGTGTGTGATTGCATTTGACTTTGTTTTTGTTCCTCCAAACAGGAAGCCTTCTCACTTCTTTCCACGGTCATATTGCCAATTTGCATTTGTTCTTTCTTCTCCGGCTGTTGGGTAAAACTTTGCATCGCCGATTGTGTGCCAGTGGCTGTATGAGAGAGCAATCGTTCTTGTTGTTGTGCTTGTTGAGCTCCCAAATAACTTTGTCCAGTGGTAATAGAGCCGGCTTGTAGTACGCGTGGGGTTAGTGGTGACACTTCAGATTCCTTCAGGCGTGGAGCATGTATGGCAGCCAAGGGGTTTGGTGGTGGTCCAGGAGCTGGAGATCTAGCGCGATCTGGAAAAGGAGAAGCTGAGCGACGGTCATATTCACGAGCATGAGAAGCCGGACATTCATCAAAGCATAATTTTTCAGGCGTCTGATAGTATGGAATTATGGGAGCTGTTTTATTTATCATGGAAGGCGTATATGACCGTGAGGGTGTTTGAGATTCATCTCTCACCATATGTTCATCTAAAGCTTGAAAAGCCATGGTAATTGGTCCCGAGCGATCTTCAACAATAATTGGTATAGTGGGTTTAGTCAACTGTAGCTGTGCTTTAGCGGAATCGGAAGCGGTTGTGGAGGAAGAAGTGACTGTTGAAGACATTTGCTGCTGCCTCTGTTCGGTTTTGCAACTCATAGCAGATGAACTGTAGGCAGAAGCAGATGTCTGCTGTTGGTGCGACTGTGATTGCTGTTGGCTGACAGAGCGTGCAGACATTTGAGCCACAGGCTTGTGTACAGTATTACCATTGGAGCCACTAAAGGCAGTAGGTGTTTTGGGAGTATCTACAAAAGCCAGGGGAATATTCTCACGCAATTCTGGTGGTTCTGGTGTGCGCGCGGGACTTTGAGTTGGCAGCACTGTCCAATTGCGCTGATATTTCGGTATAGATTCTGGTCTGTGGAGACCTGACGATGTGGATTTTTGTTTCAAATGACTAAGGGGTGAGGGTGGTGGAAATATAACCTCAGAATGTTCAAGTTCAGCGGTTACTTCTTCGATTATTTCATGTGCATCTATTTTTGTGGAGGTGGAAGCGGAGGTAGCAGCTGTCTCATAAGCCATTGATTGGGATGATTTTGTAGCTTGTGTTAAATTCGAAGCATATGTTGCTGAGGTAGTTTGCTGTTGTTGGACTGCGGAGAAGGAGTTAGAGGAAGAAGAGCTAGCTTTGGTAGAGGAATACAATGAGGACTCTTCACGTGTATTAGTCTGTTGTTGTTCTTGTAGTTGTGAGGTAGTGTTGGTTTGCTGTTGTTGTAGGAGTTCTTGCTCCTTTTGTGAAAAATAACTACGTCTTTTCTGATAACGTTCATGAGCATCATAATATTTTTTATACTCGAGATCATTTTCGGCTTTTGTGTAGGAAATGGAGTGACGAGGTGTCGTTGTGGAGGATAAAGGTTGTGAGGATGGCTGGAATGCTTGCATGGCCGCAAATGCTGATGTTGATGATTTACGTTTTTCTGTGGTATAATACTCCACCTGTTCCAATGCCTGCTTAGACAAACCCAATTCTTCTTCTCTGTCCAAAACCTGAAATTCTTTCTTTTTCTCTTCTTCTTCTTTTTGTTGCTCCTCAAACATGTGAGTAGCATTTTCAGGATCTAGCGGAGTATAAGGACGTTCGGGAGCTGTGCGCAATGCATCCTTCATTGATAGATGTTCTTTGGGTGTAGGCAAATCTAGAATGTGTATGGGAACATCACGATCAAAGTGGGCTTCAAAAGGTTTTTCAGGTGCCGTGGTTAGGGCACGTAGCAGAGGAGTCTTTGGTCGATAATCCTCGCGTACATAGGGCTTAATTTCAATGGGTGGAGGCATGTAAGGCTCAGTCTCCTCAGGCAAGGGTATGCCTTCGGAGGCAGGTGGAGCAAATTTCAGTTCAAACTCTGGAGCAATAGTCATTGCTTTAGAAAGTGTGGGAGTATCCCATATGTAATTGATTTGCACTGGTTCGGGTTCTGGCGAAGATGGCCGTTCATAGGGTTCTGGTATTAATTCTTTTGGGGGTTCTTCAGGTATTTCCTTGGCAATATCTGCCTCCGGATCTGCTTGGCACGTACAATCGCACGGTTTGGGACACAAACAACCTACCATATGAAAGGGGGTTTCAGGGGCAGTGGTTAAAACCCGTACCATAGGGTTTATCCATTCTTTGGGACAAGGATTAGGAATTTTGGTGGGGGGTAATTGTTTTACTGGGGCTATTTCGAATTTAATTTCAGGAGTAGGTTGGAAAATACGCTGAGTTTCTAGGATTTGAGAACGATCATCTTTGACGAAACCTTTCTCTTCAGTTTCCTCCTCATACGAGGATTCGTGTGTTTCTGTTGTGTGTTTTTGTTGAAGTTTTTCTTCCTCTTCATTACCTTGTTCTTCACGTTGATGATGTTCAGAATATGAGTCGACTTCTTTGACTTCGGGATCTTCTAGAAATACCACATGGCGTGATCCCTGAGTTGGTTCGGGCACAGGACTTGGAGTTACCGATCTTACCATATCTACTAGTCTGTATGTGCTTAATGGAGGAACTAAAGTTTCAATAATTTCTTGAGCACTTCGGCGGCCACTCTCGGAATAATTTGACGATGAGAGTTGCAAATGATCTTGTTGCTGCATAGCGGCTACTTCCATGTCCATGTGATAGTCAAATTCAGAACCAGACTGTTCGTAAGCCTGCTGCATTTGATAGGCCTGCACTTGTGCCGCATACATGCGATGATATTCCTCCGATGTGGTGGTGGTTGTAGTGCTGGTGGAGGTATACGAATCTGATCCAGATTCAAACTCCTGTTGGGAAACACCACTGGTCAATTGAGGAGCTGAACGACTTTGCCATTGAGATTGTTGTTGTTGTTGTTGCTGTTGTAGTTGCTGCTGGTCAGCCTGACCACTACAATGACATTGACCACAGGCAGTTGTATTACCCGGTGGAGGAGGCGGAGGATTTTCTAATGGCTTTGCCACCACGTGCTGTGTTTCAGGTGGAGGTATATACAAAGGAGCTGCTGTAGGAGCACGACTGCTATCGTCTTCAGCAGGTGGCCAACTAAACTTCGAACACGGTCGTCTATTGGCCTCCTCCACCTCAAAGTCCTCCTCGAAATAACATTCAGCATATTGCGGTTGCAAGCCTTCATCATTGGCTTCTACTAAAAGCCATTGTCCAACCAAGTTTTTAACGAATTTAATACACCAGCACGACATATGAATATATGGTTGATTACAATAGTTACAACAACAGGTTCGATGGAAACGGATGGTAATGGATTTGTGTGTTTTTTGTATGTAAGTTTGGGTGGATTGTATTTTTATGGGATTTTGTGTGTTTTGTGGTTAGTTTAAGAAGGTTAGTGATTATTTTTTTCCGAGGAAAAAGTTTATAATTTTATTTTTTTATGGCAAACAAGAGCACATTTTTGTATGTTGGTTTATTTGTTTGTTTGTGATGTTGTTTAAGAAAAAGAAGAAAGATAAAAAATGTTGATACATGTTAGATTTGTAGCAAGCAGCAGTGCATATTTTGTATCTATATACAGCTAAAAGCTTAAAAGTTGTTTGGCCGTTGTTTAGTAAATGTAAATATTTGTGTATTTGTATGCAACACAAATGGACCCTTTGTGCTTTTTTAATGTGTTTTTTCAGTTTTTTTTTTTTTTTTCTTTAAGAAAAGTATGAAATTATAAGTAACGTTTAATACATTTCGTGATATTTTGGAAATAATTTTAGCTACGTGGTGACTACTTACAACTATTTCTGATCAAGAGATAAAATTACTACCGAACTTTAGAAATCGGTCACTCTTATATTATTTTATAAATAAGTATTAAATAATTTTAAGATTGCAGTCTCAAAACAACTCATAATGATGACGCTTGGAGTTTTTATCCAGTATTTAGGCAGCTATAGCTAAACTTGGTTAACTCTAACATAAGATTTCGTTTAGCTAAGTTTTAAACCATTTGAAATGAAATTTGATAGACAACACATGCATGGAGCAGTACATAAAAAAACAATATTTGTGAAAACTTATATTAGTAAAAATCACACAATCTGGTCTACAGCGAAGTGTTCATTTTGGGGATAGAAGTTAAAAGATAGTTTTGTTAAAATCTTAATTAATTGAAAAATAAATATGAAATAAAATCAAGTAAATAAGATATTAATAAAGTATACAAACTAGTTGATGAAATACAAATAAATATTTCCAAAAATGTATACGATTACTGGGATTTGTAGTTTCCGGTAATATTTTTATTTAAAAACAAAACAAATAAATTTTCAGCTAAATTTTGTAAAACATTAAGAAATTTTTGACAATTTCAAACACAATTTAACACACACATTGCTATTTGTCTATTATTATTACTGTTGAAATTATCCTTGTAGTCCTGATATTTCTTAACAGGACCAAGTAAAATATGTCTGTATTGTAGACGTGGGGAGTTGGGTTTATTGTTTTTTAATAGTTATAATAACCTGGAAAATGGAGATTTAGAAAGAAAATATAGGATTTATTTTTTTGTATATTTATATATTTAGAAGGGAACATTTAAAAAGTTAGTAGAAGGACATTTGTAAGCACAAGTTTTAGTAGTTAAAAATTGGGAACCCTTCCACTTATTTAAAAGTGTGTTTAAAGTAACGATATTTTATGTTCCTCTTACAAACTCGTAATTAAGACAACAAAGAGTTATTAATTTGGTCAATAAAAAAGGTTTGTTGATGGTCTTTATAATCTTCAGCAGAAATTAAACCAACTATAGTACTAATATGAATTCAGACATTGATGTTGTTAACAATACACAATTCAGAAGGGGTCTAGGAATTTATATTTAAAGACAAGAATATGTCCAATCGCTTCAACTTATCCAGAGAGAAAGCGGAAATGGCGTTATCTCTCCAGAGCGTACAAAGTACCACATTTGCGGCATATATGTATGTATACCCAATTCTAAGGGTATGGAACTTATGAATGAATTACTAGAATGCTGACTTTTCCTTGAAGTTCCAAAGAAATCTATTCATATGTATTTCAATTAAAGGAAATTTTATCAAACAATTTCTTTTGAATGGATATACGTTTTCTTTTTTATTGCAAATTACAGTAATTTATAAAATATTGTAAAAGTATTGTAAAACGGATATCATCTGTTATTGCCAGAAAAGGAAAATTTCTTTTGAAAACAATCATTGAATTCATAATAATACGGTCCTTTTCATCATACATATCTGCCACTTTTATACTGATTTAAATTGCTAACTATAAGAGAATTGTAGTAATTGCAGTACAAATACATATGTATGCCGTATGTCTACAAATTGCTATTTTATTATAGCACTTGTCTTTAGCTCAACGAACCGTTTCTCATGATAAGGAGACTACCAATAATCCAACTTTATACCAAATCAAATAATTTGAATCTAACTTGGAAAACCAATGTTTTGAAACATGCACTGCCGGACATCGTTATATATACGGTCTAATTCATAAAAAATTAAAGTAGACTTTAAATGTACTTTGTATGAAATTTTTGTCTAAAAGCACACTTCAAACCTTCTTTACTTTTTATGAATACGGCAGATAATATTTTGTATATTTTAGAAATTTTCACAAATTTGAAAATTTTTCAAATTTTAACAATTTTGAATACACACTTCTACACCAATTAACTCGCTGGATTATACATATGTAGTTGTGTACACATATTGATTACATATTGTAAATTAGCCAGCGGGAAAAATTTAAAGTGCTTCCATTAGCAGGCCTTCTAGAAGACCTGTTTACACATTCTACTCACTTTGATATACGAGTAATAAAAATTATTAAAAAGAGCGTCTATATTTTATTATTAGTCTTTTATGAAAGTTTGCAAATAAAAGTACGCATGACTAAGTATTTTACAGATGTACTATATCAATGTGATTTTTTATTTAATTAATTTAAAATTAATTTAAAATCCTTCTTTTATTTAAAACCCCTACTTTCACTTTCCTGGAAGTACTTGTGACTGCCAAAGAAGGCCTTCTAGAAGGCCTCTTTACAATATATTTTTCGCGCTGGGCAATTAAATATGTATAAGATAAATAAGAGACAAAGTTTCACCAATAACACACTCACATTTATTGTTGGGTTCTCTGCTATTTACTCGTATAATAAAGAAATGGCTCATGTTTTTCAATATTTTCATAATTTGTTTATGGTAATAAGCTTTTATTGTTATAATACACATACATTTTGCAACAACAGAAAAATATATATTTGCGACCATAAAAAAGTTATTCCAATAACTCGAAACAGTATTTAAATGAAATAAGAAAATGTATGTATGTTTATAGATTTTGTTTTGTTACTGGTTAATTTTCTTTGCAGGGACAATTCACAGTGGAGAACAGAATATACTCGTATGAAGAGAACAGCTTTCTCATTTGTACCTAGATTATATTGAAATGTGTAGCAATGAAACTACATACATATATTGGATATTCAGTATTTCTAAATTGTTAAAACTTTTTTTAATTTTCGAAAACCAAGTTGTACTTTAAATTACAGGACAAAATGTCAAATCAATTTCCTATTTTTTTTTTTAATTTGGAACATCATCTGTTGTATCTCTTGAAGCAAATGTCTTATCTTAAAATGTAGTTTATATTTAAAAATAAATTTTTAGAAAATTTTTAGTAATATTCTACAATTGCTGTCCATTGTATGGTCTTGTATTTAGACACATTTAATTCGTTATGATTGAAGTGATTCTATACAAATATTTATATTTATTACAAAAATCAGTAATTTTTTAATATTATCTGGATATTTAAGAATATTGCTCTTTGTACAACAATTTGACTATTTTACATTGCATGTGTGTTCATACTTTCCTATATGCACAAATAACATGCAAACAATTACTGAAATTTCAGCTTTTATTTAAACATAAATGCGTCTGGCATTAAAAGTAAGAGAAAACAATATGGAAACCATGTCTACTATAAGTATTTTTTATGATTAACAATACGTAAAGAAAAAAATGATGTATACGTAAAAAAAATGATTGTCTACGACAGAGGCGTGAGAATGCAGCAATTTATAAATTTTACTTTAAATTTGCAGTGAAGAGCAACGAATCCTAGAATATGAAATTGTTCTCAAAGTTGTTTGTGTGTATGAATATAAACCCTTTATTATTACTTTAGCACTACGCTCTTTACCAAGTAGTAAAAATATTATTGAAATACATATGTATACAAAGTTTCATCCATATGCTAATAAATAAATGAAGAAAACAACAAAATAAAAATTATTATATACAACGATTGTTGATGTTATGTACTTAATCCTTATACATTTATATACATATACAGATATAAATATTTATGTAAATTAGGAAGGTCCCAAAATTAAGAATTCGTCTTCTGATATTTACTTTTGTCTTTTCACTAGAGTGTTAAATTGTCATTTCATTAATGTTTATTATTTTAATGTAAATTCACATTTTCTTTAGAATATAATTTACAATTTGAAGTAAAGTATAAATTTTAGTATAAAATTTACGTTATGAAGTAAAATTTACAATTAAAAGTAAGTAAGAAAGTATAATCGCTAAGCCCGACCATGTAACGCGCAATATATGTAACGCGCAGTATATGTGTGGGAGCTCTGACCCATCATCCAAACGATCGTCCAAAAATTTAGTGGCATGACTATTTTTTGTGTTAAATTTTATCTCGATTTTAAAAGGTGATATTATATGAAAACTTTGACCGTCATAAAATTAGTTGTCATGATTTCTGTATATATGAAACTTATTTATGTTGAATTCTATTTGTATACCAAAATTTTTAAGAGTTTTAGGGTCGTTAAAATGTTCTTCGAACCCTTCATCATAAAATTTTGCCGAATGATTTGTGAATATATGAAACATATTGGTGTTGAATATTATTAGGATACCAATATTTTTAAGAGAATTATAAGAATTATAAGGAAGCTATGGTCAACTATAGACCGATCTGCACAAATTTTGTAGATATGATTAGGTTTCATATACAACTTATTTGTACCAACATTTATGACCGATAAACCTGTATTTCAAGAGGACATTTTTATGGCGGCTATGTGCAATAATGGACAGATTTCAACGAATTTTAATCTCAACACTTCTTGGGTTGAAAATTTTTTTATAAAAATATCTTTAAATTGAAACCAGTAATCTGCGCACAAGGATTACATGGAAAGCCAGACAGACTGAAGGACGGTATCGATAATAATTAATTAACAAACACAAACTGCGAAGCTTTTTGGCTTATCTGCAGAAAACACACTGAGTCTTTGGCGGGAATCGAACCCGCAACCCTCTGGCTAATAGTCCGGCAAACTATCGCCTAGTCTATCGGGGCACCCAATCGTAATCGTGGTCCCGAGTCGACCGTTATACTCTAAGGTAGGTGTTGGACTAATATTTTTGGGCGTTACAAACATTAGCACAAACAAAATTACATTTTAGTGTAAAATTAAAACTTTAGCTTAAAATTTAAATTTAATTTTAGCTTAAAAATTTTAATTTTAATTAATGTAATTTAGTGTAAAATTTAATTTTTACTGTAAGATTTCCATTTCAGTGCAAAATTTCCATTTTAGTGTAAAATTTACATTTTAGTGTAAAATTTACATTTTAGTGTAAAATTAACCTTTTTGTGTAAAATTTACATTTTAGTGTAAAATTTACATTTTAGTGTAAAATTTACATTTTAGTGTAAAATTTACATTTTAGAGTAAAATTTACATTATAGTGTACAATTTACATTTTAGCGTAAAATTACGTCAAGAACTAAAATATTAATCTGAATTTTAAATTTTACACTGAAATTTAAATTTAAGAGCAATATTTACTTTTATTGTAAAATTTACATTTTAGCGTAAAATTTACATTTTAGTGTAAAATTTACATTTTAGCGTAAAATTACGTCAAGAACTAAAATTTTAATCTGAATTTTATATTTTACACTGAAATTTAAATTTAAGCGCAAAATTTACTTTTATTGTAAAATTTATATTTTAGTGTAAAATTTACATTATGTTGTAAAATTTACGTATTTGTGATAAATTTACATTATTATAGTTTCTTTTTTCTTTCTTTCTTTTAGTGTAAAATTTATATTTAAGTAAAAAATTGGCATTTTAGTATAAAATTATTATTTTTATTTTGAAAATTGCATTTTTGTGAAACATTTATACTTCAGTGTAAAATTCACATATATTTTACAATAAAATGATTAATTTAAAAAATTATTATTCACAGTTTAGAGTTAATATACGTACACTTTGAAAAATTTACGTTACAAAGTGAAATTTACACAAAAAATACTATAACGACAATTAATTTAGGGATATTGAAATTTATATTCTATAAAATTGGGTCCATCCAATTGCATATATTTATAAACTTACATAGATATATTAAAAAATTTTAAACATACTGCTGTTACCAGTTTCCGTTTCCTGTCTGGCCAAATATTTTTCTTTTTTTATATTATCGTTACCGATTGTTAAGTAAAACATATACATATATGTACATAAGTATGTATGGATATGCCGCAAATAAATGTTTGAGTAACTTGTATATTGGTGGGCGTAATTTTACTCATCCATATGTAAATATTTTCATAAGACATTATATATCTGTGTATGAAACAGATCAATACAATACAACAAGTAATAAAATAATTTAAAATTCATTGTAGTAAATAAAAGCACAACAGGAAAGGAAGTAATTTTTATAGAAATTTTGTAAAATCTGTAAAATAGAATTTCAAAAATACTTTTGCTGGACAATGCCTTTAATTGCAATCAATAAAAAGAAGTACGAGTAGCATAATATATGGGAAAATAAAAACTCTTAATACAATGTAGAGTTTAAAATAAATTGTTTTAAGCTTAAAATAATGAGAAGCTCAAAAAAAGTTACAGCGAATTTTGTTTACTTTTCCACGGAGTTGCTTAAAATTATTTCCAAAATGTATCTTTCAGTTTTCTAAATTTATAAAGATTAATAGTTTTATAATAAGAATTCGAAAACGTCAACCGTTTTAAACTACAAAAGCAGATAGTGATGATGAATTATTTGCAAAACTTTCAATTTCATAAAAAACAGCATTTTTCTTGCAGTATTGTGCATAGATAGAATTTAACAACTTTCATTTTATTTTCTTAACATTTCGTTGAGATTTTACCTTGATTGTTGTAGTAATTACTGTAGTTGTTATAGGAAGTTGTATTTAAGGAAGAAGGCATAGTTGAGTACCTATTGGATCCAACACTGGGATAGTTTTTATTGTATTGTGTAGATGTGCTATAATTGCTGCTGTAATTGTTGTGATAACTGTTGTACATAGACTGGGGCTTACGACCTTTTTTGTTACAATTTTTTTACACAAAAGTGTCAGTGATTGTTTCGATATTTCATATAAAAATTTACATTTTTAAAAGGTAAATAAAAAATAAATATCGTTAATATAAATATGGTCGGGATAATCGAGTATGTATAAAATTGTATGTTAAATTTCGTATGAAAATTTTCAATAAGAAGCTGGGCCATGTGTTTTCAAGTATTTTTGTTTGGGTTAAAATTTTGTGTTTTTGTGCGAAGTTTAAACAATTTTTAATGGCAATGATTCTTTTTAAAGATGGGTTAAAATAATTTAGATTGTATTTAAGCATAAAATTGGATATTGTTTAATTTTTTATTATTATTACTTTTTTAAATAATATTAACAAAATATTTGTTTATCACATCAATATACGTATACATATATGTATCTGGTCACATTAATATTGAGGTATTTAAATATGTTTTACTATTTTTTTTTTCGAATTGAGCTTAAACCCAATCGCCTTGATTTTGCAAATAATCTATAAACTCTTTGTTAAGCTGTTCATTAATCTTACCTTGCTGGCCAACATTGCTGCGTGGCAAAGTAGCGTAGGCATTGCCACCAGCTGGCTTGGGTTGAGTTGGTGGTGGTTGATTCCATTGTTGTTGTTGCTGTTGTGGTGGATAAGAGACAGGCGACTTAGGAGCAGCAGCTGGTGGAGCAGCACCATAAGGACGAGCATAACCGCCTTGATTAACCTGCAAATTGTTTGGAAAAAATAAATGTTTAAAATTATAACACAAAACTTTTTATACTTGAGATTATCAAACGTTTTTTTAAAAAAGAAATATGAGTAATCTTTGTGGGAATTTTATTTCACCGATAAAGAAATTAGCTATATATACATTGAAGTTTAAAATGCACAGTCAATTAAACTTGAGATTTTAGTTACATTTTTGCGTTTTAAAATTGATATTTTATTGTATAATTATCAATTTAGTTAAAAATTTACATTAAAGTTTAAAATTCACATTTTCATTATCTAGTTGCATCTGAATGTAAAAATTACACTTTCAGTATAAATTTACATGTTAAAGTAAAATCTACCTTTTAGTGTAAAACTGATATGTTAAAGTAAAATTTTGATTTTAGTGACTGTAAAATTTATGTTTAAATGTAAAGTTTTGTTTTTTATGATTCATGTACGCTAAT
The DNA here is from genome assembly GCA_916048285.2 of Bellardia pandia. Taxonomy (NCBI): domain Eukaryota; kingdom Metazoa; phylum Arthropoda; class Insecta; order Diptera; family Calliphoridae; genus Bellardia; species Bellardia pandia. The sequence goes on along the minus strand of OU696533.1, from coordinate 28,060,103 downwards.
AATTATCTTGTAATTTGTAGAAATTACTGTTTATTTGCTTAAATCAATGTTATTTAACTTTTCTGAATAAAGTTATCAATTTCCACATTAAATTACCGCTCATATTTCACAAAAATAAACTCAAGCTTTATTGCACTAAACACATGTTTGTAAACATACGTGAATGTTTAACAACATATTAACTTGAATCTAAACAAAAATTAAAAAGGTTTTCAACATGCTTTGGCATAAAATAACATGCAGGTGCTTATAGTGCTACATCACTTGGCATAATTGAGAATTAGAAAGAAACTTTGAAACTAAACAAATAATTGCAAAGTTAAGTTAAGTTGTTGTTGGTTGTGGGAGAGCGTGTGGCATGACAACTTACCTTATAATTAACATTACCCTTACCGGGTGGCACAACACTACGTATAACATTACCCGTTAAAGTGACATATTCAAATGGTTTGTCACCACTGGGCCCCGTGGCCATGGTCGTGGACATTTCGTTAGTTGTTGTGGTGGTGTTGTAGTTGTCGTTGATTATTTGACTGTTGCTACTATGGCTATTATTAAAAGGACTCTTATCTACGATTGATAAATTGCTACTAGAAGGTGTTGTTGTTGTTGATAGAGGTGGTGCAACCTGACATGAATCAAATTTCAATTGATTATTTAGTGTTGCTGTGATGGCAGCAACACTGGGTAAACTATTATTAATAATGTTGTTGTTGTTATTATTGTTAGTTTGCTGTTGTTGTTGTTGTTGCTGGAGATAATGATTATGTTGTTGTTGTGTTTGTTTGGGATTGGTATTTGGAGTAGCAATGAATGGTTTGGGTGTACCGTTATTTATAAATGTATGAATGTTGCTGACATTATCGGAATGTTTCATAGTGTTTGTATTCGGATTGGAATTCGAATTATTGTTGTTATTGTTACCCTGAATCAACAACTTGTTGGAATACTCTTTTAAAAACTTATTATACACTTTTTGTGTTGTGGGTAAAATGGGTGTTGTTGTTGTTGTTGCTGCAGCTGTAGCGCCTCCTACCCCACCTGGAGCAGTTGGTGCTGGCGTTAACGATGACATATTTGTTTTATTGTACGAATTCAGATCATAGTCATTTTGTTTTGTCATCAACAATTTTCTATTGTTCGTATTGTGTTGCTGTTTCATTGTATTTATATACAAGTCCTGGTTGTTGTCCTCTGGCAGTGGTGGTGGCGGTGGTGGAGGTATTGCTATTGTTGTTAATGTTCCATAATTATCGTTATTGCAGCCATAATTCAGCGAAGAAGATGATGATGATGCCTGTCTGGAATGTAGGGGTGAGGTGGAGCCATACTGGTCCAATGACAAACTGGAGTAGGTCGATTCACTATGTGGCTGATAGTGGGTCATTTGGTTTTGTTGCTGTTGCTGCTGCTGTTGTTGCACTATTGTGTTATTGTGATGATAATTGTAGGGTGTTGGTGACAAGGATTGGGTGGAGGAGTGAGTGGTATTTGAGCCAGTTGACATTGATGACAGGCTACTTAATGTACGTGTATGTAGTTGGCTGTCATTATTATTATTATTAATATTATTATTGTTGTTGTTGTTGCTGTAAATTTCAAATTGTTGTAGTTGTGTGGGTGATGGTGGTGGAGGCAATGGTAAATCATTCATATTTTCTTCTTGCTTTAGTTTTTACGTTTTTTGTTGTGGAGTGTTTTTGTTTGGTTTGTTTGTTTAGCAGTCGCGGTTAATTGTTTAGCAGTGCCAGGCAAGCAATTAATGGCAAAAGCATTAAAATAAAATTGAAAATAAAATAACACAAAAATTTAATAAAAAAAACTGCATGTAAAAGAAATCAAAATAATGTATGAGTTGTAAATGTGTGTCCAAAATATTTTAAATAATATATATTTATATAGTATGTACTTAATTAATTCTACAGTCTTGAAAAAGATTTTATTAGGATTCTGGATTGAATATAAAAAGTTTAAGGTCAACATCTATTTAAATGTTTAAAGTTCAATTCTGATGTTTCAGAAAATATTTTGTAAGCAAAAGAAGCTATTATAACTCTCTCATTTAAGCAACTTTTCTGCACCACATTGCTTGCGTTAATATAATTATACTATAATTATACAATAATATATATATAATATACTATACTATAATATACTAATTACATGTCCTTATATTTATGACATTTAGGTATAACCTTCGAACAACTTTTTAAAGAAATTTTGTATCTGTTTTTAAAAGAAGTCTTTATATCAAATAAATACAACATGTTTCTTTAATTATAACCTTTTTTGTGTGGATAAGGTTTAGAAAAATTCTAAATTAATTGCACTGTATTGTTCACGGTTTGGTACTAGCAACATGTTGCTAAACAATTATTTCAATTTATTTAAAAACATTTGAAAAATGTTTATTAAATTTTAAATTTATAATCTAATAAGCATTGCTCTAAATCTGCTTTTAAACTTCCTGTTATTTTATTATTTCAGACGTTATATATGATTTAAAAGCTAGAAAACATGTTTCGAATTTTTTTTAGGAATTTATAAACATATTGAGAAACTCAAATATTTTTTTTTCATTATTTATTTCATTAGTAAGCAAGTCTATATGAGCAATATGTCGAAAAAACATTACTGACAACAAATCTTTTATAACATTTACAAAATTGCTTATATTTTCAACTTAATTTTGTATCTTCTTAACATCTAAAGATATGTATTTTCTTTTTCAAAACAGTTCATAAGTTTATGGAATTGTGAAATTATGTAAATAGTTTGATTTAATTGCATATACAATTCTATTATTATCATTAATGCTTTGCAACATGTTGCGAAACAATAATTCATAGCCAAATAGTTAAGATTATTACAAAACACTTAAAAAGATTTTATTTTCATTTGAATTATAACAGCAATTTTCATTTTGAAAACATTGTTGTCATAGTTGCTTTTAATATTTTATAAGTTCTTTTATATGTTTCAAAACATTTGTTGACAAGTTTATATCTGCAGAATTTCAAATATAAACATAATTGCCAAATTTTCTTTAGCAACACTTGGTTAAGGAATTCTATATTAGCAGCATGTTTCATAAACATTATTGACAAAGCACTTTTTTATAAAATTTCTGATATTTTTAGATTTTAACCAAAAAAAAAAAAAAAAACAAACGATATAATACGATATTTTAGTTTTGATGATAATACAACATGTTGCTCACAAATTACTCCTAACCTAATTGTTTTGATTTAGGATATTTTTAATTTCTATATATCTGTATATAGTAATAGGTCAAGGTCACTGTGAATACTTTACTTAAAAATTTGAATTTATTTAAAACAAAAAATTGTATCAAACTTGTTACCATAAATTCACAATTCCAAAGAAAGAGTATTCCAATAATTTTTCAATGCGTTACAGAGATTAGTTTATTATTTATTTTAAGATGAATTATGTAATGTATAATATTGATCAAAGATTGTATACTTTAAAAAAAATATCGCTTTAATATTCGTTTTTTTAAACAACACCACTAAATTTAATTTTTTTCTGTTAAAATATTCGAGTTTGTAAAATAAATCGTTAAAAATTTAAAATAAAAATTATTAAAAAAAAAAATTATAAATCCGTTTCTTTGTCTTAACGAACACCAACCGAACTGTATACGTTGACTATAAAGAAACTAAGAAATCACACTGATAAATTAACGAAATAATCAAGTGGCAACATTAAGTTCGACATACTCATTCACTCAGACATGTTGTACGAGTAATCGATGCACATGTGTATACGATTTACACATACTTAAGCAAAGATAAGTAACAAAGTGAGTAAGTGGAATAAACGATCCAACCAGATCAATGAGTAACCCTACCGAAATTATCAAGAAACTTGGTTGGCTTCCAACTTTCAAATTAATCTCAACTTAAGCAATCGAACATGTTTTAAAGCCAACAAAATATTTGTCTCTGACTCACTGCATATTCAAAGAAACCCAATTTATGTTAATACCCTTGTTTCATATTGTAGGGCATAAAAAATGTATACAAAATCGTTTACCAGTTTACCCCGAATTTATTTTATAAAACAGCTGTCTATAGGAATGTTTTTAACAGTTGCAGAAAAAATCAGAAAAAAAATCAATTAAATTTTATAAATAAATAAAAATAAAATCAAAAACTCATGGCATGTAGCATGAGTTGTTTGTAAATATACACACCATAAGTTTAAATTTACTTGTTGTTTTTTTATTTTATTTTCAGTAGTGTACAAAAAAATACGGTTGATAAAAAATCAGTGCAAAATTTCAGCTAAATTTAGAAATGCATACTTTGTGAATGAGTAAAAGTAAAATGAAAATAAATTTACCTAAAAAAAAACTTTGAAATATATATACTATGGAAAGATCAATAAGAACTTTCAATGCGTTACAGTCAAAATGAAATAAAATTAGCAGAAATTACAAATATTAACGAGTTTCTAATTTTGCGGTATCTATAATCAAATACCAGCGAATAGGTTCCTTTATACATATTTCGTCAACATTTAGAAATTTATGCGTCAGACTTCAAAAGTCACAAAATAATAAGAAATAAATTGGAAAAGAGTGCTGTCACAAACTTAATTCATGAACTTTGTTATTATTGCCAAAATAACGTGAGCAAAATAGCAGCATGTTCTGATAGGATAGTAAGCTTTGTGATTTTTATAGCAGTATAAATATGTATAAGAAAGAATGTTGTTGCAACTCTACTTTTAACTGTTTTCATAATTACCTAATATAGCGCAACAAGGTTGATTAAAACTATTTTTAAATTGATAGATCAAACAGACTACACCTACAATTTTGGCATTCTTTACACAAAATTAAATGTACCAGGAAATGAAAATGCTATTACATTATTAATACTATAGTGCACTGATACATTTGCACCTATTAAAATAGATATTTTCAATGATATTTTATAAAATTACTCTGGTGGTTTATATACAATGTTAATTTATTTATTCAGCAATAGTTTAAGGAAAGGTAAAAAAAAAATTAGAATATATGTAGTAAGTTGTTAACTACTAATATTTGAATAAATGTAAATAAACAACCATTTACATGTCAGTAGGAAGCAAATCTATAGAGGTACAATTTATGATCTACTTTTTGTAACATCTAAAAATAAATTCTTTTGTTGTGATTGTTTAGCAAATATTATCAGTAAACTTATCAGCAAAAGTATATAAACAATGGTCAATCAATAAAATAAAATTACGCAATATATTGACAATGATAATTGCGTTGCTCAAAGTTAAATAAGGCTAGCAATTCGTTTATGAATATATTATGAATCATGAAATTATTCTAACTTTTATTAACATTGAAATATTAACCTTTTGTTAGCTGACTGCAATATTCAGGCACACATACACCCACTTTAAACATATCCTGAATTTTAAAATTTTAATAATGTCTACAATTATAATTTAAAAGCATACAAAATCCGTAGGTATTTCTAAAGTGTGTGTGAAATGTCTTTGAGATAGTAGCAGAGACTTGTTATTTTGCCATACATTTGTTAATACTTTCAATTTTTCAACTTTGATATCACATTTATCTTAAAGATTAATATATTTGTGTGCAGGATTTTATTGCGCAGTTTATTTTGAATATAAAATTCATATTTTATTAAAATCTATTAAAAAATAGTAAAAGTTATATGTAACTTTATATAAAGCGTATCATATATTTCATACGTATGATAAACATTAGATATTTTTCACAGCATAGTTTTAGGCGGCGCAATTAAAAATGGAATGATAAGATATGTCGTTATTCCAGAGTTGTACAGTTTTTAAAAGAACTGAAAAAAATAAGTTAATATTAATCGGAACTAATATTAACTTCAAAATTTGTATAAATCTATATATAGATACTTTCATTGAAAAAGTTAGAAACTAAAGAAGTCAAAGTGGACTATACCAAATATAATAAAAACAGTTTGTAGATATGGTTGTCGGTACTCTGCTCAAAATTTCAAGTGGAATGCTGTCAAAATACATGTTAAAAAAAATCACATGAAATTTTCATAAAAAAATGTTGCAGAAGTAGTACTCGGTTTATTTTGTGAAAAACATATGAAATGTATCTCGCAACATTATTTTTTCACAGCGAAATAATTAGAGTAGCAATTGTTTCACGTGGAATTTTCATCCAAAAGCTCTTCTGTCGCAACAACAATATCTATTACTTATTGTGATGCTGCACAAGCGGCCAGTAATATTTGTTTATTCATTCTTATTTAACGATTTCGATTCAACACAGATTTTTAAATATTTTAAATATGCCTACTGTATTATACATTTTTGGAGCCATTTTATATTTGGTGTTATCAAATACATTAGATTTTTCTAATCTTTCGTATATTTTAGGTACATAAGTTAAAGATTTATATATTTTAGGTTCAGAAAATCTTTTTGTGTTATTCATTTTATTTTTGAATTTAGTTTTAATTTATTTGATACTGTTTGATCTTGCAAAACTCTTGTAAGAGTACAAACAAATTTGTGCTAAAACAAGTGGTTACGTTTTTTTGAGTAAATATTTGCCAAATGTGACCGTACCTTTAGAATAATTATATCAGTTACATATTAATTAACTTTTAAAGTTAAGGATTAAGTTACTTTAATTATTTTGCTTGACCCCATACGAGTACAATGCTTTTAAATAGATAAGATTTGGTTAAAAATCGTAAACTTAGATATTTTTAAAAATAAATTTAAATTTTAATAGCCTTTTACATTAAAGAAGCAATTAACTATTCGTAAATTTGAATTTGATTGTTTCTCACGACAAGGCGGATTAATAAAGGAAAAAATTTAGTCTAGGGTTTATTAAATAATTTTAGAACAAATTGTGTACAACTATATCTGAACAAACCTAAAAATTAAAATTTCAAAAGAGAAACTTAAATATATTTTACACTTTCTTTATTTTCTTATTTACTTTATAACAAGGGAAATACTTTAAATATAAAATTTATATTTATTTGTATAAATTTCAAGCTGTACAATATTTTGGTATTCAGAAGGTGTGAACTTTGTTGTGTTCTAGTTGTTACATGTAATTAGTTTTTCCATGTGCTATCAAAGTAAGTAATTTATTTGTAAGTGACCATGGTAAGTAATTATGTTCAAAAATACAATAGTGAGTTATTATATTAGAACTTTACCCCGTTTAATGGTAAATAATGAATGTAAAAATACATTATGTAATAATATATTATTAAGTGTTGCAGATTAAAAAAAAAAGAAAAAATTTATATGGAGCACACATTTTAAACTTAAACAAATCAACAAATATTAATAAAAAAAACCCAACAAACTAAAACTGAATTAAAAAAAAAGACAACAACAAAGCAAAAAACAAATAATATTCAAAATCAACTTTAAAACACAAAGAAGTTAATTTATGCGTTCTTCAAATTTATATTCTTACTCATATCAGCGTCATCAACATTTCATACCACCAAAGCACACAGCCATAAAATTGGCTTTAAAATATATATATTTTTTTTTTTTTCTTTTTTTAACTATTTTTTTAAAAAACACTTGTAAAAAAACTCATACGATATGAAATAAAATAAAAAAATCAGCAAAAAATAAAGAAAAGAAGCTTTTTGCCAACGCAAACACATTTTTGCATTATTTGCAAGCAGCGACAATAACAACACAGCCTTTCAGTAAAAAAAAAAAATTAAAATTGTTCTGCAATACAAAATCTTTTTTGTAGGTATGTGAGTATATGTTGCAGGAGAGAGAGAGAGAGAGAAAAAAGTTTATAATTTTGTTTTTTGTTCCCCTTTTATATACATATGAATTTGTTTTGAAATTCACTACCCTGTGTTTGTATTTTTTTATTTGCATTATGTTGCATATTTCTTTTTGTTCTGTTCGTTTTATTTGCAACACAATGTTGTTGCTGAAGTTTTGCTTGTGTGGCTCTACAATGTAACATTGTAACAGCAATGCAACTTATTCTACTGATTTAGCAACATTCTCTAAAAGTGCACATATTTACATATGTATGTATGTATCATGATATTACACATGAACTTACACATATTCATTACATAGCCACCAGGCGGGAAAAGGATGGCTTAGCTTTCCTAAAGGCCTTATATTACAGACACATGGACACTCAGCCGCAAAATGGTTTCAGTTTATCTATTGAGGACCTGTAAGTAGACTTGCCAAGTAATGCCTCATAAAATGTCCAAATATGTCCACAAGGCTCGAAATAGAAAGCGGAATTAAATACTGCTATAGCAAACTTTTTGAAATGTCTTTGACGGATTTGGTAGACTTTTTTAAAAGCATAACCAAAGACCTTCTAGAACACCTTCTATGTGCAGGCAGTGAAGAATGAGTATCTACTTACTACTTTTAGAAGGCCGACAAAGTAAAACCCTTGCAATTTATTTCGTGGCACATTGTTGCTTGCATTTAGCCATTGCTTTAAATCAAACACATATATGTATGTTGCTTTTGTTGCTTTTACGCAATACAAAAAAAGTTGTTGTTTTCTTCTGTGTTCGAAAGCTCTATACTACACATGTAGATATTGACTAGTTAAGTGTTTTGTAACATTTGGAAGGTGGTACAAAATAGGAAGTTACATTTACATTCAAGTACATATAGTACATATTTTACTATAAACGAACAGTATTCTGTAAACTGTAAATGTCTGTCTAAGTAAGAAATGAGTTTTAAAAAATAAATATTAAAATTAAAAAAGAATAAAGAAGAAATTAATTCAAGATATTCTCTTGTTTCCGATAAGTATTATAACAATTTCAATTTCCTTAACCAATGGATTACTTGTATAATAAAAAATATGTTGTATATTTTGACGTAGCAAATTTAGTCATCACTAGAAAATTGCTATAAAGTATTTAAAATTCGATTTACTCACTTATACTCCAAATATGCTAACTTGTTTTCTTTCTCTCTATGTCCAACTTTTTATTTACTTTTTACGAGTGTTGTATCCCTTTTTTAATATAAAGAGGATACAGTAGCAGTATTTGAGTTTATATGTATGTGTGAGTTTGCTTATTGTTGTGTTTGTATATTTTGGTATAAAAAAATAAGAATTTTCATTGCTGATTTCTGAGATGAGTAACAATATGAATTTGAAGAGTTTATGTTAGTAGGACGTTTTCTGTAGCTTTGTTTATGTTTCATTTTATTTTTTATTTTTTGTTATTATTGTTACAACATAAAACATTTAAACATTTATTTGCATAAAAAAGTTTTTATGCTGTTAGATGACTTACCGGAGCTGGGGTAGAGCTACCGTTGGATACACCATTATTGTAACCGTGAGCATTCAAGGCTGACGAAATGGTGGTAGCACTCAATTTGGTGTTACTGTAAAAGAAGAGAAAGAGTGTGTTAAAAAAAATTAAATTGCTTAAATTTTTTTAAGGAATTTAAAGGAAGCAGAAGTGAAATTTGCATAACTAAATATTTTGTTTATGATTGTCGTCCCAGTTGAAAATCGTAAACAAAAATAATATACATATGTTTAAATAATGTTTATATGTACACATATATTTTTATAAAATTAGATTTTATAATGTTGATTGTTACAAGGATTGGTAATTAACCCTCTATTACTCAAGTACTTCAAATAACAGATTTTCTATGAAATTAAATAGATTCTGATAAATAATAAAACATGTAATTTTTAAAATTTTATATTGAAAATGAACAATTTCATAAAAAGGAATTGTAGCATGGTGTAACTATACAAGGTGAGTGCAGTAGCACAGCTGACTGACTTTATTTACAATTTACTTATGTCAAAAGTAATACATTTTCAAGTATTTTTGACATTAGTACATTATTTTACACAAACAAAATGCCTGTTGTTTCTGTATTGTGTTGTATTGTGTTGCCGATTTGCACTCACCTTGTATAGTTACACCATGGATTGTAGCTTATAGGCAACAATAGGTTAAAAAGCTTAAAGCTATAAAATTATTTTTTATTTCGTGATTGTTTCTTGAAAGACATTTGCTGTTGTCATTATAGTGCAGATACTGACTAATCTTTTCAAATTTATTAGCGGGCATCGTCTTTTGTATAAGCGGAATACCAAGAACGGAACTCCAGTCGGCAGTTGAATGAGTGACTGTATGAATAACATACCTATAAATTTTTGGATTTCCAATTCATACGAGAACATTAAAATTATTGTTGGAATATTTTTGTGTCTAATACTGATTTATCTCTTCAGAAATTTTATTTATAAGTTCCCTTGGAAATAAGTGAGCTGCTTGAAGTATTCGGGCAATATCTTCGTCATTTAGCTTATATCGGCGAGCCATTCTAAAACAATATAATAATACTCCTATAAATATTCCTATTCCTCGATTAGTAACGTATAAACGTAAAACAACAAAACACATGTAAAAAAAATATTTTTTTTATTAATTATTTACTTTTATCAAATGTGCACCTTTTGCAATTCTCCACAATACTAATAAGATCGCAAAATTTCAAACGAGAACAGAAACCCAGCTTATGGTTTACAGCTTACATAGTCTGATAGGCCATATTAACTGTTACTATGACTGTTAATAAGAGATGACAAGTGGCCAAATTACCGCATTCGATATCGAGTAAAATTGATCGTAATTTTCTTATTTGAGATTATGGCATACGATATCGCGCAAGAAATTTAGTACATTTTATCATAATTTCGATACCGAAATCATTTTTCCATGCGATAGCTCATTCGATCACGAATGCGGTAATTTGGCCCCAGTATGTTGCCTGTATAGAGGGTTAAACAATGTATCACATTTACTCAAAAATATATATTTTTATAAGGAAGAAACAATACATTTTATCTTTTTAATACAGATAATTTGTTTCTATGTGTGAGTGACTGTGTATGCTAAAAATGCCAAAGAATTTTGAACTTCATTTCAAAAAAAAAAAAAAAAAACAGTGATAAAACAAAATATTTCATAATTTAATGCCCAAATATGGTTTATTGGTTAACATATTGTACCGTATATTGACAACGCCAATGTAAAGGTAAGTTTAGACGATATGTTGAAGTTTAGATATATATGCTGACAGCCATATGATTAAAATTAGCAGCAAATTCCTATGTCATATGTTAGACGTTTACACGATATGTTGAAAGTAGCAAATTTTTTGATGTCAGCATAAGAATTAGCATACGATTTTTGTGTTTATACGATATGTTGATTTTTATGTGGTGCTACATATGCTGAGTCGTATAAACATTTGTTTGTGAAATTAGTCAGTTTGACAACATTTTTTAATTATTATTCAACTTCTGTATTTTATGGGTAATTTTTGAAATAAAATTAAATAAAATTGAAATCAATAAAAAAAACATAAATGATGACATGGGAAGAAATTGGTCTAGCTATTGCTTGTACATTGCTGATCTTGGATGCCGATGAAGTGGAATTAAAAGCAAAAAGACGAATTTATAATAATTTATTGTTTATTTCCAGAGACCTGTGCCTCCGGCCACTATATTGCGTTTTGTGTGCTTGCGTGTTTGTAGGTGCATATGCAACAAGAAGTGTATTTACATAAAAAAACGATCGGCGGCTGGGCTTAAAGGTTGTGATACATTATCCTACACAATTGTACGATTCATTCACTGAAAAATCTGACCGATTTCTATCACACTCAAAAAAAAAATCGCACAAACTCCACAATACATATCACAAAGTATAACAATTATTAAAATACAATTTAGATTTAAATATTCTAACTGAAATTGTTTTGTTTGTTTTTTTTTTTTTTTGTTTATTTTGTTTTGTCCACAAAATTCTTGTTGTATATGATTTGCTTTTTCACATTACCAACAAACATACTGCAACAAAATATTTTCTTTCTCTTTTTAAGAGAACTGCCTTATGAGCTGATTGTAGCGCTTTGGAAACTTCAAAATTGTCACCTCTGTATACATACTTTGTGATTTGTAGTTAATCAATTTGGCAAATGAGGCATTCTCTAATTGTAAACATACTTTTCACACATACTTCTAGCGCATTAATATGTATCTGCAACTACGACCGTATTTATCAGATGATCAATGTTGACATATCCTTTACATGAATGCATGTAAATGCACACATACCTTTGTATATATTTAATATACAGTATCGGACATAAAATGCAACGCTATGATATGTGAACTTCAATCGCTCTGATTAATTCGCTGTATTGTATTGTATGTAATTTGTATATCTAAAAATAATTATTACATTTTTAGTAAATACTGTGGTAAATTCTATTAAGAGCCAAAATAAAAAACGAATTATTAAAATTGTCTAAAAAAAAGTGGCCTATGGCTAAAAAAAACACACACAAACACAAACATTGCAGATTCAGTGCGAATCGAGATCATGTAGCAGAGCTTTGCATTTTGTATGCTCGTTACTGCACATACATATGAGTCATTCCATGTCAAACGGTACGGATTTTTTACATCACTAACTTGAATTGCTTCGGCAGTTTGTGTATGCATTCTTCCCTTAAAAATATTTTATACGTGTTTCAAGAAAAAAATATAAATTTTTTTTTCAAATGTTAAGACCAATTGAACTTTGGTGAAATGGCGATTTTTTCAAAGAGATGCGTTCATTCAATCGCATGTAACTCCTGAAATACTGGACCGATTTTTATGTGCTATACCTTGTTTTGAAGGTAATTTCAATTTCTTCTAAAATACCAAAGCGGTATGACATATCCCCATACCATTTGTTTAAGTTTGTATCATTTTCATCCTTTTATTTCGATTTTCAAACTGATTACATCTTTTTTATACCCTTCACCATCGTGGGAAGGGTATATATAAGTTTGTCATTCCGTGTGAAATTTCCACAATATAATTTTCCGACCCTATAAAGTATATATATTCTTATAGATAGCGAAGTCGATTAAGCCATGTCCGTCTGTCTGTCTGTCTGTCTGTCTGTCTGTCTGTCTGTCTGTCTGGATGTTGAAATCAGTTTTGTGAAGTCCCAAGATAAGTTCGGGATCCAAACCTTCAATAATTCTGTCAGAAGTGCTTTCGAGAAGTTTGCTATTTAAAATCAGCAAAATCGGTTTAGGTTAACCAGAGTTATGAACCAATATGTGAGACCACCTCCATAAAAATTTGATATTTTTCGTCCATTTTATTGCAATATTTTGAAATATATTGCAGATAATACCATGAAATTTTGTATACGTTGTTTGTACTATAAAAGAAGAAAGTGTGCGGAAAATAGTAAAAATCGGTCCATGATTTCTCATAGCCCCCATACAAATATATATATTCCCGAAATATGGCTTAATGATAAATAAATGCCTATAAAATTGGAATATCAAGACAAAATTCAGCAAAAATAAGTTTTATACAAAAAGAAATCACAAACCGAAATTTTTCTTTAGTTCGGTCCATATTTGACCATAGACCCCATATAAAGTCCACTTACAAAATTCACTTAAATACGCATAAAACAGATATAAATAATGTTAAACGGCTAAAATTTGACATAAATACTCTTTATAGGCAAATAAATTGTTGTACTAAATTTTATGGTGGTCGGCCCACAACTGGTCATAGCTCCCATACAAGGACCACATCTGAAAAAGACATTTTTCCCTATATATATTGTATAAATATCGTTACCGACTCAAAACTTTGTACAGATCATGTACATATATACAAAAATCATTCCACACAATTTTGTTAATTTCGGTCTATTTTTAACCGTATGCCCCATATAAAGTCTTCTTCCGAAAATCACTTTAATACTCATAAATCGCTTATAAATAAGGGTACCAATCCAAAATTTTACACGGATCATTTACATACATGCCTAAATCTAACTGCTGGATTTTGAGAATATCGGTCCATATTTGACTATATCCCCCACATAAGGTCCACTACCGAAATCCACGTTAATACTAATTTATATGTATATATAGCGTTATTATGTTGAAATTCGACGTGAAATATCCTGATATGCATGAAAATAACTGTTCCAAAATTTAAGAAGATCGGCCCATAATTTGTCATAGCTGCCATATAAGAACCATTTCCAAAAAACAAATAAATTCGGGTCAAAAAATATTCTTTTCGGATTTAACCCATATTCGGTCCACATTTTATAATCATGATATATATCGTTGGAAAGGTATTTTTAATACCTTTTATTTAATGTATTACAAATTATCAGACACCCAGTAGTTCCCGAGATATAGGCCTATATATTTTCAACTTTAAGGGCCCGCCCCCTCGAAAATAGGCGTGGCCGCCAAAAAAAAATTTTTTTGCTGGTATCTCTTCTAAAATCCCTATTTGTTTTTTTTTTTTTAACAAAATCACTAAAACCGAATTGTACCCCTTTTTTATACTCTGTTTGTTAAATTACACTGAAGATTATTATGAACATCAGACAGACTCTGTAAATTATGGTAAGAATTGGTAATTAAATCAATTAAAAATGGTAAAAATTAGACAACATTTGAAAATATTTTACATAAATTATGTTGGTCGTAAAATTGTCTTTCAAACAATATATCAAATACTAATAAAATTTGCACTAAGACTGCATAGAAAACACAGAATTAGGATATTCTAGTCTAGTGTAGTTTCTGTATTTCTTATTACTTTTGAAAAACAATTTTCATATTTTTTTTCTCATCGGGGATGAAGTAGAATTTGTAGAGGACTAAATGTGCAAATTTCCATAAAAATCGGAATCATTGCGTTAAATTTTCCCAAATTCGTACCGTTTGACATGGAATGACTCATATGTACATATGTAGTATGTATGTACATATGAATGTGAATATAAAATAATATTTGTATAAATTTCATTTTGTTGTAGTTGTCATTTTCATAACATTTTGTTTAGATTTGTTTTCGTTTTTATTTAAATTTTAAAACATACATGATTTAAAAATTTATTCCTATTGACAGTATTATGTGTGTATGTATGTGCTCGTATATGAATTTATAATGTTTTGCTCCATTGGCTGCTTTCAATATTATATTTAATAGAAAAACCATTTCACCATCATTTTGTCAAATTATTTTAAATACTTTTTTCTTTCAACAATTTATAATAGTTTTATGTGTATGACATTTTCT
Organism: Bellardia pandia; assembly: GCA_916048285.2. Classification (NCBI taxonomy): domain Eukaryota; kingdom Metazoa; phylum Arthropoda; class Insecta; order Diptera; family Calliphoridae; genus Bellardia; species Bellardia pandia. Next base: position 28,044,913 of record OU696533.1, on the reverse strand, counting down.
TTTCATTGATTTTTTCATCGTTATATCCATCTAATATGGATGCATATATTGATTATGCCATCCGTTTGTAACAACAAATAACAATAAACATTTTTATATTTAATTGATCTACGGGAAATTCTTTTAAATTGTTTTAAACTTACCTAATCATGTCAATGTTCCAAATTTATTAATTTATATATTCGATTTTAGGACAAAGCAATTTTGAACTAATAGGACTCCTTCTTATAAATTTTTAGAACTTAAAACTTCTAATCGTCGCGTATTCTATTAAAGTATGAGTTCCCTGCTCAAAAAGTATTAAAAGTTAATTTATTATTATTTAAATGCCGAAATATAAGTATTGATATATAAATCAAATAAAATATCAAATAGAGTTATGAGATTTTTGGTATTAAAAACCAGCCAAATCGGCTCATAAATGGCAGAGATGTAAGCCACAACAAACTGAAATTTTCCATATAAATTGTAGACCTTTAAACATACTTGTTGTTACAAATACTTTCTTAATTTTATGTCTTGAAAAGACTATCGAATTATGTTCCATAAATGAAGAAAACCGGTTTAAAAAAGGAGCTTCGAATAAAAATGATTAAAACGGATACTAATGTCTGTATATAAACTATATTCATTAAATGAAAGTTATTTCAAGTACACCAATACCTCGCTTTGCGCAGTTTTGATTTGCGTTTTTTCGAAGACACGTCGCTTCTTAATTAGTACTAATTTTCACTGTGCGTCGTTAGATTTTCGAGGTATCGTGGTTTTGGGTTCGAGTCTTTAATTTTCTTTTTAATTTTTTGCAATATCTGTATCATTAAAAACAGATGCTAAAACGATGACTCGTACAAGAAGTGCTTTGATGATCGAAATGGAGTCCTTGCTTGCTATTTGGATTGAAAATCAAGAGAACACATTTCAATATTAAGTAAAATGGTATTTCTGACAAAAGTGAAAAGCTTATTTGATGACATAAAAAGTAATACAGACATTTGCTACAAGGAAATTTATGTTACGTTAAAAAAAGGTTTACAGCAAACATTGGACCAATTTTTTCTGAATTAAATTTCGCAAAACGGCAAGCTTTAATTTAATGCATAATACGACCAGCGTTGCCGTTTTGGTTACTTTTAACCAAAATTGGTTACTTTTTTTTCCAATGTGTACTTGTGTACTTTTTTTCGGTTTTGGTTACTTTTTTTTAACACAAAAGTAACCATTTTTTACATTGTTTTTACTTTGACTTAATTTACACCACTAATTTTGGTGATAAACTAAACTACCACAATTTAAAGGTTTTTTAAAAATAAAACGCTAAACACAGGATTACAAAAAAATACATGCCTGTCTCCAAACATAACAAACACAATAATTGTATTGTTGAACGAGTAAAAGGTTCTTCACAAAAACCATCTAAAAACATGCTACTAAATGCATTTTCATATTGATGTTTGACATCGGAACAAGTTAATTTTTCTTTTGTTTTAGACATGAACGGACCTTAATAAACATTTATAAATTATGTTTTTTACCAGAAAACCAAAAAAAGCTTTTTACAAATTAGCGTGCTATTTAATTTTTTTAATAATAAAGTGTTTTTTAAATAGTTAAGATTGGGTTTCTTTCGTAAAAAAATGGATAAGTATGTTCTTCGAATTAAAAAATAATAATATTGGTTTTAAGCACAATTTTTATTTTTGTTAGATTTTTATTTAAAAAGGCTGCTCAAAGTAAAACTAATAATGTCGAGTTATCTTCTGGAAGTGATGATGAGAATAGGTATATTTTCATTCAATTTCAATAACTTTTTTTAAATAATATTTTGTTGTTTAGTGATATTAAAAACAGCCCGAAAAGAAAATTCCGTGTATTGTGTTTGGATGAGTTTCCGTGGCTAAGAAACAAAGAAGGATGTTCTTTCTGCGCTGTCTGTGAAAAAAAAATTCCAAGTCACGTAAGTCATTTATGAAAGCACACTAAAAAAGTGTTCATAAGCCAAATGTGGAAAATAAAAATAACATTTGCAAGTTCTCAAAAAGAAACTCTTAATAAGCAAGTGCACCAAACAGAGCTAACATTAGTAATGTTTCTTATTTCCCACAATTTACCTTTTTTATTAATTTAATTTCCAAACTAAAAACGACAAAGTTTTCGTTAATAGTAGACGAAACAACAGACGTATCCACAAAGAAATCACTAGTTCTAGTCGTTTGCTATATGGATAAATCATATAAGAACATTCAAGACAGATTTTTAGCCTCATCTACTTAAACTTTATCTACTA